>OZ012705.1:30228899-30827676 GCA_963942595.1 Cylloceria caligata | reverse complement strand
GACGACGACGACGACGACGACGACGACGACGACGACGACGACGACGACGACGACGACGACGACGACGACGACGACGACGACGACGACGACGACGACGACGACGACGACGACGACGACGACGACGACGACGACGACGACGACGACGACGACGACGACGACGACGACGACGACGACGACGACGACGACGACGACGACGACGACGACGACGACGACGACGACGACGACGACGAACGACGACGACGACGACGACGACGACGACGACGACGACGACGACGACGACGACGACGACGACGACGACGACGACGACGACGACGACGACGACGACGACGACGACGACGACGACGACGACGACGACGACGACGACGACGACGACGACGACGACGACGACGACGACGACGACGACGACGACGACGACGACGACGACGACGACGACGACGACGACGACGACGACGACGACGACGACGACGACGACGACGACGACGACGACGACGACGACGACGACGACGACGACGACGACGACGACGACGACGACGACGACGACGACGACGACGACGACGACGACGACGACGACGACGACGACGACGACGACGACGACGACGACGACGACGACGACGACGACGACGACGACGACGACGACGACGACGACGACGACGACGACGACGACGACGACGACGACGACGACGACGACGACGACGACGACGACGACGACGACGACGACGACGACGACGACGACGACGACGACGACGACGACGACGACGACGACGACGACGACGACGACGACGACGACGACGACGACGACGACGACGACGACGACGACGACGACGACGACGACGACGACGACGACGACGACGACGACGACGACGACGACGACGACGACGACGACGACGACGACGACGACGACGACGACGACGACGACGACGACGACGACGACGACGACGACGACGACGACGACGACGACGACGACGACGACGACGACGACGACGACGACGACGACGACGACGACGACGACGACGACGACGACGACGACGACGACGACGACGACGACGACGACGACGACGACGACGACGACGACGACGACGACGACGACGACGACGACGACGACGACGACGACGACGACGACGACGACGACGACGACGACGACGACGACGACGACGACGACGACGACGACGACGACGACGACGACGACGACGACGACGACGACGACGACGACGACGACGACGACGACGACGACGACGACGACGACGACGACGACGACGACGACGACGACGACGACGACGACGACGACGACGACGACGACGACGACGACGACGACGACGACGACGACGACGACGACGACGACGACGACGACGACGACGACGACGACGACGACGACGACGACGACGACGACGATGATGATGATGATGATGATGATGATGATGATGATGATGATGATGATGAACTTCAGAAACCGACGTCCCCGAACTATTGAATCAACACCAGGGACTTAATGTTGATTCTCATACGGACGTATGAGAAAATTCATACCTACATATTCTTACATACGTCAGTTGCTATTTATCAAATCAAGTTAACAACTCCAATGTGTGGCATAAGAAAAGGAGAAAAAGGATATTTTAACCATGTCATTACACATAAATGATATTTGAGTTACGAAAAAAAAGAGAGAACAAGATACGAATTATAAAGATTACGAATTATAATAAGAACAGATACACTGTAACCAGGAAGTCACGTTCGATATTCACCGTTATTCAATCATAAGTAACACTTAAAAAAAATTCACTTAGCTTATTGTACGATTGCAAAAAAAAAAGTTAAACATTTCAAAGAAAAGAAAATACAAAAGTAAAATCAAGAAGCGAATAAACAGAATAAACAAGCGAAGAAAATATTAGGAAAAGAAAAAGAGAGAAATACAAATGCCCATTAATAAAGGGACGCATATATAAGTACAATAACGTAACACCTATCGTCGGAAAATATAGAGCAACGAAATAATTTAGTTAAGAATTAGAACCATATAATATTCTCACTAAGCATAGTACGGACAAGTCCGAAGAAATATAATCGCATATATGCATACACTTAACTTAGAACAATATTTAACCAAAGCAAGAATAGCAATATGGCCAAACAGTTGCGAATCAAATATCCTTTCTCTATTAAAAGTAACATTTTGTTTGTGTTTAACGAAATTCGTCATGGTACGAACAAAAAGCTAGTACCACATATAGATTCCAAGATCTTGGAAGAGACAAGTCGTTAAAAGAAAAAGAATAGTACAACAAGCATAATTGGAAAATTGTTAGCTTCACCCTCGGATTCGAGTATTAGACTTCTCCTAATAATCGTTTTAAGGGGGGAGGTGTTACGTCCTGACGTAAGGTCGCATTTATATATTTTTATTTCGATTACGTTAAAGTTCTTCTGTTTTAGTTTCGCTACAGTAAAAGTAACTTTCCACATTTTTTTTTTATTTTCGAACTTCTTAAGAGGAGAGGAGAGCGATTTCAGCGACGGAGTTCGGAACAGGGTGGGGATGCGGCTCTACCGACCGTCTCCCGGGAAAATTAATTTTTCAGCACTCCCGGTTAAAAGGAAAACTTTCAAAATATGGGATCTACGGCGTAGACCCGGTTATCGACTGCCATTTATGGATCTATGATTCAGCGCAGCCTTACCCTTAATCCTAGACCAGGGGTTTGGCTAGTCGCCGTCGGGGGCGTTGTTGGTCATAGGGGACCGGTTGGAGGGAACGCTATCACGTGACCAGGCGACCACACCCTTTCTTCTCGCTCTTGCCTGAAGTCTTCTCTCTCTCTCTCTCTCTCTCTTTACAAAGATGACGATATCACGAACAATTATTAACTGAGCGAAACAATTAACAAAAGTGGAAGAACTGTTGATTTAAACGAAAGATTTATGACTATTACAGTGTTCACACGAATACTGTAGGTAAAATATCAGCAGTAAAAAGAACAATTATGCTTCCATATGGGAACTACCCAGGGCTGTCACTCGAAAACGAGTACAACCTACATCGAATTAATGAGCTCACCAGGTGTAATCGGGTAATGGAAGAAAGATCAGTATATCAGGATTAATTTCCTTTTCCTCTTGATATTATATTAATAAGTCTCTCGTAAAATATTGGAATTTATAGTAAAAATACCATCATATGTATATAGAATATGTTATGCATATATAGAAAGGATAAAGGAAATATTAGAATTAATTTACGGTAAAATAGCAAAAAATAGACAAAACGAGAAAGAGACGAGATTAAAATTGAGCTGCAATGAAGCTTCTCCTGCAGGAAAGGCGAGGCTGGTCGACTCTCCGCGCAATGATAAACGCTTTGCGCGAGGTCTGAACAGCGATCTAGCTGACTTGCGTACGGACGAAATATTCGAGTAACCGAGTCGGGCGAGTCGCTTTCAAGAAAAATACTCTCTCACTCTCTCTCATTTCCATGCATAAAAATACTTGTTTTACCAGCAAGTTATATATATGAAATATGTTACACATGTATAGAAAAGATAAAATGAAATGTTCAGATTGTTTTACAGCTAAATACCAAAAGTAAGACGAAACGAGAAAAAGAGAAAACTGTAACACGTTTCAATAAAGCTTCCTCTGTAGGAAGGCGAGGCTGGCCGACTCTCCGCGCCACTATAAACGCCTTATCATGAGAGGCTGAACGGCGATCTAGCGGACTTGCGTACGAACGAAATGTACGAGTAACGGAGTTAAGCGAGTCGCTCTCAAGTAAAATCCTTCTCTCTCTCTCTCTCGCTCTCGTTTCTATAATACGAGAATAATTGTCTAACTAACAGGTTATTTAAGAAAACTTATTAACTATAAGTAGAGTAATTACTATTTAAACGAATAACCAATAATGATTAGAATAAGCCATAATTCAACAAAAACATTTATACTAATAAGAGATTAACGCAAAAATCAGCTTGCATACGACGAGATAACTACCGAATCTGAAACAAAATTATTACTAGTGGTTTGATGTGAAGGATTTTATTAAGTTCCGTACAAACGCTGAAATTCTGAGCCATTACCATAGACACATCTACATAGAAGCGAGCATAAGGATATTACCTAGACTAAGAAACTCTATCGAGAAGAGGCCAAGAAGCGGGGTGGTAAAAATCGCCTCATTTTCAGGGGATAAACGCCTCGAACGTGTTCCCTCACCTAATCGCGTGGTCCACTGTGTATCACATCGCGCGGACAAATCAGAGCGCGCCATACCGATGCACTTGCACAGATCCATGGTTCTGCATGTCGGGAAGCGACTCTGCGGGGTAAGGGGAATGAATACGTGTATGGTTCAGATAGACTACGGGGAAATTCTTATAATCAGAATAGGGTTTTATCCCTTGTTTTCTTTTTACGCGCTTGACGATAAGAATTTTCGACGCTCAGGAGCCCTATAAAAGGCCGCGAAAATCGGCCGGGGACACAGTTTCACGGGGGGTGAAGGAGCCACAGTTTCCCAGGCAACAAGTAGTACTGTTTGCCAGGGAATAAAGAAGAACACAGTTTCACGGGAAGTAAAGGGCTAATCACTTGCCAGGCAGTCAATAAGTCGCCAGGCAGTGAGTCAATAGCCCGCAGGAGTTAGACTTACTTTTCACGGGCAGTCAAGTTAGACAGTCTCATGGGGACCAAGTAGTACACTTCAATAGTTTTTCACCGCGGCTCAATTTCACAAAGTATAGTTTCAAGTAGTACAGAGTTCGAGTACAGTACTTATAATTATTAACGCGTGCGAAATCGGGAATATTGAACGTGCAACATTCGACTACTCATGTAGTTTTATTTGAATAAATAATTATTAATACGCACCAACCCATACGTTCGATTTTGAGTTTGTCCGACTACACCAATCTACGTCCAACCAACGTTCAACAGCAAGAACTACACCAACAATCAACCGTAAGTACAATTTTTTTTTACCAATTAAAGTGAAATCTTGCTCCGCGTGAAATTGTCATTCAAGTCCCACCCCATTCGTCGTGAAGTGATTATCCCCAACCAAGAACAAAACGCACTCCAGCCCTATACCGAGTAATTTTCCGCGAGGTTACACTCAAAAACGGGCTTGCGCCTTCGGTATTTTCTCGTCGGGTGTGGTAAAGGGAGGATTTATTCTCCTTGACTATACTATGTCCGAAATAGAGTCGCTCCGATACAAGAACTCACACCCAGTGCTCAATGGCGTCACGTGTCAGGCACAAGCAATCCAGCTGACTGTGCCTCGCGAGGTATCTCAACATCTCAATTGTCTTCTCACAGGTTGTGGTGGTTAGGTACACCGTGAATGGTGAAGCCTATTGAATTTTGGCCGAAAGCCGCAACCGACCCAGAGGATTTCAGCATCATGGAAGCCCGACCGGGTGTAGCTCTCCTCGCTGCAACTCAGACGCCAGAGTATCATTGGGAACTCATTCATCGCTGTTCTTCACTCACAAAATTATGTTGTCTCACCTCATTTTGTGTCAGGGTAGTGGCGAAATTGAGGAGGAGGTTAGAATCGGCAGGAACCGCTCCATGCACAGCGAGAGAAATAGCTGCAGCAAACATGTTTTGGACGAAAGCATCTTCCATCCGCTCACCCCTTCAGTCTACTAACAGCTTTCATCGACCAGGAGGGCGTACTTAGAGTAGGAGGTCGCCTTGCTCAATCAGCACTCACTTATGAAGAAAGGCATCCTGCCATTCTACCTCGTCATTCTCGATTCACGACTCTCATTATTGATCAAGCTCACTTGCGAACTCTTCACGGAGGCACGCAGCTCACATTAGCTTAAGTTCGGCTAACTCATTGGGTCGTCGGCGGTATAGCTCCTGTAAAATCTCACATTTTACATAGCGTGGTGTGTGCTCGGCAGAGAGGAGTTAGTACTCAGCAATTGATGGGTCAGCTTCCTCTGTCACGAGTCACACTATCGCGCGCATTTTCTCACACAGGAGTGGACTACGCCGGCCCTCTCACGCTCAAAACTTGGAAGGGGCGAGGTAGTAAAACACACAAAGACTGGATCTGCGTTTTTGTGTGCCTCGCCACTTAAGCTCTGCATCTCGAGGTCGTCAGTGACTACTCAGCTGACGGCTTCCTCTCAGTGTTCAGGTGATTCTCATCTAGGCGTGGCATTCCTCACACCATATACTCTGACTGTGGCACTAACTTCGTTGGTGCTCACAAATCCATACGTCAGCTGTTCAGGAAGACCTCTCAAGAGCATAATCTCATCGCTTCTTCTCTCGTAAATCAACAGATTGCATGGAAGTTTAATCTACCTGCGGCACCACATATAGGTGGCAAATGGGAAGCAGCTGTAAAGTCTGTGAAATTCCATCTGTGTCGAACGGTGGGTGATATAGCACTCACGTTCGAAGAGCTCTCAACGCTGCTGGCTCAAATCGAGGTTACACTCAACTCAAGGCTTCTGGAACCGCTCAACGATGATTCAGATGATTCATCAGCACTCACGCCTGGACATTTTTTCAGTGGTGAAGCACTCACAATGGTCCCAGAGCCGAATCTCGAAGATTTGGCAATCTCACGGCTCTCAAGGTTGCAATTGTTGCAACAAAAGATACAACAATTTTGGCGACAATGGTCTGCACACTATCTACAACGGCAGCAGTCCATATCAAAGTGGCATCACCCTAACAACATCATCAAAATTGGCTCTTTGATTCTGCTCACAGATGAGCGCTTTCCACCATGCAAGTGGCCACTTGCACGAGTCACGGCGTTGCATCCAGGCAAAGATGGGCTCACCAGGGTGGTGACACTCCTAACTGCTACCACTACGCTCACCAGGCCGATCTCAAAACTAGCTGTCCTGCCTATCTCATCCAACTTAAAGCCATAACTAATCATCAACCCCGTTGCTGATGGCGGGCGGAATGTTGGATAATCAGCTGGTGCACGGCGATCGATATTCGCCGTGCGTCGACCTGTAGCTGCGGTCTAGCACGCGGCGTTCGGTTGGGCCGGAGATAGCCGAGGAAGGGTCTCGCGGAGCTGAGGTTGTGCCTCGCAGGCAAGCCACGTTAAGCGAGAGGATGTCTCTCTCGCTTGACTTCGGCTTCGCTCACCGGCTATCTCTCTCAATTGACTTCAGCGCCCAACGACGCTTTCATATCCCGCAGCCATATTGGAAAATTAGACACTTTTTGCTACACATCCACGGAACAGCGCACGCATCTAAGGACTCTAGGACCCTTTTCTGTCGCAATTCACTGGACTCGCTCAAGATTTCTCGCTCACCAGGACTCAGAACTCAAGGTAAGCGTACACTGACATAATTCAGAGCAATTCACTGTCAGTGAGGAGTGAAGAATTAACGGTACATCAACATTACTGCTCACTTTGTGGCGTGCGCTGCAGCGTGGGCTGCACCACGTTTTCCTCACTTTATCTTGCCGGCTTAATTAATATGATTACGCATGTGCTTTATATTCATTGTAGTTTCCCCCAGAAAATCTGCTGGGAAAATACAGTGACTATTCTCTGTTCAATTGTGCATCCTCAGTCTATGTTGTATTATGCTACACAGTGCTGACTGCGTAGCTGTTCTCACATTCACTCACAGCACTCAAGCAACTCAATTGCAAGTGCTGTTATCTATTCACTGCAACTTCTCTCAGATAAATCTGCTGAGAGCTTGCAGTGAATAATTTACACATCTCACGCACTCATTTATCTCTTAGCGTGGCGTGCTCCGCAGCACTGGCTGCAGCATGCACGCCGCTCTCAGTCCATACAGCACACAATTAATATAATTGTGTGCTGCTCAAATCTTGAAGCCAAAATTAATTCAATTCAGTTATTTATATACAGTTTTAATTCTCAGTTTTTTGGTGCATTTATTTTTATATCAATTTTGTATTTTTCTAAATTTAACTTATTCTGACATTTTTTCCAAATTATACCCAAAACTGTATTCTATATGAGAGCTGTCGGAAGGTAGAATAAACCTCTTCCTCAAGATAACAACAATGTGTCTGGTTTATTTATCTCCCTGTGTCGAGTGAGGTTTCATGTTTTTCTCAATACATTCGCAGATCTGTCAAGCTACATCGGACGGATTCTCAACAGACAATTATTTTGTCATTTTGGTTTTGACACACAGCAACACAAACATCGTCGATGCATATGACTGGGATTGGTTAGCAGTTATGTTTATGTTTGGCGCGACTATGTTCACCGTATCATATTGATTATGATAGATTGCCTCCGGCTCGAACATTCGATCATTGTATTTGATGACACCATTGAAGTAAGGCATGCTGCCATTATCGTCACCATTCAACTAAGTTTCGAATAGAATTACGATATTTGACTTCCATTTCACAGCGTCTGTTAGAGCTGTGGAATGAGTCCGGAAGACTTTCGCAATTGAGAGTTTATACGAGGGTCGATCAATAAATAGTCGGCATCCTTCGATCAGGATTTTACATAATGCAAAAGCAAATCGCATCACTAGCGGTAGCACTACGAAAGGAAACTCAAAGATTCAACATGGTCCACGTTGCAATCGGAGCCGGAATACACACCATCGAATTAAATATAATAGCCATACAATTCACAACCCAAATATAAGAAAATATAACGGAACTGGAACTTGACATAGAAACAATGATCAATGCAATCCTCTTTGCAAAAACCGGACAAATACATCCTCAGCTTCTGACGAGAAACAAAATACTACTCAGCGCTGTAGCAGTCAGGAAACCTTCACCGAATACGGAATTCCCAATCCCTTTAGACACCAAACACGTACCCGAGTTGATGAAACTAACTTAATGAAGTGTGTTCCATAACGGAGAAAAATTTATCTACGTAATTAAGATACCGTTGCTAGACCTGACAACGTACAGAATATACCATCACACAGCACTTCCAGTATGCCAAGCCACAAGTTATAATAATTCACGATTTGCATTTATCAAACCTACCGCCCTGTATACAGCCGTCTCCGACGATTTGGAAACTCATTTTAGCCTACAGGAATTAGACAAATGGAAGGTCGCAGCATTTAACTACGTATGGGAACAAGTCACGCCAGTTCAGCGCATTACCGACCACACCGAATGCGAAGTGCAATTGTTAACCAACCCCCAATTTTTCAATTTGGAAACCTGCGACATCCGACTCAAATCACTCAAATAAGCCTATTGGGCTAGAGCCAGCAACAGTAATGTATAGTTATGCCACATCTAAACCAGAAAATCTATATATCACCTGCAAAAATCTTGAGTCAAGAATCAGAATTATTAAAAACACAGGAATTTTACAACTTAGCCCCAAATGCTAGGCAAAAAGGTAAAACCAACTAGCTAACACCATCAATAGAGATAACATCGTTAATACAAGTAAATTATTCCAGCACACTAGTCCCGAATATTACACAAATAATAGAAGAAGCAGTCAAAACCACAGGTATCTTGAACATAACAGAAGTTCTGACCGAAACAGAAGTATTTGCGTTGTCGGTGGAACCGAATACTGTTCACGATGACCTCACAAAGAACGAAGTGGCTTTAAAAACGGTGATTGCAAAGCTATGGAAATAACAAAAGCACATCGCTTAAGTAATAGACTGTCGCCACTAGAATCTTTTCTAAAGTAATAAGGAATATCACTAACAAGGAAAGGTACTTTGGTGTCCCCCTCCGATTTTAATGCAACTCACGTATGTTGTAGAGCATCGAAAACTAAAAGACACGTATTTTTTTTTATCGGCGGAAAAACATTTTTAAGGGGTGAAATCGCCCTTTAAAATAGGGGTGATTATGCAGTTTCACCCCTAAAAATGAATTTTTTTCTTCAACTCCACGTGGAATTTTTATTGTCTTCAATGAGGAGTATTTTGGTTTTTGTTTTATTAAAATCGGTTGACGCCTTCTGGGTGAAACTGCAAAATCACCCCTCGACATGCTATTTTTGAAGGGCGATTTCATCCCTTAAAAATGTTTTTCCGCCGATAAAAAAAAATACGTGTCTTTTAGTTTTCGATGCTCTACAACATACGTGAGTTGCATTAAAATCGGAGGGGGACACCAAAGTACCTTTCCTTGTAAGATCAATCCTCGTTTTGTTAGGCATTTGTTGAAAATTCTCATTGTTCGGAAAAATATCAAAAATCATTAGTTTAATGCCGTGCATGACAGGGAAATGAAGTAACAGAACGGAAAATCAAGAATAACCTAGCGAAAGAACAGAACAAGCCACACGAACGCATCGGCAACCAATAGAACTGGTCGAAACAGCAGTCGTACCAATAACTCGCTATAGAGACGTAGCAATAGTAACTGCAATCTCTCGGGAAATAGACTACTAAATAACACTTGAAATGATAGTTAGTGAGCTTCTCATATCATTTAACTTGTCTTTCTGCATCAAATATAACGGTGATGCATATTCACAAAAAACTTTATGAGTCGCACTTATGGTTTCTGTTGATACCCGACACCAAAACGCGTCGCTTAAAGTCTCCTTGCCACATCGCGGATGCATATTGCTTTTCATTGTTTGCATGTAGGATGCTAAAGACAGACTGAATGCTCAGGATGCTGCTAGAGAGCATGGGATTTAAAGATAACAAGCTCCTTTAAATCATAACCGGGTGTCCAGAGCTTTGAATGCATCGACAGTGGTTTTTCACGTGTGTATCGCTTTGCACTGTGTTCTTCGTGAAGCGCTTGCTCTGTAGTAAAAGGCGTAGAATATTTCCCGACACCGAGAGAGGGAAAGAGAGAGAGAGAGAGAGAGAGAGAGAGAGAGAGAGTCGTTAATACACGAAGCTAATTAGCTTCAATAGCTACATAATAAGGTTGCTTAAACATTACAATAATAAATATCTGAAATTGAATTAAATTAATAAAATATCTCTGATCTGAATATGTTGCGCTAACATTCTTCTGAAATTTGGCTATCTGTCCTTCATACCATAATATTTTCTGTTCCTCTGTTGTTCTACATCTATTGATTTAAATATTTTCTTTATGCCGTATACCTACACCTTCGCCATACTGCAATAATTCGATATTATTTTGCAAATATGTGGGAGACAACCCATTTACAGTTTTATATACCAGGTGTATGCATAAGTTTTTTCCGGTTTTTTGGTAAAAAAAAACACGTAATTTTTAAGGGAAATTAATTTTTGTTTTATTCAAAATATTGGCCATTGGCTTCTACACATTTCGCCCATCTTACAGGTAACTTATGAATACCATGCCAGAAAAACTGCTTGTCTTTTGCGGCAAACCATTCGTCGAGCCATTTTCCAACTTCCTCGAAATTGCTGAAGTGCTGCTCTGGGAGCGCGTGCCCCATTGATGCGAAGAGGTGATAGTCAGATGGCGCCAGGTCTGGCGAATACGGCGGGTGCGGAAGGATGTCCCATTCAAGCGATTTCAAGGTGTCTTTCACTGCTTTTGCTGTGTGAGACGGCGCATTGTCGTGTAACATAATCACTTTGCCAGTTTATTGATCTTCCCCATTACTCGTCAATGTCTGCTGATTGTTTCTTGTGACACATGTAATGCTTCTGCTAATTGCCGTTGAGTTGGGTCATCATCCAATAACTTCTGCAATTGCTCGTCTTCACATTTTTGTGGTCTACCAGAGCGCTCACTGTCTTTCACATTGAAATCACCACTTTTAAATTGTCGAAACCATGTCTCACATGTTCTAATCGATGGAGCGTGTTCACTATATGTTTCTACCAGCAAACGTTGACTTTCAGCAGCCTTTTTCTTTTGATTAAATAAGAAAAGCAATGCGTGCTGCAAATGTTCTTTTTCAGGCACAAAACTCGACATGATCACTGAACGATAAAACAAAGACGCTAGTTTTTGGCGGACTCAACTTGTGTGTGTTTGTAGGTTAATGTCAGACGAACAAAATGACGTACAGTAGCGGACAAAAGTTTAAGACGATGAATTACAATTTGGTTCATAGATCTGTCATACAAGTACTAACGTTTCTTTCGGCTTGTTGTTTTTTTACAATACATGTGTACGTTTGACCTTCATAATGTAGAAGTCTCGGTCATCAAATGTAAACAATATAGATTATACAATTTTTTTTTTCTTCCAACCATCTGTAAACAGCGGACATTAGTTTAAGACGATCTGTCGAACAAGATACCCGTAGTCGATCCACGCAATAATTTGATATATTAATACTGTAAATAGTTTGTGGTGTATCATCCAGTGTCTTAAGTTTAATTACGTACGAAAAGAGTATGGGTAAAGCCCGTAATTTGTCATCAACTGAACGAAAACTAATCGTGTCTCTACGGAAGCAAAATGAGACATTTTCTTCAATTGCAACTCAAATGAATCGATCAGAAACTTCTTGTAAGCAAGCGTGGTACAAGTTTGTGAAGACTGGGGACTATTTTGATCGACCAAAAAACGGTAGACCGCGGAAAACCACGTCAACGCTGGATCGTCGGATTCATCGATTAAGCGAGAGAGATCGTTTTCGTTCAGCAGTCGATATCAGAGCTGAAATATCCAGTAATAATAATGCACAAATTAGTGTAAGAACTGTCCGAAGACGATTAGACGAATTCAATTTGAAAGCACGAAAGCCACGGAAGAAGCCGATGCTCAGTAAAAAAAATAAAAAATTACGACTGCAATTTGCTAAGGCTCATCGGCATTGGACAAGTGAGGATTGGCAAAATGTGCTATTTTTGGACGAATCCAAATTCAACCGAATTTGTTCTGACGGGATACTGTATGTAAGACGTCGAATTGGCGAAGATTTAAATCCTCGATGGGTTTTACCGACAGTTAAGCATGAAGGTGGAAACGTAATGGTGTGGGCATGTTTTTCTCGCAATGGTCCTGGACCAATACGCCGAATTAATGGAATCATGGACCGTTTTCAATACTTGGATATATTGAAAAATACTATGTTACCGTATGCCTACGAAAATATGGGTGATAATTTTATTTATCAACAAGATAATGACCCAAAGCATACGGCTCGGGTAGTGAAAAGTTTTTTTCAAGATGAAAAAATCACTTTATTACCGTGGCCGTCGCAGTCGCCGGATTTAAATCCAATTGAAAACTTATGGTGTACCATAAAAAGAAGGGTTCAAAGAAATAAACCAAAAAATTTTGACGATTTGTACTCTTTGGTTGAAAAAACGTGGAATGAAACAACTGTGGACGACTGCAAAAAATTAATTAATTCAATGCCTCAAAGATGTGCTGATGTGATAAAAAATAATGGACTGTGGACAAAGTATTGAAGGGAGGAAAATATCTGTATATTTTCTACCAAAAAATATTTTTTTACGTATAGTCTTAAACTTTTGTCCCCGAAGATATCAAACAAATTTATGTTTTCTTTGTTTACTGTATCTAATGTTGTTACGCGCAAAATTGAATTTATGTAATAAATATATGAATTAATGATTAATTAAGTAATACAAAAAAAAATCCACTGAGTCAATTCCTTTCATAAAAAAATCAACGATTACTTTTTTTTTCCTCTCCGTCTTAAACTTTCGTCCGCTACTGTATGTGTCAAATTAATACGCTGCGTACTTTTCGCTGGCGCCATCTCCTAGTTAAACCGGAAAAAACTTATGCATACACCTGGTATAAGTACACATATATTGTACCGGATCCTTTCTTTTATCGACATATACTGTAGTGCTTCTAACATATCACTAATTCTTACTCTTCTATTGCATCTTAATATCATCCTCATTCCGTAGTATTGCCTTTTTTGCAGATGCTCCAAATTTGTTTTACCGATACCCACTAGTATATGTTGTGTTACGTCGGACCCAAGATTTAGGGTCTGGCGAACACGGTCGGTCTCGCTTGTGCGTCAAGGCTTGGTAGCCCTTTACAGCGGGGACGGAGACCTCGCCTTTTTCAATTAGAAATAGGAGAATTTTACCTGGTGAGCTTCGGATAGAGTTGGGCTCGAAGGTGTACTGTTGACACTTGTCCTCTTTGTGGTAGTTCTTCTTCCTTGTCGTGTTCCCGATCTCCGTTGCAGGTGGTTCTTTTTGACTCGTACTTCCTTGTTGGTGATGGAAGGAGAAATATTTGCTGATCGTAATTGGATAGTTGATTGTAATGTTTATTCCAAAGCGTATCGTACGCAATCCACAAAACACAAATTAAATACACACAAGGTATTACACAATGTCATAAGAAAAGGCAACTTGGCCTATTACAGTTCCGAAGAATGGCTCATTCGCGGCACACGTTAGTTTATATATTGCCAGACAATTACACCGTACGCAATCCACAAAACACAAGTTATAGATATACAATATTCAGAACGGTATCGTAGGAGAGGCACCTTGGCCTGTTGCTGTTAAATAGAATCGTTTATTCGCGCTAATACGTTACGCGACGCGACCGCGGGCAATAGTGATGGAAAACTGAGCACTCGTGCAGTGGAAACTCTTCCTTATATATCCTAGATTGTAATAGAAATATTGATTAGGAAAACCCCGTGAACTAGGATGAAACGCTATCCTGGGTTACGAACCCCTTTCTTCAAAGGTTGGTTCTCCCCACCATGTTCTTATGACTCAGTTTATCTACCTTCGCGAAAGGTGATTCCCTTTTCTGAGAGACGTGAGTCATTGGGCTAGTTCTATGACTAACTATTCTCCCCTCTGTATTAGCATGACTCAACTTGTTTATCTTTGTTAACGAGTTTTCCTTTTGAGCCTATTCCTTATCATATCTCTATTCACCCTTAGTGCCGAGTGTCACGATTAGGGAGTTCGCAGAAGACCAGGTGCAGAGGCAATCGTAGAGCTTATCTATTATGACTAGTGCCAGCTAGGCGCCACCCGCCGCAAAGAGGGGTCGGGTCTGCCTTCTTGGTGTCAAACACAAGGATGACTCAAATAGAAAAGATAGCTACTCTGGCTACTTCGCTCACTCATCGTGACCGGCTTATACCTGCAGAATAATAAAGCAAAAGAGAAGGATCTCGCAAGACGTAACAGTTGCTCATCACGTTCGAACAATGGACTAATACTATTGCTTTATATACATACAATGCACCTCATGTTAGCTGATAGGTTCATCTAATTAAGATGGATGCGGAGAATTACTCCGCATAACACCTAATTTCGCTGCTACCTTTTTACTAATATAATTTTTTCTATTTTTGTAAAAACACAAAAGTTCTTTGTCTTTCGACGCTGTCAAACGTAAATAAAACATCGCAGCGAGCTGAAACTTTGACAACAGTCATGTGAAGGATGGCACTACTAAACGTCGCTATTGATTTCTTTCCTCGACCAACAAATGACGCAAGGCCGACTATTTATTGATCGACCCTCCTATCGACAATCCCTTTCTCGGTTATATGAAATGAAGAATTTGTTTGTCAATGGTTTCCAAACTATTTATTCAGAGCCTGCGGAATTCTTCTTGTAAATGTACCATTACTATTAATGCTTCCCTGCCATGATGAAAGGCTAGATCATCACGAATTGTAGTAATCCGTACACCTTGGATACTAGTTACACGTGACAAAGCGACATACACTAACGATTACGAATATTTCGTAAACTACTTCAGAATATGTGCTTCCTAGCGACTTCTGTCTGGTGGTCGCACAAGCGCAAACTAATGATAAATCTGATTATTTTGTGTTGATAGTTTTGTTTTAGAAATCTTTTTTGCTACTACGAGTCCAGCAACTTTTTTTCTAACTTCTTTACCAGCTTTCGATGAATCCGGAAAATGCAGCCATGCAAAGCTGACAATGACTCCACTGTCCAAAATTATAATTCGATTTATTCCAATTCGTGACTTCCAAGTCGTTAACCGTTGCCAATTTTTGTCAAAATTGACGTAAACTGTTCATTAACCAATCTCATAACATGTTCCAACTCATAAAATTTGAGCCCTCCATAAGATTGGTTCAACAATCTTCTGCTGTTGCTGCTTGCACAGTGGTGTAGCTCTGACCGGTGGCAATTGTCGCAAATCCCCAATAAAAATTGCATTTAATCCTCCAAAATTCGTGTTGAAGTCTCTAGTAATTCGTTTTAAACGTGAATCAATCTGTGCGAGTATTTCAGCATCAATCATGCTTATATCGTCGATGGTTATTACTTCAACGTATTTTAAAACCGCTCGGTATTGATACGCCACCTCCATACACAAGGTAATCTTGTCGCTGTAGGCTAGTTATACTACTGCTTATGCTTAATACTCATACTTATTCCTATTTTCGACACTTGTAGAAATAATAATTTTCAATAAATAAATTATTCCATGAGTAAACCTTTCATTGAATGTTTGCATATAATTAGAAAAATGAAAAAATAGTTGTTCCAACCATTCGCGTAGTATTCATCGGTTGCAATTTTGGCAACATTGGTTCTATATTTATCTTATTTTACTCGACTGCGCGTGTTTAACTTCTTCGATATCGATGCGTCAAAACTGTGAAAACAATGTCGACTTCTGAAAAGACAAAATATTAAAAAATGTAAAGATGTTGGAATAGGTGAAGTGGAATTAAGACCACAGCCAACTATTGCGGTATTGCGACGTTACTTCATCGTAGCGATATGATGCAGAGGCGTAGTGAACCTGATGTCGGGAGTTCAAATTAAACTCAATATAACGAAAAAACTAGGCCAACAATCGTATTTCTTTTCGGGATGAGACTCCTTCTTTAATAGGTTTTGGTTTTTCCTTTTTGGTAAATTCTGTTAGCACTCATATATGTGTATACGTATGGGTATTACTGGCTTACCGATCATTGTCGTCTTTGATGTACATTTCTTTGGCGTTGGCTGCTTGTGCGGAAGGACGTAGCAGGTTGATAACCTCTACTCGAGCATGACTACGAGTATGCCAGCTGAATACTGCTCGAGAACCAACAGATCCCCGAAATCCGATGTAGTAGTGTATTTGGCTGGTCCTCGGGAATCGCTGGTTCTTCAATGAAAGGTCACAGCTTCTTTGGTAACAACTCGCTCTCGTCAGAAATCACTTGCGGTAGTGAACGCATGTTCGTAATTTCAATGTTTTCGAGATAATTCATCTCTATTTCCCTTTTAACGGAGGCAATAGCGTTTTAACCGTATGCCACAGGCACGGAAAGAACCACTTTTATTATTAATGATTTCTCTGAATATCGCGAAACACGGACAGCTTTCTTACGGCTGCCTCTATTTCTGCCCATAAGTGGAGAGGGGATGAAGTAAATGGTTGGGGTAGGTATGTATATACGCTGTCTCGCTGGTGTGAGCGTGACGGCAAATACTTAAAAGTCTAACTTATTGATATAGTGGCGAGAGTAACGGTGCCAGTGGAGGTACGACGATACGAAGCCAGTGGTCGCTGAAAAGGATCCTGAATGGACGAAGTAGTGGCTTGTAGTATTGCTAAGAAATGCGGTTGAATGAGTTTTTATTGCACTTGAAGACGAAATATACCAGGTGTATGCATAAGTTTTTTCCGGTTTAACTAAGAGATGGCGCCAGCGAAAAGTACGCAGCGTATTAATTTGACACATACGTCATTTTGTTCGTCTGACATTAACCTACAAACACACACAAGTTGAGTCCGCCATGAACTAGCGTCTTTGTTTTATCGTTCAGTGATCATATCGAGTTTTGTGCCTGAAAAAGAACATTTGCGGCACGCATTGCTTTTCTTATTTAATCAAAAAAAAAAGGCTGCTGAAAGTCAACGTTTGCTGGTAGAAACATATGGTGAACACGCTCCATCGATTAGAACATGTGAGACATGGTTTCGACAATTCAAAAGTGGTGATTTCAATGTGAAAGACAGTGAGCGCTCTGGTAGACCACAAAAATGCGAAGACGAGCAATTGCAGGAGTTATTGGATGATGACCTAACTCAAACTCAACGGCAATTAGCAGAAGCATTACATGTGTCACAAGAAACAATCAGCAGACGTTTACGAGTAATGGGGAAGATCAATAAACTCGGTAAATGGGTCCCACACGATTTGAATGAACGTCAAATAGAAAATCGCAAAGTCATTCGCCGTCTCACACAGCAAAAGCAGTGAAAGACACCTTGAAATCGCTTGGATGGGACATCCTTCCGCACCCGCCGTATTCGCCAGACCTGGCGCCATCTGACTATCACCTCTTCGCATCAATGGGGCACGCGCTCCCAGAGCAGCACTTCAGCAATTTCGAGGAAGTTGGAAAATGGCTCGAGGAATGGTTTGCCGCAAAAGACAAGCAGTTTTTCTGGCATGGTATTCATAAGTTATCTGAAAGATGGGCGAAATGTGTAGAAGCCGATGGCCAATATTTTGAATAAAACAAAAATCAATTTCCCTTGAAAATGACCAAAAGGTGGTCATAACTCTATAAAATCCATAAATAAAATAGGTGAAGTAGAAAACAAAACCAATAGACAAAACTCAATAAATAAAATATGTCAAATAGAAAATGAAATCAATAGATAACACCAAGGAAACAATAAAATAAAGTCAATAAATAAAAATTAATAACATGAAGTCACGCGGTAAAATAAATAAATAACACCGACAACAACGCAGGTACGGGATTTACAAATGCCACTTCGCAGATCGTTTAATTAATTAAAATGACCATGGATTCGTCAACAGAAAGAACGAAGAAAAAAATATAAATAAAATATCCTGTAAAATTAACTCTTTAACAATTCTGGCAGTATATTTTATCCCGGCATTCGTCTCGACTCTCACTCTCTCTTATACACGATCTATATGCAAACGATTGCGGAAAACGACCAAAACACGGCCAGGCAAAGTAAGCTTAACAGGTCGCCTCGCAATTCCGCTCGCGATACGGTCTACACCGAACTAATGCCACATACATCCAACAACTATAACAACGGGACGTCGGAAGGTCACGTACTTTAATGATTTGAATCTCTCAACTATCGAATTGCAGACAGCAAAACCGGGAAAGAATCGTGAACCAAAATAACGATAAATGAACCACGGTTATATCCAATAAAATAGGACGACCTTAATTAAATAACCCACATAAAAATAGCCATGATGGCGATCCCTAAATTATTCCAAATAAAAGATCACAAAAGTCAAAGCGAGATACGTCTCGAGCCGTACCAATCCCTCGCGATCAAGTTCCAAATACGGGACGACGGCCGAGCACGCACTGCATAAGCTCACAAAATAAAATAAAATAATGTCCAACATAAAAAAAATAAATAAATAAACGAAAATAAATAAAATAAGGTAAATCAATAAGCATCAATATAATTGAACAAGCGGAGTCAACGACACGTAATCCAAAATAATAAAATAAAGCAAAAAAAAAAAAAAATAAAGTAATCTAAGTCAATATAAAGTCAATTGTTCGGTAAAATCCGCGACGCGGTCTATCCCGTTCAAATCCCTTACACATTCAAGCATCCAAAGGTATAACGGCCTAACGTGCGCACGGCTTTACAGCAAACGACTACAGAACAGTAACAAAGAGAACAAAGAACGAACGATTTATCACAGCAAGATACGCTTCGAACCGTACTAATCCCTCGCGATTAAGTACAAAATACGGGACGATGGCGGAGCATGCACTGCATGAGTTCGCAGAAATAAAATAATGTCCAATATAATAAGAGAAATAAATAAAATAAAATAAGACGAATACAATAATGTAAATCTATAAGTGTCAATTATTCCTGAAAGTCCGCGACCCGGCCTATGACATTCAAATCCCTCTCACACAATTCTACCAAGGGATGATGTACCAACACGCGCGCGGCTTTACAGCAAAACGACTACAGAACACTAATAAAAAAAAGAACAAAGAACGAGGTGACTTCTTCCCGGCTCTAACCGCCAAACGATCTCGATGTTCTACATAGATGTTATACTGAGAAAGCGGTTTATTGCTGCCTTCCTTCGCAGTATTCAAAACACAATTTCAAACGATACCAGTTTAACAAAATTATTGAAAATTTATACCAAAAAACTTTAATTCAGAAAAATTGTCCAAAATGTAAATTTAGTTTAAATACAAAATTATCAGGAGTACAAATTGAAAATGCGGGATTTTTTTCTATTTTTGAACGTTTATTCTGAAAAAATGGTAACAAATGAATTATTCAAAGTATTGTCCATCGCTAGCCACAACTTTTTCCCATCTTTCTGGCAATTTACGGATACCGTCGCGAAAAAATTCGGCCGGCTTGGCTGCTATCCAGTCATCGACCCATTTTTGGGCTTCTTCGTAAGAATGGAAGCGCTGGTCAGCTAGGCCATGTGTCATCGATCGGAAAAGGTGGTAATCGGAAGGAGCAATATCTGGGCTATACGGCGGGTGGGGTAAGACTTCCCATTTCAGCGTTTGTAGGTATGTTTTGACCGGCGCTGCAACATGTGGCCGAGCGTTGTCATGTTGCAAAATTACTTTGTCGTGTCTTTGCTCGTATTGTGGCCGTTTTTCTTTGAGTGCGCGGCTCAAACGCATCAATTGAGTTCGGTATAGTGCTCCTGTGATGGTTTCGTTCGATTTCAATAGCTCATAATACACCACACCCAGCTGGTCCCACCAAATACAGAGCATGAGCTTGGCGCCGTGAATATTTGGTTTGGCCGTCGATGATGATGCATGGCCGGGGTAACCATATGATTTTTTGCGCTTCGGGTTATCGTAATGGATCCACTTTTCATCACCAGTGACAATGCGATGCAAAAAACCCTTCCGTTTTTGCCGTTCGAGCAGCAGTTCGCATGCAAAAAAACGGCGCTCGACGTCTCTCGGCTTCAGCTCATACGGCACCCAATGTCCTTGCTTTTGGATCATTCCGAGGGCTTTTATACGATGGGAAATGGCTTGTTGTGTCACTCCCAATGAATCTGCGAGCTCTTGTTGAGTTTGACACGAGTCTTCATTGAGTATTGCCTCCAATTCAGCATTCTCAAACTTTTTCACTTGGCCCGGCCGCTCTTTGTCCTCAACGTCAAAATCACCACTTCTAAACCGCACAAACCATCTCTCGCACGTTGAAACCGATGGAACATGACTCGGATAAGCCTCGGAGACCAATCGATGTGCTTCAGCAGCACTTTTCTTCAAATTAAAGAAGTAAATTAAAACTTCCCGCAAATGCTGTTTTGTTGGCACGAAACTCGACATATTGAGAGCTCAAAAAAACTATGAATTTGACACTGCGACAAATTGACACATACTGAAAATTAAAGCTATAAGACGTAGCTTTGACATGAACATAGTCACAGTACTGCCTGATGCGTATAGCGTTAGTAACGCCATCTGTTATCAAACCCGCATTTTCAATTTGTACCCCTGATACTTTACTTGCTTAAATATGATTCTACTGTGCATCTTTGACTCGTGGAGGGAGTAATAATTCTCTCACGGTACTTCAAGGTGGCTGCAAGGTTATCTTGGTAGCTTTGGTTACATAGGAGCCCTTATCGATGCCGACTACATCAATGGTATTAGATCAGCCGACAACAACATTCCTCACCGTGGATGTTATGGAATCATACAGACATAAGTCCCTCTTAATTCTAAGACGGGGGGGGGGGGGTGCTAGGGAATAATCAATGGTAGAGGCAGAATACGGGCGAATCCCTTTAATTCGATCCCTATAGTGGCCAACCACTGAACCACAATTATTTCTTAGCACAGTGGTTTGGCACCCCCTGTATCGAACAGCCAGGGGTTGTAGATAAAGGATAGTTCTATTGCCAATTTTTTCCGACTTTTGGTTTTCGAGTTAATGCAGCGAGTATAAATCGTATAAAAAAGTATAATATAAAGAGTATAAAAAAGCGAGTATAAATATAAATGTTTATGAGTGCTTTGTAACGTGGCAGAATATTCAGGCTACGTCCTCCTCGCTCGACGGCTACCAGCACGATCGCACAGGGCTGTAGGTGATGATTTTCGTGTTTTATTTTATTCTTTATTTTTATTTTTTTTCTTGTTTTATTTATTTTTTTTCTTGTTTTATTAATTTTTTTATGTATAATGCGATTTATACGACCGAGGGACGGAGATAGAGTACGAAGAAGAGGAGAGCAACACATCCCATAACGGAGGGCTTCGGGATTCGGCCTCTTATCTGGACCGATATTTCACATATTTCCCTGTCGGGATGTATCGTTGTCCCGCTCGACGTACTAAATGATACGCGGCTTACTATCCTTGGCCGTCGTCGACCCACAGAAATCTATATGTCTCAGGGGGTCATCTGCGGGACTACGCAATGCTGGTATTGTCTGTCGCTAATGTATACATCGTCCAGCTGAGGCGCTAGTCGCGGTCATCGTACGACACAGGTTTCCCCAATTAACCGAGTTTGTCGGGTTAAGTGGGGATCATAGTTCACGGGCACGCGTGCCGAACGGACCTCGAGGCTTTTTCCCGGTGACCGTCGAGCGAACAAGACATAGCGTATATTGTATCTGTGTCCCGCTCTACTTTTGACATCACTTAAACTACTATCGAGGCAAGGAAGAGTAGCGTTGTATCTCTCGAACACAAGAAGGAAACTAACATCTTACTATTCGCCACTGTACGAAAGGAAATCAAGGAGGGAATCTTTCAACGCCTTTTCGAGGTTTCCCGGATTACCAGGACATTGCATCGTCATCGTCCCGGTGAGCTCTTTTTCCTTCCACGGTCTTTCGCCATTATTTTATTATTTTATCATTCAATTTGTTGACTATAAATTTCTTCAAGCTTGGTCACACCTGCGACTCTGATACACTGTGTGCAGAGTATTAATTTGTATCGGGAACCGCGGCGTCTAACGAGTGTAACCTCGAGATCGTGTAACTGGTAGAAACCGGGAGAAAGTCTTTGCGTTAATTAATTGTGTTTTTTTGGCTGACGGTTAAACCGTGCGCGAGTTAGGCCGTTATCTCGGTGTGCTTGGTATTTGATAGCCTGTTTGTGTGGAATTTAAACGGGATAGACCGCGTCGCGGATTTTACCTAATTATTGACTTTAGTTTTATACGACTTAATTGATTTCTCTTTTATTCATCGCGTTATCCTGGACTACGCGTAGTTGACGCCCTTATTTAAATTAGACTGACGTATATTAATTTAGCATACTTTATTTATTTTACTTATTTATTCTTCTCTTATTCTATCGAACAGTACTATATTCTTTTTTTTCGTTTTGTATTCAGAAATAGTGCGAGCTCGGCCGTCGTCCCGTCTGTTGTATTGGTCACGAAGGACTAGTACGGTTGGAAGCGTATCTCGTTTGGTGAAGCTGTTCGTTGAATTGATTATTTCTGTGATTATTGGTAGTATTGTTTATTGTTATCATTATTATTATTTCGGACGTAAGTCATTTTATGAGGGTTTTCTCATTTTTATTTTATATAATTTGGGGGTCTATTAATCATTATTCGTTCTCGACTTATTAGCCGTTGCTGGCCTGCGATTTTCGAGATAGGAGATTCGAGCTAGTCGAAGCTCGCGTACGTGACCTCCCGACGTCCCGTTGTTATGGTTTTTGGATGTATGAGGGATTAGCCCGGGATAGGCCGTATCGCGAACTGTGCGTAGAGGAAACCGAGCATTGAACTTTGTCTGTGAATATTGTTCGAAATTCGAAACGAGCGAGATAGGCTATATAACATCTACAGTGAATGAGAGTGAGAGAGAGGACGGGATAATTGGCACCGCCGAACTAATGATTAAAACTAAGATACCTAACTAGATTTAGAAAATTGTTAAAAAGAGAGACTACCTTTACGGGACATTTTATTGGAATTCTAAATCGATGTTTATTGAAAATGAATACTCGTTTGCCAGGAATAAAGAAGTTTGTAAGTCCCGTACCTGCTGTTGTTGTTTAAATTATTTATTGGTATTATTGTATTAATCTGACCTTATTCATTGTTCTTATCCGGTGTATTTATTGACAATATTTTATTGATTGACTTTATTCATTGATTTTAATGATTTGTTGTAATTAATTGATTTCATTCGCCTTGCATTCGAGAATAATTCTTGACTTGACAGTCCGAACCACCTACTCTGCCTTGAACAGCTGTAGGTAGCCTGGGTTGAGTGTGGCCGAACATCTCGTTATTTTTCCTTCCGGCGCGTAAGCGCCTGGCGCCCATCTCGAAAAAGTAAATTAAAGGAAGGAAAAATAGCTTGGGCCAGCTATAGGTAACGTGGTACGTTGAGCAGCAAATTTACGTTACAGCTTACATGGTAAAATTCATTATTATTATTATTATTATTATTATTATTATTATTAAATTAATTTGAGTAGTAAAGTAAAATCATAATTAAAAGTATTTATTCGTCATAGGTAACTGAAATAGTATTTATATTATGGTAAGCAGAGCAGTATGCGGGCAACGCAGTGACCCAACGCATTTATATAAAAATAATATATTCACATGAGGACGCTGGACGTAACAGCGCAAAAAAGTATATTTTATTAAGGCATACAGATGTATAACGCCATGCCATCAGAATTGAAACAACGTGATAGCTTAACAACATTTAAGCGGATGTTAAAACAGTATATTATGCCGAAAGTTGTATACCAGATATGGTAGTATGTAAGACTAGTATATAAGACACCTTATAGATTCATAACAAAATAGCTGAGAAAGCTAAATATTACTCAATCTCTCTCTCTCTCTCTCTCTCTCTCTCTCTCTCTCTCTCTCTCTCTCTCTCTCTCTCTCTCTCTCTCTCTCTCTCTCTCTCTCTCTCTCTCTCTCTCTCTCTCTCTCTCTCTCTCTCTCTCTCTCTCTCTCTCTCTCTCTCTCTCTCTCTCTCTCTCTCTCTCTCTCTCTCTCTCTCTCTCTCTCTCTCTCTCTCTCTCTCTCTCTCTCTCTCTCTCTCTCTCTCTCTCTCTCTCTCTCTCTCAGAGAGAGTTTGTAAGACGCTCCGTATTACAGATAATTATATAGTGGAATGAAGTGGTATAATAGTGCGAAAACCATATCAATGTAATCGGTTTTGTATCGTGAACATTTTGATCTAGCGAATGGCTTGGTACCTATCGAATCAGCGGTGGTAACATATTGGTGCATCAAAATTTCACACTTGACGAACATGGTGCGGGCGTCCATTATCGCTGGCACGGTGACACGTGATTAGCAATACATGGAATGATCAGGCAATCATGGTGAGTGTGATATAGTTATCGGTTGGTATGTACCGATGTACGCGTCGGTAAGTTATCAGCTACTACAGCAAAATATGGTCAATACGGACGACTATGACGAGTGTCGGTGCTCCGCTTGCAAAAAAGCAATCAAAAGCCAGGTAGTACGATGCAAAATTTGTCCGAAACTTTTTTACCACCCAGGGTGTGTGAATAAGCATAAAATAATGTATAGGCATCGTGATCTAGTACAGTGCTAGGGTGCATTTCATACATTCAATGCAGAAGATGAACTTTCGAAGACAGTGACGCCCACAGCAGGTGGTAGCAGATATCGACTGGAACGATAGAAGGAACCAGAGCTATGAGTTCATCGATAGCGGTTGATGCAAAAATAGACTGGCTGATAAAAACAGTGAAAACTATGAAGGACGAAATCGTTTGCAAGAATAAAATCAAGAAAATGATCCAAGAGATAATTGGTGCAGAAATGGGAGGTGTGAAACAACAGACAGAGGAACTTAAAACAATGATACAGAGATGTTGAGATTTCCTTCTGGTGTTGTTGGAATAGATATTAAATATATCGGAAAAGAATGAGTTTTCACTCACGGCAGGGGTGAAATAATCAGACCAAAAGATGTAGGTAAAGAAAGTGATTTATTCTACCGTCGACTGTCACACTACAAAAAAAATATATTTAAAAATAGTACAAATAAATTGAGAGTGAATTTTGGGTGAGAAGCACAAACAATTATATTAATTGTGCGCTGTCATTTGTGACATGCACAAATGAGACTTAATAGCACCAAAAAACTCTGAGTTAATTTAGTTGAGAGAGAGAATGATAATTAAGCGAAAGCACGTGCAATTATATTAATTGCGTGCCGTAATTTTGAGGTGAAACGTGGTGCAGCCCGCGCTGCAGATCACGCCACGAGATGAGACTTTATGAGGATGCACAAATAAGATTTATCCATCTCACCTACATTGAATTTAGATAAATTATGAAGATGTACTCTTACCGTTTATTTTGAGTCCTGTTGAGCACGAATATGATGAGTAGATCCGGTGTGATGGTGAAAATTGTCTGGGGTGAGTACAGAGGAATGTGCTGTCCAAGCGGGTTTTCACAGAAGTGTCTAAAATTCACAAGATGCCTCTGCTTTACAAAAGCATCGTTGTGCGACGCTGAAGTCAAGCGAGAGAGACAGTCGTGGCGCGACGCTGAAGTCAAGCGAGAGAGACAGCCTCTCGCTTAAGCAGCATGCCTGCGAGGCACTGCCTCGGCTACCTTCGTGATAGCTGAGCGCAGCACACCACCCAGCAGCATCAGATCGACGCACGGCGAATATCGATCGCCGTGCGTCAGCTGATTTTCCAACATTTCTGCCCGCCATCAGCAACGGAGTTGATAATTAATTTTCCTGACGTTGTGCGTTGGGTGAGACGGGCAAGACCGCTAATTTTGAGATTGGCCCGGTGAAAGTAGTAGTAGCAGTCCGGAGTGTCACCACCCTGGTGAGCCCATCTTTGCCTGGATGCAACGCTGTTACTCGTGCGAGTGACTACTTGCACAGGGAAAAGCACTCATCCGTGAGCAGAACCAAAGAGCCAATTTTTATGATGTTGTTAGGGTGATGCCACTTTGAGATTGACTGCCGCCGTTGTAAGTAATGAGCAGACCATTGACGCCAAAATTGTTGCACCTTCTGCTGCAACAATTGCCATCTGGAGAGCCGTGAGATTGCTAAATTCTCTAGAGTTGGCTCTGGGACAGTTGTGAGTGCTTCACCGATGAGAAAATGTCCAGATGTGAGAGCTGATGAGTCATCAGGATCATCGCTGAGTGGTTCCAGAGGCCGTGAGTTGAAGATAGCCTCAATTTAAGCCAGCAGTGTGGTGAGGTCCTCAAATGTGAGTGCTGTATCGTCCACTGTTCGTCGCAGATGAAATTTCACAAATTTTACTGCGGCTTCTCATTTGCCACCCATGTGTGGAGCAGCAGGAGGATTAAAGTTCGAAACAATTTGGTGATTTGCAAGTGAAGATGCGATGACGTGATACTCTTGAGAGGCTTTCCTGAACAACTGACGTATGGCTTTGTGAGCGCCAACGAAATTGGTGCAACAGTCAGAGTACAGGATATGAGGAATGCCGCACCGAGATGAGAAGCGCTTGAACATTGAGAGAAAGCCATCCGTTGAGTAGTCACTGACTACCTCGAGATGAAGAGCTGAAGTGGTGAAACACACAAAGATCCAACCTTTGTGTGTTTTGTATCCTCGCCTCTTCCAAGTTTTGAATGTGAGAGGGCTGGCGTACTCAACTCATGTGTGAGTGAATGCACGCGTTGGTGTGACTCGTGACAGAGGTAGATGACCCATCAATTATTGAGCCCGAATTCCTCTCTGCCGAGCACACACCACGGAATGTAAAATGTGAGATTTCACAGGAGCTCTTCGGCCGACGATCCAATGAGTTAGCCGTATTTGAGCTGATGTGAGTTGAGTGCCTCCGTGAAGAGTCCGCCAATGAGCTTGGTCGATAATGAGAGTTGAGAGTCGAGAGTGACGAGGTAGAATGGCAGGATGCCTTCTTTCATATGTGAGTGCTGTTTGACCAAGACGACCTCCTACTCCGAGTACACCCTCCTGGTCGATGAAAGCTGTTAGTCGACTGAAGGGGTGAGAGGATGAGAGAAAAGAGCCTGACTGCAGCACTTGTAATTCGTGTTAAAAAAAAAAACGTGCAGTTCACACGCGGTAGAAGTGAAACTTTGTATTCTGGGTAATTTGCGAGAGAATGAGATATATACACTATGAAGAGGTAAGCAAAGAGACAGGGAGAGATTGATTGATTTCTTATTTATTGCCCAAAGAGGGAGAGGGAGAGTGAGAGAGATAAATAATGTGATTAGAGGTAATATTTTATGAAATATAGAAATCACTATATTTAATATAAAATTTATTTTTTATTGTATAGTTTTTTACATCGGTAAAATTAGCTCATATATTATCATTATTTTCATCATTGTCAATTTCCAAGCATGTTACTAACGGCTTATGGTGACTAAAATATGATACAAATGTTTTGGTTTTAATTTTATTTAAAAATCTTTGAAATACTGCATCTATGGTAGTTCCGGATCTTGTTGTTGGCTCATTTCTGTTATTTGACATTTGTAAACTGAAGGTATAATTAAAAAATTCTATTAAAGGTAATGCAGTTTGCTGCAGAGAACAGCGCCGCTAGCGGAGAAAAGAGCATGTGTAAGCCAAGATGGCAAAGGAACGTGTATGAAAAATAAATCGCTCTGTGTTATAAAACCAAAAAGGTCGTATATCAGTTTCCCAACATAAGTTTGGCGCTCAACAGCGTTATTAGAACCCATCGAGATCAAGTTTGAAGCATTAAAAAGCAAAAAAAAGTGAAAGAAAGTGGTAAAAGTATCGACGTCTCGGCGAGCATGCCGCGCCACGAGGCTTCGAGAAGCTAGACAATGGCGGCGGACAATACGCACTGACGTCGATCGAGTTCACAAGTTCATAAAAGATATTAGTATACTCAACGTGGCATCAAACACGCAAAAATCAATAGTGTCGAGAACGCGTGGCGTATCGAGATAAAAAGCAGTTAGCGTCGAGAGTGTAGTGTATCGTGTATCGAGCAACCATATCGAGTGAATGCGCAGTAGATGTGTCGCGTCGGTAAGCAACAACCACTGCTAAACTATAGCAGCGTATTCTTGTGTCGCGCACGCCAAGAATACGATCGAAATATTCTGAGCAAATTCTCGTCTCGAGAAAGCGTAGAATATATGCAAGCATATTGATAATTATCGTCGCGCATGGAGGAAATGATTGCAATATAAGAGAACGAATCGTAAGTGCATCGAGAAAATAACTCACACTACGATTCATCGCAACAACTGCCAGATTGAACATTTTCTGGAGAAAATTTGACGAAATCTGAGGGTTCAACGCAACGTGGGGCTTGATTCCTGATTGTCGACAGCAGTCGTCAACACTATCAACAGCCAAGCAGTCGAGAAACAACTTGGACAGCAATAATAGGTTAGTGTCCTCTACAATCCTTACCTTCTTCCAGATTCGATTTCTATCAAAATGACGGAGCTAAGGCAGCTAAAAATGTCGCAAGCGAGCATCAAAAGGCAAATAGCGCGTATCAATAACGTGCTTAATGCAGAAACAACAGCGGGAGAATCCCAGATCAGGGCAAAGAAAATCGAGGAATATTATGAAAGCTTTAACGAAGTTCAAAAACAAATTGATAATCTTAGAATCTCAGTTGAGCTAAGTGGGGATGAAGATAACGAGTTAATAAATCAAATTCTAGAAGACTCAGAAGCGGAAAGAACAGTATTCGAAGAAACTTATTATTCAGCGGCTCTTAAAGCTAAAAGGTTGTAACGTAAATTTACTCATCAACGTACCACGTTACCTATAGCTGACCCAAGCTATTTTTCCTTCCTTTTATTTCCTCTTACGAGTTGGGCGCCAGGCGCTTACGCGCCGGAAGGAAAAATAACGAGATGTTAGGCCAGACTCAACCCAGAATCAACCCATATCAGAATCGCAGGTACGACTAAGTTCGAATCGAACTTTCCAAAGAATTTAAAAAAACAATAATAATCAAATAATGGCGAAAGACCGTAGAAGGGAAGAGAGCTCACCGGGACGATGACGATGCGATGTTCCTTGCCAATCCTTCTTAACCCAAAATCGTCTCGAAATTCTCTCCTCTCGATACCATCCTCGATTTACTCCTCGTTGTTTCAAAAGATATGCCCCGGTACCCACGATAGGTG
Organism: Cylloceria caligata; assembly: GCA_963942595.1. Lineage (NCBI taxonomy): Eukaryota > Metazoa > Arthropoda > Insecta > Hymenoptera > Ichneumonidae > Cylloceria > Cylloceria caligata. The sequence goes on along the minus strand of OZ012705.1, from coordinate 30,797,682 downwards.
GTGATAGATTTCGACGAAAACGGTGGAGCGGGACGATATAATACTCGCTGCTACGTCCTGTTCGTTCGACGGTAACCGGGAAAAAACCCTGAGGTCCTTTCGGCACGCGTGCCCGTGAACTATGACCCCCTCTTAGCGAGCCGAACTCGGTTAATTGGGGGAACCGGTGTCGCACGATGACCGCGTCTAGCGCCTCGGCTGGACGACGCAAATATTAATAGCAGATAATAACCATGTGTAGTCCAGTCCGGCAGGTGATCCCCGTGAGATAGACTGGTTATTGCTAGTAGATCAGATGACCGAGAATAGATAATAGCATATTGGCCGTAGATGAACGTCGAGCGGGACGGCTGTAGATCCCGACCCCGAGAAATGGAAAATGTCTGTATCCTCTCTCTCTCTCCTACGAAAGGGTGACTCGATCCCGAAACCGCGAAGAGGTGTGGGCCGCCCTCTTTCTTCCTCTTCCTCTCCGCTCCTCGGTCGTACAATTTGAGGAAAAAGAAATACAAAAAAAACAAAAAAAATTGTTTAGAGTACGGCGATTACGCCTTACAGCCCTGCGAGATCGTGTTGGCAGCCGTCGTGCGAGGAGGACGTAGCGCTTGAGGATTTTGCCGCGTTATAAGGTATATAGCCGCAGAGCTGGAACAACAGCAACAAATTCAACAACAAATTCAACAATAAATTCATCAACAAACTCAACAAAACTGAGGTGTACGTATGAAAATTCCGATTCTAGAATTACCACATTTTAGCGGAGAGTATCAAGAGTGGCTGCTGTTCAAGGATGCATTTACTTCAATGATTCACTTGAACACCGATCTAGACCCTATAGAGAAATTCCAATACTTGGGAAGGGTACTTGAAAGTGAAGCTTCACAAGTAATCGCAGGATTAGATACCGCTGCGGCAGACTATCAAAATGCATGGGAATTGTTGGTTAAAACTTACGATAATACAAAGCTCCTTATCAACACGCATCTCAATAAATTACTTGATTTCCCAACAATAGTGAAGAACAAGCAAACTACAATCAGACAACTAGTTGTTCACATTCGAACTTCCAGTCTACCAATGGGGCGACATATTGATTCATTTGGTCAAAGGCAAAATGGATTACAATACGAAAAAGGATTAGGAAGAAAATACCAATCGCGATCAAACAACACGACCGACGTTGGAGGATTTTCTCACCTTCCTGAGTGAATGGGGTCGAACACTCGAGATGACTGACAAAGCACAAAACAAGCAAGAGTCGTCAAAACCGTCAGTGGGGAAGAAACAGGAAAAAGGATTGCTCTAGCATCAGTGACTTAAAAGGAATGCGCAATTTGCAAAGAAGGTCACGCGGTGTACCATTGCCCGAAATTTCTGCAGCTATCAATATCGGACAGAATAAAAGAAGCAAAAGTTAAAAAAATATGCATAGACTGCTTCGGAAAAGGACACTTCGCTGCAGCGTGCAAATCATCGGCGTGCAAAAGGTGTCAAAAGAAGCACAACTTTTATATGGATGATGTCCTGACCGGTGGACGTACCGTGGAAAAAACGAGGACGTTGCAAAAGCAGTTGTCTGAACTACTCGAGAAGGGTCAATTTCAATTGAGGAAATGGCGTTCGAACGATCAGATTGAAGATAGGTAAAGAAGGACCGATGAAGACGTTAGGCCTTCTCTGGGATGCAAGTTCAAATACGATGCAATACAGCGTAACGATAGAGGAATCATATAAAATCACGAAACGTCTTGTATTGTCAAAGATCGCGCAAATCTTTGACCCGTTTAGGTCTACTAGGACCTGTGATAATTCACGCAAAATGCGTGATGCAACGAATGTGGCAACTGAAGACGAAATGGGACGAACCCTTACCGCAAGAGCTACAATCGGTATGGAACGAGTACTATACGTCTCTACCGAAGATCAACGAGGCAAGAATAGAAAGTAGCATTAACCCACGAAATGTAATGAGAGCATTTGACCTGGTCGGATTCGGAGACGCTTCAGAGAAAGCATACGGAGCGTGTCTATACGCTGTTTCGCAGAACGAAGAAGGAATAAGCAATCTGATCTTATCGGTTCGAAGAGTAGAGTGGTACCACTGAAAACTGTCTCTTTGCCGAGACTCGAATTAAACGCAGCACTTCTACTAGCCAAGTTGTGCGACACTGCGAGAAAGGCCTACGGTGAGAAAATCCGAAACATTTACCTGTGGAGCGATTCAACCATCGCACTCAGTTGGATATCTGCACCACCAAATATACAAAAGACGTACGTGGCAAGTCGAGTTTCGAAGATTCAGGAGCTATCGCAGGACGAAGTGCGGCAGCACGTACCGTCGAAAGAAAATCCGGCAGATTCAATATCTCGCGGGATCACGGTCGAGGATTCGAAGCATAACCTGTTGTTGTGGTATGGGCCAAATTGGCTCATAACAGGCGACTGGCCGCAACGAAAGGAAATCGAAATTGACAAATCGGAAATGAAACCGTCAGCTGTACTTATCAGTATAAACACGACGTGCAATGTGTTAAAACGATTCTCGTCATTCGAAAAGTTACAAAGGATACTGGCTTATTGCCAACGATTTAAGACAAACGTCTTAGGAGGAAGGATAGCAGGTCCTCTATTGGTGAAAGAGCTGGCAATAGCTGAAAAATCTATTATTATGATGACTCAAAAAGAGATATTTCAAGCAGAGCGTCAAGCTTTGAAACACGAGCGGGAGCTACCAAAGGGCAGCGCCCTTGCAGTACTCACTCCATTCTTAGATCAAGATGGAATCATTCGTGTGGGAGGTCGGCTATCACGAGCAGGCATTCCAGAAACCGAAAAACATCTGGTCATCTTACCGGCGAGAAATCACATCACGAAGATTATCGTGGAAAAAGAGCATCGTCGACTACATCATTGTGGTCCAGAACAATTACTTCACTCACTTCGTCAAAAATATTGGTCACTCAGTGGTCGTCGAGAAGCACGAAAAGTAACTGGCAGCTGCCTGGAATGCTCCCGGAGGAGACCGCGAGTAACGGAAGTTATGATGAGTGATTTACCCAGCACTCGAGTGCGTGGCTCTTTGCGGCCATTCACGAACGCTGGAGTAGATTATGTAGGACCACTGCAAGTTCAAGAAAGCTGCAGACGCGGTGGAATTCACATATCGAAAGCTTGGATAGCCGTTTATACATGCTTCGCCACAAAAGCTGTACATTTAGAGCTTGTCACAGAGTTAACAACTGAATCCTTCTTAGCAGCTCTATGAAGATTCGTCCCACGAAGAGGAATATGTACGCAGATAGCTTCGGTCAATGGCACGAATTTCGTGGGAGCGGCCAGGCAGCTTAAAGAGGTCTTCGATTTTCTTTGAGCAGAACACGACACCATATCGAACCACCTGGTGCGACAAAAAATAGAATGGAAATTCATTCCTCCCAGAGCACCACATTTCGCTGGGCTTTGAGAAGCTGCGGTAAAAGCAGTAAAACATCATCTGAATACTGTAACTAAGGGATTAGTTGCAACATTTGAATAATACTACACGCTACTTGTAGAAATCGAATCTATCCTGAATTCGAGGCCTCTTAATCTCTTATCCAATGACCCAAACGACTTGTCAGCCTTAACCCCAGCCCATTTCCTCGTAGGGGACACACTGATGTCACCTGCTGAGCGCAGTTACATAAATGTCTCCGACAATAAGCTGTCTCGTTGGCAGCACCTTCAAAAAGTACGACAGCATTTCTGGTCACGATGGCATCGTGAGTACTTGCAAGAGTTACAGACACGTCGAAAATGGCGTAAAACCATTAAGAATCTCGAAGTCAACACCTTGGTGCTCTTGAAGGAGGATCACGTGGCACCACTTCATTGGATCCTCGGTCGGGTGGTGGAAGTCCATCCTGGTGCAGATAACGTTACTAGGGTGGCAACGGTCAAAACGCTTATGGGACTGCTTAAAAGAGCGGTCAAAAATCTCTGCCCGCTACCAATAGCCGAAGAAGATTAACTACGTCTATCTTATAATTCTGTTCTTATCAAAGAACTCTATTTACATCGTTTATTGACATATTTATCATATTTTTCTATTTATATTGTTTACTTACATATGTACTTATTTTCTATAAAGATTATGGTTATATCAATCGGTCAGAATTAGTCAAAGACGCAAAATGATTTGATAAAACTAGACAACATAACCATAAAACACTAATTACGTTTCTAAGTTCCTATCTTTGTGTTACTTATGTTTAATAACATTAATTACCAACTTCAAAGAAATATTGTGTTTAAGCATACTACGTTGTTTGATTATTCGATAACTTTATTAGAATTTAAGAGAAATTCAGTATTATGTTCATTTTATTGGTCGCGAACAACGGTCGTGTGAAAAGATTATTCATTGGAAGGTGTTAGAAAATAAGAACTAGGCACTAGTTGGGGCGCATGCCAACAGAGCGCGCAAGAGTCGACGGCGCGTCTTTATAGGCTACGAGTTAGCCTCTCTATGTTTTTCGACTCTTTAATGAGCCTTCACACCTGTATTTTTTCTCTCCGATTTTCCGCGGTAACGCCGCAATTACGGCACACCTCTGCAATATATTAAATACACTGTTAAAACTTATCCGGTTCATATTATTTGATAACCCTGCAATCCTGCTCTGCTTTAATAAAACGCAACAGAAGGAAATCTTTCAAGGGGGGCGGAATGTCGCGGAGAATAGCGCCACTAGCCGAGAAAAGAGCATGTGTAAGCCAAAATGGCGAAGGGACGTGTATGAAAAATAAATCGCTTTGTGTTATAAAACCAAAAAGGTCGTATATCAGTTCCTCAACAAAGTTGGTTCGGCAAAATTTATGTCAAAATCTCCACTTAAAATCATTGGTAAGTCGTGGTATTTTTTTTAAGTATCATGTTCACCTCTGGCATATATTTAATAAAATTTTCGTGAATGAATTCGATGATAGATTATATTGCTTTATTTGAAGAAATGTATATTTGCCCGTCTTCTAAGGTGCCGTTCAGCACCGATCATACTGATTTCATCTAGATTCTTTACAAAGGAAGAGGCTGACAGACTGTGTCCACATACAGTGATGCCAGATGAGGGAAATTTGTTCCCTTTTGGATACCTTCTCCACTGGGTCTGCTTTAGCGCCCACTGCGCGCGCACCCGGCGCACCGACCAATCAACAGTCAGGCAGCGCGGACGTCTGTCACTACGCCGCGCGCTGTTCAAACGTTCAAAGTACAAAATAAATTAATGCAATTATTAGCTGTACTATTATTTCTGTGTACTCTTAATCCATGAATAAAATGTTTGTTTTCATTAATTATTGAAACTGTTGATCTTTTTATGTATTTTTCATTAATATTTGTAAGAAATTCATGACGTTGTAGCGGTTTTTCAGTAAGAACCGGGAAAATATATCTTGTAGTGTCAATGACATGAATACTTAGTAGGTCGTATAACGATATTTTTCGATTTTGTCTTTTTGTCGCAACAATTCACTTTTCAAAAGTGAATCGTCGCGACAAAAAAAAATTTCGAATTGACTAGCTCGAGATTCAAATCTGCTATTTTCGGAATATCAGTCTGGAACGCTACCACTGCGTTACCCAGCTTCTCTGGCATTTGATGTTGCACTATTAATATCACTTATCCGTGCTGACGTTAATGTCGTTAATCACGTGCATTTTCGCACATCAACACATAACTGCTTTATGACAGTATAGCCTGTCATTTTATAGATTCTGATATCTCGAAATCTGTATGTTGTATGAACTCGCAATTAATATTGTAAACGTTACTTATAGTGCCCACGTGACCAACGGAGTTTAGTGAGATTATGCGCCAAGTTGTAATTTTTATACGACAAACGTGTTTTCGGAGGTGAAAAGTGAAATTTTTAGCACGTCGAAAATTGTTAATAACTTTTAATATTACGAGGGTCGATCAATAAATAGTCGGCTTGGTAAAGAAAATCGCGTTTTTTTGAACAAAAATCTTTTTATTTCTCAACATAATTTTTTAGGTCGATACACTTATTCCAACGATTTTCCAATTTTTTGATGCCCTCCGAATAATACGATTTCGGAAGGTCCTCAAAATAGATCTCTGTTTCGGCGATGAGGTCATCTCTGGAACCAAATCTCTTTCCGCCAAGCCATTTTTTCAGGTGTGGAAACGGAACGTAGTTTGAGGGGGCCAAATCTGGAGAATACGGTGGATGCGAAAGCAATTCGTATTTAAATTCATGAATTTTGGCCATCAACTACACGGTCTCTTTTATGGTCGACAGTGAGCAAACACGGCACCCATCTTGCGGATAACTTTTTCATACCCAACTGATCACTCAGGATTGAAATCACTGAGCCATATGATATGCCTGTGGCCTCAGCAATCTCACACACTTTTATCTCCGATCATTTAACACCATATCGTGGACTTTTTCAATTGTTTCTGGTATGACGACCTCATTTGGACGACCTGGACGTTCGTCGTCAACAATGCTCGTATGACCGCGTTTAAATCCAGCTGTCCAATATTTAATGATTGATAACGAAGGTGCAAGGTTCATATAAACTTTGTCTAGCTCCGCTTTTATTTTATTGTTCGTTTTCTTTTTCAAAAACAAAAATCGAATCACTGCACGATACTCAATTTTTTCCATTTTTGTAAAAACACAAAAGTTGTTTGTCTTTCGACGCTGTCAAACGCAAACTAAACATCGCAGCGAGCTGAAACTTTGACAACAGTCATGTGAAGGATGGCACTACTAAACGTCGCTATTGATTTCTTTCCTCGAGCAACAGATGACGCAAGGCTGACTATTTATTGATCGACCCTCGTATTTTCTCTCCACATTGTAAGGTATGTAATTCTAAAGAGCAATGCATGCTGAACACGAATCCACTATAGTTTTTTTCATTTTCATTCATTTATAATACTTCATACGCAATCAAAGTTGAAATCTGTGTTCGGGGCTAGGTCGTGCCCAAGTGACAGGGGCAGACGCGGACATGCGAAAGCAGCGCGCGCATACTGGTATCCAAGGAGATAGCCATAAATAAGTTTTGCGAGTTCGATACGAATTAATGTCTTGTTATACGAACGAGATATAAAAACCGAGTGAACAAGAGGGACGAGACGAAGCTAATTATTACGTATTTCAACGGATCTCGACTGTAGTGGCGAGTTGCGATAAGTGTTTGAAGACGGAGACGGTGTACGACAGAGGTAAATGTCAAGGTAAAAATTAACTCACGAGGGAAAACTACTTTAGTTTTATAAAAATAATATGCATTTGTACTTTTTATATGAATTATACCTTAGAGGGATCGTCTTAGACATTTTCCCTTACTCTTCGATTATTATTTTCACTACAGTTCACATCGATAGCTTCACTCTATTTTCCATTGCAAATACGTCATTGTTTTCTTCAATTATAGAAAAATAGTATGCACATACCGTCGCGAAACGACTTCCGTCGGCAAGGAACAACTTAAGAAGGCAGTTCTTGCAGTGAAAAAAGATAAAATTCAAATTTGATTTGCCGCAAAAGTATTCGGAGTCCCGAGAAGTCCGTTGAGCGACTGGCTGAAGAAAAATATTGAAGTAACACACTTGGATGACGTGGTCATGCAACATCATAGAGCTTTACCAGTGAGTAACATAAATTAATTTTTAATCGCATGTACTCTGCTGAGCGGAGTTCATATTCATCCAACGTTTCAATTTCAAATGCAGGTTATGGACTCTGAAAGTGAAACCACTTTGGTAAAATACTTAGTACACTGCAACGACATGTACTTTGGGCTATCTCCGAAGGAAACCCGTGCTTTAGCCTTTGATTTCGCCAAAAAATTGAATCTAAAGGTACCAGCATCGTGGGAAGCCACTCGCATAGCCGGTGCAGATTGGCTAACCAGCTTTCTGAAACGGCATCAAACATTATCCATACGCAAACCGAAAGCGACGAGATTAGCACGCGCCACTAGTTTCAATCGAACAAACGTTAAAATGTTCTTTGCACTGTTAAAATCTGTGATGGATAAATATCGTTTCCCGGCTCACTGCATATGGAATATGGATGAGATGAGATTAACAACCGTTCAGGCACCGAACAGAGTCATCGGGCGTCGCGGAGTGAAACAAATTGGGTGAGTGACTTCTGCGTAACGAGGAACCCTCGTAACTTTGGCGATGGCGGTGTCAGCGACTGGGCGTTCTCTACCTCCTTTTTTTATTTTTCCTCGGAATAATTTCAAAGAACATTTCCTTAACGGCGGACTACCAGGCTGCTCAGGTGCGGCGAATCAAGGTGGCTGGATGAACGCGGAGCATTTTGTCCAATTTCTATGGTTCTTCCAGTCCCATGTACGAGCTTCCGTCGACGCTCTAGTTTTACTGATATTCGACAATCACGAATCACATTTGTCCATCGCTGGTCTAGACTATTGTAAAGCGAATGGAATCATTGTCCTATCATTACCGCGACACTGCTCGCAGAAGCTGCAGCCGCTGGATAGCACCGTCTATGGCCCGTTAAAGAAATGTGTACACGCACAGTGCGATAACTGGATGACGTCTAATCTTGGTAGGACAATGTCGATATATGATATCCCCGAAATCGTGGCTAAGGCACTGCCACTTGCCGTACAGCATCAAAATATTGTGTCTGGATTTAAATGCACTGGAATTTCTCCCTTCAACCCGGACATTTTCGTGGAATACGATTTTTTACCGAGCAGCGTTACGGATAGGGAGAATCCTTTTACTTCCGTTGATCACGAAGAAGCCAACCTCAACGTAGCCGAACCCGACGCAACCGAACTCGACGCAGTTGATCAGAACGAAAACGAATTGGATTTCACAGCTTCTTCCATTTCTGGTCGTGATAATACACGGAACTTGAGTGCGACGCTTGAAAATATTTGAGCGTTTCCTAAAGCCGCTCCAAGGCAGCCGACTCGAAAAGGACGAAAACGAAGAACGAGCGCCGTCCTTACTGATTCGCCTCAAATGAAGAAATTGGCAGCTGAACAGCTGGAGTCGATGCGGAAAAAAAATAAGATACCTGCTATAAGGAAGAGGACGCCAAATTCGACCATTGTCACTGCGCCGAGAAAGAGAGGCCAGCCCCAAAACGATGCCACGGAATCAGAATCGCAGATTGCCACTGCACCGAGATAGAGAGGCCGGCTCCAAAACCATGCCACGGAATAAGAATCGCAGATTGCCACTGCGCCGAGAAAGAAAGGCCGGCCAAAAAAAAATTGATGACGAAAAAGAAAATTGTCCGTTGAAATTATTTTCCGTGTTGTTAATTAATAAATGTTTACATTTTTGTATTAAAAAATGATTAATAAAATGTATCCTATCATTTTTCATAATCGTAATTATGTAATTATCATAATAATGTCATATTCTTAACCTGCTTTTTTCCGCTTCTAAAATATGCGTGTTAAATGTATGAATGCTGTTTGTATCGAAATTGTGAAGCCTCTTTTCCACGATGCTGATTATTTGTCAGATGCGGCCAGGATCATATCATCGTCTTATGATAAATTCTGACGTGAATTTTGACAGATCAGTTTGTGTGTAGTAACTAGTATCGATAAAAATGCATAAAATGTGGGTTCTCATCTAATCAGGTGGGTCCTAAGCTTATTTTAGAGGCACTTTTATCAATTAAAGAGAGTTCAGAATAGGGGCTTATGTATTTTCATTTAAAATCCCGTCCGAGAACGGAGGTCCGACTCTACCCCGTGGGGAGCACGACTTTACCCCGGCACTTTTGATATTTCGATTTTTGTGCCTTTGTCGTTTTTACTGTATACCGGTTGAACAAAGCGACGTAGACCAAAAATGCCTATATAAATTTTGTAGCCAAGGGTTCACTCTTTACAACGGTATACCACATTTTACTAAAATTATTTATTTTGTTGTTAAAAATCGGCACCAAAAAATCCAGCTGACTTAGCCCCGGTCTCCCCTATAATACCGTTGATTATATATAGCAATTTATTTTTTTTCAAATTTGTAACTTGGCTTTTATTAATTTTTCATGACGCATTCCATTAACCTAAGACAAAAACAAAAATTTATTTATTTATTTATTTGAAAACATTATTTATTATTTATTTGAGAAGAAAATACTGTTCTTGCCAAATCATATTTTATTTGTTGCTCTTAGTTTAATGAAGAAATAAGACGTTTAATTGTTGGAGGGATGGAGAGGGGTTTTTCCTGGGTCCGTATTTGCTTGGCTATATAAACACAGGAACGGCCCCACGTGTGAGTCCTTATGCAGCAGCCTCCACGTAGAGCATTACAATTTTTTTTTATTCAACAAATTGTAATGAACGTTTCGTGTAAAGGACTACAATCTGGTGTTGGATATTGTAATATACTATTCTTTCGCTGACGGCTGCAAAATTAGTAAGCGTTATATATATTTCTTTAATTTCATTATTGATTCATTTATATAATATTTATATATATTCATTAAATAATCTTCCATAACTCATTTCATAAAAACCCGCGCAGCGGCTGTTGTGAAGTAGGTGGGGCGAGACAGCGTAAAGCGCAATCGAGACGAGATTTGTTACGAGCGGCGCAAGCCTTCCCCTGACGTGCCTAGCACGGGCAGCGTGGTGGGGGCAGCGAGATAGGGGAAAAATGCCCTCATCTGGCATCACTGTCCGGATGGTGTGCGGTTCTTCTTCGATAATCGATCTGTTAGTGAATACAAGTATAATGATCACATTTTAAATTGTGCAAACGTCAAAGTCAATTCCATAGCAACAAATGTTTATATTGGTTGCCAAGGAGCTCAGCAAGAAGCCGCTATGCATCAAAAACTTCACAAGATGTGGACTATTGATACCGGAGGATTACCATATGAAGTCACATTGGTATTGAAAAAATCATATATATTAACCACCAATATCGACGTGTTAGATGGGTTAGCGAATGGTGCTACAGGAAAATTGGTCCACATAGAATATAATGTTAATATATATTATTAACATAGAATATAATGTTATATATATATTATTATATTAAAGCAGGTGGAGTAGTGATATATCACAATACGAATGATAGTGCTCGTATTGTTACTCCACAAATGGATATAAGTACGCATCAAACAGAATCATTGTCCGTGCATCTTTCTAATATAGGAGAAATGTGTGCTTTTCATAGCACCTTAGAAGACGGGCAAACGGTTCTAATTGTTGCTATATACATCTCTCCAAATAAAGCAATAGAATCTATCATCGAATTCATTCACGAAAATTTAATTAAATATATGCCAAAGGTGTCCATGATACTTAAAAAAATACCACGAATTACCAATGATTTTAAGTGGAGATTTTAACATAAATTTTGCCGAACCAACTTCATTACCTTTAATAGAGTTTTTTAATTATACCTTCAGTTTACAAATGTCAAATAACAGAAATGAGCCAACAACAAGATCCGGACTACCATAGATGCAGTATTTCAAAGATTTTTAAATAAAATTCAAACCGAAACACTTGTATCATATTTTAGTTACCATAAGCCGTTAGTAACATGCTTGGAAATTGACAATGATGAAAATAATAATAACATATGAGCTAATTTTACCGATGTAAAAAACTATATAATAAAAAATAATTTTTATATTAAATATAGCGATTTCTATATTTCATAACATATTACCTCCAATCACATTATTTATCTCTCTCACTCTCCCTCTCCCTCTTCGGGCAATAAATAAGAAATGAAACAATCTCTCCCTGTCTCTTTGCTTATCATTTCATAGTGTATAGGTCTCATTCTCTCGCAAATTACCCAAAATATAAAGTATCACTTCTGCCGCGTGTGAACTGTACTTTTTTTTCTCTTGATGTGGATATTAATGCAGTGGTCGTCATCAATATTTCGTGGTAAATGCTTGACCATGTTATTGACTGATATCGGTACATTTATAATTTGTCCATAAATTCTATATTGCCCTTGCACGTGTCGCAATCTCCTGATCTGCATAAATGGAATCCGTGCAGAAACCAGTCTCTCCGACACCAAGTCTAATGGTGGCAAAAACGTTGGCACGGCTTGGTACTTGAATCCGTTGTACGTGGACATCAAAGGAATGATATTTCTATTGAGAGCTTGTATTAGTATAAGAAATTATTTAACTCTCTGCGCATCATGGGTTCGCCCGTGTGGCCCCCGTCATCCGAACGTTCAAGCGCGTGGACGTTTATTGTAACGAGTTACGTGTGCAATAACATTGTACACAGTCCGCACCGGTAGGCTAATTATTTGTAAGAGAGTACGTACTGGTTTGTAGACCACAATTTACTCAGTCGCTGTAAAGCCACCGCACAGCTCACTTACCTTTATACCAAAATAATCAACTGTTTTATCATAATCTCTCGCATGTATCTATAAATGTGATCGGCAAAATCCGTCGCCCTGAAGTAAAAACTCGCACTGAACAAATCAACGAAATCTGTGCTAATTTGAACTAATCTTTAGGTATGGCGCAACAATCGGATCTTGATGAGGAGCGTGCTCGAATGCGTGTTGAATGTAAGCGTTTGACACAAATGCGATCTGAAGTAGTACGAACCCAAAATGAGATTCAAGGTGTGAACGGTGCAGCGATTGTTGAAGAATTACAACGCATGCGAGCTCAGCTAGAGGCACAACAGGCTGAAATAGAGGCTATGAGGGAGGCCGCAAATTAACAGGCACCACGTTTGCCCGAGTATCCAGATGTGCATCTACCTTTTCGAGACGATAATAGGCCAGGTATGTTGGACGGACTTATACAAAGATCGCGGACAATTAAGATTGACATTTGCACCCCCAAGTTTGAAAGTGACTTTGCGGCGCATCCGAAAGATTTTCTTTTACATTTGAAAAAATATTTTCTGGCCCAACAAGTGAGGGATGATGCGTGTAATGTAACACACCGGCTATCTCATAACGCGCGGTGCACACACCAAGACACCACTACCGCGCGTTACGCACACCGAATAAGACCGGCCTATATCTGACAACTCAAGACGTTTGCTACGCACACAACAAAGCACCGCTACCGAGCGTCACCCACACAAGGTAGGCCGGTACGTCGAAGAGCAAGTCCCGTTATTCGTTCGAAAAGTACCAGTAGGAAATTAAAAACCAACGACCAATTTCAAAAAGACCAAGGCTACTAGTGGGCTGCAGGAAGATGGGCTACAGGACCGCCACCAACTATAGATATACCGAAAGCATAGGCCAGCTCGAGGGGAGACCAGTATAAAAAGACTAGAAATTCGGCACTCGTGGAACAGTTTTGTTCACAGGTCCCGCCAACGAAGAAATCCAGGAAGGAAGAGCAGCCAACCCTCGTTAGGTGCAGCCGCACTGGTACCAAGAGAGCCCAGCTGTGATACCTGACGTACATTTAAACGGGAAGCAGCTGAATTGGTGCTGCGTTCGAGGCCGACGCACCGCAGACCCAAACAACAACAGAGCGGCCTATCTCTGTCTCTCTTTCTCTCACTTTGGTAGCCGGGGACAGCCTAATATACGGAGTAGGCTCTCGGGAACTGAAACCAATGATCTCTACTCATTGAAGTACTGCATATAAATATCATTATGTTAAAGTCCCATGAATAATATTAGCGTAGGTAATTCAACCGGGATCGAAGTAGCTCAGGAAAAATATTTTTTTAAAAGCGATAACTGAACAGGGTACGGTCCTGGTATGTCAAGTAGCTGCGCATGTACCCAGAGCGCATCCCACTGACGCCGGATCGCAGCGGTGGTCGGGTGGACGCGTAAGTCGACCTTTAAAAAGAAATATATCAGCAGGAAACTCTACTCCCACCAACGGACCTGTAGCGAGTACTGAACGACTCAGTGGTGGACTCAAGGCTAGTCTAGATTCTATGAGCGGCGGCCGGCTAGTTACCGATGGTACGCATGCTACACTGTTTACCTAGGGAACGCAACGAATAGATAAAAATTATAGAACGACGCGTATTTTTTCTTTATAAATTCAACATTAGTCTACGAATATCTTTGCATTGAGGATCACAGAATTATCAACGTTTTCTCTCACATCATAGCATATATTAATTATGAAACATAATCTTTAAATTCACCCGCGGACACGATTATAAATGCACTCGTGTGCCCGGGAATAATCTATTGTAAGGCGCGTGGTAGCCATAATACCAAAAGAAAGGGTTAGATATTTGAATTTTCTATTTATTTTTTATGTATCACAAAATTTTATCTCTGTCTTTCTTTGAAAAAACCCTACTTTTACCTACTACAAAAACCTAAAATTACTTTCCTCCCTGCTCGAGTCCGAACAAACCCTTTAAGGGTAATGTTAACGTTTAATACCGTTACAGTAAATTGCTTATTGTTGAAAATGCATGTAAAGGTCTTACTGCAATTTGGTTTAGAGCAAATCAAAACACATTTCATACTTATTCACAATTCAAAGTAAAGTTTCTTTATGAATTCTCTTCAATATCGGTACGGGTACGCATTAAAAGTCAATGGGCTTTGCGTCGGTATATCCAGTCGATGGGTTCGATGCAGACCTTTTTTCTGCAACAGGTCACTGAGGCGCAACATTTTAGCCCCCCCCCCCCTAGACATATATGAAGTTCATTATACGGTGGTGTAGCAACTCCCTCTTCGCGTTAGAGAAGCGCTCGTCGCGGTAGATTATACGCATGTCAACTCGGTAGCCAATGCTCTTGCCCAGTTAGATATGGCGAATGAAGAACGGGAAAGAACTCGAAGAAATAATGCGAGTTCTACAATCGGGTTTAATCGTCATTATGATAGCGGTAGTAGCCGGAATCATTCCTAGATGAATCATGGTAATGGCCCTCGCCAGTATTATTATTAGACTCCCCGAAGAGGCACCAATTCGGTCTCCGTTCCTGATCGAGCTAACCCCCGACCTATTAATAATTTTCATGTCAACACGATTAGATGCCGTGATGCATTGTGTTCCACACCGCAGAACAATCTTCCTGCTGGAAACGCATTGGCAGAAACGTCGACGCATTCGCCTCAGCCATATGTGCCGTGTTTTTCAACCCCACCACCAGCGATCGTGGATCGTGCCACATCGAACCTACCAGCTGATTCAAACTTTTGATGGGCGCGTTGAGTACGGGTCCGCCAACGCCTCCACACCCATTTGATGTTTTCGAGGACTTGGTGAAAGAGATTAGAGATGAGCCGAATCGTGCCGTTGATGCAATCAGGTTTCGAAAGTGCCCACAAATAATGTTTAGCGTTTTTGGAATTCCGATTGCTGTCGTGATCGATTCGGGTAGTCAAATTATGTGCGTGTCTGAATTATATTATGAATACCTAAAAAAGCATTTTAAATTCGTAGAGTTACCGGTCACCAATCTGATTATTACAACTGCTATTGGCAAAAAGCCCTCGCAGGTCAAAAAACAGATATTTTTAGAAATTGTCTGTGGACAGTGCAAATTAGAGGCCATTTTTTTTCCATCATTCCACATCTTACCCCGAATATGATCATCGGTAACGACTGGTTGCACCGTCATAAAGCTGTCCTAGATTACAACAACTTGACATTTAGCATACAAGATTATCGAGTGCCAGAAGATTTCGTATGTTTCGGCTCTGCCTGTTCGGAAAAGTTAGTTTCATCTACGGATGGCGAGATCACATACGTCGCGTTCCGTTGTGCTAACAATGGCCGTCGTGCCACTGCGTCGCTTTCTCTTTTGTTCGCATTTCGTTTCTCGTCAGCTACGCACAGTGGGGCCGATTCCCGAAAAGCTGGTCAAAAGTCGAAAAATGAAGTTTCATTTTATAGGATTTAGAGTACATAGGTGGATAGAGTAATGTTTCAAGAATATAATGGAACATTTTGTAAGGGCTACTGAAGTATATCTGGCAAGTATAAGCCAGTACAAAAGAGACTTTCGCGCAAGTAATAGCTCGATCGTTCGAGCTCATATTCAAGCGTCATATTAAAAAATTCGTAGAAAATCGTAAAATTGGTGTTTCTTAATTCTGCAAAATGAAGGTTTCAGGTTGAAGAAAGTAGTTTATTATCATATGCGTCGAAAATTATAACAGATACATATAAATTAATAGCTAAACAATGTCTAAAGTAGAAAAAAATGAAAAATTATGTGCAATCATTTTAGAAAAACAGGGAAAAAGTTCAAAGTTCCGCAGTGTTCCGCAACGAAACAAGTTTTAAATTAAAGTTTGTACTGTTATGTAATAAAATTAGTAAAAATCAGCTGCAGCTAGCTGCAACTTTTTTTTTAGTGCACATTTGAATATAAAAAATTACAAATTCACATTAACCACTTGTTGCACATTTTTTTCAAATGAATATAATTTTGTGAAACTTGTTACTCGGGGGTTTTTGGGGTCGCTGAATACGAATCCGGTGTCAAAAAAATATAATTCAAAATGGCGGATCCAATATGGCCGACGCAATTTTCGTGTTCCTTATTACACTTTCTTATATATTTGAATTATACATTTTTTAATATTTTTATAAATGATTACAAATGTAATTACTTATCTGAAATATGTACAAAATATTTCTTTTAAACAAGAAAATCATTACTCTGTAATCCAAATACATTTATTTTAAAACTGTAAATCAAATTATTATACAGTAATCTTAAAAAATGTTTACTTAAACTAAAATAATTATAAGTTAACTGTTTGAAAATGTTTATTTTATTTCACAAAATCTATTTTGTTTCAGAAAATGATTTTAAGAAATATGTGCTTCAAAGAAAAAATTACTTGCATGTAACTGAAGTACATTCACGTCAATAAAAAAAAGGAAATGTAACTTGTAAATAGTATAAAATAAGTCTTTCAAAAGTGATTTCAATCAATACAATTATAGATGTAAAAGTAGATGTTTTATTACTTTTTATCAAATATATAATTTACTTACAGATTCATAAAAAGTTTTAAAAAATTTATAATCGCTATTTTGGATCTGCCATTTTGAATTTTGTCTTTTTTACATCGGATTCATGTTCAGCGACCTCAAAAACCCCCGAGTAACAAGTTTCAAACAAATCCGGTTGATTTCGAAAATTGCGTCCGCCATATTGGATCCACAATTTCGAATTTTGTTTGTTTCACACCGGATTCGTATTCAGCGACCTCGAAAACTCCCAAATAACAAGTTTCAAGTGAATCCGGCCGATTACAAAAATTGCGTCCGCCATATTGGATCCGCCATTTTGATTTTTGTTTTTTTCACACCGGATTCGTATTCAGCGACCTCGAAAACCCCCAAATAACAAGTTTCAAGCGAATCCGGCCGATTACGAAAATTGCGTCCGCCATATTGGATCCGCCATTTTGAATTTTGTTTTTTTCACACCGGATTCGTATTCAGCGACCTCGAAAACTTACAGAAACCAAGTTTCATACAAATTCGATAAACATTCCGTATTATAACTGAGTATTTTCGGTTTACTATCGCCATTTTGAACCCGCCATTTTGTTTTTTTACAATTTTGACTTCAGATTCGTAATCAGCCACCCCAAAAACCCTCATATACTATATCTCAAACAGAATGAACTACGTTTTCGACTTTTGACCACCTTTTCGGGAATCGGCCCCACTGTGCGACGTACGGCCAAACGTACACCGGCAATTTGTATAACGACGTGCAACGTTAAAGTATCCAAAGTTAACCGTAAGTACAATTATTCCTTACTATGTAATCCAAATAAATACTAATATCGTTATTTCTTGATAAACCCGACTACACTCTCTACCACACCGCAAGTATCGAACGACACGTGATCGACGAATATCAGACTACAGAGTTTCCCGCTCAATGCCTGACCCACGTAGTAAGTATGGAAAAGCCCATTCACGACAAGTACGTGTGCAGTACACCGTTGGAGATCGCCCTACTAATATTTGCCAACGATTCAGACTTCAGAAGCCTAAAAATCTGAATTCGTGCTTCTGGTCACTCAGTGACTCGGTACAACCGAAACAGTACATAATATGCGCATAGAAACGTGTTACTTCTGTTCGTCCCGGATATATCCAGGACACGGAATCCAGTTCGTCAGAAATGACTGCAAAGTAAGTCATTTCTAAATATGTTACAACAGATCTACGGTTTGACTTCATTTTCAGAAATTCTTTTACATAGCTCGCACGTTTGATTCACCGCGATTATTGGTTATGTACTGTCATATGGCGAATAATCATTATTCAAAGATTGCTAACAGTTGCGCAGATGTTAGGAACGCACGCTAGATTAACGTATATTGATGCGAAGAATAATATTTTTAGCAGTTTTATTGACATATGAAACCTTCAATGTAATTTTATGTCATGAAAAGGTTTCATGATGCAACAATCTCAAATGGGAGGCTGATACCATGCGAATGAAGCATTTGAATAGGCATTTAAATGGCAATTCTTTTACCTGATTAATAAACAGGCTGAATTGGAAATGTCATCTTATTTATGTCAACTAGGAAAACCTAAAACTCAGAAAATTTCAATAGACCAGGAACATTTAGGATAGACGTGTATTTTACTGTGAAGTCAAAGAAAATCGCTCTCTGAAAATGTGTTATCTTATAAATTTCAGTTACATTTAATCATGCTTTATGTACATTACATTGGATAATACAATTTTAAGAAGAAGCATTTTTTTTTCTTTCGAAGACTGAAAAAAATTTGTTCTTATGTTTGAGGATTTGGGTACATCTGAGCTAATAACCTGAAATTATTGCATGCTATAGCGGAAATCTGGATACTTGTTTACATGAAGTTTTTATGTGATTTACCACATAGTTACCAAGTTATTAAATAGAAAAGTTGCTTAATTTAATATGCATTGAGAGATTGCTATGTAACGGTTTCTCATATTTCCATTATTTTCTATTACTTAAATTCAACCTGTATTTATGAAAACAAATGGGTGCGCTTATTTTCTTTCTGATTATTAGGGAAGCTAGAAGAAAAAAGGTTACTGCAATAACAAGAAAGAAGTGTGAGAATTAAGTGGAGACAAGCATTGTGCATTTTGAGTGCCCCTTGTGACATCACAGCAGCTATTCTTCATGACAGTAGCAATATTTTCTTCTCAATTACTAATAATTTTGCATGAACCATCCCTCCGCTCTGTATCGAATTTCTAACAAATCCTCATCCCTTTTTTTTATTGACATCTATTTCATCTTTGTACATGTTTACCAGCTAGCAACAATAACAAATCTGGCACATGTAGCAGATGACAGACATTCATAGTGCGACAATATACATGAAGGACATGGCTTACCATGTGTGTCAGTGTATTATATATAGTATTTTCATACCTGAACACTAACAAAAAAGCTGAACAACTTGCTTCAATTAAACCATGAGAAATCAGTTACATACCTAGAACGCCATATTATTACAGTGTCAAATGAACTACTGCAGATAGTTCTGTAGTGTCTAGTCTCTACTATCTTACTACAAATATAATTAATACAAATTAATAATGCTTTTGCATTATTGCTAGCTTACTACAAATATAATTAATACAAATTGATAATGCACAAGCATTATTAATATTATTATTATAAAAATTATTATTTTATTATTTGTACCCAGTTGTTTTATTACCTGCAGTCAAATACTATGTTTTTTTTTATAAATACTAGTATGCGGGACGTACGGTATCTACAATTTATCCTTTGAAAAGTGAATAGAATACTTTAAACTGACAATGTGTAAAATCAGCAAAAAAAATTCCAAAAGAATTTCACTAACTGTATATCTGTGATGCTGTATCTCTTCAGACAATACAGTTTTAAGCCTTCTATCCAAATCAAATTTTCTTTATAACAACCATTGCAAGAAGACACACAACTCCAATACAATTAATTAATTTGCAATATTTTTAATCAAGTTTTGTAATTTTTTGTTCTTTATTATTGTCTTTTACAAAAGGATAATATGATGGTGAAATTATGGTTGCAAGGGATTTCTATACACACTGAAATGTGTATTTCTTTTTTCATTGTTGGAGGGTGACTGAAAGATTTCAAACAAGGTGAAAATATAGTTAACCTAGTAAATTATAGAAATTTGTTGCAGATTTTTAAATTTTGTCGGTCTAAATGTCATGCAGCATTCAAAAAGAAGAAGAACCCAAGGAAAGCCAAATGGACCAAAGCATACAGAAAGACTGCTCGCAAGGAGTTGGCAGTGGATCCTTCGTTCGAGTTTGAAAAAAGGAGGAATATCCCCATAAAATATAACAGGGAGTTATGGTCAAAGACAGTTGAAGCTATGAAGAAGGCAGTGTTAATCAGACAAAGGAGACAAAATACCCACATAATGCACCGACTGAGAAAGGGTCGTGAACTGGAACAGGATAGAGATATTAAGGAAGTGCAAAGGGATCTGGCGCTCATCAGGTCACCGGCTGCTAGCCTCAAGGGACGTAATAAGCTTGAAGATTCAATTAAGGATTATGAGAAAATGCTAGACTCCGGTGAGGATGTGGAGGCAGAAGAAGTGTGCTATCAGTAATTAAGATTTCGACACTAGTATTTTCATTTTTTCCTTGTTTTTCTGATCTGTCAATAATCTAATAAGAATTTGCCCTAAAAATGTATTATTACTGCATAAAAATAAATGTATCTAAATCTGTATAATGCTTAAATTGCTTATACCGTAACCCCTCGTTATCGCGGATACTAACTTCCCACAGATAATTTCACGTATCCCTCATTACCCATGTACACCTTGGCATCTATGAGAATTACTGTGAATGTGTGAAATGGCAGATGACGAAAGATTTCTATACTAAATTCATACAACCCTGTTTTGAAGCATTTTTCTAGAATATGGAATTTTGATAATATAAAAAATAATCTTCTAAATGTTTTAAAACTCCTGTCAGCAAAAAAGTTTGATTTCAAAAAGTTTTCTAATCTTATTCTTATTCTTATTATTATCTAATAATAAAATAAAGTAATTTGCGAAATCATTGTAGCTAGCTAATTATTTCAATTAGAATCATTCGTTAACTGTCCTCACCCCTCACTGCAGTCGTATATGATATTCTTGTTAATTAGTATTAAGACGCTAGCGCGTCTCTTGAGTTATACAAGACGATCACGATGTTTGGGAATCGTCTCCCGAACGCATCGCGGGCAATAAGTGAATTTAATTGTTAGATTATTTTATATAAATAAAATCTTTTTAAAATCGAAGTCCATTTTATTATAGTGTGATGGGCGTGGTAAATACTGTTGTAACGAGCCGGATAATTGGTTGTTCGTAATAATTGTGAACGTGAAATATATGTATAGAGTGACTATATTGGGAGCTTTCTATCTAGGACACATACAGTGACACTATCCGGGTGCTTGATGGAACGTATGTTAGTTCTAAACTACACCACTAGTCTGCTCATGTCGTTCCTCCAACAATTAATATATTAAATTATATATTCATTAAGGTAATGTGGTACACGCTTCTGTCGTTCTCTCATTCCTTCACGATTGTCAATGGTGGTATCTCACTCCCGCTAATGGCGGCTCAGTCAGTGTACCACATCATCTTAATTAAAGAATTATTATTTGTAAAGAGGTGGTGTAACAGTGAGTCTTATGACATATGTTATGACTGATAGTTCAATTGAACGATAATAATAACTTTTTCGAGAATTCTGTAAATGATGGGGAAGTAGAAATACCAGATCATTTAATAGCACGTGAACGTAGAATGCAATTTTTCAATGAATTATTCCCTCATAATCGCAGCAAATTAGATATTGTGGGGGAAATAATTTATAAACCTTTGATATTTACAGAATTATTTTAGGGTTAGAAATAGGGATCAATAATTGTCCCACCTGCCCGGTGGATGAAACTTGTTCTTATCTGCGAAGAAAAACCCCCGATGGGTACTCTGCTAATTTATCTCATTTAAAGGTTAATTCATTGGTCGGACGGACAAAGTCAATGGGAACAAAAATGTTCCGGATGAAATTCTGTGTAAAAAGTATTACATATCGATAATTTGGCTAATCCTCAACAGTTTCGAGTTAACAACATTCGAAGTTGAGAGCAGTTTGAAGCGCGTAGTTAAAAATTACTAATATTGTTTGTTACGGCAAATATCTGAAAATAAACTGGTTTTATGATGAAAGCACATGGAAACAAAATCGTAGAGCGTAATTTTTCCTACAAGAAACGTATATTAACATTTTCTTTCAAAATCGGTTTTCCTATATTTTTTACAATTTTTGACCCAAACGTACTTTTGTAATCTCATGAGGTAGAGCTGTCGGTGCATTTTATTAAAGGTGATTTTCCCTGTATACCTATTCCACTGAAACATAGTCAAAAATGATTCATTGTCGAGGTTCTCTGCGAGGAAATCTTCTTTGGGTACTAAATTTAGGCATCCTTGTCCATGGCAGTTGGAGCCCATGGTCGAGCAGCATGATCCAAATTTAACACAGCCACATCGTTTTCCGCAATCCACAGTTTTACAATTGTAGGATATTAGCTCGAGGATGAAAGTTGGGGCTGATTCTTCAGTGGTATAAACCGGTGATAAAATATTTCGAATTTTTTTCCAACCCAACTGTGTGGGGTGCATACTCTCTCCTTGCTATATCTACCATAAAAATTCGTATAATCATATCCGTATCCAGTTTGCATAAAAATTTCAACAGCGACAAAATCAATAGAAAAAAAAAATTAATATGACGGCCATTCAACAAAAGCTGAATTCAGTTCCAACGTAATCGTTGATATGCTTCTTATTGCATTTCGTGCCTCTTCCTGAAGATCACTTGGTAGTCCTCCACTCTGTGCCGATATTACCACCTAATCAAAGTTAAAAAACCGAGACGGTGGTTCCTCTGCGCACTCGCGGCGGCCACTCTTGGGTACTAGCCTCATTCTTCATTTTGGTGCCGAAGGAACCACACATTCGTGAAAAAATAAGTTTTAAGTAGAAAGAAAAGGATCTTCGAAAATGGGGAAGAAAAACGAAAAGGACGAAGAAAAGGATCTTCGAGACCGTATAAGACGACTCGAGAAAAAGATGCGGAAAAAGAAAAAGCGAACACATCATAGGAAATGTAAGTTAACCTCTAATTTGTTACAGTTCAACTTAACCCCGATACAACGAAGCGGATGAACCAACATCATCACACTCATTATCTCTCTCATGCTCGATGGCTAGGCCAAAGAGTAACTGACTGAAAATCTACGTAAGGCGTAGAATATCACAATGGGAAGCGGGCCGGCCCGCGGACGAACCAACATCATTACACTCGTTATCTCTCTCATGCTCGATGGCTAGGCCAAAGAGTAACTGACTGTGAAAATCCACGTAAGACGTAGAATATCACAATGGGAAGCGGGCCAGGCCCACACTTCCAGCAGTTCAGAACTGCTAAACACAGCGAATACTTTATTTTTATCCGAGGGATATTGATATGCATTTAAAATGAGCGGATGTTTCCTTTTTCCTGGCCGCAGGTTATGACTATTCATCGCAATGCAGCAGCAGCGAGACAAGCGATAAGGAGAATGAGAATGAGAGAAAAGACGATCGTGCTCACACGCGTCGAGGCGACGTAGGACTTCACGCTCGCATTCTCGTCATCGCTCTCGCTCGCGCGACAGCTTGCGTTCACGTTCTTGCGTCCGCTCCCGCTGTCGCTCAAACGATGCAATCCAGACGCAAGAGGGAAATACGAGTTCAGCTGGGGATCATAAACTCAACCAGGAGTCTACAAAAAAGCCAACAGAAGACGCGAGTGGCCAGGCCACTCGGTCGGTGAAGGAGGACGTGACGCTAGACGAAGACATGTTACTCGTTATTGGCAAACGGCTACGATCAGACAAAAAATTAACAGAGCCCGTGCACAACGACATACAAATTCGCTGGGAGGAAATATACAAAGATGGTTTGCCAAAAGACATAAAAGCGGAATTGCTAAGCAAACATCCCCAACCGGCCAATGTCGTATTCCTAGAAGCGCCAAAACTCAACTTAGAATTGAAGGCTTCCGTACATGAATCGGTGGTTAACCGAGATAATCGGCTTGTTGAAAAACAGGAGAAGCTTGCAGTTTGCTTATCAGTGTTGGGTTCGATCCTATCTCAACTTTTGAATAAAGAAGAGGTGAAATCGATTGAGTTAATAAAAAAAAACAAGCGACAGCTGCAGAATCCTCGTCGATTTACAAAGAGACGAAACCCTAACACGACGATCACTGATTATGTCCAACATTCGGGCTCCGTTGAAGTTAACGCTCAAGGCTGCAGAAGTAGATGAATTTCTTTTCGGTAAGCAACTCGAAGAGCAAGTGATGGCGGCAAAACTACTCAAGAAATCAACCAAAGAATTAAAACTGCCGGAAAAGACTGCTGTCAAACACGTGTCAAAAAACACGAAGGGCCCGCTTCAACAGACGAACAGAAAATACGTGCAATCACGACCCCCACAGAGAAAGTTGTGGGGCGGGCAATACAAGCCATACCAGCCCTCTTCTCGCAGGCCGTACCCAGCGAACAACAGAACACACAAGAAACGCAGTTAGACGATGTGAGTATTTTGGCTGGTAGACTGAAGCACTTTACCGAAAACTGGAGAACAGTCACATCCGATGGGTTTATTCTAAACACCATCACAGGATTTAAAATACCATTCAAAACAGAAATTCGTCAAAATCAACAACCTCGCGAACCTTCGTGATCGAATAACGAAATAGAAGCCATAACGGAACAAATAAATAAATTATGGCAAAAAGGGGCAATTCGTAAATGCGACGCTGAAAACGGACAATTTATACCGAGAATTTTCTTGACACCTAAACCTGATGGCTCCTGTCGTCTAATATTAAATCTTAAACCTCTTAATGAGTTTATAGACACAGCGCATTTTAAGATGGAAGATGGCAGGACAGCACAGAGGCTTATGTATCGCGGATGCTACATGATAACGATAGATCTTAAAGACGCGCACTACCTCGTGCCTATTACGAATGAACATAGAAAATACTTACGCTTTCTGTTTCAAGGTCAACTTTTTGAGTTCACGGTTTTACCATTTGGCTTAAACTGCGCGCCGTTAATTTTTACGAAAATAATG
The DNA here is from genome assembly GCA_963942595.1 of Cylloceria caligata. NCBI lineage: Eukaryota > Metazoa > Arthropoda > Insecta > Hymenoptera > Ichneumonidae > Cylloceria > Cylloceria caligata. The sequence goes on along the minus strand of OZ012705.1, from coordinate 30,772,503 downwards.
AGACCTATTGTCACACTTCTAAAAAAAAGAGGGCTCATGTCCGTTATCTATCTCGACGATATGTTACTATTTGGCAACTCGGCCACAAATTGTGTGAATAACGCCGAGCAAACAATGTCACTTTTAGAAAGTCTTGGCTTCGTTTTTAATTATCAAAAAAGCAAGTTGTCCCCATTTAAAAAATGTACATTTCTAGGCTTGTGTTTGAATTCCGAAAAAATGCAAATCGAATTGCCTACGGATAAACGAGCAAATATATCAAAACTAATTCGTAAATATCAAAGGATCAGAAGATATAAAATTCGAGAATTTGCTTCAATTATTGGATCTCTTGGCTTTTGTTGCCAAGCAGCGACATATGGTTGGGTACATTTAAAAAATTTTGGAAGGGAGAAAGTTGTAGCACTAGAGAAGTGTCATGACAATTACGAAGCCGTTATCGAAGTAAACCCCGAGCTAGACGCTGATTTCGAATGGTGGAAAAACAATATATTAAAAATTGTTAAACCAATACGCAATTCTAAATTTTTGTTGGAAATATTTTCTGATTCATCGTTAACAAGGTGGGGGGCATGTTGCCAAAAGGAAAAAATCCACGGTTTTTGGTCTCAAGAGGAACGTAAATTTCACATAAATTACCTAGAGTTACTTGCGGCCTTTTTCGCACTGAAAAGTTTCGCTAAAAACTTGAAGGACTGCAATATTCTGTTAAGGATTGACAATACAACAGCAATGTCATACATCAATCATATGGGTGGTATGAGCAGTAAGAAATTAAGCGAAGCTGCGAAAAAGATGTGGATATGGTGCGAACGCCGCAACATTTGTCTCTTCGCATCGTATATTCAATCTAAGAATAACTCTGAGGCAGATTTTGAATCTAGACGACTGGAGCCTGAAACGGAATACACGTTATCAGAAAAAGCCTTTCAAAGAATTCGAAAAGTATTGGGCAATCCGGATATATATTTATTCGCTAGTCGGATTAACAAAAAATGTAACACTTACATTTCTTGGAAAAAGATCCGGGGTCGATCGCAGTCGACGCATTTACGGTTGATTGGGCGCGTTACTTCTTTTATGCATTTCCTCCTTTTTCGGTGATTATCAGAGCATTAAGAAAAATTGATCAAGAAAATTCACGAGGAATTCTAGTAGTGCCAGACTGGCCGTCGCAAGCTTGGTATCCGTTATTTATGAGCATGATGGAATCGAAACCTTTAAGATTGGAGCCTGACATTGATTTACTGCGTTCCTCTATCAGAGAACCCCATTCACTGTGGCCACAGTTGTCGCTGCTAGCAGGGATTTTATCAAAAAGGCGTTAACAAAGAGAGGAATATCTGAGAAAGCAGCAACAATCGCCTTGGCTTCAGTCACCGAATCAACGCTAAGGCAGTACAAATGTCCAATTAAAAAGTGGCGTCAGTTCTGTGTTCGGAAAAGTTTGGACTCCTTAATAAAAAACTTCACAGAACTTCAGGACTTCCTCGCCGAAGAATTTTTCAACGGAGCATCGTATACAACGATTAACTGTCATAGATCGGCTCTATCATTCATATTTGGCCCGAGCATCCCAGAGGATCCAGGGATCAAAAGGATATGTAAAGGCGCTTACAAGCTTCGCCCGCAACTGCCCAAGTATAATGCCACATGGAACCCGAAAGTTGTACTTCAACTTCTCGCCACGTGGACGTAATAAGCTTGAAGATTCAATTAAGGATTATGAGAACGCCTGACGTCTGTGGCAAAGCACGTAGGTGTCAATATAGACACGATCAGGGCAACGGCGGGCCGGACTAAAGAGTCCAGGACCTTCGCGAGGTTTTATGATCTCAATATCGTAGAAGAAAAAACGACATTTGCGAAGGCCATATTAAATTTATAAGAGGATTGTAACGCCAACAACATTATGTTTAAACACTGTTCTTCCTTTCTAACAAAAAAAAATATATATATATCTCGTTCACGCCAAGAGTTAACCAAGACAAATCTTCGATTTGAGCGTGAAATATAATAACTGGAGCAGTATGTGAATTGTGTCGTAACTTAACTTTAAACATCTACCAAGTGATCTCGAGGAAGAGGCACGAAATACAATTAATCGATTAAACGAGCTTACCTGTAAGTGAAGTTCAATCGTAATTGTATGTAAGGCCTCTTCCGAAGAGATCAGTCCCCCCTGTAAAATACAATTTTCATTTCTTCCCATAGCTGATTAAGATCAGCCCCATACACGTTACGACAGACTTAGAATAATGAGGCTAGTACCCGAGAGTGGCTGCCGCGAGGGCGCAGAGGAGCCACCGTCTCGATTTTTTAACTTTGAATAGGTGGTAATATCGGCACAAAGTGGAGGACTACCAAGTGATCTATTCGGAAAAGGCCCTACATACAATTACGATTGAACTTCACTTACAGGTAAGCTCGTTTCATCGATTAATTTCAGGGAGATCTAGGGGCAATTATCTACGAGCTGAAAATTTGTAGCGACGCGAATATCCGTATCGTCGTCACCCATCACGACAGACAATCCGAACCCTCGAATCATTGATCAAAGTCATCAATGATTTTGATGGCTGTAGGAGTCTCAAAACATGGCTATTTTTGCCATGATAGCAGTCGCTCCTCATTTGAGTTTCGAGTGATCTGAACGACTGGTATTTCCCAAATTCACAGTGCACCGAGCATTTAGAGATGCGAAACTTCACCCGTACTGGCTATAATTCCACCAAGACATGTCTAATCTTGATCCGCTGCCAAGGATGGCGTTTTGTCGGTGGGCATTGAGACAAATCAATCGATTCAGAGACATTTTTAGGTTCGTTATATTCATTGACGAATTCACATTCAACAATCGTGGTCAGGTAAATAATCGATGGAACTTCCAGTATTGGTGTGAACAGAATCCACACTGGGTAAGATAAATCGATTACCAGCATTGGTGGAGTTTGAATGTTTGGTATGGCATTATTAACGGGCAAATAATAGGTCCTCATTCCTTCAAGCGAAGTGTGACCGCTGTCCGTTATCTTGATTTTCTGCAAAATGAATTGCTTATTTTGCTAGTAGATCTAGAGTTAGATACACGTCAACAGATGCGGTTTCAGCAAGACGATATCGCTCACTGGGCTCGAGTTATTCGAAATCATTGAAACGCAATATTCGGTCGACGGTGGATTGGTCCAGACGGTCTGGTCCATTGGCCTCCAAGGTCATCTGATCTTACCTCTCCTGATTTTTTCTAGTGGGGCTACCTTAAAGACGCTGTCTACCGTCAAGCTCCAATAACATAAGAGAATATGAGGAAGCGGATAAGAGCTGCCTGACGTGCATCCCGAGAGATGTTCTCTTACGAACAGTTGATGGTGTTGAGAGGAGAGTTCAGTCATGTTGAAACATGACTGAATATTGGAACACCTTTAGGAAGAGTTCAGAGTATACTCACAAGGAGGGTTTGAAGTCTAAAAATACTGCGTAAGTGACGAGGCGCAGAGACCTAATTCTTGTGAGTGTTCCACACTCTCTCTCTCTCTCTCTCTCTCTCTCTCTCTCTCTCTCTCTCTCTCTCTCTCTCTCTCTCTCTCTCTCTCTCTCTCTCTCTCTCTCACACACACACACACACACACACACACACACACACACACACACACACACACACACACACACACACACACACACACACACAGTTACACTTACACTTGGAATGTTAAAGACTTTACCTCTTCGTGGTACATCCTGGATAGCGGTAAAATAGTAAAAAAATGGTGTTCTAACCTAAAAATTATGGACTTGTCAAAAAATGTTTCCTACAAAAGTTGTTAGTTTTGACTAACAAATTCTTTTGTAAAAAAAGTCATGTTTTCATTTTTTTAAACATGTCCGCCATTTTAACGTCGAAACTTTTAATTTTAGACCAAAAAAAATTTCTAACTTCTCCCTTTCAACCCTAAAAGTTTCGCTATACTCAATACTTAATCGGAGCGGTATTTTTCGAGATAAATCACGTGTAAGATGAAAATGGAACAACCGGTACATCTAGATATGTACCTTGTTTGGGCCATACGATACGATGAATCCGGTTGCCACCATTGATACTGACACTGAATTGAACATTTTATATAAAGACGATTTCTTCGTGGATCTCATAAGGCCTTTTTCGTCAAATAAGAACAGTGGAATCGAAGCAAGCTCAAAATTGAAACACAACTGCAAATCTTTCGTTGAGCACGGTACAAAGTATTCTTTGTAACAATTGTGTCGTGCCAATTTGAATAACATCATCATCTCTTATTTTAAAGGAATTGGTTGTAGAAGAGATTGACGTCGTCATAGTCAATCGTTTCAACTTCAAAGTTCCGAATATGTCACCGGGTTTAATCATTTCATCTAATGATTTGTTGCCGCTTTACAACAATCAATGTCGTCAGCAGCAACTAGGCCACTTGACAATGAAATAAATCTTTCTGATGTTACGAGGGCTATTTAAAAAGTTTCCGGCTTTTTTAAGAAAAACACGTATTTCCAAGCAAAACAAAATTTATTTCTCGACATAGTCTCGCTGCAATTTCGATACATTTGGCTCAATGTTTCTCCCATCCTTTTAAACCGTCAGAAAAAAATTCATTGTCTAAACCTGAAAAATACTGGTTTACAGCGTTTTCTACTTCAGCATTTGACTTACATTTTTTCCCCCCGAGAAATTTTTTCAAATTACGAAACAGCAAAAAAGTCGCTGGGAGCTAGATCTGACGAATATAGTGGGTGCAGAAGCAATTCAAACTTCAATTCGTTCAATTTTGACATTGCAAACATGCACGTGTGAACCCGGACGTTACCCTAGTGAAACAGGATTTTTTTCTTTGCCAAATGCGGACGTTTTTTCTTAATTGTGGCCTTCAATTTATCCAGCAATGCAGCGTAGGACTGTCCGTTGATTGTTTCCCCCACCGCAATCCACTGCATTGACTGTTGTTTGGTCTCAGGCGTATGGTGGTGTACCCAGGTTTCATCGACGGTTATCATTCGCCGCAAAAATTCTGCTGGATTTTTTTATGCAAGGCACTCACGCGCCTTGTCCGTCCGTGTGCGCCTTTGGTCGATCGTCAACAAGTGCGGCACCCAGCGCGCGGATAATTTTCTCATATCCAAATCTTGATGTAAAATCTTATGCACTCGTTTAGATGATATCCCACAAGCCTCAGCAATATCCTTAACAGTCAATCGACGATCCTCCATCGCAGTTGATACACTAAATTGACCGTTTCGTCAGTTGTAGCGGTTTTCGGGCGCTCGGAAAGTTCCTCGTCTAAAATGCTCGTACGACCATGTATGTACTCGGGCACCCAATGTTTGACCGTTGTAAATAAAGGGGAGGCTTCACCATATACAGAGTCTAACTCATCTTTTATTTCCTGAGTCTTTTTTTCCTTTCAAATGAAGGAATTTTATCACTGCGCGATACTCAATTTTCTCCACTGTTGACAGACAATGTCAGCTGACAACTTTGGAAGAGTGCTATTGTTCAGTTTTCGCACCTACCAAGCACACACTCAACTCATGCACACGCTACACTCACAATCATCTGACGCCTCGCGTCATATGGTATAGCTCGCAGGTATGCTATATCGATTTATCGACCGCGCACTCAAGCACATTGTCCATCAGCTCACATCCTCGATCGAAGCTCACTCAAGCGGCCAACGCTGCTAGCGTGGCCCCAGTAGCAAGACCACTCACAAGGCTCACTTTCCATCGTTGGCGGCGAATCACAACTCAACCAAGCTGTGACGCACGTCCGCCCTCTTGATACTCTGCCTCGTGGTCGACGGATGTGGCCATTGTTCTCACTCGAGTCGCTCGCAGTACACGTTCCCGCGTAAACTCACAGAGATATTCAGTTGTTCCACTCATTTTAGTGTGCATTCAGTGTTATAGTGTATTACATTCTTGGTCAAATCACCCGTGTATCAAATCAGTGTCAGTACAAATCACAGCAAGCCAACAGGACTAGTGCAGCACTCACATAAACGTCAACGGCGTGGTTCGTTCGTTCGTTGGCAGCAGAGAGGCCATTCTGCCTCGCACCGTTCCTTGGCGTCAGAACACTCACCAGCCTGCCGTGTGGCTTTACTAGAGCTCTATAATCAGACCTTATCACCAGGATCAACCACACGGAATCAACAAGTCAACTCAGAGGCCTGAGAACCTACTCACTGCCAGTACATCAACACACGGGCCAGAACAAATCAAATTACATTTCTTGTGTATCCACCAGGTATTTTATGCAATCAGTATTAATTAATTAAATAAACATTGAATCTATTATTGTTACATACTGAGTGCATTTAATTATTTATACTGGTCACCAGGATCCTTAACCTTACTATTCGCATCTGTCACTTGACATGCTACGTGCGAATGCATCGACCTGCTATCGGTCGACAGATTAAACATACTCAAACGATACACGTTCACTGCACAGAGCACTATATTCATTGCCATTTATTATGTGTTACTCAGGCTGGCTAGGTGCTCACTCTGCGCACTTATCAATTTCTCTTATAGTGCTCTGTCGTATCAGATAGTTTTCAGTTGTTAGAGTTCTGAATAATTTTATTTGAACCATTATCAATACATCAAACTCAGTCTCACATTCATTATCATACCAGCTATAGACAAAGTAATGATCAGAATGACCTGAAATTTTTACGGTTTACATATGTCAAGGCCATCTATCAGATGGCGAAAGAATTTTTTTCCCACAGTTACTTTATGATGATGAGGCCAGAAACATTTCAAATAGCCCTCGAACGAATGGGGAGTGCTCCTTTAGCCAAAGTATCAATTTTTTACAATCTTCTTCGTTCCTATGAATTCTCCCGTCTCGCAGTTCGACACGTTGATTGCTGCTTTTAGTTACAATCTGTCAGAATTTCTCCATATTTTCACATACCTGGTAGGCTGCTGATAATCCAAAACCTATTTGTTTAATACGCTCTCATAAAATCCTTTTCCGAGAGTTAATCCTCCAATGCTTTTCATATTCTTTATGAGCGTCTGCTCGATTGTTATATCAGACCATACAGCACACTATGGCTTAGCTACAGTAATGAGCTTATGGTAATGCAGTCATAGTTGAGCTGTTTTTCCTGATTCTTGCAACTTATTAATGTGCTCCAATAGCTGAAGTTCCAGCTTCTTGATCGTAGTGTCGTTTTCAAGGGAATCAAGGGTTGCTGGAAGTTCTCAAAAATTAACGAGAATTTGCCACCAGTGTTCCTTGATAGTGTCGTCTAGGTACCTTTTGCGAGCACTATCGTAGACAGAGCGGAATACCTATGTTAAAAAATGTGCTCGTATTGCTCGAGCATAATTGTGGCCCGAAAGCATCTGAGGTACCGATGATGGTGCGTATACTATCGACTATAACTCTGAAAGTCCACTGTTTCTCCATAATATAGCCAATCGATCCCAGATACGACATCAATGGATGGGAACCTCCGAGTCTGACAACAACGTTCAATAAGTTCCTTTCTGAATTGCCTCTTTACGATGCAGCGATGTTTTTTGCTTTAATGTATAAAGATTGATCGAAAATAATAATACATGTCGCTTGACACGATATTTTCGTCTCCTCAGCTGCATAATTCAAAACACTGAAAATTGTATGATAATTTGAAGGAGGGTGATTGAGAAAAAGTAACGCAAAAACTTGTGATTTTGTGTAAAGCAGGGTACGCGTCATAGTCAATGTTACGTCTCGGCCTAACTGGGCGCGAGATACGCGTTATATTATTTATTATTATTATTATTATTAAGGAGTTGATTCGTTGTTCGATTAAGAGTTACAACTCAGATACTGAGTTATTACGCGTATAATTATTTATTGATTATTAATAATGCTGGGAACAAATTCCACGGTTGCCAACATTTATAGCCATGACATTGACAAAATTCGAATTTCAAATAAGATCTCGTAGAACAAATGAACAAAGATTCAATAACTAAAATCGTAGCTGACGAAAGAACAAAGATTCAATAACTAAACTCGTAGTTAACAAAAGAACAAAGATTCAATAACTGAACTTACATTTGAGTGAAAACTCCAAGTTGAGTGTTTAACACATGATTGCTGACTGAATAAAAGGATTGGTAGTGTTCACGAAGAAAGCGTGAATGGTAGGGAAGGTGGGGGTTAAGGTGGGCCGCGCATCGCCCCAAGAATGCTGACGTAGCGTGAGACGCGCGGCTTGCATTATTCTAGAAATACGGAAAGGAGGAAAGTCGATTTCTTGTGATTCTTCACGAGCGGATCTGAATAGGCGAAAATTAGACCTCAGAGCTAGCTTAGAGCTAAATGACTGGCGTTTCGGACGACACCTTGGTGTTAGAAGTGCAGTAGGTGAAATAAAGGAAAGATATTGAAATGTGATGAGAATTCGTGGTATTCCGTGAATAAATGTGAATTCAGTAGAAAGTGGATATTATCGTCCGGTGTAACCGCTTGATTAGCGTCTGGATGGTTTCCTCCAGGAAGCTAGTGAAATGTGAATCTCATGTGAGAGAAAGAACTTTAAGAGATAGAAAATGTTAGTAGATTGTGAGAAAAATGAAAAGTAAGGATTTTATAGATTTTATAGAAAGAGATGGTACTTGAAAAAATTTTCCATACGTCCAAAGTATATCTTGACTTGAAGGTTTTCAGACTTTTCGAAAGATATCTTCGGAATAAACATTTTTTTAGTGTAATTACTTATAGACCAAAAGCGTTTTGCCTTTTGAAAGTATTCATCGCTATTTGCCGGATACCAGCAATTTTAATAGCCCAGGGGATCGATTTTAATTTCTCAATTTTATTATCTTTTACGGCATCGCATGGTGTGACGCATCGTGTCCCACCTATCGAATGAAATGTCCCTTGTCCAGTTATCGTTCTGATGTTACGATAAGCATTATTGAAAAAAAATTGCGAGAAAGAACGTCTGTCGATTTTAGAATCCGAGGATGTTATGGCAGAGCACTCAAATCTTTCACCGTTATTATGGCTTAAACAAAATCCCAAATTGGAGACTGCTTGGACAATACTGTGCGAAGCAACTTTGCGGAGCAAATATACTGCAAGACCAAGCAATATAGAGGACGTAAATGAACGGGGCCTCGTTGCAGACATTATTGCGTGAGCGACGGCGGTACATTTTTTACCAATACCGTCTGCTTTAACCTTCATATTTTTCGCAATAATTGTACTCAGAAGGATACTTAAACTCTATGGGATTGTAACTTCTACTCGGTCTATAAAATTCGTTACAGTTGGGTATTCTTATGCATCGTAAATGCTGGTTCGTATATCTTCACGAATATTGTTGCCGCTGCATCAACAATTTTAAGACGGTCAGTTTTTTCATTCTTTGCCCTTTCTGGGTACCATTCATGAACCAGCTTTTTTGTAGTCAAATTGTTCCACAGATCCTAAATTTTTTTCTCCTTCTTTGCGGCTCCGAGATTCTTTTTGAGAAAAATATTTTATGGACATTATAGTCGTCATATTTCATAGCTGTTCATGTTTTTTTTCCATCCGCGTTTTGTTAACGGCTATTAAATTCACAATATCCATTTCTACACGCACAGTTTCACTATGTTATACCTACAAAAACACCTATCGCACATGCAACTTTGTTCTTAGATTCTACGTTCTTTAACTTTTCGCCACAGAAGTATGTACAGTAGGACCGCGCTTATCCGAGATAATATGGGGGAAGCGTACCTCGGATAAGTGATATCTCGGATAATAGGAAAAACAGCCATTACGATGTTCTCCCCTTGATTTCAGAATCGGAACTGTCGCGTTTTTAGCTGGTAATCTAAAGAAACGCAATAAGGTTTTACAAGTTTATGCGTATTAAAACAAATTAGCGATACAGACCTACTCCACGCATAGGCATACAGCGAATTCTTCCGTTTTATCTGAGGTTTTCCGGATTATCCGAGGATACACCTCGTTTAATGCACAGTGCTCGGAGCTCGGATGAGTTGCGTGTTTCGGATAATGCTGAACCTCGGTTAATCGAAGGTCGGATAAGTGAGGTTCTACTGTACTACATAGCAGTTTTATTTCACGATTGAATATTTCTCGACAAGATTCACGGGTCTCCAACGGCTAACTAAGAAAGCCTAGAAAGAATAGGCATCTGAAATAAATAAAATTCAAAATTCCGAAACGGACGTTTGGGAAAAAAATTGCAAAAATACGTGAAGATCGTTGTGGATAAAAAATTTTAATATACGTTTCTGGTAGAAAAAATTAGGGTCTACAATACTGTTCTATCCACTTTCATTATAAAACCAGTTAATTTTCAGATATTCGCTGTGAAAAACCATATTAGAGTAATTTTTAGCTACGCACTTCAAACTGTTCTCAACTTCGAATGCTGTTTCCTCGAAACTGGTGAGGCCAAATTATCAATATAATACTTTTTATGTAGAATTTCATGAGGAATGTTTTTGTTTTCATTCATTTTGTCCGTCTGACCAATGCATTAAACTTTAAATGAGAAAAACTAGCACAGCGTACCCATTGGGGGTTGTTTTTCGCGAATAAGGGGATGGTTCATCCACCAGGTAGGTGGGAACTTTTTTTATGGCAACTATCAGCAATGATAGTCGCAGCAAATTGCGAACTTTTGACACAAAAAAATGACAAATATATCAGGAGTACAAATTGAAAATGCGGGATTTTTTTCTATTTTTGAACGTTTATTCTGAAAAAATGGTAACAAATGAATTATTCAAAGTATTGTCCATCGCTAGCCACAACTTTTTCCCATCTTTCTGGCAATTTACGGATACCGTCGCGAAAAAATTCGGCCGGCTTGGCTGCTATCCAGTCATCGACCCATTTTTGGGCTTCTTCGTAAGAATGGAAGCGCTGGTCAGCTAGGCCATGTGTCATCGATCGGAAAAGGTGGTAATCGGAAGGAGCAATATCTGGGCTATACGGCGGGTGGGGTAAGACTTCCCATTTCAGCGTTTGTAGGTATGTTTTGACCGGCGCTGCAACATGTGGCCGAGCGTTGTCATGTTGCAAAATTACTTTGTCGTGTCTTTGCTCGTATTGTGGCCGTTTTTCTTTGAGTGCGCGGCTCAAACGCATCAATTGAGTTCGGTATAGTGCTCCTGTGATGGTTTCGTTCGATTTCAATAGCTCATAATACACCACACCTAGCTGGTCCCACCAAATACAGAGCATGAGCTTGGCGCCGTGAATATTTGGTTTGGCCGTCGATGATGATGCATGGCCGGGGTAACCATATGATTTTTTGCGCTTCGGGTTATCGTAATGGATCCACTTTTCATCACCAGTGACAATGCGATGCAAAAAACCCTTCCGTTTTTGCCGTTCGAGCAGCAGTTCGCATGCAAAAAAACGGCGCTCGACGTCTCTCGGCTTCAGCTCATACGGCACCCAATGTCCTTGCTTTTGGATCATTCCGAGGGCTTTTATACGATGGGAAATGGCTTGTTGTGTCACTCCCAATGAATCTGCGAGCTCTTGTTGAGTTTGACACGAGTCTTCATTGAGTATTGCCTCCAATTCAGCATTCTCAAACTTTTTCACTTGGCCCGGCCGCTCTTTGTCCTCAACGTCAAAATCACCACTTCTAAACCGCACAAACCATCTCTCGCACGTTGAAACCGATGGAACATGACTCGGATAAGCCTCGGAGACCAATCGATGTGCTTCAGCAGCACTTTTCTTCAAATTAAAGAAGTAAATTAAAACTTCCCGCAAATGCTGTTTTGTTGGCACGAAACTCGACATATTGAGAGCTCAAAAAAACTATGAATTTGACACTGCGACAAATTGACACATACTGAAAATTAAAGCTATAAGACGTAGCTTTGACATGAACATAGTCACAGTACTGCCTGATGCGTATAGCGTTAGTAACGCCATCTGTTATCAAACCCGCATTTTCAATTTGTACCCCTGATACTTTCCGACATACGTCTCAACTTTACGAAAAAATCGTTATTTTATTATGGGAATTTTTATTATGTCTTACACTATCATTTTTTCAACACATCGCGGGAATTTGAAAGTCGGTAATGATTTGTTTCTTGAAAGCTACAGTCGTTTTGCTTCTTCATAAAAGACACTTTGTTTTCATTTTTTAAAAACTAACCCCTAAAAACACAGATATTCGTAGAAATCCACTGTTGTAATTTAAATTTGAATTTTGTACAGCACATTTCGCGGCCATCTTTATGTGAGTACATACGAGGCTATACTTTGTATATGGTGGGGATGTATGGCTTTTGTCTGTTTCACCATGTGTCGTTACGGGTTAAGACTCTCCTGCTCTCTCGAGTCATGACCAACGTTAGTCGCTAGTAGAGCGCGATATATATTATAAAACCATTGTCGCAAAAGATTATTACTTTTGTTCTTCTTAAATACGTTTACGTTCCTAAGTAAGGACTATTCGCTAATCTTATTTGTGCCAAATTCCGCTGTACCAAGACATCCTGTTCCAACATCCACTATATATGATATATTGTCAGCTTTAATGTGCATTTACGTATTACATTTTTTTAATTTCGCAAACCAAAAATGTGTTATTATTACGTCCTAGGAATGACGCCCTAGTCATCATGTGTAAATTAAAAAAAAATTATTTTATACGTCGTGTCTATGCTTTTTATACATTTAGCTATGCATACATACACAGGCTGATTCATAATAAGTATCGAGCCCGCAGTGTGCCGATAGCTGAGGTCATTATCTATTAAATCTGTTTATAGGAATGTTGCATATTCTATTAAGTTTGCAACACTCTTAATAAAACGTTGAAAGATCTCCACGTGTGTTACGTCCCCAAATATGCAACACTCTTGACGTCACTGCATGGCTCAGCCAGAGCCGCTGCAGTGGGGGCTCAGGATAAGAAATCGGGGAAACGGGCCCCTCGCTCGTTTGAGATAAGGGGTAAAAATCGCTCTAGTACATCGGATGCGTGGGAGATGACAAGACCTAGCCAATCAGCACCAGAATCTTGCCCTCTCCAACCCCTATCACCACATTAGATAAGAAATATTGTAAGAGCAGACTCCTTGTAAGGCATCAAGAGTGTGGGAGACGGGGAGTTCCTAGCCAATTGGGCCAGCGGAACTCGCCCTCTCCAACCCCTGGGAATAGCACTGGAAGGAGCATCGACATAGTATAAAAGGGCCGAAATGTGGCCCTTTTAGTCAGTTCTCTCTGATCTTCAAAGACAATTAAAACTCTTCTAGCCAGTGTAAAAGTAATAGTGAGTAAGGAGAAATCCTTGTATATTCTTAGTGATTACCCTCAAATCCCTAACCTCGGCGAGTAACGCGGACCACTGCAGACTCACCATTCCAATCTCTAACCTCAGCGAGTAACGCGGACCACTGCGGACTCACCATTTCCTTAAATCCATTCCGAACAAGGAGTAACGCGGACTACCGCGGACTCTACGTTTATATTCCTTTCCGTGGCATCTGACCGTCTCATGGGAAAGCAGAAGCATGGAGGGCGCGAAGCTGCGTTAAGAAAACTCCAGGCCCAATACCAGGTGTACTCTAAACCTGGCCAAGGAGCATATTTTACAAACGAATATTTAGAATCAATCAACTTAATTTGCAACACCAACCATAAATACAAATTAATTAAAACAGACTACGTGATTAAGTGTTCAAAGGCTAAATTCATTCCAACAACAGATCCGCGATTTAACTTTTATTCAAAATTAGAACAATTCAAGAAGTAAATAATTCATCAAATCGTTATCCCGGATCCCTGACCAATTAGCCGTAGCTAAGGTCAAAAACAGGGCAAATTAATAAGTGTTTGTCACCTGGACGTAACACGTGCAACACGGCCCTCATGAGAGACGGCCATTTTGCGCGGCAGATTTTTCCCGAACATACGTATACTTACGTACCGGATTGTGGTATGAGTCCAGCCGCTCGTTGAATGGCAGCGATAAACGCAACACCCATTCGAGATACGCTGGCAGGCCGGTTAGGATGTGAGGCCCGTTTGGTCTGTTTTTTTAGAGACCCGCGGGAGTCACGTCTCTGCACTTTTGATGAGAAGTAGACTGGAGGGGCAATTGGCCATGCATTACATCCGAGTCACTACTCATAAAAAGCTGTAGTCCTCGCCGTGCCTCATCTCTCATTCAACCTCTCTTCAAAATTTAACATCATCGCTTAATTCTGTCATTTCCGTTTACATTATTGTTCACGCATATGAATTTTCATTATGGTTATTGTTCGAACATATGATTGTACATTATTGTTATTCTTTGCGTACATAATTAACATTTGTCGTTAGCGTCTACATTATTCTTCGCGCATATTTAATAATAATACCAATCATCCGTGCGCAAACACTTCCGCATGATTTATCTAGCAAATAAACTATCAATCGGTACATCCTAAAAGCGCGAGTTCGTGAGCCTATCATTCCACTCTTCTCACTGTTTTCTATCGTAAGCTTGCCGTGATTTCTCTTTCGTGGACCAGCTACTTACAAGGAAAGGTACTTTGGTGTCCCCCTCCGATTTTAATGCAACTCACGTATGTTGTAGAGCATCGAAAACTGAAAGACACGTATTTTTTTTTATCGGCGGAAAAACATTTTTAAAGGGTGAAATCGCCCTTCAAAAATAGGGGTGATTATGCAGTTTCACCCCTAAAAATGAATTTTTTTCTTCAACTCCACGTGGAATTTTTATTGTCTTCAATGAGGAGTATTTTGGTTTTTGTTTTATTAAAATCGGTTGACGCCTTCTGGGTGAAACTGCAAAATCACCCCTCGACATGCTATTTTTGAAGGGCGATTTCACCCCTTAAAAATGTTTTTCCGCCGATAAAAAAAAATACGTGTCTTTTAGTTTTCGATGCTCTACAACATACGTGAGTTACATTAAAATCGGAGGGGGACACCGAAGTACCTTTCCTTGTTAGACGACGCTAGATCGTAGGGCCACCCGGGGCCTTTGCTCATTTCCTTTCTTGCCTAGGTGATATGGAGCGCAGCCCTCGTTGCACCTCCACGTCACGTACATTGGGTGACGCTACGGGTAACCATTGCAAGTCTACAGTACTCCACACCCTGAGGGTGCTTGGCAACTCGCGCCGGAGGATCTTTTACTATAGAGAATGGCGTCAATGCAAATTGCACATTTCTCTGAAACGATTTATTTTCATGAACCTGCGTGGTGACTCAGGGCCACATGGTCGTTCCCATATTTTCTTAAACGGCTCACATGGCAACGTCGTACTGGCCAAGTGGACCGTTTACCTCTTAACCCAACCTCCTTTAAATAGATGAGAAAAACCCTTAAATGGACTGGACAACGTATTAAGGACAAGTACCCCTCAATCATAACCCGGGTAGTGCTTACGGGCGTTCTAGCAGTAGCGCGCCTGCGAGTCTTAATCTTCAGCCCGTCCAACGTCTCAATCGAAGCGAGAGATTGGGGGTAGGAAAATTCGAGGGATCGCGGTAGCCGCCATCCGACCGACACGGGTATAAGTGTACACGATTCGACCAGACTCCGAACTACTCAGGACCACGTTTAAACTGTCCACGTCTGGAGTAGCTCCGCTTTCCCCACACCGACCCGACCAGGAAAATGACACTGATTCAACCGAGTCTGAGTCATAGGGCTCCGATCACGTTGAGGTTGTCGTGATCAACTAAACAAATCACCCTCGAAATCGTGAGGTAAGTCAAGGAATATTTATTTCCATCTCCATTTTTTTCCGACCAGTCGACCGTGCTCTGGTTTCGAGTTAGCGCATTCTGATTCAAAATGAAGATAAAAATAATTTATTCGTCGTTTCGTTCCCCCTTAAATTCAGGACGTAACAGTTATGTTTTATTTTGTCAAACAAATTTTTTTAATTTGCAAAAAAAAATTATGTGGGAACCCCTTGACGCAGTGCCCCGACCACTTCGAGAAAAGTTCATAAAGTGTTTTCAGCGAAACTAAGAAGCAATACCTTTTTGAGCCAACTTAAAAAATTGTCATGCATTGTCATTAATGCAGTCTATGTGCCAAGTTTCAGTGCGATTGGATGACGGCAAGTGGGTGAATTCGCCATTCAAAGTTTTTGCCTGTCAGCTAGCCACAAAATCGAAGATAATATAGAGGATTAAAAATATTACTCGAGTTTTTTTCAAAGCAAATCAAACACAAGGCTACCCTGGCACTTTTTGTTTGTACTACTCAATGATATCACATGTACAAAATGAAACAGCCCGGCAGTAGGATTACTTTTAGATTTTCTCGGGTTACCAGTATATACAATTTTATTCACTCTTATACCGACAGCCGATAATTTATTATAATATAGTGCAGCTTCATTGTCAATTAATTTTGACACGCATAGGGATGTCTTGGAATGGAGATGTCTGAGAATAGAGATGCTGAGAATAGAGATGTCTTTGACTATATTTACGAATAGAGATGTCTCGGAATAGAGATTTTACGCTTAGGGTTATTCAAGAATAGAGAAATAAAGAATAGAGTTGTCCTACTGCCAACACCCCTACAACGCTATCCGGAATATTGACAGCAACGAGCTAGTTCTGTCGTTGTTGAAAAGCACCACATTCGACGCTGTGTCGCAGTGTGTCGCGTAAATGCCTTGATGGAAAGACCTACATAAAATTAGCCGGACAATTTTGAATTTTTTTATATCCAATCAATTGCTGGTCATTGGTGGCTCAATTAGAGCATTTGGTGGTCAATCGTTCTTTTTTAATCAATTAATCAAATTTGAGTGTGAAGTTGGCCGATTTTTTTGAGCGTACGAGATATTGAAACGCTGTACGTGTGTAGTACAAGAGCAGTGAAGGCTGTGTGTGGTTGAGAAATAGACCTAGCGACAATAACTTGCGTTTTGCTTAATAAAATGTGTAATTATCATGCGGCTGTGTTCTACGAGATCTTAATTAAAGCAGAAAGGTGTGATACTATTTAGTGGACTAATTTTAACATTTGATGGTTATTGATGAGCGGACGCGATATCGAAACACAGTACGTATGCAGTACAAGAGCAGCGAAAACTGTGATTGGCTGAGAAATAGACTTGGCGACAATGAGTCACGTTTTGCTTAATAACATATGTTATTCTCATCCGGCTGTGTTCTACGAGGTCACAATTATGGATTCACATTCTAGAAGTATTCAAGAGTATTCATGAATTTTTTGAGATTTTTTAAAGCGATTTAACATGTTAAAAACTGTACGTGGACGTTTTCGTCCCAGTGCGACAGCAGAAGCAGCGAAATTACACCGCTGTATGGTTAACCTACCAGCCGTATTACCAGACATTGCTTCTTCAGATTATCACTTGTTCCGATCGATGGCATACGCACTTTCTGAACAGCACTTCAATGCTTACGAAGAAATGGAAAATTGGGCTTCTGAATGGTTTGCCGACAAAACAAGAAACGTTCTATTGGGACGGTATCCACAAGTTAGCTCAAAATTAGGAGAAATTTGACGCTAGCGATGGACATTACTTTGAATAAAGCACTTTTGATGTTTCTCTTGAAATTATTGACTATTCTTTGATTGCAAAATCCGTATTCTTAACCGGTACACCTTGTTTAAGATTACTAATTGATGCGAAATTAATTATTTTGAATTTGTATACTCAAAACTGAAACACTTTGCATACCGTGTCTACGTTTGTTTCAGGGTCCTCAGTAGTGGTGACCGTAAAATCATAGAATTTTGGACCCGAATTCCCAAGCAATTGTAAACGTTTAAACTCGCGCTAACCCACATGAGCCAGTCAACGGCCTGTTGTAAGTAATTTTCCACCCGACTATATCCCTGTGCAGGGATGAGGCCAATCGTTTGTGGTCGTGGAAAGTCACGGCAGTACACAAACGAGCAAGCCGATGCCATTGTTACGGCTTCAGTAAACGGGCATACATTATCTATAGATACAAATATTTTACAAAATTCATAGCAAACTCGACGAAGTATATCAACATCTACCTTACAATACTTTACAATCTCGTTTTTAATGTTAAATATCGCGTCATTATTAAGTTCTTCCGCGTACTAATCATCAAATTCTAGCTGTTCCCATTCGCCCATTGTATCAGGCAAGTAATACTCAGCTGCGGGGAGGGCATCGTTATAGCTCAACACATCTTCTGTATTGAAGAGATGCGGGAAGTAACTCTTAGCCACTTCTTCGCTAAGCCCGAAAGCCGCGAGCAGTACGCTAAGGCGAACATGGAAATAATTGATGCTGTCGATAAAACTGGTACGGTCCACCTGCATCGATCTAATTGAATTACCCGTCGCGACTATACTTGGGGTAGGTATATCCGTATAAGGTTCTACGATATTTCGTAATATAAATTGAGCATCGAATGCCTTGGCATTGTGTGCAATGTACTCTGTTGGATAATCAGCTGGCGCACGGCGATCGATATTCGCCGTGCGTCGACCTGTTGCTGTGCTCGAGCACGCAGCGTTCGGTTGGGCGGAGATAGCCGAGGCAGGGCTTCGCGGAGCCGAGGTTGTGCCTCGTAGGCATGCCGCGTTGAGCGAGAGGATGTTTCTCTCGCTTGACTTCGGCTTCGCTCACCGGCTATCTCTCTTAATTGACTTCAGCGCCTAACGACGCTTTCATATTCCGCAGCCATATTGGATATTTCGACACTTCTGTGAAAACCCGCTGGGACAGCGCACACATCGCCTGGACATCTCAGACTTTTCACCGCTTTTCATCGGATCTACTCAGCTTTTCTTGCACACCAGGACTCAAAACTTAGGTAAGAGTACACCGTTATAATTTAACGTAATTCAATGACAGTGAGGAGTGAAATACACATCGGTACATCCTCATAAAAGTCTCACACTGTGGCGTGCTCTGCAGCGTGGGCTGCACCACATTTTCACTCAATTATTAGCATGCTCGATTAATATAATTGCGTGTGTTTTACCAATTCACTGCACTTTCCCCCAATTAAACTTGCTGGGAAAGTGTTGTGAATTCAGTCTCATCATTTGTGCATCCTCAAGCTCACACTTCAGTGCTCTGCAGCGTAGACAGCATCACAGCCTGTCATAATAGAATTCCAAGTAATTGTCAGAATTGCATGTGCTAGCACACACTCTCTTTAAATTCTATTTCACCATCACATTGAGTATTTGCTGACAGGCAGTAAATTCGTCTACGCACTCATCTATCTCATTGCGTGGCAGGCTCCCCAGCGCTGCACAGTGGGGCCGATTCCCGAAATGCTGGTCAAAAGTCGAAAAATAAAGTTTCATTTTATAGGATTTAGAGTACATAGGTGGATAGAGTAATGTTTAAAGAATATAATGGAACATTTTATAAGGGCTAGTGAAGTATACCTGGCAAGTATAAGCCAGTACAAAAGAGACCTTCGCGCAAGTAATAGCTCGATCGTTCGAGCTCATATTCAAGCGTCATATTAAAAAATTCGTAGAAAGTCGTAAAATTGGTGTTTCTTAATTCTGCAAAATGGAGATTTCAGGTTGAAAAAAGTAGTTTATTATCATATGCGTCGAAAATTATAACAGATACATATAAATTAATAGCTAAACAATGTCTAAAGTAGAAAAAAAATGAAAAATTATGTGCAATCATTTTAGAAAAACAGGGAAAAAGTTAAAAGTTCCGCAGTGTTCCGCAATGAAACAAGTTTTAAATTAAATTTTTTACGTTATGTAACAAAATTAGTAAAAATCAGCTGCAGCTAGCTGCAACTTTGTTTTTAGTGCACATTTTTGAATATAAAAAATTACAAATTCACATTAACCACTTGTTGCACGTTTTTTTCAAACGAATATAATTTTGTGAAACTTGTTACTCGGGGGTTTTTGGGGTCGCTGAATACGAATCCGGTGTCAAAAAAACTAAATACAAAATGGCGGATCCAATACGGCGAACATCATTTTCGAAATAAAACCACCATTTTTTATTTTGTTTTTTCTTGGCTATGCAACGTGAATAGTTCCGTAGCGTAGTGGCTTACACGCTGGACTCGTACATTATTGTTCTCGGTTCAAATCTCGTGTAGGTGATTTTTTTTTAATTTTGCATAATAATTATTTAATAAAATTGTAGTTAAAGTAATTCAGCAATTTTCATAATTTTAATAATTATTTTAATGTTGTAAATAACTTATTTCGTTTTAGAGTATATATTGTTGGATTCTAACATTTATAGAGGATAACGGAACATTTGAAAAGAGTCGACTGTATACATAGACCTACCTGCAATATATAGGTCTACCTATACATAGTGGAACAGATAGACTTTTTGCGAGGGTAATGGAATATTTGAAAAGGGTCGATCACGTCACAAAGGGTCGATAGGCCTACCTGTGGGCCTGTGGCAGTTACGAGCAGAGTTGCCTGATACGTATCTTTTTCGCGCATGCCCATTCAGTTTGGCATCCACGTGTTCATCAGTGAAGTACTTAGTTCAACTATTTAAAGGTATATATAGCCCTTATTTTGAAAGAGAGACGTTACTGCAACCGCTTCTACTCAACGTTGCTATTTATGTAATGCTACTAGTAAAGATTTCAATAAGATCGATGTACTTTTGAAAAAAGAAATGAACAAGTGAAGATAAGAAAGCGACAGAAAATAGAAAAAAATATATTCAAAAAGGTTTTCGCCAAATTGAAATTATTTTTAACCTGTCGACTGGTAACAAGTCGATGCATTCACACGTAGCATGTCGAGTGACAGATGTGAAAAGTAAGGTTAAGGATTCTGGTGTCAAGCATAAATAATTAAATGCACTCAGTATGTAACAATAATTGATTCAATGTTTATTTAATTACTTAATATTGGTTGCATAAAAAATACCCGTTGAATACACAAGAAATGTAATTTGATTTGTTCTGGCCTGGTTGTTGATGTACTGGTGGTGAGTAGGTTCTCAGGCTCCTGAGTTGACTTATTGATTCCGTGTGGTTGATCCTGGTGATGTGGTCTGATTGTAGAGCTCTAGTAAAGCCACACGGCAGGCTGGTGAGTGTTCTGACGCCAATGAACGGTGCGAGGCAGAATGGCGTCTCTGCTGCCAACGAACGAACCACGCCGTTGACGTTTATGTGAGTGCTGCACTAGTCCTGTTGGTTTCCTGTGGTTTGCACTGACACTGATTTGCCACACGGGTGATTTGACCAAGAATGTAATACACTATAATACTGAATGCACACAAAAGTGAGTGGAACGAATGAATATCTCTGTGAGTTTACGCGGGAACGAATGAATATCTCTGTGAGTTTACGCGGGAACATGTAGCGCGAGCGACTCGAGTGAGAACAATGGCCACATCCGTCGACCACGTGAGTCTTGTGAGTGGTCTTGCCGCTGGGGCCACGCTAGCAGCGTTGGCCGCTTGAGTGAGCTTCGATCGAGGATGTGAGCTGATGGACAATGTGCTTGAGTGCGCGGTCGATAAATCGATATAGCATACCTGCGAGCTATACCATATGATGCGAGGCGTCAGATGATTGTGAGTGTATCGTGTGCATGAGTTGAGTGTGTGCTTGGTAGGTGCGAAAACTGAACAGCATCAGATCCGTATATATCAAGCTTAAAGAAATTGCCACATAAGAAATAAAAATCCTTATTTCCGGAAACAATTGCTTTGCTTACTTCACCAACTGCTTATGCGTCTACTGATGATTCTATCTCTTCTTTTTCGATGTCGTCAGATTCTTCAGATTTTTATACAGACAATTCGACTGATGATGAAGACTAAGTTTTATGTTAATATTAGAACAATATTCTTGTTAATATAAATTAATTTTTTAAATTTGGCTTTGTACTGTATTTCTCAAATAAATATGTTAGTATTTAAAAAATCGTGTTCCTTATTACACTTTCTTATATATTTGAATTATAAATTTTTCAATACTTTTATAAATGATTAAAAATGTACATACTTATCTGAAATATGTACAAAATATTTCTTCTAAACAAGAAAATCATTACTCTGTAATCCAAATACATTTATTTTAAAACTGTAAATCAAATTATCATACAGTAATCTTAAAAAATGTTTACTTAAACTAAAATAATTATAAATTAACTGTTTGAACATGTTAATTTTATTTCACAAAAGCTATTTTGTTTCAAAAAATGATTTTAAGAAATATGCGCTTCAAAGAAAAAATTACTTGCATGTAACTGTAGTACATTCACTTCAATAAAAAAAGGAAATGTACCTTGTAAATAGTATAAAATAAGTCTTTTAAAAGTGATTTTAATCAATACAATTATAGATGTAAAAGTAGATGTTTTATTACTTTTTATCAAATATATAATTTACTTACAGATTTATAAAAAGTTAATAATTTTTTATAATCGCTATTTTGGATCTGCCATTTTGAATTTTGTCTTTTTCACATCGGATTCATGTTCAGTGACCTCAAAAATCTCCGAGTAACAAGTTTCAAGCAAATCCGATTGATTTCGAAAATTGCGTCCGCCATATTGGATCCACCATTTTGAGTCTTGTTTGTTTCACACCGGATTCATATTCAGCGACCTCGAAAACCCCCAAATAACAAGTTTCAAGCGAATCCGGCCGATTACAAAAATTGCGGCTGCCATATTGGATCCGCCATTTTGAATTTTGTTTGTTTCACACCGGCTTCGTATTCAGCGACCTCGAAAACCCCCAAATAACAAGTTTCAAGCGAATCCGGCCGATTACAAAAATTGCGTCCGCCATATTGGATCCGCCATTTTGAATTTTGTTTTCTTCACACCGGATTCGTATTCAGCGACCTCGAAAACTTACAGAAACCAAGTTTCATACAAATTCGATAAACATTCCGTATTATAACTGAGTATTTTCGGTTCACTATTGCCATTTTGAACCCGCCATTTTGGTTTTTTTACAATTTTGACTTCAGATTTGTAATCAGCGACCCCAAAAACCCTTATATACTATATCTCAAACAGAACAAACTACGTTTTGACTTTTGACCAGCTTTTCGGGAATCGGCCCCACTGTGCGCTGGCTGCACTGCGTACACCGCTCTCAATAAATACAGCACACAATTAATATAATTGTGTGCTACTCAAGTAATTCACAAAAACTGCACACGATTAATGCAATTGTGTGCTTCTCAGATTTTTTTAAAACTCCAAAATTCATTTTCAATTTATTGTGTATTTGTTCATATTCTTTATATTTTCAAAATAAAAACTTATCTTTTTTAATTGACATGCGGAAGGTATAATAAACCGCTTTCTCAAAATACCATCTACGAGTCTGGTTTATTTCCACCCTGTCTTGAGTGAAGTCTCATATTTTTCCAATATATTCGCAGGTTCGTTCCAACAACATCTTCCGGACGGATTCTCAAACATTTGGTCCTTCGAGCCGGATCTTCGACTCGTACAAGGTAGAACCAGGGTTTCTACCTTCCGCACACATCAACTTTTCGGCTCATCTCGACTTGGACTCTGCAAACCAACATCGCAGTTTCCACTTCTTCTCATCGGCTCCAGTCCAGCGCTTCAATTTGGTAAAGTACTCACTCTGCGGAGCATCTTCGTTTCTTTACACGTGAGTAGTATGTGTACACCTTTGCTCCATCCCACTTCTTCCCCTACCACGCGGCTACCCCCACCACCTTACTTTTCCACCGCCGCGCTACCCACTCTGCTTGACCAGTCTCGGTAACCTGGGGGTGGTAAAGTGAGGTGGTGTGGATACCTTAGTGAACCAGGAAGAGTAGAAATAAGAGCAGGATGGAGCAAAGGTGTACACATACTTGGAAAAATGAATAAAATTATATACTCACCACCGCAGCTGTCGTAGGCATCTACCCTCCTGCCAAAGCGATTTTAAACTCCTGTCTCTCGAATGTACTCTCTCTCTCTCTCTCTCTCTCTCTCTCTCTCTCTCTCTCTCGCCGTGACTGACCTCGGTGTATACTTTATAATATTTCGAGCGAAATGTACACTATATACAATTATTTACAACAGTGTCTTTATCACAAATAGCTGCACATACGGAGAATTATTGCGTTCGCAACGCAACACCCGATGCATGATCAGCGATATGACCACGAAACAGCACAATTATTTCGGACAAAATAATTTTCATAAACTCCGTATCCTCCGTCGTTAGCAAGATCGCGATGTGCTCGAGCGCTTCTTCAAATAATTCCTTGGAACCGATGATCTCATACGCTGCGGCACGAGGCATTTCACTGACAACTATCTTTTCACGGACATATGATACCACTTCGTTCATATACCGTTGAATCGTTTTACTTTTGTTCTCTAGAGTCTCTATATGAATATCAATTCTTCTACTTATTTCGACGAGCATATCAAATGTAGGCCGTTGAAGAACAATGTTTGGAGAGTATTTTCGGAAGCGTTTCCGTTTCGATTCTCCAGATTCCTCTTGATTCTCGTATTCCACATTAGCGCGACCACTTATTTTACCAAATGACACAGCTCTGTGCTGGTAACACGAGGTTAAAAGTTTGTGATGCGTCGTGTGCTCTTTTTTTTTATTTTTTAATTTTTTTATTTTATCTTCATGTGCACATTGTGCGGTGGCTATCGAGCTCTTCGCTCATTTCCGCTTAAAAACCCGTTCGATTTCTGTTCTTTTTTGTTTCAGTATTTGGACTCACCTCTACATTCCTTTTCTTTCCGATGTTATCTTTTCCGTTTTCATTCTCCTTCAATTTGTCTTCTATTTCACCATTCCAATTTTATTTTATTTCGCCTAACAATCTCTCTATTATTTATTTATTTATTTATTCATTTATTTATTCATTTCATTTCTATCATTTTTGTTATTGTTAATTTATCTTTTCTTTCTTTCTGTTTCAGGTTTTTCTTTTTCTTTTCCTTTTTTTTTGTTTCAGGTCTCTTAGCCGGCTGTCCATTCAGCCATTTCCCGTCCCTGCCGCGTGGAGGCGGACCCGTTTTCTACTACTAGCGTCTACCGTGCTACATTTCTTCCGGATCTTCTTCTCTCTCTACGTAAGCTTTCCTTTTTTCAAACAACTCCCTCGCGAAGACGTTGAACTTCTTAAACAGGTTCTCTGTGCGGATGAGCTGTTCGTGTTCCCTTGTACCCCGGAGCTCAAGATACCTAAACTCCTCATACGTTTGACAGTCCCACAGCATGTGGTCGACTGTTTCCCGCTCCCCTGTGCCGCAAACCTGACAGACGCCTTCAGCTGTCAGGTTTCTTCTTTCCAGCGAGTCGTTTATGGGCCCATACCCCGTTAGTAAGTACACTGCGAACCTACTCGGGGTGAACCACTTATTCCTCTCTCTAAAAGTAACTTCTCTGATGAACCTATAAAGGTCACGTCCATGTTCATTACGCCCCCACCTACTTTGCCACTCGTTTCGTATTTCCCTACTAATCGCCTCTTTTTGTCTTTTCAGGTCAGCGTCCAGATTTTCGTCATCGTCTTCAGGTAAGTATTCGTAATTTTTCCATCTTATGTACTCCTTCTTCCTCAGTCTATACATTAACCCTCTTTTTACTGCCTCTAGGTCCAGAGGAAGACACCCAGCCCCAACTTGCATCGCTGCAGTTGACGTCGTCCGACACGCCCGAGTCATTGACAGAAGCATCGCCCTCTGTGCCGCATCCATGTGCCGCCTCATCATCATCTTGCATGCCTCCCGATACCAGAGGGCCGCACCGTACACCACGATAGGTACGCATACTCCTCTATATATTGTGGTCATGACATTTGCCTTCACTCCCCACTCATCCTTGGCTAGCCTTTTTATCGCCATGGCGAACTTAGTGATTTTTCCTCTTTTGTCTTTTACGTGTGGCACGAACAAGAACCTGTGGTCAATCAGGACTCCCAGGTATTTATAATCAGTGCAGTATCGTATCCGATTTCCATTTACTCTGAGGATAGGAAGCCTCTGCTGGTCAAACTTTCCCTTTACAATCATCGCCTTTGTCTTTGTCAGCGATACCACGAGTTTTTGCTCCTCGCACCATTTTTCGACCATAGCCAGGGCCGCTCTACTCTGTTCTTCCAAGGCCCTACGCGAGTCCCCCTTTACGATCAGTAGTAGGTCATCCGTATACGCAATGACATCCACTTCGATCTCATCAAAACTATCCGTGATCTTGTTTAGGAGCGCATCCATGCACCAACACCAAGCCGCCGGTCCTATGATAGGACCCTGCGGGCAGCCTCGTTCCATTTTTCGCGTCTCACGACTCCTTTCAGTACTCACCATCATAACCCTGTTATAGAAGTAGCTATCTATAAGTGTCACTAGGGCACTGCTACACTTGGCCGTCGCCAGGCGGCGCCTGATAGCCGGCCACCATAAGTTATCAAACGCCCCCTGAATGTCGGTGTAAATAGCCAACCCATACCTTTTTTCGCTTCGTTCCACACTTTGCCTAAACGCTACCAACGCGTCCTCCGTGGACCTGCCCGGTCGGAACCCGAACTGTTTTTCACTTCTCAAGCTCATGCCATCATATTGGCTCTGAATCCGACGCACCATTATACGTTCGAATACTTTTCCAATCACCGGAAGAAGGGTTATCGGTCTATACGTTGTGTGCTCTATGCGGGTATTACACATTTTCTCGGCATCAGTCCCATGAGCTTCGAAATATTGTTGTACGCGAGAAAAATCACTTTTAAACACTCGCCACTCGTCCGCACTGAGTGTAATTCCGATAGAAGTATTCGACAATATTTTCACCACGGGTGTAAGAGTACACGTAGAGTTCAACTCGAGCCCGGCGACGATTATTTTACCCAATGATTTATTTAAACCGTACATAACGGGGTTCGCTATATATGGCGATATCGCGTGAGACGTAGCACCGTTATTTGCCATTTTTATTGCTTTCGTGTAGACTTTAACTTTTCGAATGAATCGTCGGTGGTGTTCATACTCCGTTTTATACAGATTTCCCTCACCATCTAGTTGCATCGCCTCTTCTTTTGATACTGCAAATCATACGCCTGAAAATTGCTAGCCAATATCCTTTGATATTTCACGCATTCTCCTCAACAGCCTAGTAACAGCAGCAGCAGCAAATATATCCCAAAACTCTTGCATACTCTCGCACACCTATGTGCACACCCACACCTCGACATACAAATAAGATGTGGCATGAAAACTAAATAATACTCGTCGACGAAATTTAATGATTTTCCTCATGGCCGAGTGCCTTGAAATTAGATGAAAACAATATAACTTTCATCAGCGAAACTCGATAACTAAGTACATCACCATCGCTAAATATTTCCCTAGGTCTTGCTTTTGTAAAGTTATCGCGTGCGGCCATCTTCTTGGTTAGTCGTATTTATTACATCGCTGCAGTATATGCAGAGAGAGAGAGAGAGAAAGAGAAAGAGCTTGTTAAAGGAATGTATATAAAAGTGAGCCGCTTTGAAAATTCTCTAGCTAATTGTCTGATTTACTGCGGTTACTACTACTACTACTCTAACAGCACAATCATGGTCAGAGTGGTAAAGCGCTCATTGATAAGAAAATTGAGTTTATATGGAAGCGTAGACCGTCGTTGTGTTCGCGGTGGGGGAGAATAAATTTACAGATCACCCTATGGAAACTTCCGACACAGGCGGTTGTTCGTAAAATTCGCGGTATGCTGTGTGAGTGTTATCAGCGTGATTTAGTTGACGCGTATAATATTGAATTGTTTGATAATCCAATAATTATTGATTCGGTGGTACGTGTTATTCGTCGACGAGGTTGGCTGAATGAGCCTGCTCTGCAATCCATACACAATGAAAGACGTAAGTAATATACAGCGCTAATTACTTTTATTTTATTTCCTTTATTTCATAAGCTTTTTATATAGTTCGACGGTATGCAGACGAAGACATGGGATCCGACACCTATGATTTCGATGAGGAGGGTAGAACCGATTCAGATGATCATAGCAGGGACAACGATGGTGACAGCTCCGCCGGGAATCGTTGGATAAATTTTACCCAGCCATTCTGCGGTTATAAACCAACAAACGGTCTTATCATGGTAGGCCCTACGAGAGAACCAGATGGAGCCGTCGCAGGTCCATCGCGACAATACAGTTCAAACGATGATACCAACAGTAATACAGACAACGAGGAGGAGGAGGAGGAGGAGGACGACGAAGAAGAAGAAGAAGAAGAAGAAGAAGAAGAAGAAGAAGAAGAAGAAGAAGAAGAGGTGGAGCAGGACGAGGATGAGGAGGAGGAGGAGGAGGAGGAGGAGGAGGACCCGGTAGATTCAAGTAAGCTTTTAATAATACAATTACGCTGACAAAAATAAAAAAATTACGGGGATAATAATAGTAAAATGAAAAAACAGGGCACGAGTCGGACCCAAACGTTTTTCGCTTTGCACGATTCACTGTGCCGAGACCGCCGACAATCGAGTTGGTTTACGAAATGCGTCGGTGGTTCCCAGGTGCAGTCGATGGATTCGAGGACTAAAAACAAATATAAGTTTGTAATTCTTACGTTACACGATTAATATACATAGTACATAGCTAGCGACAAACAAACATTTTAATTAAATTAAATAAAAATTCTAATAAATGGTTTAATTATGCTTGCAGGTGGACAAACTGGCGATGGAAGGACTGCTGCACGGGGTGGTGATATTTTGCCTCCTGGTGAACGTTTCGGCATCGACAATGAGTAGAGACGATATTTTCCACGCTTTAGGATGCAGGGTCGAGAGACAGATTTTTATTTTCGTCAGCCACCGGACGGTATCGATCATCTGACATAGTTCGAGGGCGGTGTACGAGATGTTCTCACACGCCTTACAGAATCGTGCGAAAGACATGATTATGTGGGTATGACTCTGAGCGTACCGTCTTTCGCGCAAGGACCTGTATGGTTATCATTTCGACCAGCTCGTGACATCGTTCCTGACGATATATGGCGATTAATTAATAGTGTAGCTCAGAGTGCGCGCGAATTTCGAATAGACGCTGGTATATGTAGAATGACGACATGTATAGTACGAGGTGTCGAAGGAGCCGGTGTGGGTACTAGACTTACACACGAGTCTATAGCAAAAAAGTCAATTTTACGCATAAGTAATCGCGATAATTTGTGTCTACAACGATCTCTTGTCACAGCTCGTGCGCATGCCGAACGCGGTCAAATACGTACGGGCGAACTACACAGACGATGGTATCAAATTCGGAACGGGCTTCGAGGTGCGCAATATACAGCAGCGATAGAGCTCACGCGTAATGCAGGGGTAACGACACCATCTAGAGGGTGCGGTGCGCGCGAAATTCAGCTCTTTCAGGAGTACTTGGTTCACGAGGGTATATCGATTGTTGTTTATGAATTTCTCACCTTCGGAAAACGCGTTCCGGCTCTGTACAATGGGCGAAATTACGTACTCACGGCAACAGGTAAAATTAATCATACACTTTTTATTCTCTATTACGAGCGTTCTCATCACTATCAACTGTTCGAGAATGCAGTTCGATGGAGAGAAAGTGGACTGTAATATAGAAGGTTGAATTAAAACGCAGTACACTGATGTTAATTATAATAGCATTTATTGCTCCACCTGTCAAGTGCAGCAGACACAAATATACAAATAAATAAGTAAAATATAGAAAATAATAGAATAAAATGAGCACAGAAAAAGATAGAAAAATATAAGAATGAAATGTGGTAAGCTAATTACCGCACACGATTGTATTAATCGTGTGCAAGTGATGAGAAGATCTATCACGACCAGGCCTTGCGGAGAAGCTGACGCCGGGTGCATGACAAGATGAGCCAAATGTTGATGTACTGGTGTGCCGACGTCGATATATCACTGCTGATATGATGGCTGAGTTGTAGGGACTGTAGGTCGGCCGAGTTGAACGACGAGAACTTTAATTAAGATGCACAGAACTTTGAAGAGCACGCACGAACACAGTGACGGCGTAAACCATGCAAGAGCAAAACGCAAGATGGCCGCGTTATACGAAGCAGCCGTTGTTGAACCAAGCAGTCGAAGAGCGCTTGCGCGCAGCGACTTGTTGCTCGGCACGCAGACCTAGGGCAGAATTTACAGCTCCTGCGTGGTGCTGCCGCTGAGTGGCAACAGCAAGCAGTTGCCCATGCTAGCCTGCAGTGCGCAGTCTCGCTACGCTTGGCAGAACGTTCATGCATTCTCAAACAATCAACCGATATTAAATCTCGCCGGTGCCCTAGGTAGTCGAGGGTTCTGCGCACAATGTAATTCCAAGTATATTCGAGTACTCGAGCATCGATGTAGCTATCAATGTGCTCGATGTAAATCCACTTATTGCAACGGCAATAGAGACTCTCAGCCTGAGTATTGCGCAGACTGTAATCGATCGTTCTTTGGTGCTTTTTGCCTTGCTGATCACAAGCGTGAGGGCTCTACGGGTATCACGTCTCGTAAATATAGACGGTACAGCGTCTGTAACGCATTGAAAATCTGTAGAGGCTGCTCGCGTATCATTAAAACCACAGATAAAAAGATGCATGTATGTGGTATATCGTTTTGTATTACATGCAAACAAACGCGACCGACTACGCATGCGTGTTTTATAGCACCTCTTAAGAAACCAGAGGCGCAAAAGAAGAAGAAAAAAGACAAGTCTTTCACGAGATTTTTCTTTTATGATTTTGAGACGCAACAACACGAGCAATTGCATGATGATAAATCGACACGAATTCACGAGCCGAATTTATTGCACAATGCGTATGTATGGCATGTCTGGATATCACAGATATAGAGACCGATTGTGCTAACTGTGGTAAACGTGAATTCGTGTTTATCGATAATCCTGTTAGGGAGCTCGTGAAATTGGCATTATCGCAAAAATTTCAAAAGACCATCTGCATTGCCCATAATGCTAGAGGTTTCGACGCACAATTTATTCTACGGTATTTAATTGAAGTGCAAAAAACACAGCTGTCCTCCCTGATTATGAATGGTACGAAGATTGTCTCGATGAAAATTGGCGATTTCGTTTTTCTCGATAGTCTAAACTATTTACCCATGGCTCTTAGCGCTTTACCTAAGGCCTTTGGTTTCTATGATGAGGTGGCAAAAGGTACATTTCCCCATTTATTCAACACACCGGAATATCAGAATTACTCAGGTCCTCTGCCGGCTTTGCATTTTTACTCACCCGATATCATGTTCTCAACGGATCGCAAGCGCTTTTTAAAATGGTATGAGGAAGAATCGAGTCGCGGAGATTATAAATTTAATTTTGCGACGCAATTTGTGCAATATTGTCGTACAAATGTTACGGTTTTGAGACGAGCTTGTTTAGCTTTTCGAGCGTTACTTATACGTTGCGGGAGCGTGTGCCCCTTTACAGAAGCATGCACGATAGCAGCAGCATGTATGAGAGTATTTCGAAAGAATTTTCTACAGAAAGATCGCATTGCGGTGTTACCGCCAGGGGGGTATCGCTGGGGCGATAAGCAATCGCGCAAGGCCGTCGTATGGCTCGAGCGTGAGCGCAACTGCGTTATCGCTCATGCTGGACGCACGAGAGAGTATCGCCCTCCGGCCGGCCTACCGGCTGTTGACGGTTACTACGTGGATGCGGGGGTCCATCACGTTCTTCAATTTCACGGCTGCTTTTGGCATGGTTGTCCGCGATGTTATCGCGTGAATAGAGATGCTCGAACTAAATTCGGCGATACAATGGATGAGCGATACGAGCGTACCGTTCTTATTTCCGGGCAAATCAGATCGAAAGGGTACACTCTAACCGAAATATGGGAATGCGATTTTTAAAGATTACTCGAGAATAACGAGGAAACGTCGATATACGTGAAAAATCACGCTATGGTCAAGCAGGCGCCTCTCGAACCACGCGATGCATTCTTTGGCGGTCGAACGGAAAATTGTGTAAGCTTGTACGACGTCGCGGATGGGGAGCAGATACGCTATGTGGATGTTTGTTCGCTGTATCCATGGGTGTGTAAGAATGGAAAATATCCCGTTGAACACCCAAAATTGTACGTAGGTGACGAGTGTCGAGAACTCGTAGGACTTGAAAACGATCTAAGTGTCGTCGAGGGTCTCGTGAAGTGTACCGTGGTGGCACCGCGCGATTTGTATATCCCCGTACTGCCTGTTCGCATGCATGGGAAACTACTGTTTCCCCTGTGTAGAACGTGCTGTACAGATATGGACACATCGGAGGTTTGTACACACGAAGACACGACTGAGCGAGCGTTTGACGGCACATGGATCGTGGACGAACTGAGACAAGCTGTGTCGCACGGATATCAGGTGACGTGTATCTATGAAATTTGCGCTCATTTTGCCGAGTACATCGATACATTCCTAAAAATAAAACAGGAGGCGAGTGGGCCGCCAACAGAGTGTAACGATGACGAGGAAGCAATAGAGCATTTTATAGCATTGTACAAGGAGTCCGAGGGTGTATATCTCGAGCGGAGTGCTTTACAGCCAAATCCGGGTTTACGTTCACTCGCAAAATTGGCTCTTAATTCATTCTGGGGAAAGTTCGGTCAACGAGAGAATCTCACGAAAACCGTTATCGTGTTCACGCGCGCGGAGCTAATGAATTTACTAACGAGTCCGGAGATTGAGGTGACAGGGATGCTACCGGTTAATCACAAGATTATGTATGTAAACTATGTGAGCAACCGCGATGCTATCCAACCATCCCCGACATCAAATGCCGTGATTGCAGCATACACGATGGCACAGGCACGCCTAAAATTAAACAGTTTTCTTGAGGGGCTTGGGCGACGAATATTGTACTGCGGTACGAACTCCTGTATTTACGTGAGTCAGCCCGGTGGTAACGAGTATGAGCCGCCAATCGGTCAATTTCTAGGAGATCTTACGGATAAATTAAGCGAATACGGGCCTGGTAGTTATATAACTTCGTTCGTTTCGGGTGCACCAAAATTTTACGCATACCTTGTTCGTAAACCCGACGGTACGATTATTGAAAAATGTAAAGTAAAGGGTATCACGCTAATTTTTGCGAATAGCCGTCACGTAAATTATAACGCATTACGATCTTTCGTGACAGGAGCAAGGAGCGTACCTATTATTTTTAAATTCGACGCTATTCGACGTACAGAATTTCATCATGTAGTAACGCGTAAAGAAACGAAATCATGCGAACCTGTTAACACGAAGCGAAAGCGGCACGGGATGTACTCTACTATTCCGTACGGCTATTGTGAAATACGCTAATTAGTATAACGCAAAAAAGTATATAGTTTTACGGTTGAATTCGCGATATTTTAAAATAATCTTTTTGTCTAATTTCATGTATCATATTTACTGTGTACAATACATAAAAAAAATATATATATTGATTTATTATGTATAAAACCGTTGTCGGCTCGTGCTTTTTGTGCTGCTATTCGTAGCAGTAGCTGCTATCTCTCTACCGTTCCCTTTCGTTCTGACTTTCTCGTGCTACATCCGTGGATATAATATTGCTGTTTAGAATTTGATGATTGGTAAAATTTGCACCTAGAGATGTATGCATAGTGAAAAAAAAAAATGCTTTATTTGTGAGAAATATAAAAACTATCGTTATTTAATTTACATACGGCGTAAACACCAGCTTGTACCGCGGGCCCGCGCCTCATCAGCTAGTGCAGGCGCGCCGCGCCTTATCAGCTCGTTAAGGCCGCAAAAATATCTGATGCCGCGGGGTCGCCGTGGCCGCCGCCGCCGCCGCCGCGCTATAAGCTTATTTAAGAGTCAGCTGATTGATTTTGATAAACACTCATCGATATCGATACACGTTAGAAACATCCATGGACAGCTGTGATAAGCGGTCCTACGGGTTGTGGTAAAACATATTTTGTAAAAAAATTCTTTAAATACATGCGCGAAATGACGGATGTCCCGTTCGAGCGTATACTTTTTTATTACTCAGAGTGGCAGTCCGGGTATTCAGAGTACGGTGATAAAATTGAATTTTTCGAGGGTTTACCGCAAGCAGTAGACCACTCGAATGATACAAGACCTAAACTTGTGGTCATTGACGATCTAATGCGCGAGGCATCCAACAATACTGTGGTCGATCTTTTCACCAAGGGTAGCCATCATAAAAATCTTAGTGTCATTTTCATCACGCAAAATCTCTTCCATCAGGGTCACGGGCAGTGCGATATCTTCTTAAACGCTAATTATATCGTTGTCTTAAAAAATCCGCGAGATCGCGCGCAAATTCAGCACCTAGCCCGTCACGTATGTCCCGAGAATCCGCGATTTTTGCAGGAGGTATTTTTCGATGCAACAGCCGCACCGCATGGCTATCTATTATTCGACTTGAATCAATCGACGCCTGATAATTGTCGATTTCGCGCCTGTCTATTTCCCGCTGACTAATACCATTACGTTTACGTGCCTCAAAAAGCAATAAAAGTTCGCGATGCGACGCGCGATGTACCAGTAATGCGCTTGTAATGGCGTTGCGCGGACCTCTCGATAAAAAGCAAATAATTGTATTGCAAGCGCTGTGTTATCTGAAGCAAGAGCAACGACGTACAATTTTGCGGAAAGCAGATGTAGCGGTCGTTCGCTGTATATGCGAGTGTGCTTTAAACGTTTTACAGGGAAACGTGAGTCTGAACAACGTGCAAAAGAATCATCTTCGGAGGCCCGCGACAATTCTTCGACGACTAGCCGCCAAAAGGGGAAATTGGAGCGGTAAGAGGAAAATCATCGTCGAGCACTGTGTCGGATTACTCAAGTTGCTTCTTGTGCCTGTCTTGACCTACATGAGACATGGAATATGCCAGAAAGATGGTACTTATTCCTCATGATAACATACACCGTCTCACTGGACTCGCCACTACTACTAGTGCAGACCCGTTGCCTTCCGTACAGACTACCGGTACGCCATTATCGCGCCTCGACTCTGAGCTGAGTGAAATTCTAAACCCTCAATCGTACAAGAGCGAGAGAGAGAAATGGACAGCGTACTAGCAGGTTTTACAGCCTTATCTTCATATGGTCGAGTACGATAATGCAGTACCGAATATTTCATCAAAACGAAAAATAGCAATACTCGATAGCCACGAGAATAAATCTGACGCCTTTTCAATGAACAAAGTTAAATCTCGACTGAATGACACACTTATTATCGATAGCGTACCAAAAAATTTTTAATCTAAAGCAATATCGTTGCTTCGCAATTTGCATCGCAGCGCCGTTGGTAAAAAAATGACATGGGATCGTAACGGTGTTGTTTCCATAGACGGCAGAAGAATTTAAAATTCCAATATCGGTGATCTTGTTAACGATGCTACGCGAGCTAGAAAACGCGAGAGACCCATCGGACGATCTCACTTTGCCAAACTCCTGCGAGCGATACAGATGCCACGCGAATTTATCGGCAATCCCGAGTTACTACACGAGCCTACACCTACATCATCCTCGACACCACAGCGGCGTCTTATTTTACCATGCGATAACGATAGTAGCAGCAGCAACAGCAGCAACAGTAGCAACAATAACAACGAGGCCGAGACCGCACACTCAAACAGAGATTTAATGCTCACGGCTGAAAACGACATCATCGAGGCAGGAGGGGGATGAAGAAGAGGACGAACAATTGCAAAACATCGCACAAGCAGAATATCGACCCCCCACACAGTTAGAAAAGAAAAAGAAAAAGAATCCATTTAACTGGTCATCGCTAAAATTATGAAAATTCTTCAAAAAATCTATTATGATACCGCTTATTCTGCTTCCTATTCTCGAGCAAAAAATTTGGTCCAAGTGGACCGAAGAGTAGCGCGTAAAAATGTTTTACCATGGCTCGAGACACAGGATTCATATAACATACATCGTCTCGTGCGACGACGATTTCTCCGTCGTACGTACAGCGTGAGTAATATAGACGATGTATGAGAGGCTGATTTAGCTGATCTTCGCTCAATAGCCACGTACAACGATGAGTACGCATATCTGCTTGTTGTTATCGACGTGTTGAGCAAATACGCGTGGGTCGAGGCTTTGCGTGACAAAACGAGCGCAAACGTGGCCCGCGGTCTCACACGCATACTCGCACGCAGTAACAATCGTCGCCCACAGCAATTGCAAACTGATAGAGGCAAAGTATTTATCGGCGCTCCGTTTCAGCAAATTCTCAAGAAAAAGAATATCGATTTTCGCGCTGCTCGTAACCCTGATATAAAAGCCTCGATTGCCGAACGCTTTAATCGAACAATAAAAGAGCGAATGTGGCGCTACTTTAGATACACGCGAAATAAACGTTACATCGATGTTTTACAAATTTTTTTATATGTTTATAATCACACTAGACACAGCGGAACGCGTATTCCTCCGAGCGATGTAACCCTCGAAAATGCCTCTATAGCCCGAGACAATTTAGCACGGCGTTACGAGCGTAACGCGAAAAAAATTAAAAAGCCTAAATACAGCGTCGGTGACTTAGTACGTATCAGTACAGCTAAAGCAGCTTACGTGAAAGGATATGAGCGTAGTTGGAGTAACGAATTATTCAAGATTCAACGAATATCAGTGAATCGAGGACCATTTATGTATATTTTACACGATCTGAATAACGAGACTATCGACGGTATTTTCTACGAGGCAGAATTATCACGAGTACGAGTGCCTCCGTCATCTGAGAAGACGAAAGAGAAGAAGAGGACAAAGAGGAACAACGCTCGGAATCATCGTCCCTGATAAATATGAGTTCCAAGGATAGCTCTTTCTTTGTCGTACTACCGAGCAACAGTAGTATGCAGTATTTTCCGAATTATACGACGACGAAATTTATTACAAAACTACCGCGTCAGATACGCTTGCACGGAGAAGGGTCTGTTTCTCTTGTGGAAATTGACTCTTTTACATGTTCCTACTGTAGGAAATCTCGTAACTTTTGAGGATGGTGATTATGATTTATCGGGTTTTAATTTTTTAACACGGAGACGCGCTGATAGAGACCAAGTAGCACCTGCTGTATATCGCTCTATAGACATTCTTTTAGAGAGTATAAATAAGCTACCTCACTTGGCCGGTCATTTGCGCTTTAAATCGCTTCCGAGCGGGCAGGTCGAAGTGGCGCGCGTATGCGACGATCTACGCTACCACGACTTTCGCGTATCGCCCGCTATTGCAAGGCTACTAGGATTCTCGGAAGAGGCTTGTAGGTCAGTAATGATAGAACCGCATTGCGAATACACAGGGTCGAGGCCTGCATCTCTCACCGGTGCTATACCGGGCAGCATGTTTCTATACACAGATATCTGCGAGATCTATATTACAGGCGATGTACAAACACCCCTCTTACGAGTTGTTCCCATTGATACTGATGACTGTCAGTATGGTTCCATAAAAATTTAATTGTTTTCAACGCCACGATATATACCTCTCTTGCGCAATAATTCACACACTATCGAGATCGATATAATAGACGAATTTGGGGATCCTATACCATTCGAGCAGGGAACGTTGACTGTGACACTACATTTCAAAAGGTCCCACGATTGATTACACCACTATGGATGATATTGACAGTGTGCAGCACGGATGGGGTCGTCGCGGGTACGGCGGCATTAGCCATGTTTATATCGGAACACCTAATCAACGAGGACACGGTATCGGCAGCTTTCTCGGGGTCTGTTTCGTCGAGTGTTACCACTTTTAAAGAAGGGCGCTAAAGCAGTTGGAAAAGAGGCGCTGCGCGCTGGTGTAAACGTAGCCGGTGATATCCTCGATAGAAATATAGCTGTGAAAGATGCTATTCGCGAGAGAGCGCGAGAATCAGGCAGTAATCTCAAACGCTAAGCCTCTGAAAAAATTGACACTCTCATGCGGGGTTCTGGTTATAGAAAGCGCAAAATTTCACGAACTCCTCATTCATCGAACGAACGTAAACCACGACGTATCTCCCGTAAAAATAAAAGTGTAATAAAGAGAAAAGTAATAAAAAAGAAGAATAATAATAAGAACAATAAGAAGAAGAAGACTCGTCAACGAACAGTTGCAGATATTTTTGGATAGCTGAAACAAGATGGCTATTCTACATGCGGACTCGTGCGAGTGTCTTAAATCGGAACTTGAATTATTTTCACCGACGCAAACTACTATCGAAGGCTCCAATTGGGTGTATTACAAACCAATATCTTCGCTAACAGATGATTCACCGATTGAATTTGTTATTCCTGGACAGGGTGATGAGTATATCGATCTCGCGCATACTATGCTTAGTCTGAGAGTGAAAATAACATCTCCTACAACTACGGAAATTGCCGCGGGCACATCGTCGAAAGTAAGTGCCGGCCCTGTAAACAATCTCTTGCATTCTATGTTTAATCAGGTGGATATACCAGGTGCATGCATAAGTTTTTTCCGGTTTAACTAAGAGATGGCGCCAGCGAAAAGTACGCAGCGTATTAATTTGACACATACGTCATTTTGTTCGTCTGACATTAACCTACAAACACACACAAGTTGAGTCCGCCAAAAACTAGCGTCTTTGTTTTATCGTTCAGTGATCATGTCGAGTTTTGTGCCTGAAAAAGAACATTTGCGGCACGCATTGCTTTTCTTATTTAATCTAAAGAAAAACGCTGCTGAAAGTCAACGTTTGCTGGTAGAAACATATGGTGAACACGCTCCATCGATTAGAACATGTGAGACATGGTTTCGACAATTTAAAAGTGGTGATTTCAATGTGAAAGACAGTGAGCGCTCTGGTAGACCACAAAAATGCGAAGACGAGCAATTGCAGGAGTTATTGGATGATGACCCAACTCAAACTCAACGGCAATTAGCAGAAGCATTACATGTGTCACAAGAAACAATCAGCAGACGTTTACGAGTAATGGGGAAGATCAATAAACTCGGTAAATGGGTCCCACACGATTTGAATGAACGTCAAATAGAAAATCGCAAAGTCACTTGTGAAGTGCTGCTTCAACGCCACGAAAGGAAATCATTTTTGCATCGAATTGTGACGGATGACGAAAAATGGATTTATTTTGAAAACCCGAAGCGGAAAAAATCGTGGCTTTCACCTGGTGAAGCCGGCCCTTCAACAACAAGGCCAAATCGCTTCGGCAAGAAGACCATGCTCTGTGTCTGGTGGGACTAGAGCGGTATTGTGTATTATGAACTCTTGAAGCCCGGCGATACCGTTGATACACAACGCTATCGCCAATAAATTATTAATTTAAACCACGCATTAATCGAAAGACGACCGGAATGGGCCAGAAGACATGGCAAAGTGATTTTGTTACACGACAATGCGCCGTCTCACACAGCAAAAGCAGTGAAAGACACCTTGAAATCGCTTGGATGGGACATCCTTCCGCACCCGCCGTAATCGCCAGACCTGGCGCCATCTGACTATCACCTCTTCGCATCAATAGGGCACGCGCTCCCAGAGCAGCACTTCAGCAATTTCGAGGAAGTTGGAAAATGGCTCGACGGATGGTTTGCCGCAAAAGACAAGCAGTTTTTCTGGCATGGTATTCATAAGTTACCTGAAAGATGGGCGAAATGTGTAGAAGCCGATGGCCAATATTTTGAATAAAACAATACCCCTGGAAAAATACATGATATAATATCGGAAAATACGGGTCTTGTGAAGAGAAAAAAATTTTTAGATGTCGAAAAAACTGTAGACTTG
The DNA here is from genome assembly GCA_963942595.1 of Cylloceria caligata. NCBI lineage: Eukaryota > Metazoa > Arthropoda > Insecta > Hymenoptera > Ichneumonidae > Cylloceria > Cylloceria caligata. The sequence continues at coordinate 30,732,786 of OZ012705.1, read as the reverse complement.
CTCGGTCATCGCTATTGCGATATATTCAATCAGGAGCGGTTCCTATTAAACGGCGTCGAGATGCGACTACGGTTGGTGCGATCTAGAGATTCATTTTGTCTTGTGAGGGATACAAAGAATGGTCAATGCGGCTAAAAGATTCTCGAGGCGTCGCTTCTCGTTCGTAGAACAAATATAGCTCTTGTTGTGCTGCTCTCAAATGCTAGAACTCTGGCAAAATCTACGGCTAAATATCTTCTTACGAGAATCGAGGTAAAAGCCGTTTCAATACACTCTGGTGTTCATGGAGAGACTATCGATAATATCGTGTTAGGTCAATTGCCGAAGCGTATAATTATCGGTTTTGTCGATAACAAGGCGTTTAATGGCGCCTTCAGTATGAATCTATTCAATTTCCAAAATTACAAGTTAAATTATCTCTCGTTGTATGTAGATGGTGCTCAAATACCTCCGAAACCGTCACAACCTAATTTCACGAGAAATCATCTATATGTGGATGCTTTTCAAACGTTGTTTTCGGGAACTGGAATACATTTCTTTAACGACGGTAATTCGATCGATCGCAATAATTATCGCGATGGATACTGTCTGTTTGCTTTTGATTTGACACCCGATCTTTCGGCGAACAGCAATACACATTGGAATTTAATAAAGCACGGTAGTGTGAGAATAGAGGTACGATTTGAGGATGCGCTTGCTTCAACGATAAATTGTCTAGTCTACGCGGAATATGATAATGTCCTTGAAATTGATGCCTCTCGGCAAGTAATGGTGGATTTTACCGGATAAGCGAAAAATGTGCTGATGTCGGCATAAAATTATTTCGTGTTAAGAGACGTAGAAGCGTGTCTGTGAGTAACTAATCAGTCGAACTCGAGCAACTGTACGGATTAGACGTGAAAATGGATATCGTCGTGGATATACAGGGAATGCGTGGTAAAGACTCGGAATTTATTCCGAAAGAAATTGCCGTGGTAGCAGTGGATAGACCGTACTCTGCTCATTGGATCGTCGCACCGCCGTGTCACTTTGCCGAATTACCACAGCATTCGAGAAGCCAGAAAAATTTTCTCTCAAAATATTTCCACGGTCTGGAATGGTACGAGGGCGATGTGAGCTGTAAACAAGCATACGCTAACTTGCGTGAAATTTCGCGAAAATCAAGACGTATCTATACTCGCGGTCACGAGAAGGCTACACTTCTTTGCGATATCACGAGTCGTGAAATTTCTAACCTGGACGATCAGGAGGGCGCCCCATCGTACACATTTATGCCGAAATCTTTGCGAAAATGCTTCAGACACGCTATGATAAACGATACAGCGTCTTCGCATTGTGCAATGCGCCAGGCTTTCCAAATAAAAAATTTGGCTTCGCGAGCACCCGTTCAAAGGAGAATCATACATGGATGTTTGGTCAGCAGACGAAAAGGAAGAGAATAAGAAAGAGGACAAATTTTCATTATGTAGTCGTGACACGATCGACGATGCTGTGAAATAAATTTTGCATATATATACGTCTTTCAAAGCGTATCGGTCATCATTTAATCATTGACTATGTGTTCAGCATGGACACTAGACAAATATACGAGAGTCTGCAGTATCTACCACTTTCAACCGTTGGTGTATACCCGGCTTACAGAATTCCTCGTGTATGGTCGTTACCTGCCGGACTCGTAGTTAACACGGATAACCACGACGGACCTGGAGAGCATTGGATCGCCATGTACGCTAACCATCATGGAAAAGGAATGTACTTTGATAGCTACGGGCTACCACCGGTTATACCGCAACATCTCGCACGACTACGAAGAAACTGCAAGTTCTGTCGGTACGGCCTCAAACAGCTACAGAGTAATACGTCGGATGTGTGTGGACAATTTTGCATCGTATTCCTACATCTTATGTCGTGCGTCTTCACCATGTCGCGATTTAATAATCTCTTTAGCGATAATGTAACGAAAAACGACAGATTAGTGCGTGAATATTACAATGCTTTTGCCTCTCGACGATCAGACAGTGATAAAAATAAATTGAACGGCGGAGGAGTCTCCGAGCGAAGATTACCGTGTTTGCAGGAATGTTGCATACGACGGTAAATATCTGTAAAGTGATTTAAATAAAATATTGATCAATTAAAAACAAATACATCGGTTTACTGTGTCTCTTATGTTATAATTATATATAAATTATAATCGAGGTCTCTCGCGGTACGGTATCATATTCTGCGTCTTTTACTGCAGAGCATTCGCTTCACGAGAAGCACAGCGCAAAGCGGTACGCACGTGCAAAACCGCTGACATTGCATTCAAAGCGCTGCACGGCTAGTTATGATTCAGAAAGGCGTTTGTTATCTTCAAACGCTGTGATCACCGCCAGCATCATCTGGAGCATTCAGTCTGTCTTTGGCAGTGCACAACGACGGTATAAATAAAACTCAAAATGTATCCCCGATATGTAGATGGCGAACTACCCGAAGCTTTTGTGTGTCGTGTAATATGTGATAGTAGTGACAATACAGTGTGTCTGCGGACGGAAAAAATGTGCGTAGGATTATCCGGGTTGGAGGACGAATTGGAGACATTATATATTGGTGGACTTGCCGAGAGGAGTACGGCTTGTGTAGTTGTGCGGCATCAAAGGGCTATGCGAGGTGAGATCATCGGCATGGACGATGACGGGTGCTGCGAGGTGCTGCTTGTCGATATCGATGAATCGATATACGTCGATTGGCATCAACTATTTCACCCCGAGCCGCCGATTAGTGTGTTACTGGCGTTGCTCGTGAAGTGTACAGTATTCGGCCTCGATCATTTAATTGACGAGGACGGATATCTAGATCGGATCGATGGACCGCTCGGTAATGATACGCTGATCGGGATACGCATGCGTACCCCTGACGGTGCCCGCGCTCCATGGGTGCGGGTCATTCGCATTACCCGGGCTCGTAGCTGTGGTTTTCGAGTGAGTGAGTGAGTGAGTGAGAGAGAGAGAGAGAGAGAGAGAGAGAGAGAGAGAGAGTGAGAGAGAGAGTGCGTGTGGTGCATATGTGTGTGCCATGGAATATTGGAATAAATATGGTGCCCGTCACCCTAGAGAGTCGTCGCAGATGCCGCCAACACAAGGGTGAGTTAAAAATGTTATTCCAAGTATGTGTACACCTTTGCTCCATCCTGCTCTTATCTCTACTCTTCCTTGTTCATCAAGGTACCCACACCACCTCACTTTACCATCTCCACGTTACCGACACTGGTCAAGCAGAGTGGGTAGCGCGGCGGTGGGGGTAGCCGCGTGGTGGGGGAAGGAGTGAAGAGAGGAGCCGGATGGAGCAAAGGTGTACACATACCACTCACGTGTTCGGCTCAAGGGGCTCACAATGTCCGAGACTAATTCCTCAGGCACCGGGGTGGCGCCTGGTGACCAAGAGAAAAAGACGACATTGTCGGTCCCTGACCCCGTCGCACCTGCGAAGAAGACCCGATCACCGACTCGCATACCAAGCGAGTTGGTGCTTAAGGTCCAATCGCAGCAGTGACGGGTGTCAGCACTGGGCTTTATCTTGAGCACGATTGAGGGCCAAGTGGAGAGTCTCTCCATGTCCGAACTCGAGACTCTGACCGAGCAGGTGGACGAGCTTCACGCAGAGTTCCGCGCGGAGCATTTGCACTTGGAGTCTTCGTGGCCGCTCGCCCACCACGATCACGAGTACTTTGCGAATAACACGCAGTTGCAAGGGCTGTTCAGGGCGGCATCGCCCCATGCTGCATCCAGCAGCGCCCCCTGCAACCTCTTCCGGAACTCAGCCTGCGCAGCCTTCATCGTCGGCACAATAGGGTGTCGGCGCAGTCGTCCACTCATCGGTACAGCTCACACGGAAATGCTCAACATTATTAGCAATTGCACTCATACACATTCATACATCGGCATCAACTCATCAGGCAAGACTTCTCATCGATCCTGGATCGGAATTAACATTTATTACGGAAGAGCTCGTCCATAAACTCAACACAACACGTAAGCACTCATCAATTTCGATCACAGGGATCGGTGGTAGACACTCAACTCAAACACGTGGTTCGGTTCAACTCACAATGTGCTCCATGCACACCAAGGAGAAAGTCACGGTCTTGGCTCACATTCTCAATACAGTTACAACTCATTTGCCATCTTTCGAGTCACCAGCTTGCACTTGGCCTCACATAGTAAAGCTGAAGCTGGCGGATCCGGACTTTCTCACACCACGACCGATCGATATTGTAGTTGGAGCAAATATCTATGGCCAGGTGATTAAACCTAACGTTATCAAAGTCACATCATCTTCGCCAATCGCTCAATTATCAATATTTGGTTGGCTCATCATTGGACCTATTAACTCATGTCAACCTGATGCACTCACTGTTCATGCTGCTGTGCAACTCGATGATCAGGAATTACAGAACGTGCTCACAAAATTCTGGGTTCAAGAAGAGCCACCAAAGGACACAGTCGGTCAACTCACACCAGAGGAGCAGGCGTGCGAGGATCATTTTCGCGACACTCATCAGCCTGATTCTATAGGCCGATACATTGTTCGGCTTCCTCTTACATCGTCACCTGCAAATCTAGAAAATTCATACTCGCGAGCACAGCAGTGTCTGCTGCACACAATTCGGAAAATCTAAAAAAATGCTGAATGCGGTCAGCTCTACTCAAAATTCATGGTCGAATACGAACAACTTGGTCACATGGTGAACGCTTCGAAATCATTTACTAGTGAAATTCAATATTACCTGCCTCACCACGGTGTATTGAGACCAGACAGTATTTCCACCAAATTAAGGGTGGTATTCAACGGTTCTAGCTCAACATCTTCTGGAAAGTCTCTGAATGACATCATGCACACTGGACCTAATTTGTTGCTCAATATTTCGGACGTTCTCATCTGGATCCGTCATCACAGACACATCTTTGCCACGGATGTTACCAAGTTGTATCGTCAAATTCAAGTTCATCCTGATGATTGGAATCTTCAGCGAATTTTGTGGATTGATGCTCAAGACAACCCTGTGCCGTATCAATTAACAACAGTGACATACGGAACAAAGGCTGCGCCATTTTTGGCAGTTAGAACTCTCATGCAGCTCACCAAAGATGAAGGTCACCGGTTTTCTCTCGCTGTGCCAGCTATCACGTTTGACAGTTACGTGGATGACATCTTTGGAGGGGCGGATTTAACTCAACAACTCATTGAAATTGCTCAACAGCTCAAGGACTTGTGCATGGCGGACGGTTTTCCACTCGCCAAGTGGCACTCGTCGGACCTCACGGTCCTTGCTAATATTTCATCATCATCGTCAAGCTCAGCGATCTCAATGGACGACTGCGAGACAAAAATTCTTGGTCTGACTTGGCTTCCTAATGAAGACAAGTTCACATTCTCATCCCGGTTCAACTCTTAACTCAAAATTATGTGGAGATTCAATCTACCGGCGGTTCCACACATAGGTGGTAAATGGGAAGCAGCTGTAAAATCTGTTAAATTTCATCTGCGGTGAACGGTGGGTGATACAGCACTCACGTTCGAAGAACTCGCAACGCTGCTGGCTTAAATCGAGGCTATACTCAACTCAAGACCTCTGTAACCATCCAGCGATGATCCTGATGACTCATCAGCTCTTACACCTGGACACTTTCTCATTGGTGAAGCGTTTACAACGGTCCCAGAGCCTACGCTAGAGGACTTATCACTCTCACGGCTCTCAAGGTGGCAATTGTTGCCGCAAAAAGTACAACAATTTTGGCGACAATGGTCGACTCATTATCTACAACGGCAGCAGTCTATATCAAAGTGGCATCACCCCAATAATAACATAAAAGTTGGCTCTTTGGTTCTGCTCACGGATGAGCGCTTTCCACCGTGTAAGTGGCCACTTGCACGAGTCACGGCATTCCATCTAGGCAAAGATGGGCTCACCAGGGTGGTGACACTTCGAACTGCTGCCACTACGCTCACCAAGCCGATCTCAAAACTAGCTGTCCTGCCTGGCTCATCCAACTCAGATCAATAATTAATCATCAACCCCGTTGCTGATGGCGGGCGGAAATGTTGGATAATCAGCTGGCGCACGGCGATCGATATTCGCCGTGCGTCGACCTGTTGCTGTGCTCGAGCACGCAGCGTTCGGTTGGGCGGAGATAGCCGAGGCAGGGCTTCGCGGAGCCGAGGTTGTGCCTCGTAGGCATGCCGCGTTGAGCGAGAGGATGTCTCTCTCGCTTGACTTCGGCTTCGCTCACCGGCTATCTCTCTTAATTGACTTCAGCGCCCAACGACGCTTTCATATTCCGCAGCCATATCGGATATTTCGACACTTCTGTGAAAACCCGCTGGGACAGCGCACACATCCTCTGGACATCTCAGACTTTTCACCGCTTTTCATCGGATCTACTCAGCTTTTCTTGTACACCAGGACTCAAAACTCAGGTAAGAGTACACCGTTACAATTTAACGTAATTCAATGACGGTGAGGAGTGAAATACACATCGGTACATCCTCATAAAGGTCTCACACTGTGGCGTGCTCTGCAGCGCGGGCTGCACCACGTTTTCACTCAATTATTAGCATGCTCGATTAATATAATTGCGTGTGTTTCATCAATTCACTGCACTTTTCCCCAATTAAACTTGGTAGGAAAGTGTTATGAATTCAGTCTAATGATTTGTGCATCCTCAAGCTCACACTTCAGTGCTTTGCTGCGGAGACAGCATCACAGGCTGTCATAATAGAATTCCAAGTAATTGTCAGAATTGCATGTGCTAGCACACACTCGCTTTAAATTCAATTTGACCATCACATTGTGTTGGAGAATCAGCTGGCGCACGGCGATCGATATTCGTCGTGCGCCTACCTTTTGCGGTGCTCTGGCACACAGCGTTCGGTTGAGCCGAAGATAGCCGAGGCAGGGCTTCGCGAAGCCGAGGATGTGCCTCGTTGGCATGCCGCGTCGAGCGAGAGGGTGTCTCTCTCGCTTGACTTCGGTTTCGCTCACCAGCTATCTCGCTCAACTTACTTCAGCGCCCAACAACGCTTTCATACTCTCAGCCATATTGGAAACTTTAGACTTTTTCGCTACGCATCCGAGGACAGCACACGCATTCTGAGGACTCTTGGACCATTTTCACGGACTTTATTCATCGGACTCGCTCAACATCTCGCTCACCAGGACTCATAGCTCAAGGTAAGAGTACACTGGTATAATTCAGCGCAAATTCACTACTAGTGAGGAGTAAATTATGGTACATCAGCACTTTGGCTCACTTGTAGCGTGCTCTGCAGCACATGCAGCACCACGCTCTCCTCACTTAATTTCGCCGGTATAATTAATATAATTATGCAGGTGTTATATATTCACTGTACTTTCCTCCAGAAACTCTGCTGGGAAAGTACAGTGACTATACACTGCTCACTCGTGCATCCTCAATATATGTTGTATTGTGCTTCGCAGTGCTGACTGCGTAGCTTGTCTCATACATGTAGAGCACTCAAGCAATTTTAATTGCAAGTGCTCTCATCGATTCACTGCAACCTCTCTTCAACAATTTGCTGAGACCTTGCAGTGAATCACTTGCAACATCTTACGCACTCATTATTCTCCAGCGTGTCATGCTACGCAGTACTGACTGCTGTACGCACACTGCTCTTCTAGATCAAGCTCAATCGCACTCAGCACACAATTAATATAATTGTGTGCTGAGTGCGATTGAGCTTGATTATATTAATTGTGTGCTGTTCACATAATATTCAAAATTCAATTTGTTTAGTTATTTTATAATTTGTACTGTTTTCTAAATTTATATTCTGAGATGATTTTCTAAATTAAATTGTTTTGGTGTTAATTCTCAATTGTAGTATGCACGCACTTTTGTGTTTAAACTGTATAGTCTACAATATTGTTTGGAAGATAGAATAAACCGCTTCCGCAACACAACAACTACTGGGTCTGGTTTATTTTCCTCTTGTCTCGAGTGAGTTTTCATGTTTTCTCAATATCTTCACAGATCTGTCAAGCTACATCGGACGGATTCTCAACACATTGAGTATTTGCTGACAGGCAGTAAATTCGTCTACGCACTCATCTATCTCATTGCGTGGCAGGCTTCGCAGCGCTGGCTGCACTGCGTACACCGCTCTCAATAAATACAGCACACAATTAATATAATTGTGTGTTACTCAAATAATTCACAAAGACTGCACACAATTAATGCAATTGTGTGCTTCTCAGATTTTCTTAAACCTCTAAAATTCATTTTCAATTTATTGTGTATTTGTTCATATTCTTTATATTTTCAAAATAAAAACTTATCTTTTGTAATTGACATGCGGAAGGTATAATAAACCGCTTTCTCAAAATACCATCTACGAGTGTGGTTTATTTCCACCCTGTCTTGAGTGAAGTCTCATATTTTTCCAATATATTCGCAGGTTCGTTCCAACAACATCTTCCGGACGGATTCGCAGACATACTCTATATTACGAAATTTAGTAGAAGCTCGCACAGCCAGATCTACTAACTCGGCAACGAGATTTTTATTAAAAACAAACTCTCGCACACAGCATCAGTTGCAAATGCCTTGGCGCTGCTGTTTTCCCGCAGATAAGCAGATTATGCACAACTTGTGCGATATAATGAGTGAGAATATGCTCAAGGGCATCGCTGGTTGTACTTATACAGACCTTGTCTTAACGCGTTTCAAAATCATAAAATATAAAAAGCGTTTCAGAGTGTTTTGCAATAGCATCGGGTTTAGGTTCTTCTTTGCATAGTCTGCTAATTTGCTTTTATCAGCGTTCATTGAGCCTGTACGAACCATGATACAGCCGAGAAAAACTAACACCTCATTTCCAAATATTATGATCTCTATGAATGAGTTTTTCACAAGTTTTACAAACACGTTATAAGTCGAAAATAGACTTTCGTACACCTGTCGTGATTTTTGTTCATCTTTCCAGAGGTCTTAGATGGTTTGCGAAACACACGACATTGTAGAACGAGCGACTACAATCGTCGCATGACCGTTCTTTGCTTGTGAGCCCTGTATGCGGTACTGCTTGCGCAGTCTCTGATATAGAGTCGGGCCGATACGAGCTCTTTATCGACTGTTGGAATAACCTCGGTGACGAAGGGGAGTACATAGAAGCACTGGGGACACTTGCATGCGCACCGATGGTCTGATGCCACTTCGGTAAGATTTGATGAAGGGTATACGAGGCATGTAAAAAAATAACGGGAATTTTGTAATTTCACGTGATGTATTGGTGTCATTCGCGTGATTTTTTCGTTGTGGTGTGTGTTATTAAACTTGTCTGAAAAGTTATTGTTCCGTGTTAGCCATATTATATATTTAGTCTTTTGTCAGCCTTATATGTTTCGTCTATTGTCAAGTGTCAAAATGGTCACATGTGTTTTGATAGGATGGGCAATTTTGAAAATGGATGAGAGAATTTGGATACTATTTTGCTATATAAATAGATAAAGTGCAGCAAATTTTTAGAAATGTAAAATATTGCTTTTGGTCAGTCTGCTATGAGTAAGACAAGGATTTACAAGTGGTATAAGCGTTTCCAAGATGACCGTGAAGACGTTGAAGATGCCGAGCGCATTAACACACCTCGTACAATAATTCTTACGGCCCGCTGCCCCCATTAGGTTGGTAATAGGCAAATAGTGCTTCAAAATAGCAATATACACTGTATCAACAATATCAAACAGACCCCATGTTACAAAAGACGAATGTCCATTGAAAATCGGGGGTCCATCGCTACCAAAGGACTCTCAATAGTATATTGCAATTGCAACCGTCGAAGGTGTGAGGTATCTATGGAAATTCTGTATTTTCGATATACCACAGCCTTCTGCAAAGATTTGGACGCAAGCTTTTTCAACAAGAGCACGTGCTTTTTTACGCTGGTTTGGCGGCGCCATATGCCGTATAATATTCCAGGTTTTTATCGACGCTGCACTATGTTCGCGTTTGTTTTTTTTGTTCGCTAAGGGTACAACGATCGACCGCGGAAAACACAAATTGTCGTCATAATGGAAACCGATTTGCTCTTCAGCATTGATACTGGAATTCCTCAATGATCCGACACTGTTACATATGTGATCGTGACTCGTGCGTGTAAGAAGTCGCAAGAACTCTTGAGCTTTGATTCACGGCATACATCAAACGCTTTAAATATTGCTTTCTTTCTGCGTGTACGACTACAAAACGATTTGCCGGTGGTAAGGTGATGTTAACATTGACTACGCGAGTTTTACCGATGATCTCATTATCAGCGTTGTCGATTGACATGTTGCTTATATGTAGTGTAACGGTAATTTTTTTATCGTTAACATTAAATTTATTTTCCCAGGGGATATTCGAGCTCGATTACAGGTGTAATTAATTGTAGACTTCCGGGTAGGTGAGAGTAGGGTTTATTTATGCAAACAATTAAAAACAGAATGTTAACGTTCGGTTCCCTGGTACCTATAACCAGTACAATTCATTTAAATTTTGTAATTCCTACGATTATTTTTACAATTCTTTTCAGCTATTTCGTTTACATAGGCTCTCGGTGCACTCGACTCGGTAGTTTGTTATTGTTTTTGTGCGTTAGTAGTGAGCCGTTCACTCGACACGCACACACACAGTTAAACGCGTCGAAAACTCGCTCTTCGGACCGATGTCTTTATTAGATCTATACCTCTCTCTTTCTCTCACTTATTTTACTTCCTCACTATCTCCTTTTGACTCGCACGTTTATACACTTCTTGCTATCCTACAGGTTTAAATACCACGCGACTTAATTATATTCGCCTTAAATTACTCGCTTAATTCTATTTAATGAACTCTATACAAATTAATCCTATCCACTTAAAACCTATCTGACTCTCGATTAATGTCAATTTCTACCCTATTCCACTAATTATTTTTCATATTATTGAAATAACTCGCCTGTCTTTCCTTTTTCTGCAGTCTTCGTTTTTCACAGACTTAATCTTCCTTCACTCACAATACCACGGATTTTAACGAAAATGTAATCGTAACTGACTCTCGTACATTGACTGGTAAGAAAAATAACTTTTTTTTTATGTCGCCTTGAGCTAAAAGACTTGTGCTAAAAGCGTAAGTGCGTAAGCATAAACGTGCATTTCCTTCCGCGCAGGCTCTTTTATAGCCTTCCCCCCAATCTGGTCCCCTTTACGTCCTCATCGGCTTTTATTTTTAAATCTAACGCGATTTCTTAATTTCCCCGCTATCCGTGGCCGCGCCACCCGTCTTCCTCTCGTCGCCAAGTGAGGCCAGCTGGTCACTGACCTGCTGTTTACGGCAGCGAGAGAATTCCGGAGGTGTGACGTAGCTCGTTTTTGTGCTAGGTCCGGGTGCGATGGCCTAGTGCCCGCTGTACTCGGTGCTTCCGAATATAAATTCGGCTCTTATAGCCGTTCGGAATAATAGAGTAGGCTCGTGATTTGTAACTATGTTACAGTAGACTCTGATTATTAACGTCTGCTACAGCGTCAATCGATCTACTATTATCAACGCTCTTACGAAAAGTACTGTCACCTACCTGTTAGAATATTTGTTAAGGTGCGCCAAACTCCACACGGGATCCCGCTCTTGATGTGTCCTCCGTTGATGAAGAACACCATGATGAAGTGTAACGGTATTTATCGTTAACATTACCCTGAAAGGGTTTTAGTTCGGACTCGAGCAAAGGTAAAAGTGGGGTTTATTCAAGAAATAATGTGTGAATTATGCGATACATTAAATAAAAGAAATAAGTATGAAATCTAATTTACGATCTTGATCTCGTTTTCCTGGTATTCTGGCTACCACGCGCCTTACAATAAGTTATTCCCGGGCTCTTGAATGCCTTTATAATCGTGTACGCTGGAGAATCTAAAAAATCTGTGATAATATGATAATATGATTTATAATTGAGAAGATAAACATCGGTTGATAGTTGCGTTCGCTAGGTAAGGCATTTGAGCACGCGTACTGTCGGTAATTGACCGACAGCTGCTCGTAGAACTTCTGATTATCCTCGGATCTTTTACCCCGTCGCTCGATATTTACTTCCTACGTCACAGGATCATTGGTGGGAGTAGAGCTCCCGCCTGGTACCCTGTGAAGGCCTACGTACTTGTCCACCTGACCGCCGCTGCAGTCCGGCGTAATTGAGATGCACTCGAAGTGCATGCACAGATGTTTAACATCTCAGGGCCGTACCTTGTTAAATTTAACAGAATCTAATATTCTTAAGCTACGGTCTGGTATCGTAATTATTTTCTTTTATCCCTACGCCATCGTGTTATTTTTATTATCTTTAGTATTGTGATATTTTATATCCGTTATTCAAATGCGTGGAGACTATTAATTTTTTATCTGAGAGCATAGCCTGTTGGATCATTCTATCCTCGACTACCAGAGAGAGTCCGCTTTGTTGATATTTTGGTTTCGCAGCGGTGCGTTGGACTCGAGCGCTGCATCGGCTCAGCTGCTACTCGTCTAGTGTGGTAGATGGACTTCTGCGTTGGCGGGACCTGCGAACAAAACTGTTCCCCAAGTGCCGAATTTCTCGTCTTTTTATATTAGTATCCCCTCTGTCCGTCCCATACTTGTGATATTACTATAGCTGGTGGCGGTCCTGTAGCCCATCTCCTGTAGCCCATCGATAGCCTTGGTCCTTCTTAAAATTCGTCGTTGGTCTTTAATGCTCTACTGGTGCTTTTTGAAACGAGTAACGGGACTTGGTCTCCGACGTACCGGCCTATATGGTGTGAGTGACGCGCGGTTAGTGGTGCCTCGATGTGTGCACTGCGCGTTGTTAGCCGACCAGTATGTCTCATTGTCCCCCGATCCGAGGAGAGCCTGTGAACCGATGATCTCTGCAGTGTTGTGGTTTCTTCTCTCTTCTTCTTGCTGTCGTCTCATTCTTATCTTATTTGCATTTATTTCTGTTCTCAATTCTAATTCTTTCGTATCCTATTGTTTCTTTATTATTCCTATAGCTATTTTCTTTTTTTTCTATGTTACTTAATCCCCTATGCCTTATTATTATCTCCATTGCCCCGTATACCTATAATTATTACTATTACTACAACTATCTTAAAAACAATCTTCGTTATTAGTATTATTATTTATAATTGCAGAGAAATTCTGTTTATTATTATTACTATATATTTTTTTTGTGAGTCTGATTTATTCTCCTTCTCCCCTCTCCTGTCGTTCCTCGGTTTCCTCCTCACCTTGGTATACCTGGTATCTTGTGAGGAGGCTCGCGTAGAATTTCCCACGTATCTTTTTAACGAGTGGATCCATGAGCTGGTACCTTGCTAATCCCACGCATTTTTGGATTGCATACGAGCCTTCCCGGAGCGGTAGAAATTTTGATGTTATTTGATACCGCCTTTATGTCTTCGTCCTCTAATTTTCTTAACCAATTCTTTGCAGTGAATTGCGTACCATGGTCAAACTGGATGCGCCTTGGTTTTCCAAATTGTGGAATGTAATCATGGAAAATCCTTTTTATCACCGTTGCTCTATTGTGCTTTCGCATGGGAAACAGTGCCACGTACTTGCTGAATGCATCAATTGACACTAGGATATGTTTTACCCCTCCAATGGATGTTGGAAGAGGCCCATAAAAATCGATTGATATTAAGTCCCCCGGTCTTGCGGGGATAATTGTCTGCATCTCCGCGTAGTTCGTCTGCACTGCCACGTTGCTGCGCTGACAGATATCACAGAATGCTATGAGTGACCTTGTGACCTTGTGAGTTTCACCAGGTGTGGATATGAGACATCTTCATCGAGAATACGAAAACATTTTCGAGCTCCGATATGTCCATATAGTTCATGGCATTCTAGAATCATTTGGCGAACCAAACTGTTCGGAAGCATCACTTTCCATACACGAGTTTTTGTATGTTTTTGGAGAATACCTTCTCGTAATCGGAATTTCTTGTCTTCCTCGGTGTCCTCTTCCTTCTCTAAGATTTCCAGATTGTAGTCCTGAATTGACAGAACCCACCGCATTAATCTCTCTGCCGTAAATCGACATGTTTTAAGAAATATTAATGCTTTGTGGTCTGTTTTAATCTGTATCTCAGCACCTCGGAGATAAGTTCTGAATTTTTTCAAAGCCCACACAATGGCTAATAACTCTTTTTCAGTTGTCATATAGCCATGTTCCGCCTTTTTCAGAGTTCGACTTGCGAAAGATATCACCTCGCTTTCTCCTTGTTCATTTTTTTGTGATAAAATGGCTCCGAGCGCATACCCACTTGCATCAGTTGTTAGTGTGTATGGTTTCTTTACGTCGGGGAAACGAAGAATCACGGCTTCGCAGAACAAATCCTTGACTCGGTCAAATGCTTCTTGTTGAGTTATTTCCCATTTCCACTTCACCTCTTTCCTCAACAATTCCAAGAGTGGAGCGGTCTCGAGGGCGTTGTGGTTGGTAAATTTTGTATAAAAATTTATCAAACCTAAAAATCCCCTCAATTGTTTCAGATTCTTAGGTGCAGGATATTCTTTGATTGCCTTTATCTTCTCAGGATCAAGTTTAAGTCCTCCTGTCGTGAGAATATGACCGAGGAAAGACACTTCTTGTCTAAAGAAGTGTGACATTTTAACTTCAGAGTCATCCCATGCTCCTTAAATCGCTGGAAGAGAATCTCAAGATGCGTGAGATGTTCCTCATGGTTTTTCGATAATACCAGCAAATCGTCAATGAAATTTATGAAAAATTCAACTCGTCTAGTACTATGTTAAGTGCTCGAATTAAACTCGCTATACTTGTTTTCAGTCCAAACGGTGTGACAGTAAATTCGTAGCACTTTCAATTGTGTTGGAATTCTGTATATTTCCTGGAATCTGGGTGTAATGGAATCTGCCAGAAACTGCTCGGAAGATCCAGAGTTGAGATGACAGATTTTCCTCCACATTTCTGCAAAATCTCTTCAATAGGAGGTGCATTATTGTCGTCGTTTACCAGGTAGTTATTCAGTTCCCTGGCATCTAAACACAATCGCACACTTTCATCGTCCTTGGTCACTGGCATTAACGGATTGATGAAGATACTCTCTGATTTCTGTATCACCCCATAATCGAGCATCCTCTCGATTTCTCGTTGGACTCTGTCTCGCTGTGCCAGTGCCACCGGATATGACCGATGAAAAAATCTTCCGAAATGCAGCTCACCTCACTGCCACTGTTAATCAGACTCTTCACCGCTACCCCCTCGATCTCCACAGGAATTTCAGAACACCGAGGATGTACATCGTCGTACCATTTTTCCTCCCTCCTCGGTTCCTCTCGTCAAAATTCTCGTGGATCTTCGGTAACTGTGAAAACCGGGTACTTTCTTGCGTTTTGGTCATTGCCGCTCCATTGTTTTGCCGCTTCCTTGGACGTCTCTCGCCGATCATTAGTGTTACTTGGGGTCGCGATTCCCTGTTTTCGCCCTGATGATTCTAGTCTCCCGATATCCTTCAGAATGACTTGACTCGTAGATGACTCACTTGTAAATTTCCCCTTATCTGACTTCGATTTTTCTTCTTCTCTTTCCTTTCTTGTTATTCTCCGTTCTTTCCTTTTTTTATTCTTCTTTTCAACTGTCTCGCCTCGCACTCGCACTTCCTCCTTTTGTATTTGTGTCTCTTTTATTCCCGTTGCGCCTCGTCTTTCGATTTCTTTCCTCTTAATTTTTCCTACGGGCGGAACGGCTAAGCGTTTCCCGGATTGGTGGTCCGGAAACCGTTCTGTTGCGCTCGTACCGCTGGTGTCACCGTGCTCTCGATGAATGGTCCAGGAGGATGCCCCTGGATCGCATTCGTTTGCCTTGGTGGCCCTTGATCTCCTTTAGGAGTCGGAGGTGCTGCTTGTTGCCATGCAGCTAGTCTCGTGCTCCCTTGATCGCGCGGTGTGAGTGGAGGTGTTTGATACTGTGGTGGCGGTTCTTGTTGCGCCTGTTGCCATGCTGGTTGTCTTTCGTTCCCATTATATGGATGAGTCTGCCAGCGTGGCCGGTTGTCTGAAACTCGTGGTGGCTGCCACTTGTTTCGAGGTGGTCCCCGCCAACCCTCGTCCCTTGGTCTTCCGCGTCCTTGGAGATCCCTCCTCTGACTTCCTCTTTTGCTATTCAGTGGTCCCGCCATATCGATGCTCTCGAGTAATTCAAGAAACTCTGGCACTTATATGATCTGGCGGATCCTGATAGCACACCTGACCTCCTCATCAAAATGCCTGGCAAGGCGACGGATAATAGCCTCTCGGACATCTTCTCCTCGAGGTCGCGAGCATTTCCGAAAATTAGAGTAGCGTACTCTCGTACGATTTTGTCCTTCTGTGTCGTGCGTCCCGAACTCGAGGTTGCTTCGGAGCTTGTCCTTTATTTCTCGTGTCCTGTATCTTGCTGTAAATGCCTCAGAAAATTCGGAAAAACTGTGGTACTCTCCACGAGATGCCACCAATTTTTCGCTTGACCTTCTAATGCGTCCTTGATGAGGAAACGCACGTCCGATTCCTCAGTCCCGGCTGCATCGCAGTACTACTGTAATTCTTTTAGGAATTTCATGGGTCGCTGTTTTCCATCTGCTGCATATTTTGGAGGCTTCTGCGAAACCGCCTGGAAACGAGTAAGGTTTCCTGCCTGAAACATCGAGAATCCACAGGCCGAATTATTCATGCCTGTAGTGGCACGTTGTTCCAACTCCTTGATCCTGATTGCGTGATTCTGGTGATGGTTTGGTTATTTTTCATCCGTTCCATCGTCTCTTTCATTTGTTTCTCCAACCTCGCTCTAACCATTTGCTCGTTCACTATTACCTCCCGATGATAATTGTTTATCGTCTCTTGCTCCTGGACGATCTCCTGCCGTACTGCTTCGATTTTATTGTCAGTTCTTTCTTCTACCTTGGAAATGCTGATCTTTACATGCTCCTGCAGATTTTCCCGGAGTGCAGCAGTCCTTGAGACACAAGAATCGGTGGCGATGTCTAATTTGGCACGCATCTCGTTTTGACCTTCCTTCATAGTTTGCAGAAAAGCCATAATCTGGCTCATGCCAACCGGATCAGGAACCACAGAGAGAGGATTCCCTAACACCGGAGTAGATTGACCGTCCCCTCGTACACCTGACTGGTCTGATTCCATTGTTTGTGTAATGCTATGGATCTCCGACAAGCGTGCAATCTCTAAACCGGTCCTGCCTACGCTGCTGTCTTAGTAGACCGTCTGCTGTGGTGGATTCCCACGCTAAAGATCGCTCTAACAACGATGAACTGAGTTCTTGGCTGGCATCTAGCAATGCCCGCTGGACCAATCGATTCGCGAACCGTGATTCGAAGCGCATAATTCCTCTACTTGGCACCCACTATCAGCATATAAATTCGATCTCGGTGAGGTAGGGAAATCTCATTTTGTGCATCCTCAAAGGTTTCACCTCGTGGCGGGCTTTGCAGCATGGGCTGCTTCACGTATCACCTCTCATATCTCGGCACGCAACTAATATAATTGTATGTGCAGCTCATTAAATTGACTTTAAATTCGTTCGTTTATTCATTTTATATATATTTTTTGTAGTAAAGCGAGTCAAAGCGTTTATTCATTTTATATATATTTTTTGTAGTAAAGCGAATCAAGGTGGAATAAAGACTACTTCCTCTACCAATATCTTTAGTCTGGTTATTTCGCACCTATTGTGAGTGAAAACTAATCCTCTTTCAATATATTTCAAATTGAAAATCACCAGGCAAGGCAATCCTCAACAATTGCCCAAACAACTATTGTCGGTAGATTTCCGACCATCCATCTCTTTCATCAAGTTTACGTATGCTGCTCAATATGAGTCTCTCTGATATAGACGTAGATACTATGTACCGAGTTATATCCGCCGACGAGAAGATATTTCAACAGATCCTTTGAAAGGCGGGAACAACAATTCTTTTATTATTAAAATAAAAGTTACAACGATGGTCATCAAGTCAAACAAGCACGGTCGGGAAGCAACAAACGGTAGAGTGCTTGGTTCCCGTCGACTCAATTCCGCTAAGAATATTACGCAGCGTATATCGGACAAGTTACGAAACTAACTTATTTCTACCAGACTCCCCATACGACGGATAACCACATCAATTTCCATCCACATACATACACTCGCGCTACCCGATCTGCCGGCACAGAGAATATAATGAAATATGGTGAAACAGACGCGAATGAAATAGAGGAAAAAACTTATTGTTCAGAATGGGCTAAAATAATGAAACGTTTCGCGATTTGAACACTTCTTTCTTATACGGTTACGGTGCGCGAGGGTTTGTTTATGGTGTAAAATCGCGTTAAGTTTGAGTTTTATTCCGAGTGTTCTTCACAGTGATCGTGAGGAGAGGTAGTTTGCTCGAAACTAGTTCGTGCACTGGGCTGGAGGGAGCGAGAGGATCCTTGGAAGTTTTTAGATATGCAATCAATACTAGGTTGTTATTAGTAATTTTTATTGTTTTTGTTGGTCAGACCTCAGTTTAGGTTTATTTTTCGTCGCATTTGTCCATGACAGACATGCGGTTTCATTTACCCTTTCATCATTGGTCTTTTCTTTTTGTTTGGGTAATTCTTTTCTTTATTTGTACTGGGCGGAAGGCCCGTGATTGCTAGAGAAGCTGTTGTTTGAATGTTAGTGCAACTAAGGTAGGGAGGATGGTATGTGGAACGATCTCGTTGTTCTTCTGTACTCACGCTCGCTTTACCTTCGGTACTTAACGTCTACCTATGAGGAATCTTTTCCAATTCCTATTCTGTTGGTTTCGACTCTAATATTCGTACAGTGATAAGGCATCACTGGTACGGAGCTTGACACTCAATTCATCAATTTCAAGGGGGTCGCGGCTGCTTAGTACGCGATTTTTATTATTCTACGTATGTGGAATTTAAGAAATCCCATGTATAATCAGGTTTGACTTTATAATTCATAAAGTGATGAGATATCAGCTTCATGGAGCTCAACACTCAATTTATCAAGTTGTTTAAGGGGTCGCGTTCGCTAGTACGCGTGTTTGTTTATCCTACGTATGTGGAATATATGAGATTCCAGTTCAAATTAGGTTTTTGACTTTATAATTCATAAAGTGATTAGATATCAGCTTTATGGAGCTCAACACTCAATTTATCTAGTTTTAAGGGTTTCGCGTTCGCTAGTACACGATTTTTCTATTCTACGTATGTGGAATTTTAAGATTCCATTTTAAATCCGGTGTTTGACTTTATAATTCATAAAGTGATTAGATATCAGCTTTATGGAGCTCAACACTCAATTTATCTATTTTTAAGGGTTTCGCGTTCGCTAGTACACGATTTTTCTATTCTACGTATGTGGAATTTTAAGATTCCATTTCAAATCCGGTGTTTGACTTTATAATTCATAAAGTGATTAGATATCAGCTTTATGGAGCTCAACACTCAATTTATCTATTTTTAAGGGTTTCGAATCTGGTATAATTTTGATGTTAATTGATCTCTATCAGGATAGGGTTTAGACTCCTGTTGGCCACTCGTGGGTATCTCTATTTGAAAGAGGGGGGCCTAGTCGCAGGCTTGGTCCTCATACGGGGCGTTCCTTCGTACTTCATGAGATGTACTGGTTCGCCTTATTTTAATCATTGGACGTTAGCGGGTGTCGTGCTATTTCGAATGTTTTTGTTTCGTACTGCTCGTTTGCGGACTTGCCTCTCGAGGCTCCGCCCTCCTGATGGTCACGCGAGAATTCTATAGTAGGGACGCGAGTGTAGTGTGGTGGTGTGGTGTGGATGATTCTACCTACCTATCGTTTCTCGCTTTGTTATTGTTTGGGTCCCTAGCTATAGCTTTCTGTTCGCAAGAGACACCGGGTTCGCAGCTTGACCAGCTAGCTCTTCCTAGACCCCGGATACTGAAGCTTTAATTTCGCAATTAATTAAGCACCTTCTCGTGCCATTAAGAGGCGTACGATTGGGTTTTCGATCAATTGAGACCAGCCGAGGTATCCGTGAGATGCAAGTGGTAACTGGTGCTGGCCCTAACGTGGTCCCACCCACGCAGGTACACCCTACGAGTCTAATGCGCGGTGCACTCAGTCGGGATTCCACTCCCTTGACCTTGTGTCACTCGTGCTTCTTCACACTCCAAGAGACGGATAGCCACGACGCCGTGCGTGGGGACCCGTTAGTGGAGTGTGCCCTGACGCTGTGAGTAGGGGCGGCCAAGCGCAGTGCAGGGGAGCCTTACTCCTCACAGAGTATCCTAATGAGTTCGTTTACTCAACCGACGGCCAAGCGCAGTGCAGGGGAATCGGTTGCGAAAAAGAACACTCGAGTTAACATGGAGTTTCCCAAACTATTAGTGCTGTTTTCAATCGGTTCGTTCGATCAAACGACGGCCAAGCGCAGTGCAGGGGAATCGAATTGATCGAAAGAACACGTCGTTTTTACATGGAGAATTTACGTGTAATCTTATGTACTAGGTGTGCTGTCGAGCAGCACTTCGTCTTGACTTCTAAGTTGTGACAAGAGCCTCGAGGCTTATCCTGTCGCGGTTTATATAGGTTAGCGGATGGACCCCGGGAGGGTGTTTTGAGGTAGGTCACGTGATGTTTGTCACACTTCAATCACTAGGTGAGAGAGGTGTGGGGTGATGTGTCGGAGTCCCGTTATTGCTTGAATTTCTATATTTAGCCGCTCTTTTGTCCCTCTAGGGTTTCAAACAAGGTTTCTGCGAGGTTGAAATTCGCTGGCTAATGCTATTCTCCTACTTGTTGTAGGTTCAAACTTTTTATCTAATTTTTCTCTGATTTGGTTATGGTTTTTCCCGATTCAGGCCCCTATGGGTCTTCCTCGGTTTTGTAGGCTACTGTCCTGCTGTTTTGTTGATGACTAATTGCCTAGGATAATTAATTGTGATTAATTATCTCTTCCTTGGTTTTATTTGGTCTGATTTCTTGTGGATTTATATGTTTTTTGTCACTTTCTGGTGTTCTCCTACGTGAGGATCGTTTTCTCTATGTTTTTCGTTTGGTTTTTGGTCGCTATAAGTTTGTTTTATGTGTTTTATTCATGTTAATGTTTGATTTGTGAGTGGGGGTACGTGGCGGCGTTTCATGAGGATTTACTTTGTTGATATTTCTCTATGTATCATGGTATCTCGATAGTTCCGTACATTTCTTCCTACGTTTGCCGTGTCGTGGCGTTCCCGTTCCCGCTTTTTGGATAGTGTGGCCTATTTGGGGTGGTGCCGTATGTTTGAGGCTTGGTCTGGTGATTGTGTAGGGCGGGGGCTACTACGCTTGCTAGTAGGCCGGTGTGTTCTTGTTGTTACGCCTACTGTTATGTTTTCCATCGTGATCTTTGGCTAGGCAGGCCTCTTATTTACGCCATTACTGTTTGGGGTGTGTACTTCTAATTCTGTGTGTGTACCTGCTAGTCCTTTCTGTTCTCCTTGTCCGGTCGATACTTCTTTCGATCCGGTCTGGAGTGTTTTGTCTATCCAGGATCTTTTGGTGTGCTTTGTCTTATTTTGGTATATTTTATGTTTTATGTCAGTTTGTATAGGTTGGTTGAGATGTGGTGAGGGTGGTGAGTTCTAGTAGCGGATCGCCTTAATGCGTTCCGTTACATCGCCCTTCCAAATAATTAGTTCAAAAAATGCTTTTTAGGCAAAAAAAATTTTTTTTTATTCAATTATTTCTGGTTTTTATGTTTGTAATATGTGTGTCTTATTTGGTATCGTCGTTATTGTTCTCCTCCTTCTTTGTTGCTGTGCATATGTGCACTCGTGTTGGTGCCTGAGTAAAGGTGCGGATTGTTCGGGGGTCTCGGGGTGCGGTCGGCATCTCGTATGCTGGTGAGCGTGGTGGCGGTGCCGTCACGGCCATGGTCGAGTATCGCCGGGTAGTGGCTTCTTCGATGATCGGGTCCACTGCTGGAGATTTTGTGCGATTCTGTTCTCGTTTTGCTATACGCATTAAGTGTGGTTGTAGCAGGATCGCTGGTCCTTGGGGTGTTCTTATCCACCCTTTATTTGCCTCAGCCGGTATCCGTTGGGTGGTTTTTACCTTGGGGGCCCATGGCAGATACCTCATCGGCAGTATGGTTGTCTTCATTTTGCCCGATGGTGTTCCTTCGTGTGTTGGTCGTAATTGACGCTCCACCATGGTGCCCTCGTGGAGGAGTCGTAGGTAGGCTGACTCGGTTTGCGTGCGTATGCTGCGGGGTTTCGATCCTCGTGGTCTACGATCTCTATTGGTTCGTATCCCTGGTGAAAATACTCCTGGAGTTATTTCCCGGCCTATCGTTGTTTCGTCGTTGATCGTTTGGGTAGCTTTTTCCATGTTTCTACTTTGAGATGCTTTTGTTGAATGAGCCTTTTGACGCTCCTCGCGGGATGCCTGATTGTGCTCTCCTTCTTTGCTTTTTGGAGGGGTTACTCCGGTAGTGGGGTGTTTCCCCTTTGTCTAGGCTGGTTAATTTTTTGTTTACTTTTCTTTTTCCTTTGTTAATCCGTGGATCGATAATATGGTCGAAGGTCGCTCGTGTGATACATACCTCGTTCTAGGTTGCTGGTTATATTTTCGAGAATGTATGATGTTTTTCCTACGCGTTTTTTTAATCGGTAGGGTCCTTCGTATAAAGGCAAAAATTTAGCTGTTATTTTGGCTGCAGGGTTTGACACGTTTAGTGCTCTTGCTAGTACCAGATCGCCTATCTGGAGTTCCTTGAGCTTGTGTTGTTTGTTGAATTTCTCAGCGTTTTTATTCCGGGCTCTTTTCATGTTGCCTTTGGCCAGCATTATTAGGTTGTCGTAGTCTGGTATTTTGTTTCTGTTTGTTATAATCTGCTCCCATGGTCTTGAGGGCGTTTTACCGGTGTGTAATTGTACGGGGGCGTATCCCGTAGTTTCGTGATGTGTATTATTTATACATTCCTCTACTTTGGGGATCGCATCATACCAGGCGTTGTGTTTGTTTGGTAGGAGTGTTCTAAACAGTCGCGAGAGTTCCCTATTCGTTCGCTCGACGGGATTTGCCTGTGGGTGGCGGATGGATGTCATAACTTTTCTTATACCGGTCTCCTTTAACAGTTGATCCCATTTTTTCGCCGTAAATTGTGTCCCTTGGTCCGATAATATGGCTCTTGGTTTTCCGTACTTTGGGAAGTAGTCCTGTGTTAATTTTTTCCACGTGGTTTCTGTAGTGGCGTTTTTGAGAGGGTATATTTTTGTTAGTTTTGAGAATACATCTATCACGGCCAAGATATATTTGTTTCCATATTTTGCCGCGGGTAGAGGTCCGTAGTAGTCGAGTGATACCAGGTCTCCTGGTCGTTCTGGCAGGATATTCTGCATTTCGGCGAACATTCCTTGCGTGTAGATTTTATTTCTTTGGCATGTGTCGCAGTATTTTAGCTGTTTCCTGATGTGTCGGTATAGGTTTGGATAATAGAAGTTTTCTCGTAGTATTAAGTAGCATTTTCGAGCTCCAGCGTGTGCGTATATTTCATGGCAGTTCTCTATGAGACTTTTTATGCCGGTTGCAGGGATGATGGCTCGCTGTGCTCCATGATTTTTTGTGTGTAATATTTCGTCGATTATTGTGAAATTTTTTACTTCGGTTCCCTGTTTTACAGTTTTTTTTATCGCTGCATAATATTCGTCTTTATCCTGTAGTTCTCCGAGGTTGGTTAATATGTTCTTTAGTTCTTCGGTTACTTCTGAGAGACTTGCTATGATTATTTCTTTGCCGCTCTTTTTACCGTCAGGACGGCTGAGAATATCAGCTACTGTGTTCCTTTTTCCTATACAATGCTCGATTGTAGGGTGGTAGTCTTGAATTGCTAGTGACCACCTGGTGATCCGTGCGTGGGCAAGCTTACATTCTTTTAAGAAGGTTAGTGCCGCATGGTCTGTGACAATTATTACGGTGGCGCCTAGAAGGTATGTCCTAAATTTTTCTAGTGCCCATACGATGGCCAAAAGTTCCTTTTCGGTCGTGTTATAGCCAATTTCAGCCCCTTTGAGGGTTCTACTGGCGAAGTATAATGTTCTCTCGTCTAAATTTTGATCTTTTTGGAATAGGACGGCTCCTATGGCAAAATCGCTGGCGTCTGTTTGTATAAAGAAAGGCTTATTTTTTAGTGGGTAGTGTAACATCACTTCTTCGCAGAATTTATCCTTTACGTTTTTAAATGCTTCATACTCTTTTTCTGTCCATTTCCATCTTTCATTTTTCCTTAAGAGGTGTAACAGTGGTACCGTTGACTCGCCGTGCTCCCTCGTGAATTTGCTATAATAGTTTACTAGCCCTAAGAAACCTCTTAGTTGTTTGATGTTCTTAGGTGCTGGAAATTCTTTTATGTCTTTGATTTTTTCAGGGTCTGGACAGATGCCTTTTGGCGTGAGTATGTGTCCTAAGAACTTGGCTTCTCGTCTGAAGAATTGAGATTTTTCTAGGTTTATTGTTAGACCGTGGTTGCTGAAACGTTCGAGTAGCTCGTCGAGGTTATTGATATGTTCCTCGAATGTTTCTGCAGTGCACAATAAGTCGTCCACGAAGTTGATGACGTACCCTAGGCCTTGTAGTACTTTTTCGAGACCACGGACTAGGCTTGCTGTACTCGTTCGTAGACCAAATGGTGTTACTCTGAACTCATAGCAGCGACCCCGATGCATAAATGCAGTGTATTTTCGGGAGTCGGGGGTGAGTGGTACTTGCCAAAAACTAGATTTTAAATCGAGCGTGGTTATATATCTGACACTTTTGCACTCCTGGAAGAGTTCGTCCGGAGTTTGCATTCGTTCGTTATCTGGTTCGATTACTTCGTTTATTCGTCTGGCGTCAAGGCATAGTCTGATTTCTCCGTTCTTTTTGGCCACTACCACGAGCGGGCTCGTGTACGGGCTTGTGGATTTTTGAATAATGCCTTGGCTCGTTAGGTTCCTTATCTCTTCGTCTACCTTGTCTCGAAATGCAATTGGCACGGGGTAATTCATTGCCTTGAAGGGTTCATGTGGCTTTACTTCTATTTTGTGTTCGTAGGAGTTTAATAGTCCTGGGCGTTTGAGGAATGCGTCCCTATGCTTTTCCAGTAGTCTCCTGAAAATTTGTTTTTCTCTCTCATTGAGTCCTACGGTGTTTGTTATTTTTAAATCGATTTCCTGGTCTGTGACGGCATGTTTTTGTTTATCTTCTATGGTGGTGGTGTTTACTACTGGTGCGTTCGTTGGGTTAGAG
Source organism: Cylloceria caligata (assembly GCA_963942595.1). Lineage (NCBI taxonomy): Eukaryota > Metazoa > Arthropoda > Insecta > Hymenoptera > Ichneumonidae > Cylloceria > Cylloceria caligata. The sequence goes on along the minus strand of OZ012705.1, from coordinate 30,707,508 downwards.
AGTTGGGGGTTGTCAAATTTCAATTTTATCCTTCGAAAGGGTTGTGCTGGTACAATGAATGATATTTCATACTTTTCGAGGTCGATTTTTGTTTTGATTTTGACTAGAAAGTCTATCCCCAAGATGCAGTCCGTGGTTAATCTGGGTATTATGATAAGTGTATTGTTTGTACCGGTTTCTTCTAGTGTAATCTCAGCGAATATCTGTCGAGTCACTTTGACTGCGCGTCCAGCGGTTGCGCCTCTTACGGAGACTCCGGTTAAAGGTAGCATGGGGCATTTGCTGAATAGTTTTTCATGGTCTAGTGCGAACTGTTCGGATATTGCGCTGATTTCACTTCCGGTGTCTATTAAGGCTCGAATTGTTATGCCTTGTACGTATATCATGAGTATTGGGCATTTTGGTCTCGACTTTGTCCGTGGATATTCTTCTTCTCTCGTTAGAAATTCTCTGGTGTCTTCCCCATAGCCTAGCGTCACCTCTGCGGTACTTAATTTCCGAGAGGTGACGACTCCTCGTTTTCCGAGATATCTTGGTCGTTAATGATTTCGAGGGGTTGGCTCTCTTCTTCTTCCATTGTGGTGGTGCGAAGGTTTTTCGTATCATCGTGATTCTGATCCCTAGGTCGCCAGGGATATTTATTTTCCTCTCGGTTTTTATGACGATTGTCTGTTTCACCTCGTGGAGCTTGTGTTTTTCGATTTTGGTTTGGATATGCCGCATTTAGATGTTTGTACGAAGTGGTTGGTTGTTCCTCTCGAGTGTTGGTGAGGCTGCTCCCATTCGTCCTAGGAGGTGCGTTACGCTGACTGTTGTTTTGTGGGTGGTATGTTTCACGTTTTGGAGGCTTAGTTCGATCTCGGTTGCCTGGTCCTTCTTCGTCGTAAGATGACAACAAGTCTAGTAATCGAGCGATTGTTTTTATTCCTAGAGTCTTAATAGTAGCTCGGACATCGTCGGGAAAGTGTCTCTTTATCTTCTGAACGATCTCTTCTTCGGTTAATTTTGGTCTCAGATCGCGAGCCAAGCTAATGTAGTGGAGCGCGTATCCGATGCGAGTATGTTTTTTCGTTTCGTCATACCATTCATAGTCGAGTTTTAATTTTATGGCGTTTTGAATCTCCTCGTTCCAGAATCTTCGTTTGAACTCCTCCTCGAATTCTCCCCACTGTCTGATGGAGTCTCGTGTGATGTTCCACCAGCTCCTTGCTATGCCTGTCATGCACTGGTTAATTATTATTTTGAAGTGATATCGAGGAACGTATACGTCTCGGTATGCTCGTAGGTCACATAAGAATTGCATAGGTTGTTCTCGTGTTTTGCCGTTGAATATTGGTGCTTCGAGCTTCAGGTTACTATTTGACATCGTGGTGTTCGATGGTCCCTGTGGTATGGTGTTTCGTATAGATTCCTCCTTGTTGTTCCTGCCCTTCCAGTTGTTAGCATGGGGGATGGTGTGCATGGTGGATCTCGGTTCTCTGGACTCACCTCTATGGTTGGTTCATATTGGTTCCTTTCGGTGTTAATAAATGTTGAGTTTATTCGTGGAGGTGCTTCTTGTTTATGAGATATCTCGTTGACCTCGTCTTGGAGCATTTCTATGGATTGAGTTACATACTCTTGGATGGACTCTATCTTCCTCGAGAGGTTGTGGTCTAGTTCGCGGAACCGTTGTTCTTGTTTTGCGCTTTCTACCGACTGTTTTTGCTGCATCTCTTCGAGTATTGCGAGTAGCGATTGCATAGCTAGTTGTTGTACTGCCTCGTGGGGTGCTGGACTTATGGTTGGTGGGACCGGATATCCTGTTGAATTCATGGTTCTGTCCCTTGCATGATAGCGTTGGCCTGCCAGTGGATGCAGTTGTTGTCGTATTCCCTCATCAAAAGAACGTGCTCGCATGTTCTCCATTGCTTCCGAGATGGGCGGTATTATTATGGGTGTACTTCCCCGTAGCGCTTGTGACATTGCTAATTGCTGCCCCATGGTAGGAATTCTGGAATCATCCATGCCTACTGTTCTCGTTGTTGGAGTGTTGGTGGTGGGTGTTGGTATACCCCCCAACGTGTTATCTTTGCCTGGATCCATTCTTTGTTGATTCGAATTTATGCGGATGTTTATTTATTTTTGGAAAGATCTTCTCTCTTCTTTCTTCCTTCTTCGATCTTCTCTTCTATCCAGCCCCACGTTGGGCGCCAATGAAACGTTTCGCGATTTGAACACTTCTTTCTTATACGGTTACGGTGCGCGAGGGTTTGTTTATGGTGTAAAATCGCGTTAAGTTTGAGTTTTATTCCGAGTGTTCTTCACAGTGATCGTGAGGAGAGGTAGTTTGCTCGAAACTAGTTCGTGCACTGGGCTGGAGGGAGCGAGAGGATCCTTGGAAGTTTTTAGATATGCAATCAATACTAGGTTGTTATTAGTAATTTTTATTGTTTTTGTTGGTCAGACCTCAGTTTAGGTTTATTTTTCGTCGCATTTGTCCATGACAGACATGCGGTTTCATTTACCCTTTCATCATTGGTCTTTTCTTTTTGTTTGGGTAATTCTTTTCTTTATTTGTACTGGGCGGAAGGCCCGTGATTGCTAGAGAAGCTGTTGTTTGAATGTTAGTGCAACTAAGGTAGGGAGGATGGTATGTGGAACGATCTCGTTGTTCTTCTGTACTCACGCTCGCTTTACCTTCGGTACTTAACGTCTACCTATGAGGAATCTTTTCCAATTCCTATTCTGTTGGTTTCGACTCTAATATTCGTACAGTGATAAGGCATCACTGGTACGGAGCTTGACACTCAATTCATCAATTTCAAGGGGGTCGCGGCTGCTTAGTACGCGATTTTTATTATTCTACGTATGTGGAATTTAAGAAATCCCATGTATAATCAGGTTTGACTTTATAATTCATAAAGTGATGAGATATCAGCTTCATGGAGCTCAACACTCAATTTATCAAGTTGTTTAAGGGGTCGCGTTCGCTAGTACGCGTGTTTGTTTATCCTACGTATGTGGAATATATGAGATTCCAGTTCAAATTAGGTTTTTGACTTTATAATTCATAAAGTGATTAGATATCAGCTTTATGGAGCTCAACACTCAATTTATCTAGTTTTAAGGGTTTCGCGTTCGCTAGTACACGATTTTTCTATTCTACGTATGTGGAATTTTAAGATTCCATTTTAAATCCGGTGTTTGACTTTATAATTCATAAAGTGATTAGATATCAGCTTTATGGAGCTCAACACTCAATTTATCTATTTTTAAGGGTTTCGCGTTCGCTAGTACACGATTTTTCTATTCTACGTATGTGGAATTTTAAGATTCCATTTCAAATCCGGTGTTTGACTTTATAATTCATAAAGTGATTAGATATCAGCTTTATGGAGCTCAACACTCAATTTATCTATTTTTAAGGGTTTCGAATCTGGTATAATTTTGATGTTAATTGATCTCTATCAGGATAGGGTTTAGACTCCTGTTGGCCACTCGTGGGTATCTCTATTTGAAAGAGGGGGGCCTAGTCGCAGGCTTGGTCCTCATACGGGGCGTTCCTTCGTACTTCATGAGATGTACTGGTTCGCCTTATTTTAATCATTGGACGTTAGCGGGTGTCGTGCTATTTCGAATGTTTTTGTTTCGTACTGCTCGTTTGCGGACTTGCCTCTCGAGGCTCCGCCCTCCTGATGGTCACGCGAGAATTCTATAGTAGGGACGCGAGTGTAGTGTGGTGGTGTGGTGTGGATGATTCTACCTACCTATCGTTTCTCGCTTTGTTATTGTTTGGGTCCCTAGCTATAGCTTTCTGTTCGCAAGAGACACCGGGTTCGCAGCTTGACCAGCTAGCTCTTCCTAGACCCCGGATACTGAAGCTTTAATTTCGCAATTAATTAAGCACCTTCTCGTGCCATTAAGAGGCGTACGATTGGGTTTTCGATCAATTGAGACCAGCCGAGGTATCCGTGAGATGCAAGTGGTAACTGGTGCTGGCCCTAACGTGGTCCCACCCACGCAGGTACACCCTACGAGTCTAATGCGCGGTGCACTCAGTCGGGATTCCACTCCCTTGACCTTGTGTCACTCGTGCTTCTTCACACTCCAAGAGACGGATAGCCACGACGCCGTGCGTGGGGACCCGTTAGTGGAGTGTGCCCTGACGCTGTGAGTAGGGGCGGCCAAGCGCAGTGCAGGGGAGCCTTACTCCTCACAGAGTATCCTAATGAGTTCGTTTACTCAACCGACGGCCAAGCGCAGTGCAGGGGAATCGGTTGCGAAAAAGAACACTCGAGTTAACATGGAGTTTCCCAAACTATTAGTGCTGTTTTCAATCGGTTCGTTCGATCAAACGACGGCCAAGCGCAGTGCAGGGGAATCGAATTGATCGAAAGAACACGTCGTTTTTACATGGAGAATTTACGTGTAATCTTATGTACTAGGTGTGCTGTCGAGCAGCACTTCGTCTTGACTTCTAAGTTGTGACAAGAGCCTCGAGGCTTATCCTGTCGCGGTTTATATAGGTTAGCGGATGGACCCCGGGAGGGTGTTTTGAGGTAGGTCACGTGATGTTTGTCACACTTCAATCACTAGGTGAGAGAGGTGTGGGGTGATGTGTCGGAGTCCCGTTATTGCTTGAATTTCTATATTTAGCCGCTCTTTTGTCCCTCTAGGGTTTCAAACAAGGTTTCTGCGAGGTTGAAATTCGCTGGCTAATGCTATTCTCCTACTTGTTGTAGGTTCAAACTTTTTATCTAATTTTTCTCTGATTTGGTTATGGTTTTTCCCGATTCAGGCCCCTATGGGTCTTCCTCGGTTTTGTAGGCTACTGTCCTGCTGTTTTGTTGATGACTAATTGCCTAGGATAATTAATTGTGATTAATTATCTCTTCCTTGGTTTTATTTGGTCTGATTTCTTGTGGATTTATATGTTTTTTGTCACTTTCTGGTGTTCTCCTACGTGAGGATCGTTTTCTCTATGTTTTTCGTTTGGTTTTTGGTCGCTATAAGTTTGTTTTATGTGTTTTATTCATGTTAATGTTTGATTTGTGAGTGGGGGTACGTGGCGGCGTTTCATGAGGATTTACTTTGTTGATATTTCTCTATGTATCATGGTATCTCGATAGTTCCGTACATTTCTTCCTACGTTTGCCGTGTCGTGGCGTTCCCGTTCCCGCTTTTTGGATAGTGTGGCCTATTTGGGGTGGTGCCGTATGTTTGAGGCTTGGTCTGGTGATTGTGTAGGGCGGGGGCTACTACGCTTGCTAGTAGGCCGGTGTGTTCTTGTTGTTACGCCTACTGTTATGTTTTCCATCGTGATCTTTGGCTAGGCAGGCCTCTTATTTACGCCATTACTGTTTGGGGTGTGTACTTCTAATTCTGTGTGTGTACCTGCTAGTCCTTTCTGTTCTCCTTGTCCGGTCGATACTTCTTTCGATCCGGTCTGGAGTGTTTTGTCTATCCAGGATCTTTTGGTGTGCTTTGTCTTATTTTGGTATATTTTATGTTTTATGTCAGTTTGTATAGGTTGGTTGAGATGTGGTGAGGGTGGTGAGTTCTAGTAGCGGATCGCCTTAATGCGTTCCGTTACAATAATTAATACAAAAAATTGTGGACAAATAACAAAAACAAAAGTAAAAAAAAAACATAGGTCACAGAAAATAAAATAGCTAACAAAATAGATCAAATGTAATAAAATTAATAAAATTAAGTAGGTCGGAACAGATCATCGCTCTCACCATTAACTCTCGGCGCTCACACTCGGTCCACGGGATAATTTACCAATTTACGCCGATGGCAACACAAAATACACGACAATTTGACTAGAGACGCGATTCTCCCGACGGTTCGGTCAAAGTCAACGTTGCGCGTCTCTTACACCCAATATCACTCTCGTTACTCGGCCTACTCACTCAGACATCTTGAAACTCTTGTGCGGTCAAATTTAGAACTTAAAAAAAACATGAAATGGAACCCCTTCGGCGATCCTTTAGTTTTCGTGAAACGAATTTACTATTAAATTTAAATACTGGACAAAAATTTGAAAAGATCATCTGTATTGCTTACAATGCAAGAAGTTTCGACGCGCAGTTTACTCTACGGTATCTAATCGAAGTGTAAAAAACACAGCTGCCCTCTCTGATTATGAATGGTACGAAGATTGTCTCGATGAAGATTGGCAATGTCATTTTTCGCGATGGTCTAAACTATTTGGTATGAGGAATTTGTGCAATATTGTCGTACAGATGTTACGATTTTGAGACGCGCGTGTCTAGCTTTTCGCAAGTTACCTTGCTGAAGCGTGTGCCTCCTTACAGAAGCTTGCACGATAGCATCAGCATCTATGAGAGTATTTCGTAAGAATTATATACAGAAAGATGGCATCTGCGTTATCGCCGATGCTGGACGCAAGAGAGAGTATCGCCCTCCGACTGGCCTACCAGCGGTCGACGGATACTACGTAGAGGCGGGGGTGCAACACGTTCTTCAATTTCATGGCTGCTTTTGGCATGAAGGTCCGTGATGTTATTCCGTGAAAAGAGATGCTCGAATGAAATTCGGCGGAACAATGGATGAGCAATACGAGCGTACCGTTCTTATTTCCGGGCAAATCAAATCAAAAGGGTACACTCTAAGCGAGGTATGGGAATGTGATTTTGACAGATTACTCGAGAATAACGAGGAAATGTAGTTATATGTAAAAAACCACTCCATGGTCAAGCAGACGCCTCTCGAACCACGCGGAAATTTTGAACGGAAATTTTTGTGAGTGTACGATGTCGCGAATGGGGAGCAGATACTCTATGCGGATGTGTGCTCACTGTATTCATGGGCGTGTAAGAATAGAAAATATCCCTCTGGATATCCGAAATTATACGTAGGTGACGAGTGTCGAGAACTGGTAGGACTTGAAAACGATGTAAGTGCCATCGAGGGTGTCGCGAAGTGCGCCCTAGTAGCACCGCGCGATTTCTATCTGCCCGTATTGCCTGTTCGCATGCATGGAAAACTACTCTTACCCCTGTGTATAACTTGCTGAACAGACATGGACACATTCACTGGTTACACAGACAATGATGCGACTGACTGTGCGTTCGACGGCACGTGGGTCATGGACGAGCTCAGAAAAGATGTCTTGCACGGAAATAAGGTGACGCCTGTTGATGAAATTTGGCAATACGTTGTTATGCAGTATGACTCTAAAATGTGGCGAGGCAGACATTTTGCCGAGTATATTGACACATTCTTAAAAATAAAGCAGAAGGCGAGCGGACCGTCAGCAGTGTGTAACGATGACGAGGAAAGAATAGAGCGTTTCACTGCGTTGCATATTGCTGGAGCAAAATTCTTTGCAGTCAAAACCCGGTTTACGATCGCTCGCAAAATTGGCGCTTAATTCGTTCTGGGGAATGATTGGCCAACGCGCGAATCTCACGAAACCCGTTATCGTTTTCACGCGCTCGGAGCTAATGAATTTATTAACGAGTCCGGAGATTGAGGTGACGGGTATGCTATCGGTTAATCACAAAATCATGTATGTGAACTATGTGAGCAACCGCGATACTATCCAACCATCCCCGACATCGAACGCCACGATTGCAACATACACGACGGCACAGGCTCGCTTAAAATTGTACAGTTATCAAGGGGCTAGGGAGACATACATCGCACTGCAACACGGACTCTTGTCTTTACTTGAGGCGTCCCGGTATGAGCCACCGATCGGTCAATTTCTCAGACATCTTATGGATGAATTAAGCGAGTACGGACCAGGTAATTATGAGTTCGTTCATTTCGGGAAGACCAAAATTTTACACATACCTTGTTAGCAAATCCAACGGCATGACTATCGAAAAATGTAAAGTAAACTGTAAAAATATAAACTAAACTTTGCGAATAGCCGTCACGTAAATTATAATGCGACATGCTCCTTCGTGACAGGAGCTAGGAGTGTACCTATTATTTTTTAATTCGACGCTATTTGACGCACGGAATTTTATCACGTAGTAACGCGTAGAGAAACGAAATCATGCAAACCTGTTAACACGAAGCGAAAGCGGCAGGGTAAGTACTCCACTGTACCATATAGCCACTGTGGAATACGCGGATTAGAATAATCGAAAAAAATATCATATAGTTTTATGTCGTTCAGGTGAATTTGCACTATTTCAAAATGAATTTTTTATCTAATTTCATGCATTGTATTTACTGTGTACAAAACATAAAAGGAATAGAAATATTGATTTGTTATCTATAAAACCGTTATCCGCTCGTTCTTTTTGTACTGTTATTCGTGGCAGTACCTGCTATCGCTTTACCGTTCCCTTTTGTTCTGACCTTCTCATCGTTGATTCCTTTTGTCCCGACTTTCTTGTCCTATCCCCGTGGATATAATATTGCTGTTTGGAATTACATTATTCGTAAATAAAGCAGTATGCGTAGTGAAATAAAAAGATTGCTTTATTGGTGAGAAATTAAAAACTATCGTTATTTAATTGACATACGGACTAAGCATCAGCTCATACTGCGGGCACGCGCCTCATCGGCTAGTACAGGCGCGCTGTGCCTTATCAGCTCAAGGCTACGAATATAGCTGATGCTGCGGGGCCGCCGCAGCGGTTTGAGCTTATTTAAGAGTCAGCTTGTTGGATTTGATAGACACTCATCGATATAGATACACATTGGAAACATCCATGGACAGCCGTGATACGCGGTCCTACGGGCTGTGGAAATACATATTTTGTCAAAAAATTCTTTTAATGCATGCGCGAAATGACCAATGTCCCGTTCGAGCGTATACGTTTTTATTACTCAGAGTGTCAGTCCGGGTATTTAGAGTACGGTGATAACATTGAATTTCGCGAAGGTTTACCGCAAGTAAGTATCTCAGTGCCATCTTCAATATACAAAATCTCTTCCATGAGGGTCACCGGTAGCGCGATATCTCCTTAAACGCTGATTATAATAAATATAATGAAAATGCGGGAGATAGCGCGCAAATTCAACATTTAGCACGTCAGGTATGTCCCGAGAATCCGAAATTTTTGCAAGAGGTATATTTCGATGCAACAGCTGCACCGCAAGGCTATCTATTCAACTTAAAACAATCGACGCCTGATAATTGTTGATTTCTCGCCTGCATATTTCCCGACGACCAATACCATTACGTTTAGGTGCCTCAAATTTAAAAAAAGGTTCGCGATGCGACGCGCGATATACCAGTAATGCTCTTGTGATGGCGTTGCACGAACCTCTCGATAAACCGCAAATAAATACTGGGTCTGGGAAAAAGTTCGTGACGTTTTTTTAGTCAAATTCAACTGGTTTTCTTATAGTGTGAAAATGAATTTATTTAAATCAAATATGCTCCTTTATTATCGACAATGTTGCGTCATTTTTTGGGTAGAGCCATGATGTATCGGTGAAGAACTTCTGTGGTTTCTGGGTGAAAAACTGAATCAAGTGGTTTTCACAGGCGTCTTTTGAAAGCAGCTTAATTCCATTGAGAGAGTTCTGCAGAGATCGCAATAAGTGATAGTCAGAGAGTGCTATGTCTGGACTATACGGTGGATGCATCAAAACTTCCCAACCAAGCTGTCGAAATTTTTGACGGGTCATCAAAGAAGTGTGTGGTCGGGCGTTGTCATAATGGAAGACAATACCTTTCCCATTAATCAATTCGGGCCGTTTTTTTTTCAATTGCTTGCGGTAATCTCTCTAGTTGTCCACAATAGAGTTGAGAATCAATCGTCTGATCAACTGGAAGTAGCTCATGGTTGACGATTCCCTTCTAGTCCCACCACATACACAGCATCACCTTTTTCGTCGTCAATCCTGGCGTTATGCCGGTACCGGGTAATTGGATTATTCGGTATTCGGTATAATATTAAAAAGTTATTATTTTTTGGGATCGTTTGCCGATAAGGAGATGGATCTCGAGTTGTCGATGCAAACGCTAATTTATATAAATGGAAGTATTTTTTATAGGCAACGGTAACTTTCCGTTGTCCATCTAAAAGTCAATAAAGGAATGTACAATAATTCGTAGTTTCGAGCATTTGACGAGGAACCAACCGTTCTCTGTTAAGTCTAATTTAATTCTGATTTTAGTGAAGCAGTTAACAACTGCGTTTGCTAAAATCCCTTAGTTGGCAGCTTTAGCTTTAGCCAATCGTAGATCGCCTAGCGAGTCGCCTCATGCTGCGTCGGCGTCTACCTCGCATACTGTCTTGTATGACAGCTATCTTTTAGAATTTCAAATCTAGCTATGTCAGCTAAGGAATATTCCTGAGAATACGTGAAGTGGAATATTCCGCGACACAACATCCCTCCCCCCTTAAAAGAAAAAATTTTCTAAAAAATTTTTTCTTCAGTTGGTTTCCCGTACCTTTACAATTTTAATACAATTTTACGGTTCGATATATGATATAATATATAATATATATGTAATAGTACGTAAAATGTTTCATTTTTTGTTTGTTAATGTCGTTCGGGCCGAGCGAGTCGTTCTCGGTTGGGGGGACGATTGCATATCCTGGCCAGCTCGGTTCGCAGTAGTTCCACTGGCTGTTGTCGTCCGAGTGGCTCGAGGTTAATGGTTACCTCGGCGGCTGCCGGGGTTTCTTTAGCACCCAAGGAGTAGAAGCTCAGGTTGTGGATGTGCTGCATCCCGTCTCCGGCGGTATTGAGGGTTTCCATTATGTGGTCGGCTCGAGCTCCAAGCTTCCGAAGCTCTTCGGGGTCCCGCAGCACGCTCTGTAGTAGGATGGTCCTCTCGGTCTGTATCGGGAGCGCCTGAGCTTCGATCTCCGTTAAAGTCAAATTAAACGACGGAAGGTAGTTTTCCCGTATGATCTGCGACGTTTGCGGGATGGTTTTGATGCTGAAATGTCGGGCGGTTACTATACATACGCCTACCAAAGCCAGTATTCCCGAATTATTTAGTATTTCGTGCTGAGTGGAATTTTTCCCACAATTTATTCCTACGGGAACCGGGGTTGGCGTGACGTATAGCCATCGTCCTTGCTGTTGCATTGGAACGATTAGGGAATGGGTGATTTTGATAACCCTTTTTGCACATTTTTTGCCGTTACCGGTGTCCATTTTCGCATAGATTAGGACTTCGCAGGGTGCGTCGTTTGTAACCGGAATAGTAGGGTGTGTTGGTAGGCAAATGTACGATTTGTCCAGTACCTTGCAATTTTTTACGTCATCGGATGTCATCCTTAGGTATTTACGATTCTCTCTCTTTTTACTCTCTCAGTATTAATATGATATACATTTTTCGAGGTGGTTTTCTGGCATGGTCGCAGTCCCCTCTGGATTGCGTAATGAAAGTGCAATTTCTTTTCAATTGTTTCGTTCTATATGTACCAGGTCTATAAATATGAAACCGGAATTTTTGTATAGAAAAACACGTTTATTGTATGAAAATGATAAAAAATATTTTATTCGAAGTATTGCCCATCGCTAGCTATACATTTTTCCCACCTGTCTGAAAATTTGTGGATGCCACGCCAAAAAAACTGTTGCTCTTTTGAGGCAAACCAGTCATCGAGCCATTTTCGTACATTTTCGTAAGAAGTAAAGCGCTGCTCAGCAAGTGCCTATCCCATCGATGCAAATAAGTAGTAATCGGACGGAGCCAAGTCTGGTAAGTAAGCCGCATGCGAAAGTATTTCTCAACTAAACGCGTCAATCGTTTCCTTGACCAGTTTTGCGGTGTGTGATGGTGCATTATCATGAAGAAAAATCACTCTGTGTTGCGTTTTTTGATATTCTGGTCGTTTTTTTACGCAAAGCTGGATTCAAATCGATCATTTGTTGTCGGTAGCGTTCAGTATCAACGGTTTCGCCAGGTTTTAGCAGCTCATAATAGATCACACCCTTCTGATCCCACCAAACACAGAGCATTGTCTTGCGTCCATAGCGATTTGGCCTTGCAGTCGATGTCGATGGTTCGCCTGGAGTTACCCATGATCTTTTACGCTTAGGATTCTCAAAATATATCCACTTTCCATCGCCAGTCACAATTCGATGGAGAAATGACTTTCTTTTGTACCTGGCGAGCAGCATTTCGCAAGTGGTTTTTCGGTTTTCCTGCTGTCTTTCATTCAGTTCATGTGGAACCCATTTTCCCATCTTCTGGATCTTTCCCATGGCTTTCAAACGTATGGAGACGGCTTCTTGTGTCACATTTAATTGATCCGCAAGTTGTTGTCCAAAATCGCCACTTTTGAATTTTTTAAACCACTCAAAGCACTGTGATTTACCAAGAGCATGCTCACCGTAAGCTTCGACAAGCATTCGATGCGATTCTGCAGCAGTTTTCTTCAAATCGTAACAGAAAATCAATGCTGTCCGCAAATCGTAGTTTCCAGGCACAAAATTCGACATGTTCAACGCTATTACAAACTATGCTGTTGTATGAAACTTGTATTGTTGTGAGTTGAAAGACTTTGTCAGAGATGTCAACAAGGAAATGGCGCCAATGACGCGGTTTGCGGGTAACTACATTGGCAGCTAGGGCCATCTATGGGCAAATTCCGGTTTCATATTTATAGACCTGGTATATTTATCTCTGAATGACGCTCTTTTTCCTGTTGATAAAATTAGGTCTCCTAAGACCTCTTCTACTTTATTGGAGCTCTTCACCTTGCTTCCCGAGGGGCTCCTTCCCACATTTATTTTCTAGCTGATATTTAGTCTTAACTAGCTATAATTATGCGAATTCTTCAATTCTTGAGCTATTAGTGCTCGATAAAGAGCTTCAGGCGGTTTGCGTGCACCGCCTGAGATTTCCGTCCCTTCCGGACTACGTAGTTGACGGGGGGCCTCTTCTCTACTATTTCGTGAGGTCCCGTCCACTTCGGGGTCAGCTTGGCTGACCGTCCCCTGCGCACCGTCTCGTCACGGAGGAGTACGCGTTCGCCGACGCGGTGCTTCTGTTCCTGTGCGCTGTGGTCATATGTATTCTTTGACCGTCTTTTCGCGCTTTCCAGGTTGTCGCGTGCTATAGTTCATGCGGCGCGTAATCGCTCTCGTAGCTCTTGGACGTAGTCGTCATATGCATAGGTGCCTCGGGGCTTCTGTCTTACGGCCGTTGGTAATTCAGCTTCGCTTCCGTATACCAGCACGTGGGGAGATAGTCCGGTCCCCGTATGTGGAGTGGTGTTGTACGTAAACACAGCGTATGGCAGCCACTCGTCCCAGTCTCCTTGATCCTCTCTTATGAAATTTTTTAGATATTCTGCGAGGGTGCGGTGTGACCTTTCCAGGGCGCCGTTCGATTCTGGATGGTAGGCCGTTGTCTGGATTTTCTTAATTCTCAGTAGTCGACACATTTCCTTAAAGGTCGCACTGAGGAAATTTGTGCCCTGGTTCGACAGTATCATTTCCAGCTTTCCGTGCCGGCAAATTAATTCTTCGACGAGCGCCCTTGCTACTCGAAGCTACTTGAGGCTCGAAGCCTCTTGATTCGGCAGAGGGATCGCACTGTATTTGGTAAGGGCGTCCTGAAATATAAGTATGTATTTTTTCCCGGAAGCGCTTTCCGGTAGCGGCCCGACGATGTCGACCGCAACTTTTTTAAATGCCCTCGATGGGGTGTCCGTAACCACCATCGGTACCCGTTCCTTTTTCCGGATTTTGTTCTTTTGGCAAGACTCGCATGACAAAATATATTCCTCCAAATCTCTTCTAATGCCGGGTCAGTCGTACTTGGTCCGGATCCGACGTAACGTACGCTTGATACCCTGATGCCCTCCTATAGGGGTGTCGTGGTATTCTCTTATTATCTTCAGGCGGTCGTCGGTCGAGGGGGTGATTACGCCACTGCGGCAGTCGCTGTGCTCTTTCATAATGTTGTCTTCTTCTATGCTGCTGGAGATTTGCGAGCTGCGGCCCCCGCTTTGCCTCGCTTCCTCAGCAGGCTTGTGCGGTGCTCGGTCCGCAGTTTCTTTGCTCGGTGTGCCCACCGGCAGCTCCGCAGTTGCGTCGCTCGCTCTGTCCCTTTCGGCGATGCTCGCAGTCTTACCCATGCTTGTCTGTACTAGCTTGCGTGGTCTGCCTCTTCCCCGACTGCTCGGCTTCGCGGCAGGGCTGTGGGGCTCAGTAGAGCGACCTGCATGCACGCTGCGGATCTCTCTGTCTTCTTCTGAAGCGTTGGCAGGCGCTGCCTCTTGCTCTGCTTCGTTGCTGTGTTGGCCCGTTGTATTCTTGGCTCTCCGCTTTGTACGGCTGTCCGTACCCGGGCTCTTGCCGTCTTTTTCTGTCTCGTGGGCGAGGTCAACTTCTCGCTCCGACGACCTACCATGGCTATACGGGGTATCTTCGGCCCTCCGCTTTGTGCGGTCGTTCGTTGTGCCTACTTGTCCCGTAGTGCTGTCCTCTTCCGATCCACAGACTACGTTCCCTGCTCTCGCTTGGGCGCTTGTAGTAAGGAATATTCGACTTAGGGCATCTGCATTCGTGTTGCGCTTACCTGCCTTGTACTCGACATTAAACTCATGTTCCGCCAATTCAATTTTCCAACGCATCGATCTCGAACCTGGGTTCTTCACTCCGAACAGCCAGGTGAGCGGTTGGTGGTCCGTTACTACGGTGAAACGAGTACCATAAATATATGGCCGGAAATGAGCAAAAGCCCAAATTATCGCGAGTAGCTCTTACTTATTTGACGCCCTGTAGTCCTGCTAACGCGGAGTTCATTAGCCGCTGGAAAGTCGGTGGTGCGTTCTTCAATCTGAATGGACTCAAAATGATCCTGCGGAGTGAAAAAGGCCGTTTTTTCTTTGTCTTGCTGCGCCATCGGGATTTGGTGAAATCCAGAGACGAGATCCAAAGTCGTATAATATCGGGCCCGTCCCAACTGGTTCAATATTTCGGTGATATTGGGCAGTGGGTACGAGTCTCCGATGGTGGCTTCGTTCGACTTCCGAAAGTCCACCACTACGCGCATTTTCTTCACTCCGGCGGCATCGGGTTTCTTAGCCACGATCATCAGCGACGCGTTCCATTGACTCCTGCTGGACTGGACTACTCCTTCCGCTAGCATTTTGTCTGCCGGCATCTCCACTTCTCTTTTTCGTGGGCGCGTTTAGCCTCTGGTTTCGACGAGTTATAGTGGTTGCCTTGGGTATCTTTGACTCTCCGCTTTGTGCGGCTGTTCCTATACTCGATTGCCCTATCTTTCTCTTTCTTATGGGACTTTCTTTCCTGTCCCACTTGGGCTCGTGTGGTCGCGTATATGCGACTCAGAGCGTCTGCATCAGTATTTCCTTTTCCGGCTTTCTGCATTTTACCGGACCCATGTCCCGATTTTACGTTCTTCCCATGCAAGGGTTGCGATCCTAGGTCCGTCGATCCGACCTTAAAGGGTGCGCGATGCTTCACCTCGTGCGTGCGCTGTCGCTTGTTCCCTCGTAGATGGAATACACCCTTGTATTCGCACATTATTCCTGCGTGAGCTGCTTGCTTTTCACTGCTATGGGGCACCAAGCCGGGCTTTTGTTGTTGCTGCGCAAAGCGTTTGGTTTTCTTCCCCGTGCTCTCTGAGCTTACGCGCAGTGTCTTGACCTGTCGGGTATGTACGGCCTTCGTTATCTCCGACGGCTCGAGTGTCGCCGTCGGCTGTTGCACTTCCCCGTCGTTTTTATAAACATCTAAACTTACTCTATTGGGTTTTGACGGTGTGACACGGAATCTCATGGCATCCATGTTAGACCCGTTTCCAGAAGGAAGATTTATCTTTGTAAGCAGGCCTATGTACTTGCATGTGGCGGAAGTTCTACTGCGTGGATACGTGCCTATACAACTTGAGCATCTCGCCATGCAGGATATCCGCTTTATGCTGCTTGATAAAGTCCATGCCTAGTAGTCCGTTGACCTTCAACGGCACATTGTTCGGAACGATGTAGAACCAATGCTCTACATTTAAAGCCGGTGTCTCGAGCACAATTTTAGTTATCCCGAGGGGGGTGAATTTTTCGCCCGCTACCCCCTGCAGCTCTACGGTGCAGTCGCTCACCTTGGTCTCCGGTTTAAGACAGCCTTCCTTGATTCTGCTGCACTGCGCTCCGTTGTCCGCCTTGAGGGTGAGTACCCCGGTCGTGGCCAACGGTGCATCGATATCGAAGTCGCTGGCGGTCGCACTTGACGCCGGCAGCATTACTTGTAGGAACTGCTGCGTTGTTTTCTTCTGCTTGCACGCAGGTCTCTGCTGGACAGTTAGCGTATTCAGTCTCAGTGCGCCCAGCGTGTTAACGCCTGCTGTGGCTGGATCTGGCCCCGCGGTTACCGTATTTCTTGCATCTTTGTAGCCTGCGTTTCTTGGCTGTCGGGGCGGCTGCGTCGGCTCACTTTTATTCTGCGACAGTCTCTTCCGGCAGTCCTTCCACATGTGGCCTTTCTTCTGGCAGTAATTGCAGGTTATTTCTACATTGCTGATTGACTTGTTTTCCCTTTGGCTGCACCATGTTGGTTATCTCTATGGCCCCTGCCATAGAGTCATGCAGCGTTTGGTAATTTCTCGCACGTACCAGCACTTGCACCTGGCCGTGCAGGCCATTCTCGAAGTTGGCCTGTGCGCTTCGTCGGGAGACACTCTCGACGGTGATCTTCTGATCCTCTGTTTTCAACGGTTCGCAGAGTATTTTGGCGATGTCTACCGTAATTCTCTCCGTTCTTGCCGCGTAGGCGGCGATGTCCTTGTTCTGTCCCTGCCGGAGGGAGCTAAACTCCATTTGCAACGCGGCCAGGGACTTCCGTTGTCCGTATAACGCTTCCAACTCGCTCCTGAGTTGCGCCATGGTACTGATGGTTTTGTGCTGCAGTTGTCTTGCTGCCGCACCTTCTAATTTGCTCATGACAATTAATTCAAGGAGGGTGTCATGCTCTTCCTCGGCTACCGTGCGAAAAATCGTCTCGCAGGACTTTAAAAAGAGCGGCAATGCCTTTGCGTCTTTGCTGTCGAACGTTTTCACCATTTTTATTCCGAGGCTGAGACTGAGCATATTTGAGGGCCTCTGCGTCTCCTCGAACCGCGTGCGTCTCGGGGGTTGTACAGGGGGCAGATGGTCTTCCATCCCTGCTCCTCCTAGCCGTCGCTGGAACACAGCTATTTGCTCTCTTAGGGAGCGGATGAGCTCGTATTCGTCCGCACCTATTTTGTTTAACGTATCCACTAAGTTTTGTCTTACTGACGGTGTTTCAGCCCCCTGGAGTTCGCGATCGAGTTCACGTTGACCTTGCTCATGCTCGCGCTGCAGTCTTTCGCACTGCCGTCGAGCTCTTATCAAATCACGGTGGCTCCGGTCGATCGCCTCTAACCGATCTCGTACTCTTGAAGTCACCGACCGTTCTGTCGTACCGGTAGCTGTCGGGAAACCTACGCGACCTAACATTGGCATGTTTTAGAATTCCCGCTCGTTCATGTCCTCGTCTAGGCGTTCAGGCATTCGTCCGCGAGTAGCCATATTGAACACGTCGTCACTACCTATACTACTGTTATCGCGAAACGCCGCACCCCTGAGTGGGTTTACGCCGAACTCAGCGTCCAGTCGGCCTGCGACGGCCTCTTGCCTGTCGGCGGGGATTCAACCCGGCGGCGAGAGCTCTGTTAACCCCTGCGCACTTCGTACACGATTTCCCCTACGGCAGCAGCTAATCCGGCTGTGGAGTGTACCCCTTCGCCTGGCATCGTAGTTTCTAACGAATTGACTGCGTTTCGGTTTCGCTCCCCTAAATCCCGGCATGTTGCTAATTTCGCGGTGAACAATACTCTAAATATACCCACGAAATCTCGAACGAAATATCTCTAGTGGAATATATATATATATATATATATTGAAATTTATCAAATATCTGTCCTATCTGGCTTTGGTTTATTTCGGCAATATGTATTATTATAACGTAACCGCCACTTACAGAAGGATGATCTGGTAGATGGTCCTCTCCATGGCGATGTTCTCGGGTTCTGTCGGCTTGGTGTTCTGCAGCTTCTTTCTGTTGATGGTCCTTGACGTCCTTCCTGACGTCGTTCCTGGGTTCGTCCTTAGCGCGTCGCCAATGGTTGCATGATGGCTTATTCTCAAGTAGCTGCTTCGAGTACTTGTTTGCACACTTTGTGCGTTTTTTCCTCGACTTGACGTGACACCGTCAATCGGGATTTTAAACGGTTGACCGATATGTCACACCGCACCGACGTACACTTCGCGCCTTCACGTTAGCTTATTTGGGTTTTCACGAACTACACTGGCGTCCTTTGCGCGAGTCGTAGTCGTCACTTCAGAGTCACTCTTATTTACTTTGTCCAAAACACTTTTGTACAAATAAATCACGTATCACTTAACTTCAGGAGATCCCACCGCTGCCACCAAATGTTATGCCGGTACCGGGTAATTGGACTATTCGGTATTCGGTATAATATTAAAAAGTTATTATTTTTTGGGATCGTTTGCCGATAAGGAGATGGATCTCGAGTTATCGATTGAAACGTGAATTTATATAAAGGGAAGTATTTCATATAGGCAACGGTAACGTTCCGTTGTCTATCTAAAAGTCAATAAAGGAATGTATAATGATTCGTAGTTTCGAGCATTTGACGAGGAACCGACCGCTCTCTGTTGAGTCTAATTTAATTCTGAATTTAGTGAAGCAGTTAGCAACTGCGTTTGCTAAAATCCCTTAGTTGGCAGCTTTAGCTTTAGCCAATCGTAGATCGCCTAGCGAGTCGCCTCATGCTGCGTCAGCGTCTACCTCGCATTCTGTTTTGTATGACAGCTATCTTTTAGAATTTCATATCTAGCTATGTCAGCTAAGGAATATTCCTGAGAATACGTGAAGTGGATTATTCCGCGACACAACACTGGCTTCGCGAACGCTTGTGACGGCTCACCATCCCTTGGCCACGATCTTTGACGCTTCCGATTGTCGTACGTGATCCATCTTTCATCACCGGTTATGACACGTTTCAGAAATGGCTCGATTTCATTGCGTTTCAGCAGCGCATCGCATATGTTAATTCGGTCTATCATGTTTTATGTATGGGTTCCTAAACTCATTAGGAACCCATACATCGAGCTTCTTTTTGTAGCCAGCTTTGTGTAAATGGTTCAAAACAGTTTTGTGGTCAATGCCTAGCTCCATACCAGTATCTTCACTGCTGATACGCTTATCTTGCTGGACTTTTTCAACAATTTTATCAGCTTTTTCAGTGATTGGACGACCAGAGCGTGACTCATCTTTCACATAAAAATTACCAGAACGAAAGCGAGCGAACCATTTCAGCGCAGCATATTTTGATAAAGTACCTTCACCGTTCACAGCACAAATTTTTTCACAAGCCGGCGCAGCGTTTTTCCCTTTGTAGTAATAATATTGCAAAATATAGCGCAATTTTTCATTACTTTTCTCCATTTTCAAACGCAAACAACTTTCTATTCACTGCACCAATTTCGATGTTTATACACTCAAAGTAACGCTCGAAATGTCACCTTTCCAATGCGCGTTCAGTGGTGTCGCTGCGATCTGTGTTTCCTGACTTATTTGCAATTGATGCCATCTATCGGGAAAAACGCCACGAACTTTTTCCCAGATCCAAGATAAGCTCCAAGAATAGTTCTTTCCTTGTCGTACTACCGAGCAACAGTCGTATGCGGTATTTTGCGGATAATACGATGACGAAATTACAAAGCTACCGCGTCCAATACGTTTGCATGGAGAATAGCGTGTTTCTCTTGTGGAAATTACTTATCCGACGACTCTTTTACATGTTCCTACTGTAGGAAATCTCTTATCTCTTGAGGATGGTGATTATGATTTTTCGGGCTTAAATATTTTAACCCGAAGACGCGTGCATAAAGACCAAGTTCCATCTGGTGTATATCGCTCTATAGACACACTTTTGGAAAGTATAAATAAGTTACCTCTCATAGTTGGTCATCTGCGCTTTAAATTACTTCCAAGATTTCAGGTCAAAGTGGCGCGCGTATGCGATGACCTACAATACCACGACTTTCGCGTATCGTCCGCTATCGCAAAGCTACTCGGATTCAAGGAAGAGGCCTGTAGGTCTCTAATGATAAAACCGCATTGCGAATACATGGGGTTGATGCCTGCATCTCTCACCGGTGCTATACCAGGAAGCATGTTTGTATACAGTGATACATGCAAGAGCTGTATCACAGGTAATGTACAAACCCCTCTCTTACGAGTCGTCCCCATTTTTGCTGACGACTTTTAGTACGGTTGGATAAAAATTAAATCTTTTATGGCACCGCGGTATATATCTCTTTTGCGCAACAATTTAAACACTATAGAGATCGATATAAGAGACGAGTTTGAAAATCTTATACCATTCGAACAGAGCAATTATTAATTGTGTGCTGTATTGATTGAGTGTAGTGTATGCGCTGCAGCCAGCGCTGCAGAGCATGCCACGCGATGAGACATGTGAGAGCTTATAAGATGCCACTCGTTCCGAGTAAATTCTCTGTAGAATTGCAAAAGAGAATGTACAGGGAAAGAGTGAGAGCACTTGCAAACATATCGCTTGAGTGCTGGAATTTTGACTTGACAGACCGTGCCACAGCCAACGCTGCAGAGCACGGCCAAGTGAGCTTGAGGATGCACAAATGAGTGGAATGAATTCACTGTACCTTCCCAGCACGCTTAGTTGGAGGAAAGTACAGTGAATTAATAAGAACACACGCAATTATATTAATCGAGTGTGCAACAAGTGATGTGAAAACGTGGT
Source organism: Cylloceria caligata (assembly GCA_963942595.1). Taxonomy (NCBI): domain Eukaryota; kingdom Metazoa; phylum Arthropoda; class Insecta; order Hymenoptera; family Ichneumonidae; genus Cylloceria; species Cylloceria caligata. Next base: position 30,686,768 of record OZ012705.1, on the reverse strand, counting down.
GCAGCCCGCGCTGCACAGCACGCCACAGTGTGAGACCTTTGTGAGGATGCACCGATGTGTTTTTCACTCCTCACCATCATTGAATTACGATAAATTGTAACGGTGTACTCTTACCTAAGTTTTGAGTCCTGGTGAGCACGAAAAGCTAAGTAGATCCGATGAAAAGCGGTGAAAAGTCTGAGATGTCCAGAGGATGTGTGCAGTGTCCCAGCGGGTTTTCACAGAAGTGTCAGATTTTACTATATGGCTGCACTTTACGAAAGCGTCGTTGAGCGCTGAAGTCAAACGAGTGAGATAGCCGGTGGGCGAAGCCGAAGTTAAGCGCGAGAGATAACCTCTCGCTTAACGCGGCATGCCTGCGAGGCACAGCCTCGGCTCTGCGAGGCCCTGCCTCGGCTATCTCCGGCATAGCCGAGCGCAGCGTGCTACACAGCAGCAATAGGTCGACACACAGCTAATATCGATCGCCGTGCGCCAGCTGATTTTCCAAAACACCTATTGAATTTCTTATTCCAGGGCAGGGTGATGATTATGTCGATCTCGCGCATACTATGCTTAGCCTGAGAGTGAAAATAACATCTGCTTCTATAGAAATTGCTATACAGCGCCAAAAATAAGCACCGGCTCTATAAACAATCTCTTGCATTCTATATTTAATCAGGTAGATGTATACCTGAATCAAAAACTAGTTTCACCTCCAAATAATACCTACGTTTATCGAGCACACATAGAAACACTTTTAAATTACGGGCAGCTGCCAAAAGATCATATCTTACGAGCGTTTTCTCGTACGAATATAGCCCCGGAAAAATCGATTATGACATTGAGAAATGCGCGTCTTGTAAAAAATAAACAATTTTATAATGTCGGTAAATTGTAGGCATGCTCGGCCATCTGCATTTCGATATATTTAATGAGGAGCGGTTTATATTAAACGGTGTCAAGATGCGTCTACGGTTAGTGCGGTCAACACATTCATTTTGTTTTGTGAGAGATACAAATAATGGTCAATGCGGCTTAAGATTCTCGAGGTATCGCTTTTCGCTCGTAGAACAAAAATAACCCCTGGTGTGCCGCTATCGCATGCTAATACTCTGGCAAAATCCACGGTAAAATATCCTCTTACCAGAATCGAGGTAAAGGCCATTTCAATACACTCCGGTGTTCATAGAGAAACGATCGATAATATTGTACTAGGTCAATTGCCGAAGCGTATAATTATCGGTTTTGTCGATAACAAAGCGTCTAACGGTGACTTCAGTATGCATCCACTTAATTTCCAAATTTACAAGATAAATTATTTCTCGTTGTATGTAGATGAAGCTCAAATATTGTCTAAACCGTTACAACCGGATTTCACGAAAAATGATCTGTATGTGAATGCTTTCCAAACGTTGTTTTCGGGAACTATAATACATTTTGTGAACGTTGGCAATTCGATCGATCGCGATAATTATCGCGATGGACACTGTCTGTTTGCTTTTGATTCCACACCCGATCTTTCGGCGGACAGCAATTCACATTGCAATTTAATAAACCACGGTAGTGTGAGAATAGAAGTGCCATTTGAGGAGGCGCTTGCTGCAACGGTAAATTGTATTGTCTACGCGGGAAATGATAATGTCTTTGAAATCGATGCCTCTGTTACGTCAAAGTCGCGACCTATTTTACCAAACCCACGAATTTATCATAGATGCACGTTTCGACGTCTATTTTCCGTGTTCTGGTCAAGGAGAATAAATCCTCCGTTTACATTACCTGACGAGAAGATATCGAAGGTGCAAACCCGTTTTTGAGTCTAACCTCGCAGAAAATGACTCGGGATAAGGCTGGAGTGCGTTTTGTTATTTTTTGGGGACAATCACTCCACGAATAATGGGTCGGACTTGAATGACAGTTTCGCGTATATAAAGATTTTACTTGAACATTTCACTTCATTTAAATAAACGAAAATTGTACTCACGATTCTTTATTACGCGGTTATTGCTGTTGATTGTTGGTTTGACAAAAATAGGTAAAGTCGGACAAACTCAAAATTGTGCGGGTTCGGTGTTGCGTATTAATAATTCTTCATTGAAATAAAAACTGCCCAAATTTATTAGTCGTGCGTTGCACGGTCGATATTCCCGATTTCGCACGCAGAAATAAGTAGTGTCGCTCTTCGAACTCTGTACATTTTGTCCAGTACTGTGTACTCTCCAAAGAACTGTCTAACTAACTAACTGAGAAACTAAAAAAAACTGTTCAATCCCCCGTGAAACTGTCTCTCCGGCCGATTTCTGCGGCCTTTTATAGGACTTCTTAGCGTCGAGATTTCTGTCGTCCAGCGCGTTCAAAAGAAAATAAGGGATAAAAAGCTATCCCGATTATAAGAATCTCCCTGTGGTCTATCGTAACCATACACGCATTAGTTCCCCTTACCCCGCAGAATTTTTTCCCAAGATGCAGAGCAGTAGTTCTATACACGTGCATCGGTATGTCGCGCTCTGATTCGTCTGCGCGATGTGATACACAGAGGACTACGCAATTAGATGAGGAAACGTGCTCGAGTCGCTTTCCCCCTTAAAGTGAGGTGATTTTCACTACCACGCTTCTCGGCTACCATTCGACAGGGTTTCTTAGTCTAGGTCAGGGGTCTCCAAACTTTCCAGCCTTAGGGCCATACTGATTACTCCAGTAAGTTCCGAGGGCCAAAACCATATTATCATTGTTGCAGGTGGTAAAAAGTGAAATAGTCCAAAATCTGTTCGCGGGCCGAATGTGGCCCTCGGGCCGTAGTTCGGAGACCCCTGGTCTAGGTGGTCCTTATGATGGCTTCTATACGGATGTGAATGTGGGTGTGTCTAGAGATGTCGACGTTTGTACAGAGATTGATTAAACGATTCACATCAAACTAATGTGAATAATTCTATGACGTTACAGGTTTTGTAGTTAACTTGCGTTATTGTACGCAAGCTAATTTTTGCGTTAATCTCCTGCTTGTACGAATTTTTTCGTTGAATGATGACTTATTCTAGGCGTTATTGGCCGCTCTTTTAATTAGTTATCTAGTTATTAATCGTTATGTTTCCCGCTTGAACAACCTGCTTGTAGAACAATCATTTTCATGTCATGGAAACGAGAGAGAGAGAGAGAGAGAGAGAGAGAGAGAGAGAGAGAGAGAGAGAGAGAGAGAGAGAGAGAGAGGGAGTATGTTGCTTGAGAACGACTTGCCTGACTTGGTTAATTCTAAAAGGTGGTTAAATTTTAAGGGCCGATGTTGATTTTGAATAAAACACAAATTATTTAGGAAATTATTGTCAATTCTTTTTATTATGATAATATGGTATGGTTTAATTATGTATGGAACAAAATATCGGCCAAATGGCCGCCGCGACCTCGGCGGCACACCTCCATCCGATGGTCCAAATTTTCGATGACGCTTAGGCATAATTGAGGTTCTATGCCGTTAATGTGCCGAATTATCTCATCCTTTAGCTCTTGAATTGTTGCTGGCTTATCGACGTACACCTTTTCTTTCAAATAACCCCAAAGAAAGAAGTCCAACGGTGTTAAATCACATGATCTTGGCGGCCAATTGACATCGCCACCACGTGAGATAACACGGCCATTGAATTTGTCGCGCAAAAGAGCCATCGTTTCGTTAGCTGTGTGGCAAGTGGCACCGTCCTGTTGAAACCGCATATCGCCCACATCCATATCTTCCAATTCGGGCCATAAAACGTTCGTTATCATCTCACGATAGCGAACACCATTCACAGTAACTGCCTGACCGGCCTCATTTTGGAAAAAATACGGCCCGATGATGCCGCCAGCCCATAAACCGCACCAAACAGTCACTCTTTGTGGGTGCATCGGTTTTTCGACAATCACTCTTGGATTATGATTCGTCCAAATGCGGCAATTCTGCTTATTGACGAATCCACTGAGGTGAAAATGTGCCTCATCACTGAAGATGATTTTCTTCGAAAATTGGTCATCCACTGTTGCCATTTCTTGCCACCATTCTGACCATTGACGACGTTTGGAATGGTCAAGAGGCTTTAGTTCTTGAGTCAATTGCACCTTATAAGCGTGTAAATGCAAGTCTTTATGCATAATGTTCATCAACGACGAGCGTGAGAGGTGCAATTGTTGGGCACGACGACGAGTTGAGGTGGACGGCTCTTCAGCTACACTATCGCGAACAGCAGCAATATTTTCTGCAGTACGAACTGTACGAGCATGCACTGGTGTTTTAATATCTCCTACAGACCCGGTTTGCTCAAATTTTTGCACGATATTTCCGATTGTACGCACATTTGGACGATTAAATTGACCGAAAAAATCACGAAGTGCACGATATGCATTTTGATTTGAACGCCCATTTTCATAATAAGCCTGAATAACTTTAACGCGTTGCTCGATTGTGTATCTTTCCATGGTTCAAATTGAGTTAGTCTGAAATTGAGAAATGTCAAATAAAATGCAGAAAAAAACTTGACGTTTAGGTGTGGTTCACATTCAACATCGGCCCTTACAATTTAACCACCCTTTATATTTCGTCCGTACGCAAGTCAGCTAGATCGCTGTTCAACCCTCGCGCAAAGGCACTTATCGTTGCACGGAGTGTCGTCCAGCCTCGCTTTCCTGCAGAATAAGCTTTATTGAAACTTGTTACAGCCTCATGTCTTTCCCATTTCGTTTACTTTTCGATATTTTACTGTAAAAAAATGTTATCATCAAATGTTGTAATTTATACTTTCTATATATGTGTAACATATTCCATATACCAGGTGTACAAGTATGAAATGCGGATTTCAGACAACAGATGGCGCACGAATGCAGTTTGTGCTATAAAGATTTGACACTGCGCCATTTTATTGTGTCATCGACAAGTGTCAGACGCGCACAAGTGATAAATTGGAAAAGTGTGTGCGTAGTGTTGTGTCGATGTGTTCAATATGTCGAAATTTATACTGAACGAGCATTCGCGGACAGCATTAACTTTTTGTTTTCATTTGAAGAAAACTGCTGCTGAATTATACCGATTACTTCGAGAAGCTTATGGTGAATATGCTCCATCGCAAGATACTGTAACGTAAATTTACACCCTAACGCACCACGTTACCTATAGCTGACCCAAGCTATTTTTCCTTCCTCTAATTTACTCTTTCGAGACGGAAGTCAGGCGCTTACGCGCCGGAAGGAAAAATAACGAGCTGTTCGGCCAGACTCAACCCAGGCTAGCTACAGCTGTTCGAGGCAGAGTGGGTGGTTCGGACTGTCAATGTAGTCGTTAGTTCATAAAATTCATACATAAAATTAGTCAATAAAATTCGCTAATAAAAATTTAATCAATCTAAACAAATAAAATCAATAAAGGAAAAAAAAGAAGCAAAACAAACAAATAGGAACAATAGAATACAATCAATAACCAATGACGTCAGGAAATAAAACAGATAAATAATCATAAATAAAATAAGTCAAATAGAAAATAAAGTCAATAGATAACTTTAAATAAACAATAAAATAAAGTCAATAACCGAACCTTAATAACATGAAGTCAGGAGGTAAAATAAATAAATAACACCAACAACATAGCAGGAACGGGATTCACAAGCGCCATTTGGCGAGTTGTTCAATTAATCAGAATGATTATAAATTTGTCAAGATCTTACAAGGATCAAAAAGAAGGTAAAAGAAAGTATCCCGTAAAATCACTCTTAGTCTTTTAACAATTCTCAAGCTTAATTATTCCGGCAGTATTTATGTTATCCCGGCGCTCGCTCCTTCTCGCACCCAGGCATACCAAATCTTCGTTCTATCCACTCTCTTCACAATTTCAGATTACGCTTCGAATATTAGCCTGCCACAAACAAACTCCGATCAACGAGGACGAAAAACAATGATCCTCGGGATTACTTAGCCCGCGATACGGCCCATGCCGCGGCTATCCCACACGTACAACAACTCGACGACAACGGGACTTCGGAAGGTCACGTACGCGAAGCTACTAACGGACCGATACTTCAATATTGAAAATCCTCTGTTGTATAAAGACAAAACCGGGAATCTCTGCCCGACAGTAAAATATAACTAAATGATTTAATAACGAATGATAATTAAATAAAAGGAAAAAACGAGAATCAATAAATAATTTCCAGATAATAGATCTGTCGTATACGTTAGTCAAATAAAATATAATAAAACGAAATGGACAATCTAATCACGCGAAATACGCCTCGGACCGTTCACATCCCTCGAACCCACGTACAAAATACGGGACGACGATAATAAATAAATAAATAAATAAACAGATAAATAAGACATATAAACGCCAATTAATTTGAATGATACGCGGCGCGGTCTATAACGTAACAGTCCCCTTCACACGAACCACACAAAATACGGGACGACGTACTAACGCGCGCGCGACATTATAAATTACATATAAAGAAACATAAAACACGGCGTGACTTATTCCCGGCTTTACCTATAAAGCGATCTCGTTGTTACATTCTACAAACGCTACCTGGGCGGATACAAATGTATACTCGGCGTGCGGGGTACAGGAATTGCAGGTATGAATAGTCTCGAACGGTCTGTTCTTGAATAATCGAATAAAAGCAGAGACCGGGGAAAGAAAGCGAGCTCACCGAGACGATGTTGCAGCGTGGTTCTCTGGGTCCCGTGAAAATCCTCGTAGACCGGTCCAACTCTGGCTACTCCCGTCCGGGAAATACAGTAGCGAACCGAGGTTGAGTTCAGACGAGTCGACGTTAAATGGTATTTTGATTGGGTGTTAATCGCCTTCCTTCTCTCTTTATTCGGAACGTGGCGAGAGTAATGCGGGAACCAGGTCCTACTCGCTGAACGATATCCCGAGAAAAAGCCCTGAGATCCGTCCGGCACGTGTGCCCGTGAACTCTAATCCCCACTTAACGAGCCGAACTCGGTTCATTCATTCACCTTGAGTAAAATCAGTGTCATAATTATTGATTAAGATATGAATATTAGATGTGTTGTCACAATAATGCATTGCTCTGACAAATTAAAATATACTGAGTTGACTCCAGATGTGTGTGAAAGGCAATAGACAGAACCACTTGTATGAAAATGTGCAACTTTACAGATTTCATACTTGCAGATTCATCAAGCGTAGAAAACGACTTTTATTCACGCGAGTTTTGTTCATTCTGTTCACCTCCAGGTATCAAATCTAAAAGGGTGTAGATTTTATCTCGAGTAACAACGTTCCTCCCATACCAAAGTCGCCCTAAATAAAGTCGATACGATAATGATTGACTAAGTTGTGTATATTAAACGGCATTATCCAATTCATTCGAAATTTCGTGGACAAACGACAAAATTCTTCAATTACTTGGGTGTTGTCAGGAAAATGCATTGCTCTGGAAATAATTAAGATTTCGACTTCATTACATAGGTCTTAGAAATGCAAGACACACTGTTGCTCGTATAAAAATTTACAACTTTACACATAACATACTTCAAGATGCATTAACCGTAGAAAAAGAGTTTACTTTACACGATTTTTGTTCATTCTGTTCAACTCCAGGTATAAAATCTAGAAGGGTGCATATTTCAGCTCCAGTAGCGCAGTTCCTATTCTACGATAATCACTGTGAATTAAGTCGATACGATAATTATTGATTAAGTTATGAATATTAAATGGCATTACAAGATTCATTCGAAATTTCCTGGAAAAAAGACAAAATTTTCGAATTAATCGGGTGTTGTCACAAAAATGCATTGCTCTGAAAAACTAAAAGATACTGAGCCGACTCCAGATGTGCGTGAAAGGCAAGGTATACATTCACTTGTATGAAAAAGTTCAACATTACAAATTTCATACTACAAGAATCATCAAGCGTGGAAAAACACTTTAATTTATGCGAATTGTTACAAACGCTGTGCGATACCAGGAGTAAAATTATATTTTAGTTATTCACACATGCAAGCATTCGATCATCTTTATCGAATGTAAACGTGGTTCACGGTCTGTACGTTGACTGGCAATTTTTCGTGTCCCTCTCAATGTCGTAAAAAAATATCGGTTAAGTTACAAGATGTTATGCCAGTAACATGTAAATAGAATAGTACGGTTTACGGTATAATATTTTAAAAAGTTATTAGTTGGAATCGTTCACTGATAAGGATATGAATCTACGCGTGACTGACAATGATATAAATACGTAAATTTACGATAACAGAGTAAATTTGAGGTTTATTATAAGCAACGGCAACTTTCCGTTATTTATTACGAAATATAAATAGGAAACAAAGTACAAATTATGCGTTTGCTATGTTCTCGAATTACCGACGCGGAACCAAACAATATTGTTCGAATCTACCTTTAGACTTCATTATTTTGGGCCAGTCTGACCTCGGATAAACCGTTCAGGTTGATGTGAAACTTTAGAATGATTTCGGTAAATTATTTACTATTTACCTTTGGCGAAATTGATAAATTGCACTAAACGCGGGTTGTTGAACACGACTCGATTCTTACATCAGCACTGCTATGTCCTGACGTAACGTCGCGTTTATCTTTTTTTCATTTCGATTACGTTAAAGTTCTTCTGTTTTAATTTCGCTACAGTAAAAGTAACTTTCCAGATTTTTCTCTTATTTTCGAACTTCTTAAGAGGAGAGGAGAGCGATTTTAGCGACGGAGATTGGAACAGGGTGAAGATGCGGCTCTACCGACTGTCTCCCGGGAAAATTAATCTTGTAAAGATGGAATTTTTCAGCGCTCCCGGTCAAAAGGAGAACTTCCAAAACATTGGATCTACTGTGTAGACCCGGTTATCGACTGCCATTTATGGATCTATGATTCAGCGCAGCCTTACCCTCAATCCTAGACCAGGGGTTCGGCTATACGCCGTCGGGGCGTTGTTGGTCATAGGGGAGCGGTTGGAAGGAACGCTATCACGTGACCAAGCAACCGCACCCTTTCTTCTCGCTCTTGCCTGAAATCTTCTCTCTCTCTTTCTCTCTTTACAAAGATGACGAAATCACGAACAATTATTAACTGAGCGAAACATTTAACAAACGTGGAGGAACTGTGGATTTAAACGAAAGAGTTATGACTATTAAAGTGTTCACACGAATACTGTAGGTAAAATATCAGCAGCAAAAAAAACAATTATGCTTCCATATGGAAACTACCCAGGGCTGTCACTCGAAAACGAGTACAACCCACATTGAATTAATGAGCTTACCAGGTATAGTCGGGTAATAGGAAAAAGATCAGTATATTAGGATTAATTTCCTTTTTTTCTTGGGATTATATTAAAAAGCCTCTCGTAAAATATTGGAATTTATAGTAAAAATACCATCATAAATATATAGAATATGTTATGCATATATAGAAAGGATAAAGGAAATATTAGGATTAATTTATGGTAAAATAGCGAAAAATAGACAAAAAACGAGAAAGAGATGAGACTAAAATTGAGTTGCAATGAAGCTTCTCCTGCAGGAAAGCGAGGCTGGCCGACTCTCCACGCAACGATAAACGCCTTGCGCGAGGTCTGAACAGCAATCTAGCTGACTTGCGTACGGACGAAAGTACGAGTAACCGAGTCGGGCGAGTCGCTCTCAAGAAAAGTACTCTCTCGCTCTCTCTCGTTTCTATAGCATGAAAATAATTGTCTAACTAACAAGTTATTTAAAAAAACTCATCAACTACAAGTAGAGTAATTATTAATTAAACGAATAATCAATAATGATTAGAATAATCCATAATTGAACAAAAATATTTATATTAATAAGAGGTTAACGCAAAAATCAGCTTGCATACGACGAGTTAACTACAGAATCTGTAACAAAATTATTACTAGTGGTTTGATGCGAAGGATTTAATTAAGTTCCGTACAAACGCTGAAATTCTGAGCCATTACCATCGACACATCTACATAGAAGCGAGCATAAGGATATTACCTAGACTAAGAAACTCTATCGAGAGTAGACCAAGAGGAGGGGTGGTAAAAATCGCCTCATTTTCAGGGGAAAAACGCCTAGAGCGCGTTCCCTCACCTAATCGCGTGGTCCTCTGTGTATCGCATCGCGCGGACAAATCAGAGCGCGCCATACTGATGCACTTGCATAGATCTATGGCTCTGCATGTCGGGAAGCTACTCTGCAGGGTAAGGGGAATGAATACGTGTATGGTTGAGATAGACCACGGGAAAATTCTTATAATCAGGATAGGGTTTTATCTCTTCTTTTCTTTTTACGCGCTTGACGACAAGCATTTTTGACGCTCAGGAGCCCTATAAAAGGCCGCGAAAATCGGCCGGCGACACAGTTTCACGGGGAGTAAAGGAGACAGTTTCACGGGGAGTACAGGAGACAGTTTCACGGGGAGTACAGGAGACAGTTTCACGGGGAGTACAGGAGACAGTTTCACGGGGAGTGAAGGAGACAGTTTCACGGGGAGTAAAGGGCTAATCACTCGCCAGGCAGTCAATGAGTCGCCAGTCAGTGAGACAATAGCCCGCAGGAGTTAGACTTACTTTTCACGGGGAGTCAAGTTAGACAGTCTCATGGGGACCAAGTAGTACACTTCAATAGTTTTTCACCGCAGCTCAATTTCACAAAGTATAGTTTCAAGTAGTACAGAGTACGAGTACAGTACTTATAATTATTAACGCGTGCGAAATCGGGAATATTGAACGTGCAACATTCGATTACTCATGTAGTTTTATTCCAATAAATAATTATTAATACGCACCAACGCATACGTTCGATTTTGAGTTTGTCCGACTACACCAATCTACGTCCAACCAACGTTCAACAGCAAGAATCACACCAACAAACAACCGTAAGTACAATTTTCAATTACCAATTAAAGTGAAATCTTGCTTCGTGTGAAATTGTCATTCAAGTCCCACCCCATTATTCGTGAAGTGATCATCCCCAACCAAGAACAAAACGCACTCCAGCCCTATCTCGAGTAAATTTCCGCGAGGTTAGACTGAAAAACGGGCTTGCGTCTTCGGTATTTTCTCGTCGGGTGTGGTAAAGGGAGGATTTATTCTCCTTGACAAGAGCACGGAAAACATACACCGAAACGTGCATCTATGTTAAAGTCGTGGGTTTCGTAAAATAGGCCGCGATTTTGACGTAACAAATTCTGGGGGCTCGTCCGGGATATTAGAGTGTTAGTTTTGTTCGAACTAATATTGTTTAAAAAATCAACTGAAAAGAAAATATTTTTCACTTTTCCCTTTTTACCGTGGCTTTGTAAGCCGATTTAATCCTCGAAAATCGATTTTTTAATTTTTATTGAGCTTTAGTGATTCAATTCATTTCACGAAACTTAATCCCTCCTTGCTACTGAATTTTGTAAAACGATTTAATTCATAAAATCAACCTTTCCCTTTTTACCGCATTTTTGAGAATCGATTTATTTCAGAGAAATTGATTTTTTACTTTTTATTTAATTTTAACGATTCAATCCATTTCAGAAAAACTTATCATCAGCTACTACTGAGTTTTTATAGAACAATTTAATTCATAAAATCGACCTTTTTCCTTTTTACCGTATTCTCGAGAATTGATTTATTTTAGAGAAATTGATTTTTTACTTTTTATTGAATTTTAACGATTCGATCCACTTCGTGAAAAACTATCATTCTTTACTACTGAGTTTTTATACAACGATTTAATTCATAAAATTCACCCTTCCCCTTTTTACCGCATTTTTGAGAGTTGATTTATTTCAGAGAAATTGATTTTTACTTTTTATCGAATTTTAACGATTCAATCCATTTCATGAAAATTGATCATCCATTGCTATTGAGTGTTTAGAAAACGATTCAATTTATAAAATCCACCTTTCTCTTTTTTACCGTATTTTCGAGAGTTGATTTATTTCAGAGAAATTAATTTTTTACTTTTTATTGAATTTTAACGAGCCAAGCCATTTCATAAAAATTTATCATCTTTTTAGAAGAGTACCCGCTATTATTCAAGTTATTCGGTGAGCCTCCTTCGTAAGTAAATTGACCTGGTGGAAATCAAATGTGGAAACTAATATTCGATAATGACTGGTGAATAAAAAAAAAAAAGAGAAAATAGAATTTGTATTGAAAGACGCATACGTGGATATATATATTCATAAGTTGTACTCCATTACATGGGACCATTGGAAAAATTATTGGTACTTCAAGTGCGTATAAGGGAACTTGAGGTTCTCGCACAAGAACTCATTGAAGAAGTCACGCCAGAAATTTTCTTAAATCAACTCGGCTTAGAACGAATAAAACAGCAAGAAAGAATAATTGCTAAAACATACGTGAGGAGAACTACAAGGAAAATAGTTTCCCCGAATATTAATTATAGAGAGTAATATTATATTTGTTTTAACCAGACAACCATCAGACTTCTTGTGTTGTTTCTATACGATTCGCTCCGTAACATTAACTTCTTGGTACAATCATTTACATAAATTCTGTCAAACTACCAGGCGTTAAAACAGTTGGCATACAATTCTGAAAATATTAATAGAATTACAAACAGTTCTGTTATTCACTCCTACGTTGCTCATCTTAACAATCCTCTCGAGCGATCACTAGCATCGTTCACCTCCATTCATCCCTCATAACATTGCACCTCGACCTGCACGTGCTACTCTTTCTGCCATATGCCTTTAAGAAATCCACCGTCTCGCTTACACCAGCAGACAACCTTCTAAAACCCTATCTCATCTATTAAATCCACCGTCTCGCTTACACCAGCAGACAGCGTTCTAAAACCCTACCTCATCCATTAAATCCACCGTCTCGCTTACACGAGCAGACATCGTCCTAAAACCCTACCTCATCCATTAAATCCACCGTCTCGCTTACACCAGCAGACAGCATTCTAAAAACCCTACCTCAACTATCCACTTTTCAACCTAACACATGGGCAACCAGATTTGTTCGCGCACGTATCACTAACAACACAATAATCACAAAACACATTACACTAGTGAGAGAAATCCTATGTTTTAGCTCCTCGCGCAAGTGAGTCCGGGGCTGGCAAGGTTCGCTCACGAAACACATTACACTAGTGGGAGAAATCCTATGTTTTAGCTCCTCGCGTAAGTGAGGTCAAGGCTAGCAAGGTTCACTCACGAAACACATTACACTAGTGAAAGAAATCCTATGTTTTAGCTCCTCGCCTAAGTGAGGTTAAGGCTAGCAAGGTTCGTTTACAAAACACATTACACTAGTGAAAGAAATCCTACGTTTTAGCTCTTCGCGCAAGTGAGTCCGGGGCTAGCAAGGTTCGCTCACGAAACTCATTACACTAGTGGGAGAAATCCTATGTTTTAGCTCCTCGCGCAAGTGAGTCCGGGGCTAGCAAGGTTCGCTCACGAAACACATTACACTAGTGGGAGAAATCCTATGTTTTAGCTCCTCGCGCAAGTGAGTCCGGGGCTAGCAAGTTTCACTCAGAAAACACATTACACTAGTGGGAGAAATTCTATGTTTTAGCTCCTCGCGTAAGTGGGGTTAAGGCTAGCAAGACTCATTCACAAAACACATTACACTAGTGGGAGAAATCCTATGTTTTAGTTCCTCGCGCAAGTGAGTCCGGGGCTAGCAAGGTTCACTCACAAAACACATTACACTAGTGAGAGAAATCCTATGTCTTAGCTACTCGCGCAAGTGAGTTCGGGGCTGGCGAGGTTCGCTCACGAAACACATCATACAAACAAGACAGACATAACTATACGTACTATTTACTTATTTTGACAATTACCGACCCGAATCATTCATCCATGCCGAAAACCCGTAGAGCAGTGTTGTGTCGCGGAATATTCCTCTAACGTATTCTCAGGTATATTCCTTAGCGGACACAGTTAGAGATGGAATTCTGAAAGATAGCTGTCATACAAGACGGGATGCGAAGTAGACGCCGACGCAGCATGAAGCGACTCGCGAGGCGATCTACGATAGGCTAAAGCTAAAGCTGCCAAATAAGGGATTTTAGAAAACGCAGTTGCTAACTGCTTCAGAAAAGACAGAATTAATTTCGACTTAACAGAGAGCGGTTGGTTCCTCGTTCAACACTCGAAACAACGGATTATTGTACTTCTTACTTTGATATATAAATAGGCAACGGAAAGTTACCGTCGCTTATAATAAATACTTCCTTTTATATAAATTCGCGTTTCCATCTTTTACTCGAGATCCATCTCCTTATCGGCAAACGATCCCAAAAAATAATAACTTTTAATATTATACCGACTACCGAATAATCCAATTACTCGGTACCGGCATAACAGCAGGAAGAAAAATTCAAGCACGAAAATTAAAACAGCAATTCTTAAAAACACAGTACCAAGTTCCAATAATTGCGTGCAAATCGTATAACGAGCAAAATCCTAGAGTTTTTGATATTGAAATAGAAAGCGATAATAAAACTATCCCTCTCGAAGGAAGAGAAATAACAGAATATAAGAAACATTGTGACGACACAATTGCAGTACATAACGACTACTTGAGGCAAGAAAGGAATAGAAATTTAAATTCTAGTAAAACAAATTGTCCTTCAACGGTAACAGAGAGTGAATGGTATAACAAGCAAAATTTTGGAGTCTAACATCAAATCTACAAAAGATAACGAAGGTATTTTCCTTAACCAAGAAAAAATAATAGGTTTTCAGGGACCTTTAGGTGAACAAACAGAGAAGTATAATAACCATTCAGACAATACAGAGGCAGATTGCGCGACCCTCTCTAACGAGACGATACTATTAAGGGAAATTTATTAAGGGAAATTACGTACGAAGCAGGCAGCAGTAAAGTCACACAGGGTGTCGACACAGAAATAGCGAATAAATCTCAAATAAATCGCCTTAAGCAAATCCGAGAAATCGAGCGAAAAAAATTTCTAGACGAACTTGTTGCTAATTACGAAGCTCACTCGAGGCTTGGGATACGATATCATCTTATTCTAACATTCTCAAAACCTCAAAATTACTAAGATCGAATCGTTGAATAAACGTCAAGTCATCCTCCTGGAGAAAAAACCACATTTGATTTCACCTCAGAGAAATTTTGAAACGAAATTAAAGGAATAAAGCTCTATAATTTTTCTTCGTTACAAGTAACAAAAAAAAGTTATTCCTATTTCCTCCTCCTGCCCAATTTTACTCTAATAATATTCTTATGTACTGTTGCATATCTCTTTGATGAGGTATACCAAAAAATTTATACTTGTATAAAATACATCATAAATGAGTTCAACTGGATCAAAGGTAAGACTCGATGATAAAGTGATACATGATTATCCTGAAGACCGAAAAAAGAAATCTCGAATACATAGCCCTCCGAAATCCCAATTTGAGACAGTCGAAGGATTTTTCGACGAAAGTACTGACAGTTCGCATCCGAAGACTCCCTACACAACGAATCCAACGGGAGAAATTATTGCAGACACAGAGAAAAGTAGCAACATTAATCCAGAAAATCCGGAATTAATTAAAGTAGACGAAGACAGCCATATACAATCCTTGGAATTAACGTCGTCATTTAATTATTACAAAAACAGAAATAAACTGTGAGGAAGCAAGTGATTCTTCAAGTACTGAAGACATTTTATCAGACAATCTTGATAATTATAGTACACCAAATAGTCCCTTACAGATTCAAAAAATTTCAAGGAACTCAGAAAGTTTTAAGCAATTCACGAACCGAGTGCAAGAAACACTTACGGCGAGATCGGGAAATAATTTATTGTCTGCGGTTGGATTTTTGGAAGAACCTGGTCACTAATATTTACCACTTGTAATATATAGAAATCCCTGTAACGAAATTCCAGTTCAGATTCCCGCATTCCCCGACCATATTGTGAAAGGCGTCGAGCTGTAGCCCGCTACACACGAGACAACAGGTAGGAATACACCAGTCATAGCTACCCCGAACCCCGTAGGCACCACGCCCACGTTAGGCCTTTCGAACTCCAGCGACATATTTTACACTCCTGCAGGGGGGTCTACCCCATTCGACTCACCCATCGGTACACAGCCCCTCGTGAGTCATAATAAAACACTGTCTACTCCAATAGGAAGAAGCAATACTTGTGAAAAATCTAAACTAAAATCAATAATTAAACCCTCCCACATTGTGCTACAGAATTTGTTGAAAAATTTACACCTGTTATGTGAATACGAACCTGCTATTCCTGGTTGCTCCTCCCACCCCACAGGAAAAATGTCGAGTCCAGATAAAAAGCCCAGTAAAATACCACCAGTGAACTTTTCTCTTGAAACTAGTGACCCTGTACCCGACCCTCCTCCCATAATGGGTAATAATAACCAAACGTTGTCTCTTCGAGTACACTGGCTGTCATACCGAATTATGACGGTCATACTTTGTCATTGGGAATGTTTATCCAAGGATGCAAGGAAGCTTTGGCTATGATGGGGCCAGGCGCCAAATCAAATTTAGTAAAAGCAGTCCGCATAAAAATAATTGGCGAACCCTGTCGCACTATACAAGGGCAAACTTTTGAAACAATAGAAGATTTGGGTAAATTTCTCAAAGATATTTATGCACCCACTCGAAACGTATACCAGCTGCAAAGTGAATTAGGATCAATATACCAGAGAGAAGGTGAGTCTGTTATTCCCTATTCGAATCGTGTACGAGATTTGGGAAATTTGATACTTGAAAATTATGATGCGAGCGAGGATAATCCCTTGGCTGGCGCTTTTATTGATAATAAAGGGTGGTTAAATTTTAAGGGCCGATGTTGATTTTGAATAAAATACAAATTATTTAGGAAATTATTGTCAATTCTTTTTATTATGATAATATGGTATGGTTCAATTATGTATGGAACAAAATATCGGCCAAATGGCCGCC
The DNA here is from genome assembly GCA_963942595.1 of Cylloceria caligata. Taxonomy (NCBI): domain Eukaryota; kingdom Metazoa; phylum Arthropoda; class Insecta; order Hymenoptera; family Ichneumonidae; genus Cylloceria; species Cylloceria caligata. The sequence continues at coordinate 30,669,900 of OZ012705.1, read as the reverse complement.
GCGACCTCGGCGGCACACCTCCATCCGATGGTCCAAATTTTCGATGACGCTTAGGCATAATTGAGGTTCTATGCCGTTAATGTGCCGAATTATCTCATCCTTTAGCTCTTGAATTGTTGCTGGCTTATCGACGTACACCTTTTCTTTCAAATAACCCCAAAGAAAGAAGTCCAACGGTGTCAAATCACATGATCTTGGCGGCCAATTGACATCGCCACCACGTGAGATAACACGGCCATTGAATTTGTCGCGCAGAAGACCCATTGTTTCGTTAGCTGTGTGGCAAGTGGCACCGTCCTGTTGAAACCACATATCGCCCACATCCATATCTTCCAATTCGGGCCATAAAAAGTTCGTTATCATCTCACGATAGCGAACACCATTCACAGTAACTGCCTGACCGGCCTCATTTTGGAAAAAATACGGCCCGATGATGCCGCCAGCCCATAAACCGCACCAAACAGTCACTCTTTGTGGGTGCATTGGTTTTTCGACAATCACTCTTGGATTATGATTCGCCCAAATGCGGCAATTCTGCTTAGTTAGAATCCACTGAGGTGAAAATGTGCCTCATCACTGAAGATGATTTTCTTCGAAAATTGATCATCCACTGTTGCCATTTCTTGCCACCATTCTGACCATTGACGACGTTTGGAATGGTCAAGAGGCTTTAGTTCTTGAGTCAATTGCACCTTATAAGCGTGTAAATGCAAGTCTTTATTCATAATGTTCATCAACGACGAGCGTGAGAGGTGCAATTGTTGGGCACGACGACGAGTTGAGGTGGACGGCTCTTCAGCCACACTATCGCGAACAGCAGCAATATTTTCTGCAGTACGAGCTGTACGAGCATGCACTGGTGTTTTAATATCTCCTACAGACCCGGTTTGCTCAAATTTTTCCACGATTTTTCCGATTGTACGCACATTTGGACGATTAAATTGACCGAAAAAATCACGAAGTGCACGATATGCATTTTGATTTGAACGCCCATTTTCATAATAAGCCTGAATAACTTTAACGCGTTGCTCGATTGTGTATCTTTCCATGGTTCAAATTGAGTTAGTCTGAAATTGAGAAATGTCAAATGAAATGCAGAAAAAAACTTGACGTTTAGGTGTGGTTCACATTCAACATCGGCCCTTACAATTTAACCACCCTTTACTAGACAAAGCCTTCCAGCTTGTTTTCTACACGGTTTAAAACCGGAAATCGAACAACGATTAACTCCCAATAATAATCTCGAAGAATTAATAAAGCTAGCAGTGCAGACCGAAAAGAGTTTAGTGTCCCAAGCAGCCTTGCGTAGCGTTGAACAAGTAACGTCGAGTCCAAGGGTCCCTAAGCCCGAGGCGAAACGAGGAGTACACGTGGTAACAAGCGAAGAAGTGCATTGCCAGTTGTGCAATAAAAAAGGGCGCAATGCTAAAAAATGTTCGACTTAGAAGACTAGCCAAGCGTTGGCTGTTGGGTTACAAAATACGGGAAATGTCGATAAAGGACCGAGCATATGTCAGATCTGTCAGAAGACTGGACACTCGGCAGACAAATGTTTTTAAAATTTTCCACCTTCAAATAACAATAAATCTAGCCTCGAAGCTCCTTCATTTATCATGTGTCAGATCTGTAAAAAAACAGGACACTCGGCTGACAAATGTCTTAAAATCTTCCGCCCTTCCAATAATAATAAACCCGTCTTTGACGGTCCTCCGCTCACTGTATGCCAGGTATGTAATAAGCGCGGGCACACTGCCGACCGTTGTTATAAAATTTTTCCTCCTGAAAGGAAGGAGTCGGGAAATACATCGATGTTTTGTCACTTTTGTAAAAATCATGGACACACAGCGAATCACCGTCCTCAATCACCGTCAGCCCCCCCCCCCCCCTAAATTAATGTCTTTATCGCAAACACAGGTACCAGTCAATCTCCGATACCAAAATCCTAGCGATATTCGGTGCCAAATATGTAAAAAAGAAGGCCACGGGGCTCATATTTGTCCATATCGTAACAACCATTCCCAGCCTTTAAATATCAATCGGTCGGAAAATCGCGGAAATATTAATAATTTCATTAATAATTCCATGAATTCAACAGGACCATGTTTTTATTGCAAACAATCCGGTCATTTTATCTGTGAGTGTCCCGCTCGAAGGGACAGCGAAGCAACATATGGAAGTACGGGAAACCGAAGTGGTCTTCCGAGTACGGGTGCGCCCAGGGAGACTCCGCTAAACATGCATCCAATCCGTACTATTTCAATCGCAGCTTCAACCCTCAACCGCAAGTAGTCCGAATGTTTAATATACAATTGCATCGAGAAAGTAGTGTTCCGACGGTTACGATAACGGCATCGGAAGTAATACCCCCTATCACTCTTATGGTTGATACGGGATCCGGGCCGAATATTTTCAAGAAACAATTTGTAAATGAACATATCGCTATAAATCACGAAGAAATTTCACAACTTAATGGAATAACAACAAATTCAATTTTTACTTTGGGACATATTACCATACAAGCCTTCGGACGGTTCGCTACTTTCCATATTGTAGATAATAACTTCCCCATAAAGGAAGCTGGTATATTGGGTTCGGAATACGTTGACGGCAATCGCGTGAAAATTGACTATGAAAAAAGACAATTGAAAATGCAGAATGTAAGAATACTATTTGCAACTCAGGAAACTTGTGTTATCCCTGCAGCGTCCACCAAATTGTGCTTCGTGAGAGTAAAGAATTTGGATTTACGGGAAGGTTATCTGCCTCCCCTGGATGCAGGTGAAGGTATAAACATAGAAAGCGGGTTTGTCATTAATAATAATGGTAAAGCTTACATTTATGTGACAAATAGCAATAGGTATTCGGTTCAAGTCCAGGTACCAGTACTAGAGTTAATGTCATCAGAGGAATTAACTTACGGTACAGGAATAAGAGAATCTACCGACGATACAAAGACGAAAAAGGAACGACAGGTAACAAGTAAAGTTGAATTAATGAAAGAAAATAAGTCCTCGGACGGACTGAGTCACGAAACTAATAAAGATAAAATCAATTCAAGTGAAAATATTGGAAAAAAATTCATTCCGACGGGAAAGAATGTGTTCTTATCAGAGACACTACCCCGCGGAGATACTATGGTTGATTTGGTGAAAAAAATTATAAAGGAAGAAATAAGAAATTGTTCAGAAATTATTGAAGAAGCTTACGAAAATCGTGTGAAAAATGAAAAATCAAGTAAAGCAATTGGTAAAGTAAAAATAGAAGATAAAGTTGAAAATTTGCAGTCTAGTTCGCGAAATTTTATGGAACTTTGTACATCGGATTCGAGCAAGGAGAACACTTATTTTGAAGCTGTAGAGATTATTGTACCTAGAGAAAACATTGTCTATCCGAATTTGATAGAGACGAAAGTAAACTGTGTTAATGAGGAGACTTGCCCTGGCTCCACAGGGGTGTCTGTGCCGACGAAACGGGCAGCGCTCGTTGGAGAATTAAGGGAGCTCAGCTCAAATTTTTTGGGAAAATCTGTGCCTATGGAAAGGACAGAATCCCTTCAATATTTTGATAACAGTGTTCAAGAAAAAAGTGTTATTTGTTCGAATTCGATAAAAACAGAGACACCAATGGGGTGTACCGAATTAAATTGTGAAAACGAAATGAACGTTGTCTATCCGAATTCGATAGAGACGAAAGTTTACTGTGTCAATGAGGAGACTTGCCTTGGCTCCACAGGGGTGTCTGTGCCGACGAAACGGGCAGCGCTCGTTGGAGAATTGAGGGAGCTCAGCTCAAATTTTCTGGGAAAATCTATGCCTATGGAAAGGACAGAAACTCCTCAAGTTAATGAAAATTATGTTCAAAAAGAAAACGTCGTTAATTCAAATCCAATAAAAACAAAAATATCGACAAAAGATAGCGAGTCTAATTGTGTTAATTATGCGGGTTGTTCGAGCTTCAGAGCCGCAATTGTGCCGACTGAACGGACAGAACTTGTTGAAGATATGCGAAAACCCGATCCAGATTTTATAGTGATATCTGTGCCTATGGAAAGGACAGAACTCTTTGATGATGTTAATAATTACAATGAAGAATTTAGAAAGTCAACCAAAGAACAAATACTCCGAGAGAATAGAAACGTTGCAACAATTGAATCAGTAAAAGTCAATTATTCAGATTTTATCAAAGCATCAGAGTCAATAAAAGAAGTAATAACGATGGAAAATAAAGAAGTACTTTGCCAGAAACCTGTTGAACCTTTCGTGCCTGTAAACCATTGCGATCAAACTGTCAATTTTTTAAATTATGAAGACCCGAAGAATTTACGAACAATTTGTACACTTGAACCGTCAAAAAAGGGAAATATTATAGAAAATATTAAAGATAAAGATACACGTTTGAGAAGCGAGAAATATAGTCCGAAAACGTATAAAATCATGAACGTTTCGTTAACACAAAAACTCAGTATAGCTAACATCACTGCCGAAATTCAACCTTTCATTCGCGAAAAATCATATTACGTAATATCAGAATCGGTAATGATCGACCGTTATAATCAAATTAAGGAATTATTAAGACTCGCCGAATTGAACGAAGAAGAAAAAGCAAGTATCGAGACACTTTAAAGGAAAGCGCACATTAATACCAAATCCCAGGAGATACGTTGACATGCACCACTATATTGCAACATCAGATTCCTACTATCGATGATCTTCCTATAAATACTCGAGGATACAGATGGCCAGAATGTACTAAAGAAGAAATAGGCAAGCAAATAGAGGATATGCTCGGTAAAGGAGTAATAATACCCTCTACCTCGCCATTCAATTGTCCTGTCTGGGTCGTTCCCAAGAAAGACGACTCTCAGGGTAATAAAAAATGGAGGGTCGTGTTCGATTACCGATCGCTGAACGAAAAAACGATCGCCGACGTGTACCCCATACCCAATATCAACGATATATTAGATCAATTAGGCGGTGCACAATACTTTTCTGTATTCGATTTAGCATCAAGATTTCATCAGATAGAAATCTCTCCAGAGGATCGTCATAAGACCGCATTTACTACGCCACGTGGCCATTTCAAATTCGTTAGAATGCCGTTCGGCCCTCGGAACGCCCCTCCGACGTTTCAAAGAGCAATGGACACTAACAAGGAAAGATAGTTTGGTGTCCCTTTCCGATTTTGATGAAACTCACGTATGTTGTAGAGCATCAAAAACTAAAAGACACGTATTTTTTTTTGTCGGCGGAAAAACATTTCTAAGGGGTGAAATCGCCCTTCAAAATTAGCATGTCGAGGGGTGATTTTGCAGTTTCACCCAGAAGGCGTCAATCGATTTTAATAAAACAAAAACCAAAATACTCCTCATTGAAGACAATCAAAATTCCACGCTAGGTTGAACAAAAAAATTCATTTGCAGGGGTGAACAACCCCCTGATTTTTCAATTTTCCACCCTACACAAAAAACTAACCAACCAAATTGAACAGAACATGTACCATTTGGAAGGGCAAGTTAAAATAAAGTCGACGTATTTTTGCACATTCACAGGAAAATGAGTTTACGGGGGTAAACTACCCCTTATCCATTAGTACGTATATTTGTGCGTACATTCTTGTTTCTCGTTATTTAAATCTCCGAATTGATTCAAAACATTCCTGTTAGCCGAAGTCAACGGGGGGCACTTCGCATGATGCTTTATTTATTATTAAGGGGGTGACCGGCTGGTACTTACAAGAAGGTCAGTTTGGTGTCCCCCTCCGATTTTGATGAAACTCACGTATGTTGTAGAGCATCGGAAACTAAAAGACACGTATTTTTTTTTATCGGCGGAAAAACATTTCTAAGGTGTGAAATCGCTTTTCAAAATTAGCATGTCGAGGGGTGATTATGCTGTTTCACCCAGAAGGCGTCAATCGATTTTAATGAAACAAAACCAAAATACTCCTAATTGAAGACAATCAAAATTCCACGTGAAGTTGAAGAAAAAAATTCATTTGCAGGGATGAACAACCCCCTGATTTTTCAATTTTCCACCCTACACAAAAAACTAACCAACCAAATAGAACAGAACATATACCATTTGGAAGCGCAAGTTAAAATAAAGATGAGGTATTTTTGCACATTCACAAGAAAATGAATTTACAGGGGTAAACTACCCCTTATCCATAAGTACGTATATTTGTCCGTACATTCTTGTTTCTCATTATTTAAATGTCCGCATTGATTCAAAGCATTCCTGTTAGCCGAAGTCAACGGGGGGCACTTCAGATGATGCTTTGTTTATTATTAAGGGGGTGACCGGCTGTTACTTACAATTAGAATGGTCCATTCACGAGTTTCGCGTTATTTACTGAAAAAAATAGCTTGTTCAAATACAGAATACTGGGGAATGTTGTTGGGGTTGAGTGGTTGTATGGCATATATGTATGGCTGTATTTCGAAACAGCGGCAATCAGCTGAGGACATAGGCGAGAAATAACAAATACCCGGTTTCGGCAAGCGCATTTATTCGACTGTCGTTCTTTTCACGTCCCGTGTTATCGCTCTCCCCACTCTCCATTCTCTCACATTTATTCTTACCGCCTTGCACATCTACATACACCACACTATATAATATAATTTATCATTCCTTTTACAATTCATCAACGTGCACATTACTGTCATAATTTGCAGCAATCATGGTTCGTAAACCGTGCAGAAATGATACTCTTCAAAAAAATGTTGCATGCATAAAGACTTCTTGCACCATGAGCATCTGATGATGGCCACATTATTACAACCTAGTACTTCGCAGTGTGTGTGCTTGAGACGATTGACCGAAACCAAAACTCATTGGATTGTCGAACTCGTTTGGCTTATCGGTTATAAAGGGTGGTTAAATTTTAAGGGCCGATGTTGATTTTGAATAAAACACAAATTATTTAGGAAATTATTGTCAATTCTTTTTATTATGATAATATGGTATGGTTCAATTATGTATGGAACAAAATATCGGCCAAATGGCCGCCGCGACCTCGGCGGCACACCTCCATCCGATGGTCCAAATTTTCGATGACGCTTAGGCATAATTGAGGTTCTACCGTTAATGTGCCGAATTATCTCATCCTTTAGCTCTTGAATTGTTGCTGGCTTATCGACGTACACCTTTTCTTTCAAATAACCCCAAAGAAAGAAGTCCAACGGTGTCAAATCACATGATCTTGGCGGCCAATTGACATCGCCACCACGTGAGATAACACGGCCATTGAATTTGTCGCGCAGAAGACCCATTGTTTCGTTAGCTGTGTGGCAAGTGGCACCGTCCTGTTGAAACCACATATCGCCCACATCCATATCTTCCAATTCGGGCCATAAAAAGTTCGTTATCATCTCACGATAGCGAACACCATTCACGGTAACTGCCTGACCGGCCTCATTTTGGAAAAAATACGGCCCGATGATGCCGCCAGCCCATAAGCCGCACCAAACAGTCACTCTTTGTAGGTGCATTGGTTTTTCGACAATCACTCTTGGATTATGATTCGCCCAAATGCGGCAATTCTGCTTATTGACGAATCCACTGAGGTGAACATGTGCCTCATCACTGAAGATGATTTTCTTCGAAAATTGATCATCCACTGTTGCCATTTCTTGCCACCATTCTGACCATTGACGACGTTTGGAATGGTCAAGAGGCTTTAGTTCTTGAGTCAATTGCACCTTATAAGCGTGTAAATGCAAGTCTTTATGCATAATGTTCATCAACGACGAGCGTGAGAGGTGCAATTGTTGGGCACGACGACGAGTTGAGGTGGACGGCTCTTCAGCCACACTATCGCGAACAGCAGCAATATTTTCTGCAGTACGAGCTGTACGAGCATGCACTGGTGTTTTAATATCTCCTACAGACCCGGTTTGCTCAAATTTTTCCACGATTTTTCCGATTGTACGCACATTTGGACGATTAAATTGACCGAAAAAATCACGAAGTGCACGATATGCATTTTGATTTGAACGCCCATTTTCATAATAAGCCTGAATAACTTTAACGCGTTGCTCGATTGTGTATCTTTCCATGGTTCAAATTGAGTTAGTCTGAAATTGAGAAATGTCAAATGAAATGCAGAAAAAAACTTGACGTTTAGGTGTGGTTCACATTCAACATCGGCCCTTAAAATTTAACCACCCTTTATAATTACTTTTGAACCATGCATCTTTGAAAAGATTTATATATCTGGGTGATGAAAGTTGATTGTGTGCGAGCGATTGCAGTTTATTTCTGTTGTTTCTCAAGTGTAAATTAATATCAGAATTAAGTAATAATACACTGTCGGAAAAATGTCGTACAAAATTTTTCCATATTCGGAAACCAAAAACGTCGAGTGGTTGGATTTTCCCTGTGGTGCCTTTAGGTATTATCTTTATGATTGTTTTTTTGCCCCGAGGTGTTGCATTTTTAACAACTTCCGAGCAGTGTCCACTCCACGAGTCTATCAACAATACGCTGTCATGGCCGGTGTTGGGGAAGAATACTTTTTCCAACCAAACTTTGAAGTGCTCTATACATAGGGTGATATTAGTTATCGATATAGTATAATTCATCATATGTTCAATATTTTCTGGCAATTATTTTTGTCCATACCTGAAGTAATTTTTCCGGATTCCGTTGCTGTTAAAAATACGTTTTCTGGCCTGAATAAATTTTTTTCCACGTTTGGGCCGAACCCACCCTTTCCCTCTTTTAGAACGATAAAAAGGGGTGACAGTAATTTTCCATCTGCATTTATGGTTGGCTGGATAGTGTAGTTGTGAGTTGTAGATGATACGGATTGTACTACACATTGCACTTGTTTAGTTCCTTTAGCCGTCAGAGCCCTGCCAGAGTGGATTTTCAGTAGAAAACCGCTCTGATCTGAATTATATATGTTTTCCGGTCCATATTTTTGAATATATGGTTTAATTTCATTCACGAAGTTTTCTGCATTCATCCTTAAAACTGGTTCGTCTTCTATAGTCTTTCGTGTTACGAATTTATTAATTTTCCTGGACACAATACGATGTGATTTCTTGAACTTCCGAAGCCAATCACGAGAAGCTTTAAAACGAATGTCTTCGTGACCTATCTCTTTTTGAGCTTGTAGAGCCCACTTTTGAAGGTCGATATCATGAACAATGAAACCAGCATCTACTGCGGCTTATATGTTTTTCAAAGTATTCAGAGATTTGAGCTAATTTCACCTTGAAGGTCCCACCTTTGTTCATTTGATTTGCCCAGCGTTTTAATTGTCGTACAGATTTGACTTTTTTGAATTTCTGACTGACGATATCGACACCGTAATTTTTCTTCTTACCGGATCTCCAGTATTCGATTGCTTTGCGTTTGTAATCGTAGCTTTATCTTCTTCGTCTTTAGAACAAGTATCAGAATCCACTGGACCTTCATCATGTTGCCAAAGAGTGTCCTCGACAGGGTTAACATCATATTCCTTGAATGGCTCTTGAAAATCTACCGATTGTTCCTCGATAATTTCAACTCCGTTATAATCGTCCATGCAGCCGACCAGATATTTTTCGAAATTCTGCTTTACCTCGATTTCTGCATTGTTAATCGGAGTTTCGAGAATATTCATGGCTTCAAATGTAGCCAAAAGAAGTTTAATGACGTTGATTGGATTCACTTTCATGGTCTATTGTGTAACGGTAATTTTTTTACGTTCACATAAATTTTATTTATCGTGGGTTTTCGGGCTCGATCACATGGCTAATTAATATAGACTTCGTAGTGGTTGACAGTGAGGCTTTATTCAGAAGAGAAACAACTTCATAACATGTCACTTTTTAATGACGGTCCCTCGAATTTTTCTAGGATGACCATTTAATTCCGCAATTTTAGCAATTATTTCGACGATTATAATTCTATTTGGCATGCATCTATTCTCGGTATCATCGACGGTTTGTTTTTCTTGCCGTGCGGCGGTATTGCTGTACGCTCCAGACACACATATACTCATACCACCAGTCACTTGCCTCGCACTCACTCTTTCGATAGAGTGTACTAATTCTAATTACAATTATTTCTCTCACTCTCTTATTCAGCGGTCTTACTATATTCTTGGTGTACCAATGTTTCACTCTACTAGTTATTTTTCCTCGCATTCGCTCTTTCGATAGAGTGTATGAACTCTATGTACAATTCTTTTCTTCCACACTTATTTTGCTCAGACACACTCTATTATTAATATCTTCCGATACGAGATTCGCTTATCCATACTTATTCCTCCTATGCATTTAATCCTACTTATTCTCATTTAATTCTACTTGTTCTATCTACTACAATTCCTAATTCTATTCTCTACTCTGTATCAAAATTTGGGAATTCCCTCGATTATTTTATTATTATTTCCTCTTATTGGAGCATAAATTCTTGGTATTCTCGGGCTCGTACCTCGATGGCGCGTTTATGCCCGGGTATTCCCTTGCTGCCCACACATACACCGCCTCACGCACACGCTCACTACTTGGATAGAGTGTATAAACTCTATTTACAATTCTTTTCTCTTTCTCTCTCGTATTTCCTTCTCTCTTTCTCTCTTCCACTCATACGATTCTTCGATTCTCGTTTATCTCGCAAGTTTAAATCCCATACGACGGATTTTATTCCTCCGAAATGTTCTATTACTTAAAGATACTCTGCTTACTCGTTGCACTTACTCTATATGCTTATCCCTATTTTCTTAATCTTATTCTTTTTGAGAAAACTTGTTTAATTGTATTGATAAATTCTACGCGCCTATGCACTTTGACTTAATGATTAACGATATTTACATGCTCCATCACCTTCTACACTATGGAGTGAGCTTATCCTGATTAAATTTCTATTTCTCTCCAATTTTCTCTTCTCTCTTTCGGCTTGTTCTCGACTTATACTCCCAAAATTTGCTTGTTTCACATGTAAAATGTAGATTCTACACTTCACTTTTTGGTCTGGAAGACTGTCCCTCCTCCTCTCGTACAGGCCTTTTTATAGGCCTCGCCAATGTCTAACCCCTCTCTCCTCTAGTCGCTGTACATTTTTTTAAAATCTACCGGATTCATTAATTTTCATTTCGGCCGTTGCCGCGCCTACCGCCTTCCCCTCTTCTCCCAGCAAGGCCAGCCGGTTGCTGACCTGCTGTTTATTTCATGGAGGGAATTTCGGAAGCTCGTTTTTATACCAGGTTCGATGGCCTAGTGCTCGCAGTGTTCGGTACCTACACCGAGGTTCTCGCTTACTCGCTGTCAGACTTCTCGCTCTTATTATGATCGCGAGGCTTCCATTACAACGGCTATCAGCCGGCATGCCTTATTATATTTCTTTTTATGAAATCTGCTTCTTGCTTGCTAGTTTGTACTCTTAAGGTCCCTTAATGCGAATACCTCTCAATTAATTTTTTTTATCAGAAATTATAACGGACGCACTGCCACTCCGTTCAAATGAGCAACTGAAGATAGCTGTATGTATCGCGGTTTTTATATTTGAAAGATTTGTTGTTGAACCACATGCGATATCAGCAGATAATACGCAGTCCCAGATAGCCGCCTATGTAGAAAACACCTCTTACTGCGTCGAAAGTATTTTTATCGTATTGGGGTATGATTAGATTACTCAAAAAAATAAGATCATATTCATTTCGTTGGAATAACTGACAAAGTTCTATAGATGGAACGACTGTTGCATCATCGACTTATTCCGAAATTTGCGCCGAATCGAAATACTATCTAATCGAAAGGTCGATGACATATGACGATAAATTATTGATAAGCACAAAATCAGCACAAAGAGTGAACGCAAGCAGCTCTTTAACATGTAAATAACGAGAAACAAGAATGTACGCATAAATATACGTACTAATGGATAAGGGCTAGTTTACCCCCGTAAATTCATTTTCCTGTGAATGTGCAAAAATACGTCATCTTTATTTTAACTTGCGCATCCAAATGTTATATGTTCTGTTCGATTTGGTTGGTTAGTTTTTTGTGCAGGGTGGAAAATTGAAAAATCAGGGGGTTGTTCACCCCTGCAAATGAATTTTTTTCTTCAACTTCACGTGGAATTTTGATTGTCTTCAATAAGGAGTATTTTGGTTTTTGTTTCATTAAAATCGATTGACGCCTTCTGGGTGAAACTGCATAATCACCCCTCGACATGCTAATTTTGAAGGGCGATTTCACCCCTTAGAAATGTTTTTCCGCCGATAAAAAAAAATACTTGTCTTTTAGTTTTCGATGCTCTACAACATACGTGAGTTTCATCAAAATCGGAGGGGGACACCAAACTATCTTTCCTTGTAAGTGGGCTCACACTAAGTGGGGTTCTCGGGAAAGGACTATTTGTTTATTTGGACGATATTGTCATTTATGCCTACAATCTCAAAGAACACGAGAATATATATCACGAATTAATTAAACGATTAGAAGCAGCAAATTTAAAATTACAACCAGATGAATGCGAATTTTTAAAAAGAGAAGTCGCGTATTTAGGACATATAATCGGAAATAATGGAGTTCGGCCCGATCCTAAGAAATCAGAAGCTGTACGTGAATATCCCGTACTTAAGAATGTTGAAAATATTCGACAATTCCTGGGATTAACAGGTTATTATAGGCGGTTCATACGCCAAGATATCAAAACCCCTTACGACTTTATTACGCAAAGAAAATATATTTGATTGGGGACCCGAATAACAACAGTCATTCGAAATTTTAAAGAATAAACTTTGTAAGGCTCCAGTTTTGCGATATCCTGATTTTTCCAAGCCTTGTATTTTAACGGCACATGCATCGGGTTATGCTATCAGTAGTATACTTTCACAAGGAGAAATTAACAACGATCATCTATGCGCTTACGCCTCGCGAGCTTTGAGTCTAGTCGAAGAACGGTACGACACTTACGAAAAGGAAGCATTGGCTATAGTATACTCTATACTTAACTTTCGGCCATATCTGTATGGGCACCATTTCACTGTAGTAACCGACCATAAACCGCTGTTGTGGTTTCGACGGGCTACAGATGGAAATCCTAAAATCCTGCGCTGGCGACTGAAACTCGCCGAGTACGAATACGATGTAGTGTACAAGGCCGGAAAAACTAATGTTAACACCGACGTGCTCTCAAGAAACCCCATAGAGTCATTAACTACTACAAACGATATTAACATGGTTCGCTCGAATCCTCCAAAAAGTCACCGTAAAAATAATCAACGTATCTTATCAGACACCGATATGGCTCGGCTATTAGAAGAAGATTCAGAAGAGGAGGCAAATCTAAGCAACGATGTCCCTGGAAATTTCGGTTATCTTAACGATGTAGAAGAATGTGACTGGGTACGTGAGTCGGTTGATCCTTTCGAACAGCTGGAAGACATAGCCTCTCCATACAAATCAACGACCAATAGTCACGAAAACGAAATTTTTCAGACGCCTGCAGCGAACAAGGCACCACTAAAGGAGCCCACCGTAAAAATGAAAGCTAATATGCCTCGGGAGACACGCAAGAATGAAAACATCGAAACTAAGATTAAGCAAGTGACCTACAGTGTTGAGAACTTTCCTCTGCCATCCGACACCTCTTTAGATCGACCGAGTAACCAAACACATGTGCCGTTACCAGTCCTATCCCACAACGATGTGCCCCTTAAGAACAACGAATCTAGCGACGAAAGCGAACTCAAGGACCATAACCCTCGAGAAAACTCAGACAGAACAGTACAGGGAAAGCATGCACGTGAACTCTTCAAAGGTAGCGAAACAGAACCCCTAAGCGACAACATGTCCGACGTAAAACCTGAGAATTCACTTATATTGCCCGCCACCATCCAGCATAAAACTACGAAGGGTAGGATTATTGCTTCCAACGTCAAACAATCACGAGATTTATTTCACACTCGAAAAGATAATTTAGTTTATTTTGTTTCCACCGACTATGCACCGATAGACACTGCAGCTATTGCATTACGAGATAACGACAATTTTCCACACTTAAAGAATCTAGAAGTAAAGAAAGCTCAATCTATTATGAAACGAGCTCACAGATTCAATATAGCTTTGCCTATCACAGATAATTCTGGAGAAGGTCCCACATTAATTTTGGAAAATATAGTAGAAGCTTTAAAAAGTGCTCGTTATTTAATTGACAGGTTATCATTGCAAACCGTCAGCATTGCAAAATCAAGTTTTATGTTAACCGTGCCATGGGAAAATATTATGACTCAAATTCGATTAATATTCGCGCAATGCGACGTTAAAATCATTATTTGTCACGGGTTAGTAAGACAACCCCCAGTGGAAAGACAAAATGAGATTATTGAAGAAATGCATTCGTCAACCATAGGCGGACACAGAGCTGTCAGTAAAACATATAATTGAATTTGTCGCTTGTATTATTGGAAAAATTTTAAAACTGACGTCCAATTGTATATTCAACGGTGTTTACAATGTCAATTAAAAAAATTAGTCCGCGTAAAAACTAAACAGCCTATGATCATAACAGATACTCCAGCAATAGCTTTCGATAAAATTGCAATGGACACAGTAGGCTCTATGCCAAAAACTAAGCAAGAAAATGAATACATACTTACAATTCAAGATCAATTAACAAAATATTCAGTAGCAATCCCTTTGCCTAATGCAAAAGCAGTAACAATAGCAGAAGCATTTGTCAAACGATTCATTTGTTATTTCGGCTCACCCAAAGCGGTAGTCACTGACCAAGGTAGTAATTTTTTGAGTAATTTCTTAAAACAAATTGCGAAATTGTTCAAAACACGTAAAGTTAGAACTACAGCATTTCACCCTCAATCCAATGGATCATTGGAAAGATCGCATCATGCTCTTGGTGAATATCTTAAACAATTCACCACTATACAAAATAATTGGGATGGATGGGTTTAAATGGCTATTTACAATTACAACACGAATGTACACGAAGGTACTAAGCATACTCCATACGAAATGGTTTTTGGCAAGATAGCTCGTACCCCTTCTAGTATGCCCCCTGCCGAGATGGAAAAACTCGCCACGTACGACGAATATCTAACGCAACTGGTCACGCAAATCCATGAAATACAGGGTTTGGGACGACAAAATTTGATAAAGGCTAAAGAAAATTCCAAAATATATCAAGACAAAAAAATTAATCCTGTAGCATTTAAAGTGGGTGAACCAGTATTTTTGCTTAAAGGACCAAAACCAGGAAAACTCGGTGACCACTACACTGGTCCGCACGAAATAAAGACTATATTAACGAACGGTAACGTACGTATTAAACTCCCAAACAGAGACATTATTGTACATTTAAATCGATTGAAAAAATCGAGAATTGCATACTAAGATTTTCGAAATAATTTTTCGAGAAACATATTTCGCATAAAAATATACGATGTTTGAATGGTACGCATTCACGCGGCACTTTCTTTTTGGATATCAGATAATAATAAACATAGAATTTACATAATAAAATTGATATATACGAATGAAAAATCAAAAAATAAAAATAAAAATGAAAACATATATATATATCATACGGGAGTAAACATAAAACTACAATAGGCTGTAATAACACTCCATATTTATTTTTATCAACGATATTTCAATACTAGGAGACAATTTTGGCATAAACGATGCCAAGTTGTCCACCAAATACCGTGCTATAACGTATTCATCAAATAACCCTCTATCCGATAAATAAACATATTAAATATGAAAGGAAATAATATCAGGGGTACAAATTGAAAATGCGGGTTTGATAACAGATGGCGTTACTAACGCTATACGCATCAGGCAGTACTGTGACTATGTTCATGTCAAAGCTACGTCTTATAGCTTTAATTTTCAGTATGTGTCAATTTGTCGCAGTGTCAAATTCATAGTTTTTTTGAGCTCTCAATATGTCGAGTTTCGTGCCAACAAAACAGCATTTGCGGGAAGTTTTAATTTACTTCTTTAATTTGAAGAAAAGTGCTGCTGAAGCACATCGATTGGTCTCCGAGGCTTATCCGAGTCATGTTCCATCGGTTTCAACGTGCGAGAGATGGTTTGTGCGGTTTAGAAGTGGTGATTTTGACGTTGAGGACAAAGAGCGGCCGGGCCAAGTGAAAAAGTTTGAGAATGCTGAACTGGAGGCAATACTCAATGAAGACTCGTGTCAAACTCAACAAGAGCTCGCAGATTCATTGGGAGTGACACAACAAGCCATTTCCCATCGTATAAAAGCCCTCGGAATGATCCAAAAGCAAGGACATTGGGTGCCGTATGAGCTGAAGCCGAGAGACGTCGAGCGCCGTTTTTTTGCATGCGAACTGCTGCTCGAACGGCAAAAACGGAAGGGTTTTTTGCATCGCATTGTCACTGGTGATGAAAAGTGGATCCATTACGATAACCCGAAGCGCAAAAAATCATATGGTTACCCCGGCCATGCATCATCATCGACGGCCAAACCAAATGTTCACGGCGCCAAGCTCATGCTCTGTATTTGGTGGGACCAGCTGGGTGTGGTGTATTATGAGCTATTGAAATCGAACGAAACCATCACAGGAGCACTATACCGAACTCAATTGATGCGTTTGAGCCGCGCACTCAAAGAAAAACGGCCACAATACGAGCAAAGACACGACAAAGTAATTTTGCAACATGACAACGCTCGGCCACATGTTGCAGCGCCGGTCAAAACATACCTACAAACGCTGAAATGGGAAGTCTTACCCCACCCGCCGTATAGCCCAGATATTGCTCCTTCCGATTACCACCTTTTCCGATCGATGACACATGGCCTAGCTGACCAGCGCTTCCATTCTTACGAAGAAGCCCAAAAATGGGTCGATGACTGGATAGCAGCCAAGCCGGCCGAATTTTTTCGCGACGGTATCCGTAAATTGCCAGAAAGATGGGAAAAAGTTGTGGCTAGCGATGGACAATACTTTGAATAATTCATTTGTTACCATTTTTTCAGAATAAACGTTCAAAAATAGAAAAAAATCCCGCATTTTCAATTTGTACTCCTGATACATACATATAATCATAGTAATAATAATAATAGTAACAATAATAATGGTAATAATAGTAATAGCAACAATAATAATAATAACAATGATCAGTGTGTTCAAGTTTTAGTGAATAGAAATTTTTCTTAAAGGTTTTAAACCAGGCAAACATAGTTACCAATACACCAACGCAAACGAGATACCAGGAAACGCACTCAAAGACAAGGTATTAAATAAAACCTCTTGGAAAAAAAAATATCTTAGTGCACCCCGATCAGTTTTAGACTTCAAAGGAGAGAGAGAGTACAACCAAATATAAAGAGAATGCCATAATAACCATATTAAGAACATTAACGTATACCAGTAAATATACGCATAAATATTTTTATTAACTAAATAAACACACTACTATTTATACCTGCATCTTGAAAAAGATTAATTATAAAAGTGTGCATATCATCAATAAGCATGTCATCAAAAGGCCCAAGCGGCATGTACTCATACGAACAAGTGCGTCTCGACAGTTACTGTAGTTGGCCAGTAAATTTTCTAGACCCGCGGCAGCTTGCCGCTGCAGGATTTTATTACACCGGGCAGGACGACGAGGTCAGTTGTTTTGATTGCAGAGTTACTATTAAAGAATGGGAAGTTGGTGATATACCAATGCATGACCGCCGTAGGTGGCAAGAACGTGGGAACGTTCCCATCGGGGCCGATCCACGAGATGTACCCCTTTCTTGTCAAAAAGAACGCCACGATTGCAGACTAGAAGTAAGAGTAAACGCGACCCCTGATTGCCACGAAGATATGCCTCCAAAGAAGAGCGATTTGACTCCCATGTATCCCGCATTCGAAGATTATGCTAAACGAGTAGACAGCTTCACTTACTGGCCTGGAAATTGTGAAATTAATATTACAGTATTAGCAGCAGCCGGATTCTTTTTCACGGGCAGCCAGACTAAAATCAGGTGTTTTCATTGCGGAATATCATTAGACAATTGCGAAATTTATGACGACCTTTGGGAAAAGCATGCTATATAGGGCCCTAATTGTCGTTACATAATAATGAGTATAGGAAGTCGACCACCCGGTCAAACACCTCGTCGCCATCCTTTTTCCTCGCTAACACCCGCCTCTCAGACAGAACTGTACCAGAGCCCCCCTGCCTGCGATCAGAGAATTGTCGCCAGACTATTGGAAAGGCTCCGAGCCACCCTCGACTGTCTAGAATGGGGATGTTCCAGGGACGAAGGCCTACAGCCCTCGTACCCCACCTACGAAAACTATACAGACCGCATGGAAAGCTTCATTTCCTGGCCTGAGACGCTACCGATAAAACCAGTAACATTAGTAGATGCTGGATTCTTTTATTCTGGGAAAAAGGACAGAGTAACTTGTTTTTATTGCGGAATTAAAATAAAGCGTTGGGGAACGGGTCCAAACCCCTTACACGTCTTGCTAAATCCAGGTTGTCGATTCCTGAGCATGACTACGAATACGTTCCCATGTTCCTCTTAGTCCACCAGTCTTACCGATGCAATTGCATCATTACTTCACAGACCTCCCGCTCCCCTCCATCGCCCTCTAACCAAGATAATCATCCGAACCAACATTCCGATACAACGGACAAAGACGAGTCAGACGAAAAACTAATTACTTCACATCGTCGCAATTTCCGACCTCCTACCCCTTGGGCGGAGTCATTGGGCCTATCCACACTATCGCTGACACCCTCCCACGAGGAAGATGCCGCCTCTCAGTTATGTCAAACCTGCCATCACCAACCTATAAACGTGACGTTTCTCCCTTGCCTCCACGCAAATAATAATCCACGCAAAAATAGAGAAACATGCGACGAATGCAACTCAGAGATACAGTGCATCGTGCTTGATCCCGAATAGGATAACGATAACAAGGAGAAAAATTAAAAATTATATCGATAACAACAATAAGTAGCTAGAACTATACTTGTATATGTTGGTAAAAATCAACTCAGGATCAGTTAATGAATTCTCTTTCGCTCAAGCATAAATTGCCAAATCTCGAAGTACAGTTTCAAGTTAACTGTTGATGGACCTCGAGAATCTCAATACGCCTACAACAAAATAGTAAGAAATCCCCGATTATCGAGAGACTATTTAAGAATATAATGAACATATATATTTTTTCCTTTAGAAAAGCAATGATTACCACACTGTCACTTGGCGATTAATTTATTGTCGTACATATACTCCAGAAATCATACGATTGACAACATCCTAAAACAATACCAATACTTCCAACGCCGTATAAATTAATCACATGTAATTATTGCAGGAATAGTAATATACAAATATACAATAACCTCTGAATTCATAAATAAATTGTTCAATGTTCAGTTAATCTATCGACCCAACATCATCCAGATCGCAAGTATGGTTCTCGGCCCTGTCACTAGGAGCAGGACCAAGATACCCACATTTTCTAATCTAGGAAGACCAGTCACTAGTTCTACCGCTGTGTCTCCAATACATACCCTTCCTATTCCCAAAACCCCACGTAGTACCGAACAGATTACGATCCAAAACTTGGTGGACTACTTGTTGGAAAGCGACTCTACATTACGCCACCAACCACAAGCCCCCACCGACGATATTCACTCTCTTATAAACAAGTCGTGTGACTATTCAAAAACGCCATAATGGGACACTGGTACCACTTTCGCTACACAAATGGTAAATAAAAAAAAAATAAAAAAAAATGTATAATCAAAGGAATAATGCAAGGAAAACTTCTCCCAACACCAAATACTCACGTAAGTAAATCTATTTTGAGCTAAAACTATATAACCATACCCTTACATATATATTTTGATTCATAATACACAGAATTATTTTATTTATGCCTTTTCGCACTCTAAAAAAAAAAAGGTGTTGCATTTTTTCTCAGAATAAGAATAAAAAAAAAAAAAAAATATATATATATTTTTTTTTAAAGTATATATATATATATATATATATGTTTGTAAAAGGGTACTTATGGGGACACAAAAAAAAATGATTTTTTTCAGTGTACATAAGCTAGTACGATCCATGAAAGAACAACTCTAATAAAATTTTTCAAATCTGATATCTGGTTCTATCATATACACCAAGTCCCAAATTTATGCAAAAGGGTGTTTATGAGGACGGTCCCTATAAACACCATTTTACATCCATTTTCACTTGTCTAGTGGTACTTGTGGGGACACGCATTTACATTAGTATTTAACTCTAATCTATGACATGTTCCATCGGTCTCAATAGCAAAATAATGTTGGCTGTGTGATAATCTGTATATTTAATATAGTAGACAATAGACATTTTCAGAAAATACATCTGGAATGTACAATATAAGGTTTACTCGTCTGAAGTTGATGCTATTTGGTACTTGTGAGGACACCGGGGACTTTTCCATATCCCGATAATCCTCTTTATAGTTTTACGAGGCATTCAAATGAGTCCAGTATGAATATAGCCCTCTGTATATATTTAATTATAAAATCTTTTAATTTATTAACCAACTATTGTAATTTCAGTGTCCTCATAAATACCGATAGGCATAAAATCGTATATATGAAAGTCACTACTTACTGCCATTCGGTACTTGTGAGGACATCAGGTGGTATCGATCGGGTGGTCCTCATAAATACCGATAGGCATAAAATCGTATATATCGAAGTCACTACTTACTGCCATTCGGTATTTGTGAGGACATCGGGTGGTCTCGATTTTCTTTCCAGTAAAAAAAACGGCAATAAGATGCCACTTCATGGAGTTACTTTGATCCCCCACTTTTCTCCAAACTCCTACTTCTCTATTTTCTGTCAGCCAAAATTATTCATTGTTAATTCAGCATCCTTATAATGCATATGACTTGAGGGCAATCGGTACATCCGGGGATATTATGACTAATAATCGCACTTGACTGCTGAATGGGATGAAAATGGCGCATACGTTACATATTTTTCTTGCCTTTTGTTGAATCAGCGACTTTCGTACATGAGATTCTGCTGGATAGTTGATGACTTACCTAACAAAAGTGCATATGGGAACAGACGATTATCACAATATATAGGTGTGATATATCCGTCACGAAGGTCACTAGTATAGACACGTGTTCATTAAATAGGAAACGTCGGTTTCGATGTCATAATTAATTAAACAATAACAGTGGCTAAAATTACAGATCCTTGTAATTTCAGTGTCCTCATAAATACCGATAGGCATAAAATCGTATATATCAAAGTCACTACTTACTGCCATTCGGTACTTGTGAGGACATCGGGTGGTCTCAATTTTCTTTCCAGTAAAAAAAACGGCAATAAGATGCCACTTCATGGAGTTACTTTGATCCCCCACTTTTCTCAAAACTCCTACTTTCTTATTTTCTGTCCGCAAAAATTATTCAATGTTAATTCAGCATACTTCTAATGCATATGACTTGAGAGCAATGGATACATCAGAGGATATTATGACCAATAATCGCACTTGACTAGTGAATGGGATAAAAATCATCGACTTTCGTACATGAGATTCAGCTGGATAGTTGATGACTCACCTAACAAAAGTGCATATTGGGACAGACGATTATCACAATATATAGGTGTGATATATCCGTCTCGAAGGTCACTAGTATAGACACGTGTTCATCAAATAGGAAACGTCGGTTTCGATGTCATAATTAATTAAACAATAACAGTGGCTAAAATTACAGATCCTTGTAATTTCAGTGTCCTCATAAATACCGATAGGCATAAAATCGTATATATCAAAGTCACTACTTATTACCATTTGGTACTTGTGAGGACATCAGGTGGTATCGATTGGGTGGTCCTCATAAATACCGATAGGCATAAAATCGTATATATCGAAGTCACTACTTACTGCCATTCGGTACTTGTGAGGATATCGGGTGGTCTCGATTTTCTTTCCAGTAAAAAAAACGGCAATAAGATGCTATTTCATGGAGTTACTTTGATCCTCCACTTTTCTCCAAACTCCTACTTCTCTATTTTCTGTCAGCCAAAATTATTCATTGTTAATTCAGTATCCTTATAATGCATATGACTTGAGGGCAATCGGTACATCCGGGGATATTATGACTAATAATCGCACTTGACTGCTGAATGGGATGAAAATGGCGCATACGTTACATATTTTTCTTGACTTTTGTTGAATCAGCGACTTTCGTACATGAGACCCTAGCGGGTTGTGCGATTTTGCAAAGTGGTTACGTCGAAAACATTCACTCAAATTTTGACTGGTAGGCTCTTTTCATGCATAGATTGGTTAATCCCACTTACCAGTTTCATTTTCGATGGTTATTTGATTCTCGCTTACCGTTACCATCCAAAATATGACTGGTAGTAACTTACCAGTCAATATTTGAGTGAAAGTTTTCGACGTAACCAGTTTAGAATAACCAGTCAAATTTTGGCTCGCCAAACCCGCTAGGGGATTCAGCTGGATAGTTGATGACTTACCTAACAAAAGTGCATATGGGAACAGACGATTATCACAATATATAGGTGTGATATATCCGTCACGAAGGTCACTAGTATAGACACGTGTTCATCAAATAGGAAACGTCGGTTTCGATGTCATAATCAATTAAACAATAACAGTGGCTAAAATTACAGATCCTTGTAATTTCAGTGTCCTCATAAATACCGATAGGCATAAAATCGTATATATCAAAGTCACTACTTACTGCCATTCGGTACTTGTGAGGACATCGGGTGGTCTCGATTTTCTTTCCAGTAAAAAAAACGGCAATAAGATGCCACTTCATGGAGTTACTTTGATCCCCCACTTTTCTCAAAACTCCTACTTTCTTATTTTCTGTCCGCAAAAATTATTCAATGTTAATTCAGCATCCTTCTAATGCATATGACTTGAGAGCAATGGATACATCAGAGGATATTATGACCAATAATCGCACTTGACTAGTGAATGGGATAAAAATCATCGACTTTCGTACATGAGATTCAGCTGGATAGTTGATGACTCACCTAACAAAAGTGCATATTGGGACAGACGATTATCACAATATATAGGTGTGATATATCCGTCACGAAGGTCACTAGTATAGACACGTGTTCATCAAATAGGAAACGTCGGTTTCGATGTCATAATTAATTAAACAATAACAGTGGCTAAAATTACAGATCCTTGTAATTTCAGTGTCCTCATAAATACCGATAGGCATAAAATCGTATATATCAAAGTCACTACTTACTGCCATTTGGTACTTGTGAGGACATCAGGTGGTATCGATCGGGTGGTCCTCATAAATACCGATAGGCATAAAATCGTATATATCGAAGTCACTACTTACTGCCATTCGGTACTTGTGAGGATATCGGGTGGTCTCTATTTTCTTTCCAGTAAAAAAACGGCAATAAGATGCACCTTCATGGAGTTACTTTCATCCCCCACTTGTCTCCAAACTCCTACTTTTCTATTTTCTGTCCGTTCATCTGTTATTCAATGTTAATTCAGTATCCTTCTAATGCAACTTGACTTGAGGGCAATCGGTACATCCGGGGATAATATGACTAATAATCGCACTTGATTGCTGAATGGAATAAAAATGGAACATACGTTACATATTTTTGCTTGACTTTTATTGAATCACTTTCATGCATGAGATTTATCTGAATAGTTGATGAATCACATAACAAAAGTGCATATAGAGTGCATACGTTATTCCCTACAATGGAGATCTGGAATACACGTCACGAAGGTCACTATTATCAGAGAGAATAAATGTAGCTGTAATGCAGTTTTTACTGTATTTGCTTAGCAATCTTAAGGTGTTATTTCATGGGCAGTGAACAGCAGCAGCGTTTTAAGAAATCATTGAATGTTACTAGCAACTTCCGGTGCAAGTTTTTGCTGCCTCAAATTTATTGATCCCAACAGCAAAGCAACGAATGCATGGGCAGCGCTGCTGCTGCGTCAAATTACTGAATTAATATTGGTAACAAGTTACTGAACTGCTGCTGAAGCTGCTCACTGCCCATGAAATAGTACCTTCACGGTCCCGATTTCGAATCCCGGGCACGCTTTCATATTTTTCTCTCGTAATCTCTGGATTTATATTAGGACTAACATAGGTTCACATTGGTAAATACTACTATAC
Source organism: Cylloceria caligata (assembly GCA_963942595.1). Taxonomy (NCBI): domain Eukaryota; kingdom Metazoa; phylum Arthropoda; class Insecta; order Hymenoptera; family Ichneumonidae; genus Cylloceria; species Cylloceria caligata. Next base: position 30,645,741 of record OZ012705.1, on the reverse strand, counting down.
AATGTACATATGAAATATATGTATGCTAGGGCAAAGTTTCACAGCTTTAAAGAAAGCTATCTCTCGGATTCCTGAAAGATCCAGATTTGGTAGACGATGTTAAAGGTCTTGTTTCTCAATTTATAAAATCCATATCACGGAAGTTTTTGATTGCAGGCATCATTACTATAGTACCATGTTTTTCTTCTAAATCAATTGAAACTTGAGAATAAAATTAATAGTGGCAGAAACACTATATTAATGCAAATTTTCGAAATAGAGGATACTCTATTGAGATTTCAAGAGGTTGAATTGTGATTTCCAATATAATTCCAGGAACTTAGAATGCGTAATAAGGCAACCGAATATACAGTTCTTTTCCACATATAGAAAAAAAAATGCAGAAGCAATTTTATTCACATCGTTGCAGTATTTAGGCATTCTTCGAGCGGTTCCAGTCATTCCAGCATGACTAATTTTGCGATGATTCGTTGACCATCTAACAATCCTTTTATTGCAGGAGTAATTAAGCAATTGAATCAGTTGAAATTTTATTTATTATACATACATATTAATCGAATTAATATAAAATCGAAAAATATACATCTTAAAGTGTTCGTATAATATTATGAAATAGATTATATCTATATTCTTTTTTAGAGTCATTATTCATGTCATTTGCAATGTTAAAACTAATGAGGCGTCTATAACTCGATGTTTTTTTTGAATTTGTAATAGTATATTAATACAAATAGTATAGTATAGTATAGTATTTGTAATAGTAGCTTAATGATTTTTGCTTTATATATTTTTCTACTAGTTTAAATTTTCTTTCAGATGCTGACGCATCGAAATCCACGCACATCAGTCACTATTATCTGATATTTGGTTGATTCAACTAATTACTCTTAGGCAACCATAAAGCTCAATTAGAAGCCTGCTTGCTTCTATGAATGTCTTTGGAAAAGTATGCGTTGATACTATTTCGGTGCGGTATCCCAAGCTTTTTCTATAATGACCTTTTGCTTCTCTTTAGAAGGAAAATATACGTTTCCTAATGTTTTTAAAAAAAGAAATGGTTAAAATAATGGATCAATTTGAATGAGTTACATTTCCTTAGGAAATCTAAATCAGTTGACGTGCAAAAGAAGACGAATCGCAATTTACTTTTTCTTTTCGTGTGAGTATTGATTGCTCATCCAAGCTTTGACGTGTTTGTAGTGTCTTCCTCCGAGAATTTTTTTGTTATCGTTGATCACTACCTCTATTTCCAATTTAGAGGGATAAGTTTGATTCTTCAGGTAATCATGAAAGTGTCGATTAATGATCTCTATTTCATTATCTTTCCAAGCTATACGTCTGCACAGGCGTTTTTTCTCTATCAAAGGAAAATTCCGTTAACAAAACTCAAAAACGGTTCAAGGCATGAATTCGTTGAAAAAATAAGAACGTTTAATTACTTGGTTCTAGATTACTTTCCTCATCACTTTCCAAATTTGGTATGGTTCCTATAAATCAAGAATCAAAAGAATTTAGTTTGTCTTCATCGGTTCAAATTCTATTTGTGAAATGTCTGATAAACTGCAAGGGGTATCTTTTATAGAAAGTTGCACTTATTTCGCAGTTTCCAAGATATGTTATTCCCGTTTACCCCATAACTACACAATAATAGATGACATTCGTTACTAAGTTGGCTCGGTAATAGAAATATTTCCCCTATTGCATGTAATAAAAAAGTTTGTTGAAGTAAATTCTTGCCAGGTAATGTACTATATTTAACTTACTTCGTCCACTTTTTTTTTGCTGCACTTGTCTGTCGTCTAAAATATTAACAAATAGTATTTAATTTAGATTATTATCAATAAATGAGAATCGGGGCCCTACAAGAGGTTCTATGTGCACGAATAAATCAGGTCACTTTTTTAAATGTGGTTCTTTGATTATTACCAGCAATTGTGTATAACGATACAATATAATATAATATAATATAATATACACTATAACAATATAATATACACTTTAACAATATAATATACACTATAACAATATAATATAAAATGTAATAACACAATAACAAAATGACTCTATATACTTGAAAAAATATTTTTCGATATATTATTCAATTTCAAGCCGAACGGGTATTATACAATTTCATTTCACACTATATAGATCTCGAGCAATACGTTTTTTAAATTCAATCTTGAACTCAAACTGCTTTATTTCACAAACTTCAATATCTTTATTAAACGTGACAAAAAAATGTATATATTATCCTCTAAATGTACCAAAGTTTTTTGACTGAAATATGAGACGTCGTTAATAGTTGCATACGATTATTTTTAACAAGTCATGGACTTGTCGGGACTTGATGAAAAACATAGTCTGCGGTCATTTACGACATCTCATTTTGTTAAGATACCTTAGTACATTTAAAACAAAAAAGTTGCTTCCATTTTTTTATCTGCGACCTATATATTCGGAGCTACACATTTGTTAGATAGAACAGTTTGACGCTAATATTGGAAATAAAAAATGTATAGTTCTGGATCTATGCGGTGTTGAGCGAAATTGTTTAATACCGTTTCGAATTAAAATTGACCAACGTACACGAAAAAAATAATGCGGTATTTAAAATCCAATTTTCGAACAAAAATCTGCCAAATAGAATACAAATATTTCGACAATTTCAGAGTGCACACAGAACCCCGCATGTCCTCCCGACTAAATGATTAATATCGCATACCTGAATCTTCGGAGAACATCATCGTACTATCTAAACCGGTTGAAACACCACTTGTATCTATAAAAGTTTCAGTCAACGACTCATCAGCATTATGCCGTGAAGCGGAAACAGTATTTTCGGGAAGGACATCGTTGGTTGCACCTTTTCCGCTTGCCGCTTCTAAAAGTTGGGAAACGGTTACAATGTCCCTCGCAGCTGGTTGTCTGTAGTGAGATTTATGTATTTTTTCTGCGTGACCCAAAAAGTTTGCTAGATCTGTCAATTCAGAATCACTCAAATTATAATCAGCGCACAGTGTGGCGATGTGTTTCCTCAATTTAGTGCCACGTAGCGAATCTGGGACGTGAGCCCCACATAGTTCAGAGTATTTTCTCATTAGATCACATGCACTTAAGCGCTTGTGTCGTTCGTCATTCAATGCTCTAAGCCCAAAAACATAGGGGTTATCGACTGATACGCCAGCAACATCTCGGAAATTTAAAATCAACTCTATGCTCTGAACTATCTCGTCTCGCAGTAAAATTCCTACACTGCGCCCGAGCTTTCCTCGAATTTCAAATCTTGCATATGTCTGTGCAATCGTTTTACACTTTTCCGAGAGAGAATTGTACATGTCTTTATCGGTTTTTTCATCTAGACGTTTGTACGCTCGAAAATCTTCTACCTTGATCTTTGAGGCCTCTCCCTGTCGACGACGATTAAAAACCTGAATAGCCAACAATGTCATTTCACCCAATCGTAACCAGTGCTCGTACGAGAATTTTCTTTGCAGTTTCTCAAACGCAAAATTGCGTCTTGTTTCCAAATAAATCGTAAACTTTTCAATGTCATCTTTGGATGGTAAGACGGTATTCTTTAGTCGTTTTCTCTTTGTAAGAGTCTCGGCTGCTCGACGATTAATAATTTCAAAACTTCTTTCGATCAGTTTTAAAAAATCTTTGACCAATTTCTTTTTCTCATCGTCTTGCCTTTTTATGTACAATGTTTCAAGAAAGGCTCCGACTTTTTTTAGTAGAGACCCAATGCTTGTAGCGGTGGTGGGTGACTTGAAAACGCTATAGTCTTCACTAATACCAGCTACATCGTTGACTCCTTTGATGCATAAGTCGTAATTTTTCGGTACCAACAAACTAGAAAGATTTTTGATACTTGCATCGAAACCTTTGACTGACTGTAGAAATCGGCCGATCATCCTCAATTTCTGACGAATCATAGCATGATCTTCTTCTGTTGGATATTTCTCGATTAGGGTATTGGCATAGAGAATGACTAGTTCATCGTATCGAATCTCTGCTGTGATACTGTCGTCTCTCAAAAAAGGAAATATCGCAGTTCTTACGAGTCTATTAGCGGATTTATGCAAGCGTCCCATGATTTTTCTGCTTTCAGCTAAAAGTCCTCTACGGTTTGCTGGCTTATCATTTGAGCATTGATGATGTCGTATGTTCGATATTACTAAGAACTTTTTGCATACAGGGCATGCTGCAAAGTCACATGAAGGTTTTTTGTCACTCTTTCGATTCGGTCGACGCGCAACTTGAACTCCAGTTTGTTTTGCCAAGTCACTTTGATTGAAAATTAAAGCATGATCAGCACGAAGAGCGGCAATTAAATTTAAACGTTGTTTACTCCCTAGTGTCAATTTGGAAATTGCCTTGACTTCATCTTTGTCTTTATGGACGCTTTCAACGTGACGAGCGAATTTTGTGAAGAGTTTACCGCAGAAAGCACAGAAATATTTCTTTGTAAACGCGGCTGTCGATACGTCTGCCATATCGCGTACATCTGTAGCTCCTCCCACATAAACAGTTTTTGGTGTCGATGACATCGATTCAGGAGGGAGATTTGATGCTTCTTTCGCTGCCTGACTGTGAATATCCTCAGTATCACTCGCGATATCTTCACCTGATTCTTCAGACTCAGATGTATGTGAAGGCAAAACATATTCGGAATCACGAGAATCATAATCTGAAACACACTTATTTAAATAGTGACCGACTACCTCCAATTGAGGAAAAAAATGAAATAAAGGCGTGAAAGCAGATGAGTCAACGACTAATAAAAAATTACTAGAAAATTTTTGACTACTTTTTATATGTAATTAAACCCTCTACCAAAATGATGAATGGAAATGTTGGCCTGTATAATCTTCGAGGTAGAGATAATAAAACAAATTGTTCCCAGCATAAAAGTTTTTTCGAAAATGAACTATTGGAGACCGAAAATTTGAACAGGAGTTCTTTCGTAGAAAATTGAATCCTTTGAGAAAAACTTTGTTATAGAATCGTCGTGCATCTCGCAAAAAATAAAAAATGAAATTGCAAAAAAAAAAATTTAACGGAATGTATACATTTATGAGTTTTTGTGTACAATTTTTTGAATATCTGAAGAGAAGTCCAAAATGCGATGAAATTGCAAATAATATTCAGAAATAACTTTTATTACCTTCATCAAGCGTGTGCTCATTAGTCCCAGGTTCATATTCGAGGCTGATGTTCTGATGACGCGACGCATTTTCATCGAGTGTATAATCTAAGTCTATATTGTTCAAAATTGTATCATTTCCAATAGATCTCGAAGTATTTTGAATACGCAGTTGATCATGTTCCTCGTGACTTAAGCTGGTAAGATTCAAATAACCAGACGTATCACTGATGTCACGGAGTTTTTCCGGGCTATAATAATGGATAAGGAGGAGATGAAGTGAATTTTAACGTAAATCGATTAAGGGAGATCAATTGATAACAAAGTAAAATATTACTAAAATCTTTCTTGAATTTCTTAAAAACTAAACCATTTTGGATAGATTTGAAAAATTTATATCAATAATCCATTGAAAAACCAATTTCCGCCGAAAAAAATTCGCGTAATTTGATTTCTTTATAGTTTTTGCAATCCGAAGAGAAAACTTATAGAATAAGAATATATTATATATTTTTCTTTGGATTACAAAACTTTGAAAACCCCATCCGAACGGTCAAAAACTCGACCTGTTCCAATTCAATCGTAATTTCATCACAATCCATAATTGGTTAGAAGGAATTTATCAAATTCTTTTTAGAATGTTTTAAAGGACGATTTTTGGGATTAGCCAAATTCGAACTTGATTTTTTTTTCATTACTATAGCTCAGAAATTATGACATGCACCGAAAAATGTACGAAATATAAAAGTTGCAGTTTTGAATGAACTTTTGAAAAAAATAGTTCAATTATCATAGTTTAACTGAAGAAAGGTCTCTTTGTATAAAAAATTATCAACATATTTTTTTCAGCTATCTTTGACATTTTTTTTCTTACATAACTTGGTGTCGAGACGCTGCTGCATCTCTTGATTGTTTTTGAGCTATAGGGTTTAGAAAAAAGTTCTTAAAACTCCGAATTTTGCATATCTGAAAAACCGGCCATTGAAAATTCTGGAAAAAGTAGATGAATCCTTCTAAACGATGATGGAATACGATGGAATTACTCTTTAATTAGAAGAGGTTGACTTTTTGTCTGTTCAAAACGGGGTGGAAAGCCTTAGATACAAAGGTTCTATGCAATTTAGCAGTTTGATCAATTTTCGAGATATATAAATCCTATTCATAAAATATTTACAGTAAAAAACTACGCAAGATACCTGAAACTTCATTGCATCAATTTCGTGGAAAATTGAATTTTCTACAGAAAAAAGTTGAAAAGATCGAAATTTTATCACATCTCTCACACTTTAAAACATATTCTGATTGAGGACAATTTTCAAAATACATCGTCGACGTGTCTCGTTCAACCGCTTGATTGCAAGATCGATATAATTAAACGTATGAAATATACGTTGTTATGTACTGCACTATCAATTGAAAATATACCTTGTAGCCACTGGCTCCATATTATTGTTGAAATTCTCATAATCCAAATCATCCAAAGTACCATATAATTCGCAGTCTATATTTCTGAAGTAGGCGATTTCTAGAATGATATATATGACGTATGTTAGAAAGAAATGCCAGAACTTTTTCCTCAACTGATCACTTCTTCAGCAAACGAACTCTATTAAATTTGAAATAAAAAATACATGCCTTCACTCGTAAGACTTAGTACATCAGATGTCTCGTTATCGGTAGATACTGATAGACTTTGTTCTACTCCACTTCTACTTGATTTTCGTTGTTTCTCTTCTGATTGGATTATTTTATCGTAGTAACGCATTTCGGGCATGGTCTCGAAAATCGAGCAATGTATCATCTCCGTCTCCAGTCGTGAAGTATTACTTGGAGGTTTATTGAGGTCATCGATTTTCACATCAAACTGAGACTCTGCAGAAACGTCTCTACTAGAATAGGTGTTTCTGCCAAAATAGAGAATATCGATGGAAAATCGTCGACTAAGGACCTAAGAGTTATGTGTAGGAACAAGGTAAGTCTGAGATACCTATAATCACAATCTTCATTAGCCTTATCCACAATTCCCCGAATGTGATCATCATGATTATGATCATTTGCAATGTCATTGTAATTTCCACCCAGTTGTAAACTCGATTCGTCACTTTTTGTATCCTTCTCCTTTCGAGAATCTTAAATTTAATTTTCAATAGCATTATAGATATTGAAAATATCGATGACAATTTACCAAATAGATAGAAGTTTACCTCGTAACTTCAAATCAATGCGTTCTGATTGTTGAAGAATTTCATTCTTGAACCGCATCTCTTTTTTTGTCGCGAAAATCGTACAATGCGCGATTTTAGATATTTCAGAAGAAGAAAATTCAGAAACATCTCCATAGGAGCGAGTATTCCTAAGAAATTAAGAAAAAAATATTTTTTAATATTCTCAACGTGGAACTTGATATTGATTCCCAGAGACAGGGTTTATATATAATTCAATACCTGTAATGACAATTCTCGTTAACGTCGTTTAATATTTCACACATAGGAGCATCGATATGATCGTCATTATTAGCATTGAAATGGACGTCCAGGGTTGAATTCGTTTCATCGTTTTCTGTTTTCTTCACCTCTCGAGTTTCTTTAATTTGATCTGTGACACCATAAATAAATATTAATTGAATTAATAAATATAATTAATAATAATTAAATAATTAATTAATTAATTAATTAAAATAAATTAAATTGAAGCAGTCAGGTTATGGTCAATATAAAAAACAATATTTCCAGAGGCTTTTTGACATTTGCTTGCAACATAGGGGCTCTTATGAAAATATTTCTGAATATAAATCGTAAATGCGATATACACATATCGCTGAGATCATAAGAAAATACGAGACGATCAGCAATATGAGATACAGGGACATCAACGATACAGGAACATTAGCGGTATAAGAATATCTCTATTCAGAAATATTCTTATATCGCTGAAATCTCAGCGATACAAGAGCCTCAGCGATATGAAATATCTCTATTTTTTAAAATGCTCATATTGCTGAGATTGCAACAATGCAAGAACCTCAGCGATATGAGAATATCTATATTCTCAAATATTTTTCATAATCCCATCGATGCAAGAATATTTTTATCAAGAATTTCTCTGATATATCACTAATTATAAAATCATTTTTTTTAACTAACTGCTTCAAACCCCAATGATCGTACAGTCACGAGTTATTGATTGCTATAATAAAAATGAACGTACCTTGTGTTATGACTTCAATTTCAACTCGAGGAATATTTCTTTCCAAATTCTTCTTTATGTCATTTAAACATTGAAAATTAACTGAAAAAAATGTATAAATCCTTTTCAAAACCGTCAATTTAATGATAAAAGAGAAAGTTACATTTCCAAAACATTACCATGGCGCAATAACAGGTCGGTGCAAATCCTTTGTCTGCAGGATTTGATTCTGCACACACTACTTCTTCTGCTTACATCTTTTTGGTCATAAATAGCATATGTACCTTCACACGATCGTAAAAGCACATACATTTTGCTTGAATATGCAAATTGATGAACACGATATAAAAGCACACACCGGAACAGACAAACAAGAAGAACACAAAGCCCACAAAGCGTAGCCGTGTCACGACTAGTCGCAACTTGTTCTTTTTATTTACCTCCACTGACCTCTACAATGTTATAGATCACGATCGCTTCTCCCGTACGAGAAATGAAAAGACGTTATTCATTCCACATAAGACGCCACACAAATGTATAGACTTATATTTCGTAAATTAAACCTTTTTGCGTAAATTTGTTTATAAAATAAAACTATTAAAAATTATTTAACTGTTTTAGTTTAGAAAAATATAGCAATTATAAAATGCTGTAAAAAGTCACATTAAACTAGAATCAAAAAGTATAAAATGGAAAAAAAATTTATTTAAAAATCTTACGATTGCAAAAAACTATAATAAACAGGACTTTTGCTTTAGAAAGTTTTCAGGTGGGAATAAATATAAAAAGGATGAAATTACTTCCGACGGCTTTTTAGTTCACTTAATATTCAAATTACAATAATTCATTTACCGCTATCACTGCAGTCGGAAGACGTCTCCTGAACATTGTAACAATTTATTACATATCAAGAAACATGCTGGCGTCTGGACTTTAATTTAAAAGAAAAATTATATACGATATGAATGTTTTCTAACGCAGAAGAATTCGTCTTCTGACTGTAGTGACAGCAGTAAATGAGTTATTGTACTTTAAATACGAAGTTAACTAAAATTACATCGGAAGTAATTTCATCCTTTTTAGATTTATTTTCATATTAAAACTTTTTGAAGTCAAAGTCCTGTTTATTATAGTTTTTTGCAGTCAGGAGTTAACATTTGTTTTTATTTTCTAAATTTTGTAGGTTCTTCACACAATGCTGAATGACTTGCAAAATTTATAGCATCATCACAGGTATCGCAATGGACAAAAAACAATCATATATTTTTTTCTCATCTGAAAAATGCCTTTGCATTACTATTAAAAACATGAGATAAATTGCACTGAATAGTTCAATGGAAACAGCAACTTTTTCAAATTGAACTTTTTTTTGTCCGAAAGATCTAAAATCACATATATCATTTTTTTTAATGGAAAGAAAATCTAGACCACCCGATGTCCTCACAAGTACCGAATAGCAGTAAGTAGTGACTTCGATATATACGATTTTATGCCTATCGGTATTTATGAGGACCACCCGATCGATACCACCTGATGTCCTCACAAGTACCGAATGGCAGTAAGTAGTGACTTCGATATATACGATTTTATGCCTATCGGTATTTATGAGGACACTGAAATTACAAGGATCTCTCATTTCAGGCACTGTTACCCTAGCGGGTTGTGCGATTTTGCAAAGTAGTTACGTCGAAAACATTCACTCAAATTTTGACTGGTAGGCTCTTTTCATGCATAGATTGGTTAATCCCACTTACCAGTTTCATTTTCGATGGTTATTTGATTCTCGCTTACCGTTACCATCCAAAATATGACTGGTAGTAACTTACCAGTCAATATTTGAGTGAAAGTTTTCGACGTAACCAGTTTAGAATAACCAGTCAAATTTTGGCTCGCCAAACCCGCTAGGGTAGTGTTCAATTAATTATGACCTCGAAACCGACGTTTCCTATTTGAAAAAAATGTGTTTATACCAGTGACCTTCGTGACGGATATAGCACACCCATATATTGTGATAATCGTCTGCCCCCTAATGCACTTTTGTTAGGTGAGTCATCAACTATCCAGCTGAAGCTCATGTACGAAAGTCGATGATTTTTATCCCATTCACTAGTCAAGTGCGATTATTAGTCATATCCACAGATGTATCCATTGCCCTCAAGTCATATGCATTAAAAGGATGCTGAATTAACATTAAATCATTTTTGCGGACAGAAAATAGAAAAGTAGGAGTTTTGAGAAAAAGTGGGGGATCAAAGTAACTCCATGAAGCGGCATCTTATTGCCATTTTTTTTAATGGAAAGAAAATCGAGACCACCCCATGTCCTCACAAGTACCGAATGGCAGTGAGTAGTGACTTCGATATATACGATTTTATGCCTATCGGTATTTATGAGGACACTGAAATTACAAGGATCTCTCATTTTAGCCACTGTTAGTGTTTAATTAATTATGACCTCGAAACCGACGTTTCCTATTTGAAAAAAATGTGTCTATACCAGTGATCTTCGTGACGGATATAGCACACCCATATATTGTGATAATCGTCTGCCCCCTAATGCACTTTTGTTAGGTGAGTCATCAACTATCCAGCTGAAGCTCATGTACGAAAGTCGATGATTTTTATCCCATTCACTAGTCAAGTGCGATTATTAGTCATATCCACAGATGTATCCATTGCCCTCAAGTCATATGCATTAAAAGGATGCTGAATTGACATTAAATCATTTTTGCGGACAGAAAATAGAAAAGTAGGAGTTTTGAGAAAAGTGGGGGATCAAAGTAACTCCATGAAGCGGCATCTTATTGCCATTTTTTTTAATGGAAAGAAAATCGAGACCACCCCATGTCCTCACAAGTACCGAATGGCAGTAAGTAGTGACTTCGATATATACGATTTTATGCCTATCGGTATTTATGAGGACCACCCGATCGATACCACCTGATGTCCTCACAAGTACCGAATGGCAGTAAGTAGTGACTTTGATATATACGATTTTATACCTATCGGTATTTATGAGGACACTGAAATTACAAGGATCTGTAATTTTAGCCACTGTTATTGTTTAATTAATTATGACATCAAAACCGACGTTTCCTATTTGATGAACACGTGTCTATACTAGTGACCTTCATGACGGATATAGCACACCCATATATTGTGATAATCGTCTGTCCCCGTAGGCTCTTTTGTTAGGTGAGTCATCAACTATCCAGCTAAATCTCACGTACGAAAGTCGATGATTCAATAAAAGTCAAGAAAAATATGTAACGTACGCTCCATTTTTATCCCATTCACTAGTCAAGTGCGATTATTAGTAATAATATCCCCAGGTGTATCCATTGCCCTCAAGTCATATGCATTAGAAGGATGCTGAATTAACATTGAATAATTTTGGCTGAAAGAAAATAGAAAAGTAGGAGTTTGGTAAAATGTTAGCGAATCGAAGTAACTCCATGAAGTGGCATCTTATTGCCGTTTTTTTTACTGGAAAGAAAATCGAGACCACCCCATGTCCTCACAAGTACCGAATGGCAGTAAGTAGTGACTTCGATATATACGATTTTATGCCTATCGGTATTTATGAGGACACTGAAATTACAAGGATCTCTCATTTCAGCCACTGTTAGTGTTCAATTAATTATGACCTCGAAACCGACGTTTCCTATTTGAAAAAAATGTGTCTATACCAGTGACCTTCGTGACGGATATAGCACACCCATATATTGTGATAATCGTCTGCCCCCTAATGCACTTTTGTTAGGTGAGTCATCAACTATCCAGCTGAAGCTCATGTACGAAAGTCGATGATTTTTATCCCATTCACTAGTCAAGTGCGATTATTAGTCATATCCACAGATGTATCCATTGCCCTCAAGTCATATGCATTAAAAGGATGCTGAATTAACATTAAATCATTTTTGCGGACAGAAAATAGAAAAGTAGGAGTTTTGAGAAAAAGTGGGGGATCAAAGTAACTCCATGAAGCGGCATCTTATTGCCATTTTTTTTAATGGAAAGAAAATCGAGACCACCCCATGTCCTCACAAGTACCGAATGGCAGTAAGTAGTGACTTCGATATATACGATTTTATGCCTATCGGTATTTATGAGGACACTGAAATTACAAGGATCTCTCATTTTAGCCACTGTTAGTGTTCAATTAATTATGACCTCGAAACCGACGTTTCCTATTTGAAAAAAATGTGTCTATACCAGTGACCTTCGTGACGGATATAGCACACCCATATATTGTGATAATCGTCTGCCCCCTAATGCACTTTTGTTAGGTGAGTCATCAACTATCCAGCTGAAACTCATGTACGAAAGTCGATGATTTTTATCCCATTCACTAGTCTAGTGCGATTATTAGTCATATCCACAGATGTATCCATTGCCCTCAAGTCATATGCATTAGAAGGATGCTGAATTAACATTAAATCATTTTTGCGGACAGAAAATAGAAAAGTAGGAGTTTTGAGAAAAGTGGGGGATCAAAGTAATTCCATGAAGCGGCATCTTATTGCCATTTTTTTTAATGGAAAGAAAATCTAGACCACCCGATATCCTCACAAGTACCGAATAGCAGTAAGTAGTGACTTCGATATATACGATTTTATGCCTATCGGTATTTATGAGGACCACCCGATCGATACCACCTGATGTCCTCACAAGTACCAAATGGCAGTAAGTAGTGACTTCGATATATACGATTTTATGCCTATCGGTATTTATGAGGACACTGAAATTACAAGGATCTCTCATTTCAGGCACTGTTAGTGTTCAATTAATTATGACCTCGAAACCGACGTTTCCTATTTGAAAAAAATGTGTTTATACCAGTGACCTTCGTGACGGATATAGCACACCCATATATTGTGATAATCGTCTGCCCCCTAATGCACTTTTGTTAGGTGAGTCATCAACTATCCAGCTGAAGCTCATGTACGAAAGTCGATGATTTTTATCCCATTCACTAGTCAAGTGCGATTATTAGTCATATCCACAGATGTATCCATTGCCCTCAAGTCATATGCATTAGAAGGATGCTGAATTAACATTAAATAATTTTTGCGGACAGAAAATAGAAAAGTAGGAGTTTTGAGAAAAGTGAGGGATCAAAGTAACTCCATGAAGCGGCATCTTATTGCCATTTTTTTTAATGGAAAGAAAATCTAGACCACCCGATGTCCTCACAAGTACCGAATAGCAGTAAGTAGTGACTTCGATATATACGATTTTATGCCTATCGGTATTTATGAGGACCACCCGATCGATACCACCTGATGTCCTCACAAGTACCGAATGGCAGTAAGTAGTGACTTCGATATATACGATTTTATGCATATCGGTATTTATGAGGATACTTAAATTACATGGATCTGTAATTCTAGCCACTGTTATTGTTTAATTAAATGATGGCATTGAAACCCCCCTTTTCTATTTGATGAACACGTGTCATGTCATCGCGATTGTCCACTGGCACGAAAAATCATGTAAACTATATCTCTCAACGAGGCGATGCTATTTCAGGTTCTTTCAAAAAGGACAATGGATATATGCTGAAAAAATACTCCGTATTAACATCAAAAAATAATCTCGTCCATATTGATCACACTTGATGCCTCTATGGCATCAATTCTGATGCCAACGCATGATTAATCATGATTAGTGAGGCTTTTGTTGGAACGGTTTTAGGGCGAAGTGTATATAGGTGTATATAGGTGTATATAAATATATACCTTTTGCTGAATAGTGGTACTTGTGAGGACGGTTCTCATAAGTACCTTTTTGCATATTTACAAAATTTATGAGGACTGTCCCCATAAACACCTTTTTACATCATCGGCTATGAGGACCGTCCTCATAAGCCCAAAATGTCCTCATAAACACCCTTTTGCATCAGTTTTGGTCCCCATAAGCACCCTTTTACAAACATATATATATATATACTTAAAATAAAACAAAATAATATAAAGAAAAAAAAAGCAAAGAAAAAAAAAAAATAATAATAATAATATTCGTTAATCACACTATGATATCGCATATTAGTAATGCACATTATGTTTCACAGACACAAGAGTTTACAAGTCACTCATTCCGAGGGCCACCCTACCGCTTTGGATATTTCAACCAAACATCTACATCTCCACAGAGTAAAAGGAAGCATTCGTTTTATACTAGACGATCGTTGAATCCTTATACTAAATCTTATGAAGCCAACCATCAGGAAGGCGAGACTATACGAGCGTCCACACGAACGTCCAGCATTATATGGACAAAAATTTCACGAACTTCACGAACACCAACAACTCTAAACAAACTTCACGAACGCCAAGAACTTCAAAACGCTCAGAACGTCAAGAACTTCAAAACGCTTAGAACGTCAAGAACTTTAAAAGGCCAAGAACTCCAAGAATTTCATGAACTTCAGAAATCAGCGTTCACGAGCTATTGAATCAACACCAAGTCCGTATGAGAAAATTCATACCTACATATTCTTACATACGTCAGTTGCTATTATTCAAATCAAGTTAACCACTCCGATGTGTGGTATAAGAAAAAGAGAAAAAGGATATTTTAACCATGTCATTAGACATAAATAATATTTGAATGACAAAAAAAAAGAGAGAACAAATATTCTAACGAAGCAAATATTTAGATAAAGATTACGAATTATAAGAAGAAGTAGAATTAAGAACACATACACTGTAACCAGGAAGTCACGTTCGATATTCACCGTTATTTAATCATAAGTAACATTCAAGAAAAAATTCACTTAGCTTATTGTACGGTTGCAAGAAAAAAAAGGGTTAAACATTTCAAAGAAAAGAAAATACAAAAGTAAAATCAAGAAGCGAATAAACAAAATAAACAAGCGAAGAAAATATTAGAAAAGGAAAAGAGAGAAATACAAATGCCCATAAATAAAGGGACGCATATATAAGTACAATAACGTAACACCTATTGTCGGAAAATATGAAGCAACGAAATAATTAAGTTGAGAATTAGGACCATATAATATTCCTACTAAGCATAGTACGGACAAGTCCGAAGAAATATAATCGCACATATACATACACTTAACGTAGAATAATATTTAACCAAAGCGAGAGTAACAATATGGCCAAACCGTTGCCAATCAAATATCCTTTCTCTATTAAAAGTAACATTTTGTTTGTGTTTAACGAAATTCGTCATGGTACGAACCAAAAGCTAGTACCACATACAGATTCCAAGATCTTGCAAGAGACAAATCGTTAAAAGAAAAAGAATAGTACAGCAAGCATAATTGGAAAATTGTTAGCTTCACCCTCGGATTCGATTATTAGGCTTCTCCTAATAATCGTTTTAAGGGGGGAGGTGTTACGTCCTGACGTAACGTCGCGTTTATCTTTTTTTCTTTTCAATGACGTTAAAGTTCTTCTGTTTTAATTTCGCTACAGTAAAAGTAACTTTCCAGATTTTTCTCTTATTTTCGAACTTCTTACGAGGAGAGGAGAGCGATTTTAGCGACGGAGATCGGAACAGGGTGAAGATGCGGCTCTACCGACCGTCTCCCGGGAAAATTAATCTTGTAAAGATGGAATTTTTCAGCGCTCCCGGTCAAAAGGCAAACTTTCAAAACATGGGATCTACTGTGTAGACCCGGTTATCGACTGCCATTTATGGATCTATGATTCAGCGCAGCCTTACCCTCAATCCTAGACCAGGGGTTCGGCTATTCGCCGTCGGGGCGTTGTTGGTTATAGGGGAGCGGTTGGAGGGAACGCTATCACGTGACCAAGCGACCGCACCCTTTCTTCTCGCTCTTGCCTGAAATCTTCTCTCTCTCTCTTTCTCTCTTCACAAAGATGACGAAATCACGAACAATTATTAACTGAGCGAAACAATTAACAAACGTGGAGGAACTGTTGATTTAAACGAAAGAGTTATGACTATTAAAGTGTTCACACGAATACTGTAGGTAAAATATCAGCAGCAAAAAGAACAATTATGCTTCCATATGAAAACTACCCAGGGCTGTCACTCGAAAACGAGTACAACCCACATTGAATTAATGAGCTTACCAGGTATAGTCGGGTAATAGAAAAAAGATCAGTATATCAGGATTAATTTCCTTTTTCTCTTGGGATTATATTAAAAAGTCTCTCGTAAAATATTGGAAATTATAGTAAAAATACCGTCATAAATATATAGAATATGTTATCATATATAGAAAGGATAAAGGAAATATTAGGATTAATTTATGGTACAATAGCGAAAAATAGACAAAAACGAGAAAGACATGAGACTAAAATTGAGTTGCAATGAAGCTTCTTCTGCAGGAAAGCGAGGCTGGCCGACTCTCCACGCAACGATAAACGCCTTGCGCGAGGTCTGAACAGCGATCTAGCTGACTTGCGTACGGACGAAAGTACGAGTAACCGAGTTAGGCGAGTCGCTCTCAAGTAAAATACCTTCTCTCTCTCTCTCGCTCTCGTTTCTATAGCACGAGAATAATTGTCTAACTAACAAGTTATTTAAGAAAACTTACTAACTGCAAGTAGAGTAATTATTAATTAAACGAATAATCAATAATGATTAGAATAATCCATAATTGAACAAAAATATTTATATTAATAAGAGATTAAGGCAAAAATCAGCTTGCATACGACGAGTTAACTACAGAATCTGTAACGAAATTATTACTAGTGGTTTGATGTGAAGGATTTAATTAAGTTCCGTACAAACGCTGAAATTCTGAGCCATTACCATAGACACATCTACACAGAAGCGAGCATAAGGATATTACCTAGACTAAGAAACTCTATCGAGAGTAGGCCAAGAAGAGGGGTAGTAAAAATCGCTTCATTTTCAGGGGAAAAACGTTTCGAGCGCGTTCCCTTACCTAATCGCGTGGTCCTCTGTGTGTCGCATCGCGCGGACAAATCAGAGCGCGCCATACCGATGCACTTGCATAGATCTATGGCTCTGCATGTCGGGGAGCTACTCTGCGGGGTAAGGGGAATGAATACGTGCATGGTTGAGATAGACCACGGGGAAATTCTTATAATCAGGATAGGGTTTTATCCCTTCTTTTCTTTTTACGCGCTTGACGACAAGCATTTTTGACGCTCAGGAGCCCTATAAAAGGCCTCGAAAATCGGCCGGCGACACAGTTTCACGGGGAGTATAGGAGACAGTTTCACGGGGAGTAAAGGGCTAATAACTCGCCAGGCATTTAATAAGTCGCCAGGCAGTGTGTCAATAGCTCGCAGGAGTTAGACTTACTTTTCACGGGGAGTCAAGTTAGACAGTTTCATGGGGACCAAGTAGTACACTTCAATAGTTTTTCACCGCGGCTCAATTTCACAAAGTATAGTTTCAAGTAGTACAGAGTACGAGTACAGTACTTATAATTATTAACGTGTGCGAAATCGGGAATATTGAACGTGCAACATTCGACTACTCATGTAGTTTTATTTCAATAAATAATTATTAATACGCACCAACGCATACGTTCGATTTTGAGTTTGTCTGACTACACCGATCTACGTCCAACCAACGTTCAACAGCAAGAATCACACCAACAAACAACCGTAAGTACAATTTTCAATTACCAATTAAAGTGAAATCTTGCTCCGCGTGAAATTGTCATTCAAGTCCCACCCCATTATTCGTGAAGTGATCATCCCCAACCAAGAACAAAACGCACTCCAGCCCTATCCCGAGTAAATTTTCGCGAGGTTAAACTCAAAAACGGGCTTGCGTCTTCGGTATTTTCTCGCCGGGTGTGGTAAAGGGAGGATTTATTCTCTTTGACCAGAACACGGAAAATATACACAGAAACGTGCATCTATGTTAAAGTCGTGGGTTTCGTAAAATAGGCCGCGATTTTGACGTAACAGCACATCCTTATACTTCGCGACTGAGCGCAGGAGGAAAAATTAATTAATGGATTTTTGTCGAATATCCTGCGGCATAACAAAGCGCTGTTCACTGCCAAGAGTAAAGTTTTAATTTTTTTATTGCTTATTTTAGTCATCTGATTTTATTTTTTTCGGATGACAACGTGGTTCACAGAGTGTACATTGTCTAGTAATTTTTTATATCTCTTTACACATCCGATCTAAGATATCTGCCAAGTTACAAGTATTGTACAATTGCAGCAGAAAAATTATTTGTTGTTTATTCGCTCATCCAATCATCGGGTTATCTTCACCGAATGCAAACGTGGATCACAGTGTGTACTTTGACTGACAACTTTTCGATCCCTCTAAACATCGTTAACAAAATATCGGTTTAGTTACAAGCACTGTGGACTTCCAGAAGTTAAGTTTTTATTCCATTGCATTCTCAGTCGATCGAATTAATCCTGTCGAGAACCTTTTACTCATCGCATATGTGCTGAAACACTGAAAGGAAAAAAAATTATAACCATTTTTTTATTAATCATTTTTTTTATATAAACAAAAAAAAATTACTACAAACGTAAAAATTGGTACTACAAACAACTACAAACGAAACTCTATAAGAATTTTTTTTTTCAATTACGATTTTTCAAAATCGGGTGCCAAGCTCACATAGCTATATGTCAGCCCTAGAGGTACGTCTTGCATACGACGTTGTTAAACATAAATATTCAAATAAAGTGACTATATATTACCAAACCTATTCGAATTTCAGTACCAGAGGGATCGGTATAAAGAAAATGGAAAGAAAAAAGTTATAAACATTTTTTGTTATAAATTTTTTTTTATAAAAAAAAAGTTACTAACAAAGTTACTTTAAACAAAAAAAAACACAACAACGTTTCGTTTGTCGTAACGTTCTTTCGTTTGTACTAATTTACTTTCGTTTGTAGTTGTTTGTAGTACCATTTTTTTCGTTTGTAGTAACTTAATTTCGTTTGCTGTCGTTTGTAGTAAAATTTGTTTGTTTGTAGTATCTTCGTTTACCTTCTAGTTCCTATTGTTGACGAATCTGCAAGATATTGAAAAGGAATGAGTTTTCACTCACGACAGGTGTGAAATAACCAGACCAAAAAATGTAGGTAGAGAAAGTGGTTTTATTCTACCGTCGACTATCAAATTACAAAAAATATATATAAAAAAATTGCACAAATAAATTTTGAGTGAATTTGGGTGAGAAACACATACAATTATATTAATTGTGTGCTAAAATTTGTGAGGTAAAACGTGCTGCAGAGCACGCCACGAGGTAAAACTTTTGAGGGTGCACAAATGAGATTTCTCCACCTCACCAACATTGAATTGAAAAGATAATTTATGAAGGTGACGCTTACCGAGTTTTTTGAGTCCAGTTGAGCACGTTTCGATGAGTGGATCCGAAATGAAGCGGTGAAAAAGTCCGAGGTGAGAGCAGAGGAATGTGCTGAGCCAGCGATTTTCATGAAAGTGTCTAATTTTTCAAGATGCCTGAGTAGTACAAAAACGTCGTTGTGAGACGCTGAAGTCAAGCGAGAGAGACAGCCTCTCGCTTGAGAAGCATGCCTGCGAGGCGCTGCCTCGGCTATCTTCGCGATAGCCGAGTGCAGCACATCACCTAATAGCAACAGGTCGACGCAGGGTACTCGTAACATCGTAGAGCGTATTAACAGGGAACTAGGGAGATTGTTCCGTACTTTCCTGACTGAGAAAGGTTCGCAAGAAAGGGGCAGCGCCGAGCAGAGAAATTCGACATAACATATGGTTTAACTATAATAATTTCGAGGAAGGAGATTTAGTTTTAGTGAAAGCCTTAAATATTTCCGATCCACTTAAAGAATTAATTTCGACATTTATGCCCTTATACGAAGGGCCATACAGCGTTGCAAAATGTGTAGGAATAGCGACATTTCTAGTAGTAGATTTAGTAAATCAAAAAAAGTGAGACTGAAAAGACAAACAAGAAGGAAGAGGACGGGACGATGCCAAACAGATACGGAGAAAGAGGGACAGCAGGGGAACGAAGTTGAATAGGAGGACAACAGGGCCAACGTTGGGGAACTACGAGCGCCACGCGAACCAACGAACGTCAGGTCATCGCAACCGAGTTATAGTCGAACCAACTAAAGATCTATGACGGAAACTCGATAGACTATACATAGGATAGCGCGTCATAATCGGACAGTGACGTGATTGGCTAAGAAAAGGGGTGCGATGACCGGGACACCTGATAGGCCCAAAAGACAATGGTCTTCCAGGAAAGTTAAATAATCAAAAGCAGGTGACGTAAATCCGGAAATCATGCGGATGAGAATGTCTATAAATGGAATAGAAAGGTCAGGACCAGCCTACTCGCAGAGAAAATTTATCAGCAGAGTGCGACTATCGAAATAACAGCTATTCAAATTATAGACCAGATTATTTTCAAGAAAAATTAGGAGAAAAAAATGCCTCGGTTTGTGGAATACGTAGTGCAGTACCTTGTGCTGGGAGAACCGTCCCCAGCAGACGTTGTTGGAGTAGAGAATCACGGGCGATTCTATACCTGGTTCAAGAAGGATGAGGAAGGTCGGGAAGTTCTCTTCAAGTTGGTAGCAACCACGAAGAGGGCCCATCCCAAGGTTCACCATCTCGTGGAATAAGAGACATACCCGGGGCGAGCAATAACTTTTCTTTTGGTCGATGAAAAGGTTGACACGAAATTGACTTTTTTCCGGGAATCAGTCATCGGACGATGCTCTGACGGGATATATGCCTTATATTCTACTTACTTCACCGGCGTGGATTGCTTGTCTCTGTGCGATTTCCAGCACGTTGATTTGAATAGCTATATTGCTTTTCGATAATTTAAACCCAGTACCTTATCTTTAACCGTAGAGTGCATCGTCTGGACTTGTAGCAGATCGCTTCATCGGTGACTTTCTTACTGGGGATAGGTCGGTTCGTTACAATATATATGCATATAGGATTCAATGTATAAGATTAAGTACACCTCTTTTAGGTATATATTATCGGTAGGTTTGTGACGTCCGTCCAACGGATCATGAGACACTTTTGACTGGTTTTATTACGTTCTCCGTAAATTGTCCGACAATGTTACCCCGGCGATGATAACAGGCTACGATGACGGATATGTCGTCCTTCGTGGCTATTGCTATTCCCATCTCAGTAGTGTTTTTCCATACTATCTGGGTAAAATGACCTGAAACAGCCAATACATTTTCATGTAGATTTGATAGTATGAAAAATTATGATAGTCAATAGGAGAAGGGGGGCTGCACTCATAACTTACAGGTATTAACGATTTTTGGCTCAGCACTAAATTTGTAGTATTTTTTCTCGGAATACCACTTTGACACGATCTCGCGGGCGGATGCTATCAGATTCGGATTAGAGCACTGCAACGAGTAAATATTTTCGCCATACGGGAACTGTGACTTTGGTATGAGTTTATTTGTGTTGAGTAGATTACACGCCAAAGCCTGCAAAGAAAATGGAAGGGGAAGCAAAAGAGGAAATTGTTTATTTATTCAAAATATATCAATCTATTTTAGATAGATCTGCCATTCTATGACCTGGTATAAGGATTCTTCCCGGTGTGTTAAACATTCCTGGATCAAAATTTTCTAAATTGTATTTGTTAGACATATTTTCCTATTTTACGAACAAATACTCTTAGGAAGGAGAGAGAATTCTCCATCGAAATATCTATTAGTATTGACAATTAGTGAAGATTGGCTGCTGCTTCCTAGCATCAATTAGACAGCAAAAAATGATGTCATGTAGACATTGAACAAAATTGTTTTTTGTCGGTAACAAATTTTCTAATCTGACAAAGTAAATGTTATTGAATTAAATCAAATTGCATTAAAAGAACTACTAAATATTTTTGGAGGAGTTAAACTTTTTAGTGCCGACATTTTTTGTAGTTTTCTTCAATGACAGTATTAGCAAAGAAAGTTTTTCTTCATTACACAAAAAGCTTTGTTTACATAAAACAATTGTTTTAAGTGTGCATGCGTTTTCCTGAGGTAGAAAGATGCAACTACGCACACTGGGAAAGTAAAGTTTCTAGTAGTATGATACTCCGCCAAATATGGTATGCCTACTAAAAAAAATCATCTCTTTGCTAAATTACTCCCCCCTTTCATCAGGCATTACTTCCTGGGAGGGCGGGCAGTCGTCCTAGGCCCTTCCTCAACGATTAGGGTGTGATCGTCTTCCACTGAACCTCGTCATTCTTATACTTATACCCGACGTTTCGTTAGGACGCGTGTTGCAGAACTTTTAACCACATCAAACCGCTGTTGGGAGACCAACATCCGAGAGACTATGGTCTATGACGATGGTAAAAGCTCGAGCAGTTGATCTTGGGCTTCATTCTCGTCTCAGAAGTGTGCGAAGCCGTTCAAGGGGTGCTGCGCATCCCCGACCATTGAAGGGCAGGCCGGGTACTCTGACGTATCGTCAAGTGTGAATCAAAGCTAATAAGCATGGAAACAGCCGTTTCCGGTCAAAAGTTGCGTAGGGTAGTGGTTAACTAAATGCGTTCAGCCCTCATCAGGCCATGGGGCGCCATCAGTTTCCTTTAAGGTCATTCCGCATTGTCTAGCTCAACTTTCATAGTGCCTTTATTAGTGGTTTCGCTGCTGCTCATCGGTCAGAAGGTCGATATGCTGCATTTCAGCCACGATACACACTGCATCGTACGGAACAGTACGAAATGTTCTGGGTACTCTCAATGCGCTCATGCGATATACAGATGCAGCTTTTCGCCTATATGCTTCGATAATGATAGTACTACCCCAAATTAGAGCCGCGTAGAGCAGTATCGAAGTGGTCATGTTGGACCGAAGCGTCCTTCGATTCTGTGGAGTTCTTCCAATATTTGGAATTGTTCACAACAGTACAGATGCAAGTTTTACGGCAGCCGTTCGTCAATTAGCACACCCAGGTACATCAAGAATAGCTGCGGTTAGATATTGCAGTCTCTGACTGTAACAGTGGTAGTTCTTTCTCCTGCTTGTGGCTAGGATTATGTTTGTCTTATGGTCCACGAGTTGCAGGCTTACCTTTGACACCCAACGCTGAATACTTTCGATAGACTCGAATGCTGGTTACACTATTTCCTCCACGTGGTTGATGACCACCGCAACGTCTTCGGTGAAAGCGCTGACCTTTTGTCCCTTGGGCATCTGGACCCTCGAAAGCGCATTGCTCATAACGTTCCACGGCGTAGGGCATAGTACTGAGTATATCCGTTACATCTTAGGCCTATAGTCTATTATCAGTGTTGTGTGTCCCTGTATCCTATCCCTAAAATAGTTCGTAATACTTCGCCTCAACTATGCTGGAAGTCTCAGGCAGTCAAGGGTTTCCAGTATGGAGCTCCACCTTGCCAGATTGGAGATATTTTCAACTCCCAGGGTCATAATTTCACAGTATTTCCTGGTATTCTTTCTTCGCCTCTAGCATCTGATGGCCTCATGAGCGATATTGACAAGCAGATTTATGACACCCACCGTCGATCATTCTTTTCCAAATTGAAACTGGATTCCGGAAAAGCCAGTTCCTCCCTCCGTCATAATCTCCAAGCGACCGCATATAGTAATGCTCGAGAATCGTTCTCACCGTATTCAGTTAACAAATTAGATGGTAGAACGACGGGACCTCCGGCAGCTTCTTTCCTTTTGGTAGTAGCACGAGTTGCTGCTTCTTCCGCTGTTGTGGGAAATTCTTTTCGCGTAGACATGCATTGTACAACTCTACGATGGTATCCAGGCATGTCCTGATGACCGTCCGGAGGGCAACGTTGAAGATTCAGTCCAGCCCTGGCGTCTTGCTGTCACCGACTTTTATTGCAGGCCGCAAGCATGTACCCTATCGTAAACGGTGGCACATTTTCGATAGGTATGGGCTATCCTACACTCGGATAGCTGCTGTTTACCTTCAGGCCTAGCTCCATCCAGATGTTCCGTTTTCTACCTTTAACAACCCGCTTAAGCTCTTCACGCTCGGTTCCCCAACCTCGTTCAGAGGTGTGCTGAAGCGGTTGACACCCAACCGGGTGAATTATCGGGGGGCGTATAGAGGGACGGCTGGAAGACTAAGCGACTCCCCCAGCCCGGATGTGCCGGGCGCCATGCGGCGACCGCAGCCGTAGGTAGAGGGTGGTGGAAAATCCCGACTAACGGGTGTTATAAAGAACCCGGCTTTCGCAGTCCAACTCCCCAAGCTAAGGTGCGAACTATCGTGCCGACGGCTGGATCCACTTGGGGATTATAGTACCGCAAACGATACCCTTGGAGCACCAGGCGACCCTCCATTATAACTAGCCTAACCACCACATGCAGGCTCTGTGGTGGTGGACCATTTTTTTCTGACTTACTCGTCGGATCATGAATGTAAACAAAGAAAAAACCACAACTAATGCCGATAGCGGGGCTTCGATGGAAGCTTCGGCGTCAGTTCCAGCACCAAAGACGCTGTTGCTTCTGCAACGTTTGTTGTGTGGCCACCTTTGCTCCGTCATCTGCTTAAACAATGTCGCTAACATGAAGATAGTAAAGAAGGCTTGTGTAAGTACTCTGGCGAACAAGGAAGAGTAGAGATAAGAGCAGAATGGAGAAAAGGCGGCCACATATTTGAAATAAAAATTTCAACTCACACTTGCGCTGCTAGCGACTGCTACGACGGCTCTCCAATCCAGGAAGACGACTGTGAAAATTCCTCTTTCACGCACGCCCGCACGCCCGCACGCACGCACGCACACACACGCACGCACGCACACACACACACGCACACACACGCACACACACACACACACGTGCCGGTCTCGTTTGCTGGGTCCCGCATCGGGCGCCTCCCCAGATGGCGGATAGGGGGATGCCCGTCAGATATGCCGACTACCGAGAAAATAAAACACTCGGGGTGGACCAAAATTCAGTTTACGGTGCCGAGGAGGGATACCTCAGCACCGGCGTCCGACGAGAGTGAAAAGACGGGCTCCCGGGCGTCGTTAGCCAGCGACTGTCATAATGAACAGGTTGACTACTTGGCCTCATTTACTACAAGTGGAACGAAGCAGGAGCACGACGAGCCTCTAATTAGGAAACAAAAGATGTGGGATCGGCACGAACAGCTCATCGCTGACCTACTGAAGCACCTGGAGAGCCGGAGAAACGTCAAGAATGTGACGCACTCCCTCGCACAGAGCCTCGCTGGGTCACTCAAGAGAATGCGGCAGCTGGAAGAGCAAGTCTCGGGGCCCCGGATCCCCCGATATACTTTGGATGGAACTGCCCAGACCTCGCCATCGCTAAGCAGGATGGACTTAGAAGTATCGGCGCGGAGTACAGCTCCGAAGCCGAAACTAAGGAAGAGCGGGGGAAAGCGGAGAGAGCGAACACCGGCCTCGGCGGAAGCGAAGAAGGTGAAAAAGAGGAAACAGTGCGATGACTCGACGGAGACTCAGCGCACAGATGAACCTGTTGGAGACCAAGTTCCTGCGTGGGAGGAAGCACGAAAAAAAGCAAGGAAGAAAAAGAAGAAGCAACCAGCGAAGCAGCGAGCATCGTCGACGAGGCTATCCAATGCACTGATGATCCGCGCTAAAGAAGGCAAATCCTACGCTGACATTCTCCGAAAAATCAAGCAAGACGTTCCCGAGGAAAAGATCGGGGATAGCATCCAGAAGATTCGCAGGACAAACACTGGACATCTTCTGATCGTTCTCGACAAGAAGAGCGGTGGCAGGACTGACGAACTGCCGAAGCTGATGGCGGACGCTCTCAAAGAAGATTCGGAAGTCATGAGCAAAATGCAGGAAGTCGACCTTGAAATCAGGGACATCGACATGCACTCAAAAAAGCTGCAGGCGAGGGCAGCGGAATAACAGCTGAAGCAGTCAAATCACTGCAAAGACCGTACGGAGAAACCCAGATCGCATCCGTCAGGCTCCCAGCCGAAGCTGCTTGGAGGATTATCGGCGAGGAGGGAAAGATCCGCATCGGATGGGTGACATGTCGCATCAAAGAGGTGAGAAGACCCATAAAGTGCTTCAAGTGCTAGTACTTTGGACACTTCGCCTCCAGATGTAAGAGTGAGGTCGACAGATCCGAGCACTGCATCAAATGCGGTGAAGACGGCCACAAAGCTGTCGAGTGCGTAAAGGATGCGCGCTGTGTACTGTGCACCGAAAAAGCGCCTTACGAATAGCAAGCGCGTTTCGCACGGTATCAGAAAATGCTGTGTGCGTTATCGCCGGGATGCTGCCGGTCGGGATCCTGGCGGACGAATGGAAGACCCTGTATCGCCGCAGAAGTTCAACAGCGCTGAGCGCAAAGGAATTGAAGACGGAGGAGCGCCAAAGCAGTCTCCAGCACCGGCAGCAGCTGTGGGACGCCTCCACCAAAGGGAGATGGACTTACCGCCTGATTCCTAAAGTAGATAGGTGGTTCAACCGCAGCCACGGAGCCGTCAATTACTACCTGACGCAGATGATCTCAGGACATGGGTGCTTCCGGGCATACCTATACAAGTTTAATAATGAGGACTCCCCGGAGTGCCCCACCTGTAGCGGAGTAGTGGCGAATATCGATCGCCGTACGTCAGCTGATTTTCCAACAGATACATATTGCTTTTTAGGGTTTGCGCGTAATATGCCAAAGTTAGACTAATTGCTCAGAATGCTGCTAGAGGGTAACATAGTGTTGTGCCGCGGATTATTTGAGTATAATTATTTCGCCATTATGCCTCCTTCGAGCGCGAGGCCACTCACCCGAAGTAAATAGAATGTGCAAACGTATGGAACGAGCCGCGAGCAACGACCTCGAGCTCGAGCTACGACTTGCAGCAACTTGCAACATTATACATTATTGTAAATTCATCGATTTCGCCAAAGGTAGTTAATAAATACTTTACCGAAATCAGTCTAAAGTTTAACATCAACCTGAACGGTTGATCGCGGACTCGCTCGAAATATTAAAGTCTCAATAGTAGATTTAGATTGAACGGTTGGTTCCTCGTCGACAACTCGAGAACATATTGAAATATTGTACTACTCTTTTCTTGCCATGAAGTAGTTGACGGGAAGTAACCGCTAACTAGAATAAACGACCAATTATTACTTTTACCGTAAATTCACGTGTTCGTTATTTACTCGAGATCTATGTCCTTATCGGCAAACGATTCTAAAAATAATAACTTTTAATATTATCCCGATTACCGTAATAATCCAATTACGCGATACCGGCATAACATTTGGTTGCAGCGGTGGGTTATGCTGAAGTGAATAAGTAATACGTTATTTACTCGGACAACCAAAAAAAGTGAATTTGGACAATGTTTAGTGTGGTAAATAGTGACACTGAAGTGACGACTACAACTCGTGCCAGGACACCAGTGTAGCTCGTAGAAACCCGACTTAAACTATCGTGAAGGCGCGAACTATACGTCGGTGCGGTGTGACATAGCGGTCAACCGTTTAGCGTCCGGCTTGACGTTATCACGTTAAGTCGCGGATAATGCACAAAGTATGCAAACAAGTGCTCACAGAAGCGAACTTGTGATACGGGTCAACGGCACCAGGAAGAACGCCAAGAACCATCCACCGAGGGGAGCTGCATGGCATCTAGTCAACAGTACCCAGAGCAATGCCACGGAGAGGATCGTCTACGAGACCATCTTCCTGTAAGTGGCGGTCACTTTATGCTATTACATACAGCTGTAAAACCAAAGCCAGACAGTTGCGCTAGATCAGAAAAAATGCACCCAAGACACAAAATATTCAAAGGAAAAAATTAGGGGAAAAACTTTTCTCGAGGTATTCAGTGGGACTATTTTAAAGGAGAGTCAACCGCGAAAGTCGCCACATGCCGGGAACTAGAGGCGCGAGACCCAAACGTGGGGGTAACTCGTTATAAACTACGTTACCTGGCGAGGGGGCGGACTCCGCGGCAGGTTTAGCTGCAGCTGTCAGGGACATCGCGTTCAGGATGCGCAGGTTGCTTTCGGAGCTCTCGCCGACGGGACGAATCTCCGCTGACAGGCAAGAGGCCCTCGTAAGCCGTCTGACAGCTCAGTTCAGCGTAAATCCTCTTAAGGGTGCGTCGTTTGGGGATCACGAAAGTACTGTCAGTGACGATATATTCAATATGGCTACTGGCGAGCAAACACCGAAACACATCACCGAAGATATGGTCGAGCGAGAGATCGAACACTTGCGTACAATAGATCGCGTAGTTTTCCCGACAGCTACCGGTATAACGACGCGGCCTCTCTTTCCGATAAGGGTGAGGGAACGTCACGAAGCGGTCGACAGGAGTCACCGTGAATACGAGAGGGCTCAGCGAAAGCTCGAGTTGGAGCTTAGGCTCCAGGGCCGCGACACGCCATCGGCAAGGAGGAACCTCGCTGACACGCTCAACGAGGTAGGGGAGATGAGTTTGAGCTCATCTGGTCCTTACGAGAGCCGAACGCCGAGCTCATGCGGAAGCTGTAAAGGGCGAGGTCGGGAGAACACTCACCACCACCGCCACGAAAGAGGCAAACGCCATTCGAGGGGCCAGATTACTCTCTGACAGATCGCACGTTCCAAGAGGAACAGCCGTGGACACGAAACCCACATGGTCGAACGCCTGATCTCAAGTTGGCCTTAAAAAATATAAAACATTTCGATGGAAGCAATGCCGACCAGCTGGATACCTTCCTACGATCCTGCGAGACCGTTTTTAAGCAAGCCGCGCATGTGGATCACGAGATACGAGCCCGAGATTTAAAGCACAAAGCCATCCTCTTGGTGGCACAGGTCAAGATCAAGCTGGAGGGTGGGCTGGGTCAGGGTGAGGATATCGCGGTATACGCCGCCAGAACAGAGCGTATCACCGTCGATATCATCGAGAAGCTTTGTGAGGTAGCCACCACGGAATCGGAGATGTGCATAATTGATAATATAACGCGGAAGAACGCTCAGGCCGACTTTGAAAATGGACTGCACCGGCAGGTCCAAATTTTGGTAATGCCGCGAAACTACACCACACTCCACGAGTCCGTAACGAGAGCAATTGAAATCACCAATATAGTGCAGCCGAAGGGAGGGGTAGGTAGAGGACCAAGCCATCCCTTTTCACGTACGGGAGACCTGGGCACGTAGCATGAGACTGCACGCGGAGGAGCCTATCGATGCCCAGCGAAAACAAGTCAATCCACAACGTGGAAATAATCTGCAATTACTGCCAGAAGAAAGGCCACGTGTGGAAGGACTGCCGGAAGTGGTTATTGCAGAATAGGAGCGAGCCAGCACAGTCATCGCAACAACACCGACGTCCGGAGGATGCAGGTAACAAAAAAGTAAAGAATACGGTAAATGCAGGGCCGGTTGGATCCGCCACAGATACCCGCTCGCTAGGTACGACAACAATGAACACGCTTACTACCCAGCAGAGACCTGTGGACACGGTGAAGACAACAATGCTGCAGCTGCTTCAGGTTACGCTGCCGGCATCCAGCGCCACTGCCAGTGACTTTGATATTGTCTCACCGCTCGCCATGATCGGGGTACTCACCCTCAAGGCGGACACCGGGGCGCGGTGCAGCATTATCAAGGAAGGCTGTCTCAAACCGGTGACCGAGGTGAAAGCCTGCACTGTAAACCTGCAGGGGGTGGCAGGCAAAAGGTTGTCGAGCCTAGCAGGAGCGAATAGAACGCGCCGCTGCTGGTCATGGCCAAGAAACCCGATGCCGCCGGAGTGAGGAAAATGCGCGTAGTGGTGGATTTTCGGAAGTGAAACGTAGGCCAAATTGGCAGTGCAACCTTGTAAGTGCCAATTCCTGCACAAAGAAACGCAGTACCTCAGCCACATCATCTCCGAAAAGGGGATGCGAGCCAGTCCCAAGAAACTGGAGGCAGTGAGGGAATTCCCGGTACCAAGGGACGTAAAGAGAGTACAATCCTTCCTTGGACTAGCCGGGTATTACCGAAAATTTATAAAGGGTTTTTCGAAAACCGCAAAGCCACTAACGGAATTAACACAGAAAGAGGTTAAATTCGAGTGGACGGCAGTAAGAGACGCCGCCTTCGAAGAACTGAAACGGCACTAACAACGGCACCAGTATTGCAGTATCCAGACTTCGAGAAGCCGTTGGTAGTTACAACAGACGCCTCAGACAAGGCGCTCGGCACAACCTTTTCATATATATGACACGCGAGTTGCACCATGGTAAAGGCCGAGATGAATTACACTACCACGGACAAAGAGCTACTCGCCATAGTGAGGGCCCTTGCTCAGACCCTATATTTATGGTACACGCTTCAAGATCGTGACAGACCACCAACCTCTCACCTGACTGTTCGGGGTGAAGGACCCAGGTTACGATTGATGCGATGGAAAATAAAATTAGCGGAACATGAGTTTGACTTTGAATATAAGGCAGGAAAGCGTAACACAAACGCTGATGCGCTAAGCCATATATTCACTACTACGAGGGCTCAAGGGAGAGCCAAGATCGAAGTCAGTGTATCAGAAGAGGACAGCACGACGGGGAAAATTGGCACAGCGAATGACCGCATAAAGCGGAGAGCCGAAGATACACCACGCATACCAAACAACGCAGCAGAGCGAGAGGCAACGCCTGCACACGCGTTGGAGGCGGACAGTAAGACTCGCAGCGTGCATGCAAGTCGCTCTACTGATCGCCAAAGCCCTGCCGCGAAGACGTGCGGACGGGGAAGGGGAAGCCAAAGGTAAAACTGCGAGCACCACAGAAAAAGAGAACACTGCAAGGCCGTCCGAGAAGGAGGGCGACGCAGCAGCGCAGCTACTGGTGGGCACCCCGAGGCAAGTGACCCCGGACAGCCTGCCGCATAGGAGTGCCGAGGAAGTGAGGCACGGTGAAGACCGTAGCCCGCAATCCTCCAGCTGCGCGGACAGAGGCGGCTATATGAAAGAGCGCAGCGACTGCGGCAGTGGCGTAGCCTGCCCAACTACCGATGACGGTCTAAAAATAATAAAAGAATACCATGGCACCTCCATAGGAGGGCACCAGGGAATCCGGCGAACATTGCATCGGATCCTGCCTAAATTTAACTGGTCCGGCATAAGAAAGGATCTGGAGGGGTATATTTCGTCCTGCGAGTCCTGCCAAAAGAATGAAATAAGGAAGAAGGAACGAGTGTCGATGGTGGTAACGGACACCCCGTCAAGGTCATTCGGAAAAGTAGCGGTCGACATCGTAAGACCGCTACCTGAAAGCGCAACTGGAACAAATGTCATGCTTACGTTCCAGGACGCACTCATAAAATATAGTGCGGCGATACCACTGCCGAACCAGGAGGCTCCGACAGTAGCGAGGGCATTAGTAGAAGAGCTGATTTGCCAATATGGCACGCCAAAAACCATACTATCGGACCAGGGCACACATTTCTTAAGTGCCACTTTAAAAGAAATGTGCCGACTACTAAGAATAATGAAAATTCAGACCACGGCTTACCACCCGGAGTCGAACGGCGCCCGAGAACGATCGCACTGCACCCTCGCCAAATACCTGAAGAACTTCATAATTGAAGATCAAGGTAATTAGGACGAGTGGTGCCGTATGCGATGTTCACATACAACTCCACTCCACATACGGAGACTGGACTGTCCCCCACGTGTTGATGTATGGATGTGAGGCTAAGCTGCCGACGGCCGTAAAGCAGCACCTATGCCTACGACGTCCACGAGCTACGCGAGCGATTACGCGCCGCATCTGAAAGGCGCGAAAAGAAGGTCAAAGGATGCGTACGACCACGGCGCGCAGGTACAGAAGTACCGCGCGCGGCGAACGCGTGCTACTGCATGACGAGACGATGCGCAGGGGAAGGTCGGCTTAGCTGACCCTGAAGTGGACGAAACCTCACAAAATCATAGAGAAGAGCCCCCCCCCCCCCCGCAACTATGTAGTCCGGAAAGGACGGAAAGCACAGACGATACATGCCAACAGGCTGAAACTTTCTATAGAGCACCAATGGCCCAAACGAAATGTAAAAGAATTCATACGTACATATATATAAAGCTAGGATATATACAGAGCGCGCCAACTTTAATGTCGGTATGTAAACATTGATTAACTTTGACATTTATCAACCGATTGACTTCAGTAGACATGTTTTTGAAACGTCAATTCAGTACAATTTCAACCATGAATCGCTTCACACCGAAACAACGCGCCGAAATAGTGACGCTGTACATTGAAAATAGTCGTTCAGTTGTGTTAACTCAGCGTGCATATCGTTGAAAATATCGTGGCCAACAAGCACCATCTGACAACACTATTCGTCGTTTGGTTTCGAATTTTGTTGAGTGGGAGATCGTCCACGTGCCGTTCATCAACGTCCAAGACGTTCTAAACAACTGGTTGAAGCGGTAAGAGAGAATGTTGCCGAGAACCCACATGTGTCGTATCGTCACCAAGCTCAGCATTTTGGCGTCAGTGGAACCACTTTGCGACGCATTTTGAAGGATGATTTGCATTTGTTTCTGTATAAGTGCAATTGACTTAAAGAATATTCCCAACAGACCGTCCACGTTACTTGGAATACGACCAAACAATCGCTCGAATGGTTGACACTGAACCTGATTTTTGGAAGCAAATTTTGATGACCTATGAGGCCCATTTCACATTCTCTGGCGCCGTTAACAAGCAAAATTGCCGCATTTGGGGAACGGAGAATCCACACGAGATCCATGAAACACCATTGCATGACCAAAAAGTGACCGTTTTCGTGACCGGCATTTACGCCAAAACCTTCATTGGGCCATTTTTCTTCAGAGAAGGCGAAACAGTCGATGGGAATCGGTATCGGTGGATGTTGGCTCATTATGTCTGCCCACAAATGTGTGAAAAAAGTCTGGACGGGTACTGGTTTCAACAAGACGGTGCGCCATGCCGCACTGCAAATCAAACAATGCAGTTTCTGCAATGAAAATTCCCTGGACGTGTGATGTTAAAGAATGGCGACATTAACTGGCCACCCAGATCTCCAGATTTGACCCCTTTGGACTTCTTTTTGTGGGGTTATTTAAAAAGCAAATTGTACGCCAACAAGCCTCCGACCATTGACGAGCTCAAGGCAAACGTTCGTGCCGAAATCATCGCTATACCGCCCGAGATGTCGAAAAAGTGATGGAAAACGCAGCAAAAAAGGCACATTTTGCTTTGGCCAATAAAGGCGGCCACTTAATTGATGTTGTATTCAAAAACTAGTCCAAATAAATTGTAAAGGACCAAATTAAATAAAAGTATCTCATATACTGAAATCGGTTTTTTTAAAAGTTATTGAATGTTTACATACTGACATAAAAGATGCCGCTACAAACTCGAATTAAAATACGAATTAAACCCGGATACCCAACTCCAGCCAACAAACACAGAAAACACACAAAAAAGAACAGACAAAACCAATGAATAAAACAAAGAAATCCCTAAAGTGATTTCTATTGACAAAACACACCAACAAGTGGCGAATAAGCACCCATCGGACAAGGCAAACATAAAGATCAGTAGGTACACACAAGCAACCACGAGTACCCACCCTAAAGAGAATGGCGTCAAGAGTAGGCCACACCTTAGCGCGAAGACCACAATCAAAACAAAGCACAACACACGAGGGGAACCCCTCCCGCACGAAGCGAGCAAGACAGGAGGTAGGACGACTAGCGATACCACGCGCTGTGTCTACCGGACCCCAGCGCAGTAGTCCCCGCCCCTACGCTAAGACCGGGCGGAACCACTCGTAAAGCCAAACACCTCACCGTGCAAAGATTAGCGCAGAAGGCCCTACCCCCAATAGGCCACACTACTCAAACGGCCCAAGACGCCAAGAACGCCACACTACGGGAAAAAGACGAAAGAAATAGTAGAACCCTCGAGGTTACACAAATCCTCGAGACAAAACAACAGGGTACCGTCACATGAGTCTTCGCTACACACCCCCATTCACGAATAAACATTAACATTAGGAAAAACACATAAACCAAGCGAATCTCTCACCAAAATTAAAGAATAAATAAGTATCAAGGCATCCCCTAAACCTAGGAACTAACAAAAACTAGAATATCATAAAAACAAGCAAGAAGCATATAAAAAACTCCAAGAGAAAAGCAATTTTGGCAGAAATTAATCAAAAATAAGATAAACTAACTCTCACGAGGTAGGCAAAGACCCACATTTGGCGAAAATATCAAAAAACCATGATTGAACCACAAAAAACATCAAAAGAAAGTTTGAACCTCCAGCAGGTCTCTACCTGCTGAGGTTCTTAGAGATTTGAAGAGACTTAACATCGTCCAACAGAATTGAACCTCGCTGGAACCTCGGTTCCAACCCCAGGAAGACAAAGAACCAGCTAAATATAGAAATTCAAGACATAACGGAACACCTACACGCCACCCCGCACCTCCCTCACCCAGCGAATAAGGTGCGACAAACATCACGTGACCTACCACAAAACACCCCCCCCCCCCGGGGGCTCATCCACTAAACTATATAAACCGCGACAGGAAAAGCCTCAAGGCCCTTGATGGAAATTAACATAACGATCCAGTGCTCTCCAGGTCCGTTGCAGTTATACGTGTAACGACGAGTCCGATCGATAATAACCATTTACGAAGATTTCTGTTAGCAGGGTACACTCCAACAGTTAAAAGCGGTGGATACTGCAGGCTCTCGTATATTGGTCTAGTGTTCGTGCCGAACACATAGTCAATAATTAAATGTCGACCTATACGTTTTGACACACGTATATATGCAAAATTCATTTCACACCATGGTCGATCGTGTCACGAATTCATGCTGAAGATTTCTTCTCTTTCTTATTCTCTTCCTCTTCGTCTGCGAACCGAACATCCATGTACGATTTTCCTTTAAACGGGTGCTCGCGAAGCCAATTTTTTATTTGGAATGCTTGCCGCATTGCACAGTGCAAAGACGATGTATCGATTATCAGAGCGAGTCTGAAGCGTTTTCGAGAAAATATTTCGGCATAAATGTGTACGATGGTACCCCTCCTCATCTTCCAGGTTGGAAATCTCACAACTAGTAATATCGCGCAGAAGTGTATCCTCTCGTGGTCGCGTGTATAGATACGCCTTGATTTTCGCGAAATTTCACGCGAATTAGCCTATACTTGTTTGCAGCTCACATCGCCCTCGTACCTCCATCGCGCCTGGCTCCTCGAACTCTGTGGTAGTTCGGCAAAGTGGCAAGGTGGTGCGACGATCCAGTGAGCAAAGTACGGTCAATCCACTGCTACCACGACAATTTCCTTCGGAATGCATTCCGAGTCTTTGCCTCGTATTCCCTATATATCTACGACGATATACATTTTGACGTCTAATCCATGCAGATGCTCAAGTTCAACTGGTTTGCTACTTACGAAGACGTTTCTACGCCGCTTAACACGAGACAAATTCATCCCAACATCAGCACATTTTTTCGCTAATCCGGTAAAACCTACTATTACCTGGCGAGCGGCATCGATTTGAAGGACATTATCGTATTCTGCGTAGACAATACAATTCACCATTGAAGCAAGTACCTCCATAAATCGTACTTCTATTCTCACGTTACTATGCTTTATAGAAATCCAATGTGAATTGCTGTTCGCCGAAAGATCGGGTGTCAAATCAAAAGGAAACAGGCAGTATCCATCGTGATAACGGTCTTAAAGGTATTTGAGCACCATCTACATACAATGAGAGATAAATTATCTGGTAATTTTGGAAATTGAAATTCAAACTGAAGTCGCCGTTAAACGCTTAATCATCGACAAAACCGATAATTATACACGTCGGCAATTACCCCAGTCCGATATTGTCGATCGTCTCTCCATGAACACCGGAATGTAATGAAACGGCCTTCACCTCAACTCTCGTAAGAAGATATGTTAAAGTAGATTGCGCCAAAGTTTTAGCATGTGAGAGCAGCACATTAGAAGTTATTTTTGATCTATAAACAAGTAGCGAAGCCTCGAGAATCTTTAAGGGGGGAAAAGGGTCGGAAAGTTGGTTTTTTTTGTTTTTTTTTCTGATACTACAACTTATAAGAAATATCGTCAGAAAATTTGACGTCATTAGGATTAAAACTTTTCGAGTGATAGACAATTGAGTCACCGGGCGCTCGGTCTGCCTCGACCGTCATAAGTCTCCCGTAACTCTCGGCGCGGCAACTGGTTTATAGCAGATGCTCTTTTCTGTTTATCTCTTTCTAATTTCTATATGCATGAATAGACTCCTTCGTTGTTCTATTTTTGAAAATATACCTGATATGACCTGAAGGGTCTTTGTGAAGACTAAACCGAGTTAGTTTGGCATCGTTCGTCTTGCTGTACGGATATACATTTGAACTACAAGTTTATTTTATTATTTATAAAATGGGTAAAGTTGCAAGAGATGACCAAAAGAAAGGTATTCGGAGTGATAGACCAAAAAAAAGAAAACAGCATTTTAATCCTAAGCAATCCGAAAGTATAGGAAAGTCTTTCACTAGCTCATCCGCAAAAAAACTGAAAATTGATGACGAAATCAATGTACTAGAGAGTTCAGTATAAAATAATAGACTTCATGTTAGTGTTTACTGAAATTTCTAATTTGGTGGAGTGTTCTAAAATTATTGATAATAAGATTTGTGATGGCAAAGTGAATTTTAGTACATGCCGAAAACAAGGACTTGGTTTTAAAATTGAAGTGAAATGTGAAAAGTATGATCCAACGTACATTGACTCAGGCAAGAAAATAGGACAATCGTATGAAATAAATCGACGATTTATTTTTGTAATGCGTTTATTAGGCTTAGATCTCGAAGGGAATTTGGCTGTGTTGCTATTTTTAAATAGCTTAGATGTGAAGCCTGGCCAAATAGCCCATGAGTATACACGGAGGGAAGACGAGAACCGCATATCGAAAGCAAATCGCAAAACCCAGGCTGCTACTCAGGAGAGAATTCGTCGTAGGATGGAGCAAAATGATGCTTTGGACAATGCAGCAGCTGCAGGCGAGTTGCTTTATGGAGCTGGAATCGACGATTCTATGTAAGTTTAAAAAAAATATTTTTTTCTCTATTTTATTCATGTATCAAACTTTAATCGCGTTTTTCTCAAAACTTTTTTTTTAAGTCGGTAGTCAAAATTTCTCGAAAACCTTTGGACCGATTTCGTCTAAACTTTGCACACTTGTTTTACATACTATCAGGGGTACAAATTGAAAATGCGGGTTTGATAACAGATGGCGTTACTAACGCTATACGCATCAGGCAGTACTGTGACTGTGTTCATGTCAAAGCTACGTCTTATAGCTTTAATTTTCAGTATGTGTCAATTTGTCGCAGTGTCAAATTCATAGTTTTTTTGAGCTCTCAATATGTCAAGTTTCGTGCCAACAAAACAGCATTTGCGGGAAGTTTTAATTTACTTCTTTAATTTGAAGAAAAGTGCTGCTGAAGCACATCGATTGGTCTCCGAGGCTTATCCGAGTCATGTTCCATCGGTTTCAACGTGCGAGAGATGGTTTGTGCGGTTTAGAAGTGGTGATTTTGACGTTGAGGACAAAGAGCGGCCGGGCCAAGTGAAAAAGTTTGAGAATGCTGAATTGGAGGCAATACTCAATGAAGACTCGTATCAAACTCAACAAGAGCTCGCAGATTCATTGGGAGTGACACAACAAGCCATTTCCCATCGTATAAAAGCCCTCGGAATGATCCAAAAGCAAGGACATTGGGTGCCGTATGAGCTGAAGCCGAGAGACGTCGAGCGCCGTTTTTTTGCATGCGAACTGCTGCTCGAACGGCAAAAACGGAAGGGTTTTTTGCATCGCATTGTCACTGGTGATGAAAAGTGGATCCATTACGATAACCCGAAGCGCAAAAAATCATATGGTTACCCCGGCCATGCATCATCATCGACGGCCAAACCAAATATTCACGGCGCCAAGCTCATGCTCTGTATTTGGTGGGATCAGCTGGGTGTGGTGTATTATGAGCTATTGAAATCGAACGAAACCATCACAGGAGCACTATACCGAACTCAATTGATGCGTTTGAGCCGCGCACTCAAAGAAAAACGGCCACAATACGAGCAAAGACACGACAAAGTAATTTTGCAACATGACAACGCTCGGCCACATGTTGCAGCGCCGGTCAAAACATACCTACAAACGCTGAAATGGGAAGTCTTACCCCACCCGCCGTATAGCCCAGATATTGCTCCTTCCGATTACCACCTTTTCCGATCGATGACACATGGCCTAGCTGACCAGCGCTTCCATTCTTACGAAGAAGCCCAAAAATGGGTCGATGACTGGATAGCAGCCAAGCCGGCCGAATTTTTTCGCGACGGTATCCGTAAATTGCCAGAAAGATGGGAAAAAGTTGTGGCTAGCGATGGACAATACTTTGAATAATTCATTTGTTACCATTTTTTCAGAATAAACGTTCAAAAATAGAAAAAAATCCCGCATTTTCAATTTGTACTCCTGATAAATACTCGGTTCTGAATGAAGGATTTTTTTTTTCAATTACAACTTATTTTTTAATTGAAAAAAAAAGAGCAATTTGTGGCAAAAATCAGAGTTTTTTGATTGCACCTTTACTAAAAATTCAAAAATGAATATTTTGTTAATTCCTTCGTTCAAATCCAAGATACACTTATGTACTTGTTACGTCCTGGACTTTAACGAAGGGACGCAACGAAGGAATAATCTTTTATTTTCCCCATTTTGAGACAGAATGTGCTGCCTCGGGATTGGGGCACGGCTGGTGAGGGGCGAGTTTGATATAAATAATAAATAAACACAGAATAAACATAAGATGCGCTATATATTAGCACAAACATTAAAATGGCGCGCACAATTGTAAATCAGTAAACGTTTATGTACGGTAGTATTGTCCCAAATAGTCTTTCACTGTATATATTAAAACAGTTAACGCGAAACAGATGAGAACATGTATGTGTATATGTATATATTATAACAATTTAATGGTCGCGCATTCAAGATTAACAAAAACCTTTAAACCACTAGAATTAAAGTCATTAAAATAGTATTCACTTTTGGAATAACTAAAGTCACTAATGTATTAGGATAAAATGTTATATTATAAAGTTTATCGGAACGCGCACAATATTATTGGTTGCGCGAACAATGCTACGACCTATTGGGTATTCATAAATGTTAAAATACCGTGTTGTTACGAGGACCGACCATCGTGGTCGGCCCCCGGAGATGAACTGACTAATTAAAATGAAGAAAGCAGTGCAGAAGGCACGCGTAATAATTATTTGCGGGGCGCAGCGCGTCTTGCCGATGCGCCGCGTCCCGTTGGTTAGCGTGTAAACGCTGACCTAAGCAAATTATTAGCGGATGGCAACGTATCACGGCGACGCTCCGCGTCTCGCCGGCCAGCGTGTGAATGCTGACGTTAGCAAAAGAATGAATAATAAATCGTATATAAATTATCAAAAATTCACAAAGGGGGTTGGAGACCCAGGACGTAACAGTACTAAAGAAACCTTTTTGGTTTTTTAATTTCAGATGAAGCAATCATAAGTTATGCTGACTACCGCATGGAAACAAGCGTAGGCATTATTAGGAGGTGAAACGAGTTTTTGATTGAGGTATACATCCACTTGATTAAACATAGAATGCAAGTGATTGTTTACAGTGCAAGCGCTCACTTTTGGAGCTGTACTCATAGCAATTTCCGTAGAATGAGATGTTATTTTCACCCTCAGGCTAAGTATAATATAGTATGCGCAAGATCGATATACTCATCGCCCTACACGGGCATAACAAATTTAACGGGTGAATAATTTGTTAGCGAAGAAATTGGTTTATAATACACCCAATTGAAGCCTTTGGTAGTTGTTAACGTCGGTGGGAGTGAAAATAATTGAAGTTCCGATTTAAGGCACTCGCACAAGTGTGTATGTAAAAAAGCCATCCTGTTTGAGCTATCCAAAAATATTTGCAAACGTTCGTTGACGAGTTTTCTGCTTATTATTTCTCTTCTTCTTTAATACGTTTCTCTTTATCGCGTTTTTCTAATTACGGGAGATACGTCGCGGTTTACGTTCGTTCAGTGAATAAGCAGTTCGACAAATTTTGCAATTTTTCTAACTGGATCCCTGCATGGGAGTGTCAATTTTGTCAGAGGCTTTGTATTTGAGATTATTGATAGAATCTTGCGCTCTTATGCGAATATCATCTTTCACGGCTACGATTCTATCGAGAATATTTCCGGCAACGTTTACACCGCCACGCAATGCCTCTATTCCAACTACCTTAGCACCTTTCCTTAAAAGTGGTAATACTCGACGGCACAGGACCCCGAACAATCTACCGATACCTTGTCCGCGTTGATTCAGCGTTCCAATATAAACATGGCTAAATTGTAGTGTCACAGTCAACGTTTCTTGTTCGAATGGTATATGATTACAAACTCGTCTTTTATATGAATCTCGATAGTGTGTAAGTTGTTCCGCAAGAGAGGTTTATATCGCTACGCCGAAAGCGATTTAATTTTTATCGAACCGTACTGAAAGTCGTTAGCATCAATGGGAACGATTCGTATACGGGGGGTTTGTTCATCGCCTGTAATATAGCTCTCGCATATACCGCTGTATAAAAACATGCTGCCTATCATAGCACCGGTAAGAAATGCAGGCCTCGACCCCATGTACTTGCAATGTGGTTATATCATTACATACCTACCGGCCTCTTCCTTGAATCTAAGTAGCCTATCTAGAGCGGGCGATACGCGAAAGTCGTGGTATCGTAGAACGTCGTATACGCGCTACTTCGACCTGACCGCTTTGAAGCGATTTAAAGCGCAGATAACCAGCCACGTGGGGTAACTTAGTTATACGCTTCAAAAGAGCGTCTATAGAGCAATATACACCAAATGAAACCTGGTATACCAGGTGTACAAGTATAAAATGCGAATTTTTTTTTCTAAAAAAACATGTTAAATTCGAAAGAATGATGAAAAGTGCTTTATTCAAAGTATGCTCCATCGCTTGTTATACATTTTTCCCATCTTTCGGGCAATTTGTGAATACCACGCCAGTAACAATCTTCCCCTTTTGCTGCAAACCATTCATCGGGTCATTTTTACACATCTTCGTACGAACCAAAGCGCTGCACAGCAAGTGCGTGACCCATCGATGCAAACAAGTGGTAATCGGAAGGAGCCAAGTCTGGTGAGTAAGCCGCATGGGGTAGAACTTCTCAGATGAGTGCTTCCAACGTGTCGCGAACCGGTTTTGCCGTATGTGATGGAGCATTGTCATGAAGAAAAATGACTTTGTGTTGCCTCTTTCGGTATTCTGGCCTTTTTCAAGCAGCGAACGGTTCAAATTGGTCAATTGTTGTTGTAACGTTCAGTATTAACCGTTTTAATAGCTCATAATAGACCACGCTTCTCTGGTCCCACCAAACACAAAGCATCATCTTTCTGCTAAAGCGATTCGGTTTTGCGGTCGACGTGGATGGTGCGCCTGGGTCTACCCATGATTTTTTACACTTGGGATTTTCGAAATAAATCCACTTTTCATCCCCTGTAACTATACGATGCAAAAACGACTTCCTTTTGTACCGACCGAGCAAAATGTCACATGTGTTTTTGCGCTTTTCCATTTGCCTGTCGTTCAACTCATGTGGTACCCATCTACCGGTCTTCTGAATCTTTCCTATCTCTCGTAGCCGATTGGAAACAGCTTGTTTACTTACGCCTAATTGTTCGGCGAGTTGTTTTTGTATTTGTGAATCATCTTCATCCAACAATGCTTGCAATTCCACATCTTCGTCTAAGAATGCTTGCAATTCCACATCTTCGTCTAAGAATGCTTGCAATTCCACATCTACGTATTTTTTTGGCGGCTTTCCGCGTTTCTTGTCTGCAACATCGAAGTCACTACTCTTGAAACGCCGATACCATCGTTCACACGTATCTTGCGATGGAGCATATTCACCATAAGGTTCTCCAAGTAATCGGTATGATTCAGCAGCAGTTTTCTTTAAATGAAAACAAAAAATTAATGCTGTCCGCGGATGCTCTTTGTTCGGTATAAATTTCGACATATTAAACGCAACAACACAACACTATGCACACACTTTTCCAATTTATAACTCGGGCGCGTCTGACACTTGTTGATGACACAACAAGATGGCACAGTGTCGAATATTTATAGCCAAAAATGCATTCGTGCGATATCTGTTGTCTGAAATCCGCATTTCATACTTGTACACCTGGTAGACCCGAATATACACCCGATCTTTCGGTGAACAGCAGTTAACATTGGAATTTAAAAAAGGATGTTAGCGTAAAAATAGAAGTAAGATTTTAGGCGCTTCCTTCAATGGTAAATTGTATTGTCTACGCGGAATATGATAATGTCCTTGAAATCGATACCTCCTGCCAGGTAATGGTGGATTTTACGGCATAAGCAAAAAATGTGCTGAAGTCGGGATGAAATTGTCTCGTGTTGAGCGCCATAGAAACGGGTTTGCAAGTAGCAAATCAGCCGAACTTGAGTATCTGCACGGATTAGACATGAAAATCGATATCGTCGTCGATACACAGGGAATGCGTTGTGAAAACTCGGATGTTACTCCGAAGGAAATTGCCGTGGTAGCAGTGGATGGACGGTACTCTGCTCACTGGATCATCCCACCACCATGCTACTTTGACGAACTACCACAGAATTCGAGAAGTCAGCCTGAGCCGCCGATTAGTATGCTACCGACGTTAAGTGTGTGTTATTCGGATTCCGTCATGATGA
Source organism: Cylloceria caligata (assembly GCA_963942595.1). Taxonomy (NCBI): domain Eukaryota; kingdom Metazoa; phylum Arthropoda; class Insecta; order Hymenoptera; family Ichneumonidae; genus Cylloceria; species Cylloceria caligata. Next base: position 30,602,673 of record OZ012705.1, on the reverse strand, counting down.
TGACAACGCCGTATATCTCTTCTCGAGGAAGCGATACGCTAATCGTTATACGGATACTTGCTCTGGACGGTGACCACGCTCCATGGGGCTGTTACTGAATATTCCTCGGACGCTTAGCTGCGGATGCTGACAAGAGAGTGAGTGAGAAAGAGGAGTGGAGAGGAGAGGAGAGAGAGAGAGATTTATGCGACGCCCTGACGAGGCGCTGGTCGCGATTATTCAGCGACAACGATTCCCTCAATTATCCCGATTTCGGGTCGATTTGAGTTGGAGTGAATCATGGTTAGCGAGCGCGAGTGCCACGGCTTTTTCCCGGTTATTTAAGTTAGTAATGTCAAGTAAGGAGAACGTTGGCTCTGATTGTTTCGCGGTCGCGTTGTTTTATATCTCGAGCCGATGCTGAACATATTAAACGTTACCAATAAGATTGATACACGAGGAAATATTCAAAGACGAGTTTCAATTTACGAGGGTTGCTGGGGATACCATGGCAGCTGCGTTCCGATGAGCTGTCCCTTCCCTCTTTGGTCACTTATTGTTTAATTGATTATTTTCCTTGCTACCGAAAGTGTTATTATAAATTATTAGAGCTTGGTCATGCCTGCGATTTCCGTCTACTTCACGCAGAGCACGTGTCGTATCGAGATATGAAATATACTGTTCGTACAAGTGTTAACATGCTGAATTGAGGTGGTGTGAAAGCTTATAGTACGCTCGGTGTAATGTCACCGGATAAATTGCTTCTTGTAGAGTCTAACATCGACATCTCTCCGAGTTGAATGCCCGGGAAAAGTCACTTTATATTTTATATTTCTCGTTTATTGTCAAGTCGCGCGTGTGTTAGCTCGTCATCCCGTGGTATGTTGGTTTGAGTGGGACTAGTACGACAAAGTCCGTATCACGAAATGTTGTTAATTAATTGATTATTTATTTATGTCGGTATTTTACATTGTGATTTTTGAGGAATCATTGAGTACGTGTTTGGCCGTCATCCCCTATATTGTACGTTGGGAAGGGATTCGTACGGTCCGAAGCGTACCTCGTGGTATCCATCTTTTTCATTTTGCTTTAATTTATTGTAATAATTATTCGTATGATCTTTAGTTCAGTGTGTGACTTTCCGTCATCCCGTCTTGTTTGATTGTTTCGGTAGTTTCGGATTTGTACGTTTGAGCCGCATTATTAATGATTTGATCGTTATTTATTATTGGACTGATATTGGCTATTTTATGTTTCATTTATTATATTATTTTCCTTATTTTAACGATCGAATTACAGCAGTGTCGCGTGCGTGACCTTCCGTCGTCCCATGGTCGTTGCTCGTGTTTGCGTGTGGTATGTGCATGACATAGGTCGTGAACTACACATGACTCGAGAAATCTTATTTTATTTTATGTTATTTTGTCCTGAGGATTAGTTCGTATTCGATTTGACTTCTGAAAACGTTAACGCAACAGTGACCAGGCCACATTGATGTGTCGTATGTAAGAGTGAGAGAAGGAGCAAGTATCGCGATTCCTACTGCCGGAATAATTAAGTTAACTAATTGTGAAAAGCCCAGATATATTTAAAACGACGCTTCTTTTTATTTTTTCTTGTTTCAAAATTTTGCCAAAAAAAGAGCTGTTTATATTAAATAAATAATTCGTAGCTTTGGCGTATTTGTGAGTCCCGTAGTTAATGTGTGACTTGAATGTATTTATTGAGACCTCGAAAAGTTTGAACCACCGACTTTACCTCGAATAGCTGCGGTCAGCTGCAGGACTAAATCCCGTGTCGATCATCGTTATTTTCCTCCAGGTGCGTAAGCGATGGCGCTCATTTCGTAAGAGCGAATAAAAAGGGAGGAAAAATAACTGGAACTAGCTATAAGTGACGTGTGGTGAGTTAGAGGTTGAATTTACCTTACGGTATTATCGACTATAATAGATTGTGTTTGGTCGCTATTAACGATACCCCTTTGCCAGATACTTATGGTGCTCGAAATCTAGGTGTATTTATGTCTTCGAATCATTGGTGAAACAAATATGTCGCCTTGATCTCGCAAAAAGTTCATGAGACTACACAAACAAAAGTACCATAAGAATAAAAATAATTAAGACTCTCGTTTTCCCTAACTTCGGCTATTGCCGCCTCGTATATCATGATCTCACTGTTCAGATGAACTCTACACTTTAAAAACTCATAAATTGTTGTATTTGTTATGCCCGAGATTAATCGACAAATTCTATTAATTTGTGCAACATTATTCCTCCTTCGCTCGGTCACGATTAGATAAGTAGGCCGCTCACGAAGTAGAACGGCGAAGGAGAAAGAATGTGCTGATGTACAAAGTAATGCAATTCACTCGACCATTCGTTAAATTCGTAATCAATTCCACCAAAGGTGGCTATAAGCCACTTGGTCGAGGTCAGTCTTCAAACAGATTCGAACGAAAAAGGTTGGTTCCTCGTCGGCCACTCGAGAACTTATAAATTGTATTTTTATTTCTTTTTCTCGTACTAAATATCGTAATTGCAATAAACAACGGAAAGTTGCCGCTATTTTAAATATACGTCCAATCAGCGCTATTATAGTGAATACACGTGTTTATCACTTTCACGCGAGGTCCATCTGCTTATCGGCGAACGATTCCAAAAAAGAACGTTTTAAATATTATTCCGACGACCGTAATATTCCAATTACGCGTTACCGGCATAACATTTTGGTGGCAGCGGTGGGATCCTGCTGAAGTGGTTGTGATACGTGATTTACAAGGACAAAATTAATTTTGGACAACGTAAAGTACATTAACCAGTAACATTAAGTGACGACTACGACTCGTGCCAGGACACCAGTGTCATACGTGAAAACCCGACGAATCAGACACGAAGTCATGTACTGTGTTTTCGGTGAGATTCGACACAGCTGTCAAATCGTTGAATGTCCCGGTTGACGATGAAACGTCAAGAGGCGGATAACGCACAAAGTGTGCAAGCAAGTACTCACGGGAGTGAGCTTGTGGTAAAGCCATCGCACAACGGTTGGCGACGCACCAAAAGACGAGTTCAGGAACCACCAAAGGATCAGGTCAACGGTGCCAGGGAGGACGCCAACGACTAACTATAAAGAAGCGCTGCCGGACCACAGATCAGCAGCACCCAAGGATCAACGCCATGGAGGGATCCCCTCATGGATACAAAATCATCTATTTGTGAGTGGCGGTTACATTCATTACTATTACATTGCCTAGTAAAAACCAATGCCAGACACACTAGATCGGGAAAAATATTTCACTTAAAGATACAAAAATTTCCAAAGGGAAAAAGGGTATTTTTTCGAGGTATTAGAGGGAATATTTTTATTAAGTTAAGGGGCTATACCAGTGTGACACTTTCAAAAAATCGATTTTTTTGCCTTTTTCGACAGTTTATACTTTGAAGAATATCCTGTAAAAATTTCAAGGCCCTATCTTGAATACTCTTGAATGGCAGCCTTCTAAAGAGCAACCGCTCGTAGGTATAAGATGACCCATCTGCCTGGAGGCAGAGCTCGAAGCTGACGTGTTGTTACCTGATTCTTTGGTCACTATAGGCGGAGGGGACACTATAGAGGGGATTCTATAGGGCCATTTGAAATCAGCGTTGCCATTTAAAAGGTACTCTGGAGTCGTTCAACGCAATTAAACGAACCAAAGGTTTAGGAGGAAGGAGTAAGAATACCGTTAAACTAACTGACAAAGTTATTAATAAACTCCAGAAATACTATGGATTGGCAATTACCAGACATCAAGATAATGTTGATGAAATGTATCAAGAAATTTGGGCTACCTTGCATCATTTGTCTTTGACAGACGAAAATCCGAACGACGGAAGTTGCCCTGCAGGTGCGAATAGCTGGTGCTCATAACGCCGCGCGAAAGCTCAAGGAATGGACGTATCAAAGTTCAAACATGATTATCTGCCACTTGACAAGGGTGTTACGAAAGCTTTAGAACCTATTTATACTGGCTTGAGTTCAAGGGAATTACTAGAGCACTGCAAAGGAGGGAACACGCAGAATAACAATGAAAGTTATAACGGCTTGCTCTGGCACTTTGCTCCAAAGTACCTTCATAATGGATTGAAAACGATCGAGCTCGCTAATTTCCTTGCAGTCTCAATATTTAACGATGGTTTTTATGCTATTCTAAAAATGCTACAAGTTATGGACGTCACCATCGCTCCTATTGCAAAAGAATATGCCATGGAGAGAGATGACAGCCGAATCAACCAGGCGGAGTTACGTCATGAAACATCCTCAAAAGAGGGACCAACAGCTCGGAGAAAAACTTCAGCCTCTCAGCAGGCTCGTTCGAGGAAGAGGAGGGTTCATTGTATGGACCAGGAATAGCTGATTAACAGTTTTTATAGTAAATATCATTTTATCTTGCAAAAAACGATAGTTAAATCTTTAAACGCGTTTTTCTCGAAATGAGATTTTTCAAATTTAGGTAGAGTGGATGCAGAGCGAGGTCGAAAGGGTGCAGCTCGACCACGAGCAGGGCCAGCATGAGTTTGAGCTGGAGCTCAGGCTTCAGGGCGACGACGTGCAGTCAGCGAGAAAGAACCGAGTACGAGCTCATCCGGTTCCTATGGGAGCAAAATTCCGAGCTCGTGCAGAAGCTGGAAAGGGCGAGGTCGAAAGAACTGCCCACCACCGCCACGGCAGAGGCAAACTCGGTTTGAGAAGCAATATTACTCTCCGACTGTAACCACTTTTTCCACCTTCTTCGCCTTCAGCTCCTACGGATGGTCTTAAAAGCCTGTGATCCCGCGTGCTGGGCGCCAGTCACGAGAAATAAATTATTTCCCGAGACAAATTTAATTCGCACGCGGAATACACAAGACCGGCTCGGATTCGCTGCAGCCTTGGCAATTGGTAGAGGGGATGGGTCAGTCAGTGGTAGTTCGCACAAGAATCTCAACACGGCAGTTTGGGAATAACAAAATTCAAATGAACCATTTATTATAGTGATGAACAAGATGATTAGCCGAGACCTAAAGAGGTACTCTCGTAAGCACCGTCGGGAAGCGACAAACGGTAACGTGCTAGATTCCCTTCGATTCAATTCTCGTAAAATATTTCACAAAGCTGTCGGACTGGCGCCAACATTCAATCGCAACTAATACAATCACGCCGAATAAACAACCCAAAATAAATAATCAGATATCTTACACGGAATAAACAATTAACGAAATCAATTAGATCAGTAAAAGATGCGGTAAAGAAATTAACGAAGATGAATTGAATAACGGCCATCAATAAAATTAATAAGATGAATTAAGTAACGACGAAAAATAAAATTAATAAGACGAATTAAATAACGGCGAGAAATAAAATTAATATTGTAAATGAGTTAACGGCGATCGATAAACGAAATTAGAGAAATAACATAATGGCGATAAAGAAATTAAATAGGACAAATAAAATAACAGTGATCGATCAAATAAATCAGATAAATGAAATAACGGCGAGAGATACCATCCACACGATAAATGAAATAAGAATGATTAATTAAATAAATACGATAAATACTATTAACGCGGGAAATAAAACAAATACGATGGACTTGGCAAAATCGACGACAAGCAACTGTGACACACAGAACTTTTAATGCACTCGAATTTACAATAAATAAATATTTAACCCAAAAGAGAAAAACGATACAAGGGAACCCCTTCGGCGATCTTTTTATTCTCGTAAAGCGAATTACTTGTAAATTTGAAATACCGGGCGGTAGCTGTTTGACTGCTATTTTCGAATAGACGTTGGGTTTTCGGCTCCAGCGTGTCGTCACGACAATATCGCTCGGGTTTTCTCAACAAAATTACTGGAGCTAATTTCCACACTCAAACCAGAGCCGAACGACGGCCTTACCGAATGGTTGCAGTATCAGGATCCTCTCGAGAAATTCTCTCGCAGCGGTACAGAATTGCAGGGGGCAGGCGTCGGTTCTCGTCGATCAGACACGGTAGCGAACCCGGTATACACGTCCTCGTTGTACAAAACACGGCGCAACAGTCCCCGAGAATACGTTGGCTGTTATTGTTTGAGCCGATAAACTCCCTCCCCCCAAACCGTAGCCACCAATAAAATTGAAAGTATGGTAACGGTACTTGCGACTGGGGTTATTATCCGAGCCAGCAACGGCTCTAGCGAGAGCTTCGATGCCTCGTACGAAGCAGCAGTCAGAAACGAACGATAATAGAAAACAAAGACTTCGCACAAGACATGAGATGCTGCGGGGATGGTCTCCGAGTAGTTTTCGCGATGAGAGCGCTGACGTCATCGACGGGGCTACGACTGGTGTGCATGACAACGACGGAGACTCGAGATCGCTCTTCTCGCTGTTATCCTAGCGTCCTTCAGGTTCTCGCAGCTGACCTTCCTGTTGCTAGTGATAACTTCGTGCTTGGGCCGTCGCCCACTTGGGAGAATTATATAAAAGAAAACAAAACAAAAGAAACACGAAATGAATATTGGTCGTTGCGCACGCTATATTGTTGCCCTGTTGGATCGCCTCGGGGAGACTCTCGGCCGAACGAGCAGGTGTATTGTGGTCAGCCCTGCTTGGTCCGACTTTGTGACTGGTTGCTCAAATACCCTGTCACAATACATACGCCTGCTTACGAAGGTAGAGCTCGAGCGTGTGGTCGAGGTGCAACGACCCGTAGCGATACTCGAGTCACTCAAGATGGTGGCACTCGGTCACGCGGCCGAGGTGGTCGCGAAGGTAGGAAAGGATCCTGGTACGAGACTCATGCATCCAAGAACTAAATTCTCCGAGCACGTTGAGTACACAGCCGGAAAAATAAATGCTACAGTAGACGCTCTGTATTGCACATACGCAACAATACGAGCACAAGTCAGACGAGAAAGGTCCCATGAGAAAGAAAGGACACCGCGCTCAGGTATACAAACGGCCGCACAAAGCAGAAGGCCGAAGATACTCCCGACAGCCACAGTAACGCGTTGGAGCAAGGCTAAGCCGCGAGAAAGAAAAGGACAGCGCAAGCCGGGGTTCGAACGACCGCACTAAGCGGAGAGCCGAAGACACCTCGGGCAGCCCTAGCAACGCAGGAGCGTGCTCGTAGCACAGCATGGCCGACCTGCTAGGCACGGAAGGCCGAGAAAAAGCAAGCTGCATGGTCGTCCGACAAAGCGAGAGAGTCAGCGGCGCGGCGACCGGTGCACACCGCGAAGCGAGTGACCCCGGACAGCTCGCCACACAGGCATGCTGATGAAGCGAGGCACGGCAGGGACCGTAACCCGCGATTCTCCAATAGCGTAAATGAGGACAATAATACGAAAGAAAGTAGCGGCTGATGCAGTGGCGTAGCTTGCCTTGGTGCCGAGGATAGACTGAAAATGATTAAAGAATTCCATGACACCCTCATAGGAGGGCATCAGAGTATCAGGCGGATGCTGTAACGAATCCCGACTAAGTACGAATGGCCGAAACGAAAAGAGAAGGAATTCGTACCTATATGTACGAGTACAATTAATATGTAGATGTATGGAAAAATAACTTATATGAATAAGTGAGCTGTTTAGAGCTAATTAAAATAAAATAAGAGCTAAAATAAAGATGGTTCGGGAGCTCTACAGAGCGCAAGGTGGGGAACTTCAATAAGAGAAACAAGGTAGAATGAGAACCAGTTCAATTTAAAAACCCCGAAGATAAATAAGTCATACCATGTAATGACAGAAATAAAGAGAATATAAAAGATCAACCGTTAGAAGACTCGTCGGCAGAATGGACAGGGATGATGAACGATGGCAGCGCCTTGATCGGAGCAACGCACAGTGGGACAGATCTCAGAAAAGTTGGCCAAAAATAGAAAGAAATTTTTAATTTAAACGTACATTGGTATATAAGGGTTTTCGAGGTCGCTGATTACGAATTTCATATTATAATTTCAAAATTAAAAATGGCGGATCCAATATGGCCGACCACTTCATTAAAAATTGTTCGGAATCTCATATAAATTTGTATATAAAGGTTTTCGAGGTCGCCGATTATGAATTTCATAGTATAATTTCAAAATTCAAAATGTCGGATCCAATATAGCCGACCACTTCATTAAAAATTGTTCGGAATTTCATATAAATTGGTATATAAGGGTATTCAAGGTTGCTTATAACGATTATAATATTACAATTGCGAAATAAAAAACAGTTTGTGTTTGATTGATTTTTATTTAAAAAATTGTCGGTGTAGCAGTTATTATGTAATAATGCGTACAGTTAAGAAAATAAGTAAATAAGAAAAAATTGTGAAAATCAGTCGCTATCACTGTCGGGAGAATTATCATGTTCGAAATCAGAGTCAGTATCATGCTTATCAGAAATTTCTAGAACATTTTGAAACTCATTATCATCAGGGAAAAATAAAAGCTCTAGGGTCTCCGATGACAAATTTTTACTTTTTTGGGTTTCATTTTTCTCATGCTCGAAATAAGTGGATCCGAAGATACCAAGAGCCAATGAAACACATCTTCCATTGTATTTGTGCGTGAATTTTTTCTGGAAAACCCTTCACGATATTTTTTGATATCCTTATTTTTGGCTTTCTGAGCATCTTCACATAATTGACCGCTTGGCAATACGGCTGATTCTATGATTTAAGCATCATGTATTAAAATTTTATGAACTGCCGTAGACATGTAATACCAAGGATACTTGTCTACGCACATTCCCGCAGTATCATGACAATATTTATGAAATTTATCGATGTTCACTTTATAGCCACATGACATGATCTGCATGATAACGTGAAATCGATGAATGAAATCTTCGTCCAATCCCAGTATTTGAGCAGACACTGATGAGTTTTCAAAAAAACGACAAGCCGTATTGCCGTCGTTGGAGTTGCCGTATCCTACTTTTGGGCGATCAACAAGAAGCCCTAGCTGCATCTGAAACCCCTTCTGAATTGTTTTTTTCCGAATCTCGAAACTCTTTTTGTCTTCCGTTGATCGCAATTGCCATTTTTTATTCTCGAGTTTATATCCAAGGTGTAGCAAATACTCAAAGCAACGGATCCATGCGTGTAACGTTGATAATCCGTAATGTAAATTAGAAACGTCAATTACTTTATTTTTTACTAAATCGAGATTATTAAATTGTTTTGACGTTGTTCAGCACAAATAGCAGCGCATAGCTGATGTAGTAGACGTTATAGCATTACAGACCTTGCCATCAATCATGGTCAAAACCATTTCGTAATGCATTATTATTTCTTTTCCGTCCTGAACAGTTTCAAAAGGAAGGAGAGACGCAACTTGATCTTCAATATATTTCTTTTCATTTAAAATAGACTCTACATTCTCATGTAAAAATTGTAGCCTTATAGGTCTACAAAAACGAGGTGACGAAGTCGCAGGAATTTTCCATATCACTACTTCCTTTTGAAATTGATTATCCGTGGATACTGGTTGCAATGGAACTAATGAAGGAATAAAAACATAAGCGTCAGAATCACTTCCATCAGTAAACTTTTGTTTGTACTCGCTGTGCCCTGAAGATCCATCGCACCTTCATTTTAAAATCAACTTGGCATTTTCTAAAATTGCCGGAGATAATGTTTTTATAGTGTCGTTTCGAACATGTAAAATTCTTTCTGATGTGTGATGTGTGGTAAGAGTGCTTGTACACTGACTTCCGCACGAGTCTCAATTATCTGTATATTTGATGGGTAACATCGAAGTTTGGCTTGTGTAATTGTTTGATAACAGGGATATATAAGAACGTTGTGTTTTTTCATTGAATTTCTAATAAGCATGTACTGATATTTCGATAACTTTCCTTCAACGACATCGGACAATGCCTCATCGGCAGACATTTTAATAATAGGAGGAGTTGCTGATAATTTTAATGCTGCTCTGTATTTATCAGCTCGCGTTGGTGACGTTGTCGTGATTTCGTTGACGATGACTGGCAACACTAGAGGCCCCAGAAGAACGAAGGCTCAGGTGAGTAGCCAACGATAATTCCAATGTGCTTACTGTGTTACGTAAATCAGTGGCTTTTCTTCTTTTGCTTCGATTACTTGCTTTCTCGAACTCCATACTTTGTCGACCACGCTTCTTCGATTCCGTGGATTTTGATTTCGCTGTACTCGTTGTCACCGTATTCGAATCCGCAGGTTCTTCATTAGTCGTCCAAACATTCTGTGGAGTACATAATGGAATTATTGTGAGAAATTTTAAATCTTACTTTAAGTTTTTTTAATAATTCGAATTAAATTTACATATTTTTGTATTAAATTTCAATACTCACGTAAATAATCGTGGAAGAACAAAGCCACTCTTCATTGTTTTGAAGAAAGCGTTCTGTTGTTCTTTGAGATCGTTTCAATCTCCTTTTAAGGTTGGACAACAAGATCTTCAAAGATTGTCGATCCTCGTCATGGATTTGAAAACAACATTCCATCTTTGTAACAAAATGTTGTTCCAAACATTTAAGTTGCGTTGTCAAGTCCAAGTTCAAATCGTTCCGTATGATCTCGAACAGTTCTCGACGAGTACAGATTACTTTATCAATACGCGATTCTATAATACAGACATAATGCGATGTAATATTAAGTAAAAACACATATCTCATATAATAAGCTTTATTTAATTATAAATAAGAAAAATTATATGTATACACAATAATATTTTCGCGGAGTGTTATTCGAATGATTAATTGCAAAAATGATACAAATTTAATATTACTTAAAATAAGACACCCGGTATATACATATATGAAAATTATCAAAAAAAGCAACGGTATACTTTTCTACATATTTCAATAGCAGGTAGTCCCGGACCCCTGCTGTGTGCCTCTGCGTCGACCCTTACCTAACAAAGCAGCTGCTCGGCGTCACGTATTTCTAACCTCAAAAGTACAGAGGCAGAGACGGGCAGAATTTTCTTCCAGATTCTATTACAAAACATCGTAAACTATATGCTGCATATCTCAACTTCTTGATTCCCGCTAAATATATAATTTTTTTGCTAATTTACGGTAAAAATTTTTACAAGAAAAACCAATATGTAGACACATCTTTGACATGATTTCTAACACACACGAGTATAAATTAATGAAAACGTTATATACGTAAATATTCTACATACCTTTCTTAACACCCTCCATCAAACAGAATTGAAAAAGGACACTGGAGTAAAAAGTTACACGCACTTGACGTAGCAGTGAATTTCAGAGCCGCTTTACGTGGTTTACGCTGTGCCGAGAATGGGTGATTTTGAACTAACGTAGCGTCTCAGGTATAAAAGATATCTCACTTCCCTTTTGGAATAACAAGCACCAAAGCCACCACTCCCTCTACAAGATTCTATGGTACTAAACTCATTCGGTGACTATAATTTTTTCGATTTTTGGTCACCTTTTTTCAGACCTGTCCCACTGTGCAACGCCCTATCCCGAGCGCATCCTCGGGAACGATCTCACCAGCGTAGAGGCTATCGCCCCATACCGCGTCCATCCGCTGTCCGCTGGTTTCCGGCGGTGACGGACCCCGAGAGCCTTGGCAATGAAATTCCGTTCCCAATCCGGGCAATGTAGAGCAGGAGCAAGGGAGAAATCCATTTCCTGGAACCAAAAGAGTAGCCCGCTATTAAAGGGAAAAAACCACACTCTTTTTGAACTGAGGTAACAGATTCTTACCCTACTCCGCAGCAGCGCAGGTGTAAGGTCGCCCTTGCGGCAGAGCAACACCCCGTAGATCCCATTCTGCGCCAAACGAGCCATCCTGAAAACAGATACAACAGGTCAAGTCGATAGGAATGATGGAATGAGAATGAGTATAGAGGCTTGCGCACCGCAAGACCGGGCAACGACCAAGGAGGAGATAGAATATGCAGTAAAGGCAATCCCACGGGAAGGCGGCATCCCCTAACGGCAATGTCTTATGGTTATAGACTGGTTGCCGTGTACCAAATTGCCAACGCCGCTCAGCCACAACGAGATTACGAAGTCAACACTTTCTCCAGTAATCCGGGAATATACTATGAGGACATCGAAAGCCTCGTGGTAACCCGATCGACGTGGCGGTTGGCCGGCAGAATGGACCTCACCGCATTAATGCACCGAGAAGCAGACGTTAGCAAAAATCTGCAATGCCTGCTAGAGCTATGCGACAAGGACACTCACAGCAACCACCTCTTTCCTGTCATCACCGACTTGGTATCTCGGATGAGGAGGAAAATAGAAGCGGGAGTAGTAACTATATTCGACCTTCTAGATACGCGTCCTATTAGGAGGCGCAGAGGGCTGGTCAATGGCTAGGGATCCATTATTAAAGCGATCATCGGGAACATAGATGCTGCCCATGCTCAAGAATTTCATGAGGAAATCTCCAGACTAAAAGCCTTGCACCAAACACTACAGGAGGGGTTGGAAAACCAGGTGCAAGTGACAAAGACCACCCTGAGCCTGTTCAATGAAAGCGCATACCACATACAGGTTAACGAGCAAGATTTACTGGCTCAAATACAACGCATCAACCGTACGCTCAATGACGACAGGTACGACATAGTAAGACGCCAACACTTAGACGAATAAACGCAATAAGTAGAAGCACTGCTCAGCTACGTACAGGAGTTGGTAAGGTTGATGAACGATATAGCGAGTGGCAAGGCAGGAGCAATGGCCCTGCCGCCGAGATCGCTTACGCGCCACCTCATCGACGCACTACCATACCTGCCGCACGGCAGCAGTTTCCACTCGCGAAAGAGCACGGCCAAGCGTGAACACTCATGCGAGTTGCGGACGTCATGATCCACAGCGAAGACGATGCAATAGTGCTCGTGCTCGACAAACCGGTGATCGGGCAACAACAGTATAGTATATAGAGTCACCGACTCGAGCACGCAACGGTGAGTACTACTACATAGAGACAACCGAGAATTACGTAGTAGTAGACAAGGAAAACCGGAATTACCTCAGGATGAGTGACCTACAGGACTGCAATATAATGAGTAAATTGTATATTTGCCCGCCTATACATTCTTCGATTTCACTTACGAACGAAGCCCCCTGCGAGGTTCAGATATACGCGAAAGTCGACACGGATAACGGCGAACGATGCGCGAAACGCGTCATCCAGCTAACTCTCACCTTCATCGTCCCGATGCAACAAGGAGGGCGATTGATATACGTCGCATCAAGCCCAAAACCCATTGGGATAAGCTGTGGAAAAAACCCACACGGCACGAGATAATAAATAATACGGGAATACTGATTCTGTTAGGCGTATGTATAGTAACCGCCTAAGATTTTAGCATCAAGACCATCGGGCGAATGCTGCAAATCATCCAGGAAAACTATCTTCTGCCATTCGATTTACAATTCACAGAGCTAGAAGCCCAGGAGCCCCCACTGCAGAAAACAAAAAAGCTCGGAGGTCGAGCAGACCAGATAATAGAAAACCTCGACACCGATGGGAACGGGAGGCACATCCACAACCTGAGCTTCTACACACTGGGTGCCATTGCACCGATAGCCCTGGTCGGTTTCGCTATGTTCAAATGTTATAGGTATCGGCGAAACCAGACACCAACAAGGACGAGTGAGGCACCGACCCCGGCAGCAGCCGAGGTGAACATAAACCTTGAGTCACTTAGACGACAGCAGCCGGCAGAGCGACTGCAATCCGAGCTGGCCAGGCATGTACAACGCGCCCGCTCGATAGAGTGAAATTTGGATACCCGGAACAACGATGAGAAAATTTCCGGAGAACAAGCAACAAAGAATTGCGTTTATGAAAAAATAACGTATTGTTGTTAAAAATTATGTATATGCACATCAATCAAAACTATTTATGTGAAAGGTCACACGAAAATCCAACAAAAGAAAAAAATTTTTGCATAAAATTTTTCCTTTTTAAGGGGGAAGGGATGTTATGCCCCAGATTAATCGCCAAATTCCATTAATTTGTTGCAACATTATTCCTCTTTCGCTCGGTCGAGAGAAGGTAAGTAAGCCGCTCATGAAGTAGAACGGCGAAGGAGAAAGAATGTGCTGATGTATGAAATACTGTAATTCACTCAATCGTTCGTTAAATTCGTAATTAAATTGGCCAAAGGTAGTGAGAAGCCACTTGGTCGAATTCAGTCTTCAAACAGAATCGAATGAGACAGGCTGGTTCCTCTGTCGGCAACTCGAGAACTTGTAAATTGTATTTTAATTCTTTTTCTTGTACTAAATATCGTAATTGCAATAAACAACGGAAAGTTGCCGCTATTTTAAATATACGTCCAATCAACGCTTTTATAGCGAATACATCTGTTTATCACGCTCACGCGAGATCCATCTTATCGGCAAACGATCCCAAATAATAACTTTAAAAATATTATTCCGACGACCGTTATATTCCAATTATGCGTTACTGGCATAAACATATTCATTTAATCTTTAACCAGTTCCCGGGAGGACGCGAGATTAACGTTTTGTGCCAAAACTGGTAAGAGCCAATAATTCAGTATTTAGTGAAAGCTTATCTATAAGGGGTTTTCGGGTCATTGGTGACGATTCTGGGGTCGGAATTCGAAAATTAAAAATTGCGAATCCAATATGGACGAAAATGTATAATTCACTCGATTCGGATGAAACACGGCATGCGGGGGTTTTCGCGGTTGCGGATTACGAATCTGAACATGAAATTGAGAAATTCTAAATAGAGGATCTAATATGGTAGCTTCGAGTGACTAACGGTATTCTATTATATCTACTCTTACCTCCGTAATTAACTGGGGAAAAAACACTCTACGTCGAAGGTGAAACTTGACCGATTTCACTACTGCGTCCCACTTATCACCCACGTGTGGAGCAGCTGGTGGGTTGAACCTTAATTCAATTTGATAATTGGCAAGTGATGATGCGATGACGTGGTGTTCCGGTAAACTTTTCACGAACAGCTGGCGTAGGGTCTTGTGAGCCCAGGCCTCAGAGTGGCAGCGACCAGGGCCACCCCGGGTCGAGCTTCCAAGTAGCTCAAACTTTCGTGAGTAGCGGTTGATCTTGACCAGAAGTTTTCTTGCTCTACCATCCATGACGGTCCTGACCACCATAGCTGCTGAGAAGCCAGGGGAGTTGTGATTCCCCGAGAAGCACAATAGGCTGGATTGCTGGTAACTGAAACATGATGCCAGTGAACATTAGTGGTGAGTTCTTGAATTTGAGCTACTCAATTCCGGACATAATGCTTTCACCGTGATGGATCAGCTTAGCTCCGCGTGAGTGTTGCCAGAAAGTCCGTCCGCAGATGAGTTGATGAGATTTTAACCTTGAGAGTGGGTTGAACTTATGTAACCAGTTTTGCAAGCAAAAGGGCTGTAGTCAGTTCGAGCTGTAGTATGGCTACCCGGGTTTTGGAGCAGACCAGTGAAGCCACCTTTCCTATGGATGATGAATTGATAGTGATGGAAATCACAGCAGACATGGCTAATTGAGATGCATCAGAGAAGCGGTGAAATTCCACTGTTGAGATGCTCTATGTGTTAAGCCACCATGGAATTGAGAGACTGGCCATGCTGGTGAGATCTGCTCTGATGGCAATCCAACGAGATGAGACTTGGGATGGCAGTGGATCATCCCATTAATTAATTATCACATCGAAGCCGACGCACAGTGGTCCCAAATGCCAAAAAGCTGGCCAAAAGTCGAAAAAAAAAAAAATCTAGGGACTTTGAATAATTGGAATAGTTGTAGTGGTATATCTAGTTTGTATTATGACCGTTAAGGAGGGGGAAGGGTCTCTACCTGGCTGGGGTACGCATTCCGTTTGTGAGTGTCGGGCGTGGCACATTGTTCACTCGTCGCGCGTCGAAAATAACACGGAGTTCAGACGCGTGTAGAATGATCAAAAGTTAACCGATTTGGATTCTGCAAAATGGATTCTCCTGCAGAAAGTAAGTACAATTTGAATGTGTTGCTCGGAATTATTATTAACAATGTATGAAATAGTAAATCATTAATAAACGTAGTGGTATTTTTCTTGGTCCCTGTTGGATAATCAGCTGGCGCATGGCGATCGATATTCGTCGTGCGCCTACCTGTTGCTGTGCCTGAGCACATGACTCTCGGTTGAGCCGAGGATGGCCGAAGCAGGGCTTCGCGGAGCCGAGGCTGTGCCTCGTTGGCACGCCGCGTCGAGCGAGAGGATGTCTCTCTCGCTTGACTTCGGTTTCGCTCACCGGCTATCTCGCTCAACTGACTTCAGCGCCCAACGACGCTTTCATACTCGCAGCCATATTGGAAAATCAGACACTTTCGCAACGGCATCGAGGAACAGCACAGACAGCGCACTTTTGGACTTTTTCTCGTTGGCTTCTTTCGCTGGATCAACTCATCACTAGTACTCAACAGGACTCAAAATCAGGTACGAGTGCATTGTTATAATTTACCATAAATTCAATGGCAATGAGGAGTTGGATTCTCATCGGTACATCAACTTTTTTGGTCTTACTTTTTGGCGGCATCGCAGCACATGTCACGCCACGTTTCCTCTCAGCTTAATTTGCCGGTATAATTAATATAATTATGCAGGTGCACTATATTCGCTGTACTTTTCCCCAGGACATCTGCTGGAAGAGTACAGCGACTATACACTGCTCATTTTGTGCATCCTCATTATGTGTTGTATTGTACTACGCAGTGCTGCCTGCGTAGCTTATCTCATGCGTGTAGAGCACTCAAGCAATTTCAATTGCAAGTGCTCTCATTTGTTCACTGTAACCTCACTTCATTAAGCTGCTGAGAGCTTGCTGTGAATTGTTATATCGCCTTACGCACTCATTCTCTCCAGCGTGACGTGCTACGCAGCACTGACTGCTGCACGCGCACCGCTCTCTACACTCAAGCTCAATCACACTCAGCATACCTTTAATATAATGGTGGGCTGTCTCAAACTCAAAGTGTAAATTCAATTTGTTATTTTATTATAATTTGTTATTCTGTCTAAATTTAATCTATTTTTGCATTTATTCTTTACTTTCATCTTTTTCCGAATTATATTATTTTTGTGTGAAATGCGGAAGGCATAATAAACTGCTTTCTCAAATTACCATCTATGTGTCTGGTTTATTATCATCCTGTCGTGAGTGAAGACTCCTAATTTTCAATATATTGCAGATCTGTCAAATAACACCATCGGACGGAATCTCAAACAGTCCCATTCTGAAAAGTCGTATTAGAAAAATCAATAAGTCAAAACCCTTGTCGACCCCGGCTCTTTAACCAAATGAAAATTGTTGGTTAGACATTCCTTCAAACCATATCCAAAAAGTATCTGCGGCTAGCTGCGACTTTACTTTCGGTGATGTTTTTTGTGCGATGATGCGTGCATTTTCTGCTGTTTTTTGTAATTTTCGCGTCTGAAGATTTTCTATTAATGTTATTTTTCTATTTTTTTCAGAACCTTTTCGTAACACAAAAGAAATTTCTTTCACGAGAAAGGAAATTTTCAAATTTGTGAAATCGGTATTGAACGAAAATATCAACATGGTCACTGACATTATTGAAACGGAGGTGTCAAAAAAATTGAAGCAACGATACATTTTGCCGAAAAGCCTGAAAGATGCCATGGGTAGATTGGTATCGGAATTTAAAAAGAGGTGGCAACAAGTCTACAGGAAGGAAACCAAATTCTTCCAAAAATTCGACGAGGGGTTCAACGTTCCTGTGTCTTTCACAATTGAAAATGAAGGTTCGATGACTTCCACGGAAAATGCTGTGGGGCATCCTCCCACGGAAAAGACAATGGGACGTCCTTCCAGAAGCTGGGAAGGTATGAGTGATCGGTCAAAACAGAGGAGGACAGAAAAGGTTCGAAAAGAACATACCGTCGAGGAATTGGCCTACGCTACACAAATGAGTCTCCGGGCGTCTGGAAATTTACAAGCTTCAAAGGTAATTAGCGATGTCACAGAAGGCAGCCCATCGAAAGCATCACAGTACCGGAAATCTATAGAACGCATAACAGAAGATGTGCTGTCAGGCAACGAAGCATTATCACTTGTAGTAGAAGGTAAAATGACCAAAAGTCAATACCAATTAATACGTTCTGTAAGTGTGCGAAAAAACTTTAAGTTATACCCGCCTTATAAGTGTGTTGGATGCTGAAAAAAAGTGTTACCCTGAAAAATCAGAAATTTCTATAACTGAAAGTGGAGCCACTGTTGGACTCCAAGCATTGCTAAATCATACAGCTGAAAGAATATTAATTGTACAATCAGACGTTATTAAAAGTCTTCCTGAAAACAAAGTTGGCAATTTAGAATTGATATGCAAGTGGGGATGCGCTGGCACTTCTGGTCAAAGTACTTACAAACAAAACTTTAGCGATGGAGACGGCAAAAAATCGGATGCCAACATTTTCTTTATTTCACTTGTTCCCTTGCAAGTGTTTGATAAAGTCAATCCGCACGTGATTATTTGGAAAAATCCACGTCCTTCGTCGCCAAGATTTTGTCGCCCAATTAAAATTCAATTCTTGCACGAAACTGCCGAAGCAACTAGGGCAGAAGTTGATTGTATCGAAGCGCGAGTGAGAAACCTTGTGCCCTTTCAAACAGTAACGGGCGGCAAACAAGTTAACATCGATTTAAAACTTGTGTTGATAATGATAGATGGTAAAGTTTGTAATTCTATTACGAATACATCGTCAAGTATGCGTTGCTACCTTTGTGGTGGGCAAAATCCTTTGGACGTTGCTACGTCCAAAGAATTTAATGATATCGACAACATGCTGCAAAGACCGATTAATGAAGATCGCTCTGAATTCGAAATATCATCGCTGCATGCTTGGATACATTTTTTTGAATGTTGCTTGCATGTAGCTTACAAATTGGAATCACAAAAGTGGAGAGCGCAAAGAGGATAAAGAAAATGTTGATAGAAAAAAAAAAGTATACAACATGGGTTCCGTGACATATTAGGGCTTCTTGTTGATCAACCAAAGCCAGGCTATGGAAGTTCAAATGACGGAAATACAGCTCAGAGTTTTTTCGAAAATTCTGAAATTTCTGCTTCAATAACGGGAATTGATGAAGAATTGATAAAGCGATTCCATGTTGTATTGCAGGTAATTTCTTGCGGTTTCGAAATCAATGTACCCAAATTTCGCCAATACACTGAAGATACTGCACGAAAATTTGTCGAACTCTATCCATGGTACTTTATGCCAACAACAGTACACAAAATTCTTATCCATGGTCATGGAATTGTGGAATCTTCGATACTTCCTATCGGATAAATGTCTGAAGAAGCCCAGGAATCATGTAACAAGTACATCAAAAGATTCCGAGAAGATTTTTCACGAAAATGTGACCGCATCCAAAACATGGAAGATATTTTTTGCAGACTTTTAGTAACGTCAGATCCAGTAATATCCGGTTTGCGAAAACTTCCTCCCAAGAAACTAAGATCGTTATCCCCATACGCGGTTGAACTATTGATTCCACCTGCAGTTCCAGAATCAAGTCAGAATTCTTCAACCAATACAAGCGATGCATCTGACAATGATAACTAAGTAGAAGACAGCGATTAATTGTAAAACATGCTAAAATTATATCAATTAGAATTGAAAGAATGTAAGAAATATAATGTGAATATAGTGAAATATAATATAATGAATGTTCATTGTGATCATAATAACGATTAATTACTTTATTCAAATTCTCTTCTTCCCGAATCTTTCAAATGTCAACTATCATTACATTTTTCATTAAATTTATTCACAATCATAATTGCATAAAATATTGACAATCGTTTTAAAAGAAATTTTCCGCCATATTGGAACCGGCATTTTGTTTTTCTAAATTTTGACTTTAAATTCGTAATCAGCGACCCCGAAAACCCCCGAGTACAGACTCTCACCTGAATTAAATACGTTTTTGAAGACATTTTCCGCCATATTGGATCCGCCATTTTGTTTTTCTAAATTTTGACTTTAAATTCGTAATCAGCGACCCCGAAAACCCCCGAGTACAGACTCTCATCTGAATTGAATACGTTTTTGAAGAAATTTTCCGCCATATTGGATCCGCCATTTCGTTTTTCTAAATTTTGACTTTAAATTCGTAATCAGCGACCCCGAAAACCCCCGAGTACAGACTCTCACCTGAATTAAATACGTTTTTGAAGAAATTTTCCGCTAGATTGGATCCGCCATTTTGTTTTTCTAAATTTTTACTTTAAATTCGTAATCAGCGACCCTGAAAACCCCCGACTACAAATTTTCACCCGAATCAAATACGTTTTTGACTTTTGGCCAGCTTTTTGGGATAA
This sequence comes from Cylloceria caligata, assembly GCA_963942595.1. Classification (NCBI taxonomy): domain Eukaryota; kingdom Metazoa; phylum Arthropoda; class Insecta; order Hymenoptera; family Ichneumonidae; genus Cylloceria; species Cylloceria caligata. Next base: position 30,582,360 of record OZ012705.1, on the reverse strand, counting down.
GGGACCACTGTGCGACGTTTTCTATTTGATGAACACGTCTCGCGTTCTTGTGATTGTTCACTGGTACGGAAAGTAACGAATTACGAAAACTCTATGTCCTCACAAGTGCCGATAAGTAGATAATAGTGACCTTCGTGATGTATATTCCAGACCTATATATTGTGATTACCCTCTGTCTACATATGCACTTTTGTTAGGTGATTCATCAACTTTCCCGCTGAATCTCATAACGAGAGTCGATGAGTCAATAAAAGTCTGTTACGTCCGGAGTATTTTAAATTGTGTATAATATTTTTCGTTTTAACCGCGCATACGCGCATTCGTTCTAGCGCGACCCAGTAGTGGTTATCACTGCCGGGTATACACATTTGGCTTAGGTCACCGATCCCACGCTGACCAGCGGGGGGTTCCTGTGACTATTCACTGGTACGAGAAGTAACGAATTAAAAAAGGTCTAGGTCCTCACAAGTGCCGATTAGAAGATAATAGTGACCTTCGTGATGTATTTTCCAGACCTATACCTATATTGTGATAATCCTCTGTTCACATATGCACTTTTGGTAGGTGATTTATCAACTTTCTAGCTAAACCTTATGTACGAACGACGATGACTCAATAAAAGTCAAGAAAAGATATGAAACGTATGCTCCATTTTTATCCCATTCAGCAGCTAAGTGCGAATATGGAATATAATGTCCACAGATAAATTTTGACTGACAGAAAATACAAAAGCAGGAGTTAGGAGAAAGGTGAGGGATTAAAGTGATTCCATTAAGTGGCATTTTATAGCCGTATTTTTTTTACAGCTAAGGAATTCGAGACCAACCGATTTCATCACGAGTACCGAATGGCAGTAAGTAGTGACTTTGATATGTACGATTTTGGGACTATAGGTATTTATGAGAACACTGAAATGACAAGGATTTGTAATTTTAACCACTGTTGTTTTTTAATTAATTATCACATCGAAACCGACTGTTCCTATTTGATGAACACGTGGCGCGTGCTTGCGATCGTTTACTGGTACGAAAAGTAACGAATTAAGAGAGCTGTCCTCACAAGATAATAGTGACCTTCGTGACGTTTATGCCAGACCTTTATATTGTGATAAGATATGGAGTTATACTCTCAATTGTTTTGATAAGTACAATAATCACGCTGTGTGGCTACGTAATTTCCTTAATTCTTACGGATGGTTCCTGTTTCTATAATGTTTCTACCATGATTTGACTATTTATGTGGCGAGCGCGCGTCAGCCCATGGAACTTTACACTTAATTTACAAATAAGAAATTAATGATAGCGCGGGGCAATTATGGCACGCCTACGCGACGTAATCTTAATGTTTTATCCACTAACACTCTTCCTCATACGTGGTCTCGTCAAGACAAATCGTGAGATTTATCAAGGGACATGGGTATAATCATTGAACTTTTATATTTTCTGAGAGATTATGCATTTATTTTTCCTCTCGATTTTGAAGGAATATTCTGTACACACTGTAACGTGGCAGAATATTTAGGCTACGTCCTTCTCGCTCGACGGCTACCTACACGATCACACAGGGTTGTAGCGGGTGATTTTCAGGTGTTATTTGTTCTTTATTTTTATTTTTTTTTCTTTGTTGTATTTTTTTATATAATGCGATTGATACGCCGAGGGATGGAGAGGGAGTAAGAGGAAGAGGAGAGCAACGCAACAACGGGAAACTTCGGACCGATATTCTATGTCTTTCGGGGTCGGGATATGCCATTTTCCCGACGATGCACCAAATAATACGCGGCCTTCTATCTTTAGCTGCTGTCGACTCACAGGAATCTATATATCTCCGAGAGTCATCTGCTGGGCTACGCAACGTTGATATTGTCTGTCGCTAAGTAATACATCATCCAGCTGAGGCGCTAGTCGCGGTCATCGTGCGACACAGGTTCCCCCAATTAACCGAGTTTAGCGGGTTAAGAGGGGATCATAGTTCACAGGCACGCGTGCCGGGAGGACCTCAGGCCTTTTTCCCGGTGACCGTTGAGCGAACCAGACGTGGCGTACATTCTATCTGTATCCCGCTCTACTTTTCGACCTCCCGCGAATTATTATCAAGGCGAGGAAAAGAGGGTGGTTCTCCGAGCCAACATCCGAACATACTACTGTACCATCAGCTTTCGTGACCCAAGAAAAACCAGGGAGAATAATTCAACATCTTTCGAAGTTTCCCGGATTTCGAGGAACGTCACGGCAGCGTCGTCTCGGTGAGCCCTCTTCCTGTCTATGGTCTTTCGCTAAGATTTTATTAGTTTATCATTTAACTGGTTTATTCTAAATTTATTCGAGCTTAGTCACCCTTGCGGCTCTGGTACACTGCGTGCAGAGTGTTAATTTGTATTGGAAATCGCGGCGTTCAATAAATGTAATCTCGAGATCGTTTAAGTGGTAGAAGCCGGGGAAAAGTCACCGTATTAATTAATTGTTTTTTTTTTTTTGCTAATAGTTGAATCGTGCGCGAGTTAGGCCGTTATCCCGAAGTGTGTTGGTTTGTGTGGGATTAGAACGGGATAGACCGCGTCACGGATTTTAACCAGATTATAGACTTTGGATTTATGGGAGTTAATTTGAGTTTTCTTTCGTTTCGATTCCGAAGGTCGTGCGCGCGTTAGTACGTCGTCCCGTTGTGAATTTGATGTGAAAGGGACTCGCACGTTATAGACCGCGTCGCGTATCATTCAAATTAATTGGAGTTTCTCTGTCTTATTTATTTATTTATTTATTTATTTTATTTATTATTTATTATTTTTGTTATTATTTAATTATTAGTCGTCATTTATTCGTTATTTTAAATTTTATAAACTGCGGAAGATCCCTGAGTTTCTGTCTTTTACCGGATATATAAATCTCAAGATTGAAATATCGAGCCGTTGGTAGCTTCGCGTACGTGACCTCCCGACGTCCCGTTGTTATCGTTTTTTTTGGATGTACCATTGTATGTGGGATTAGCTCGGGATAGGCCGTATCGCGGAATGTGAACAGAGACTACCGAGCGTTGAAAATTTATCGATGAATATTGTGCAAAATTCGAAGTGAGCGAGACAGGCTATACAACATCTACCGGGTATGAGAGTGAGAGAGAGAGAACGGGATAACTGCTACCGCCGAATTAAAGATTAAAATTAAGATATCTAACTAGATTTGGAAAATTGTTAAAAAGGAGAGACTAATTTTACGGGACATTTTATTTGAATTCTAAATTGATGTTTATTGGAAATTAATATCTGTTTGCCAGAAATAAAGAAGTTTGTGAGTCCCGTACCTGCTGTTGTTGTTTAAATTATTTACTGTTATTATTTTATTTATTTATTTATTATTTATTTAGCTGACTTCATTCATGGTTCTCGTTTGGTGTATTTATTGACCATATTTTAATATTTGATTTCGTTAATTAATTCTAATGACTCATTTTCATTAATTGATTTTATTCGAATTTTATTTTTGACTAATTAGTGACTTGACAGTCCGAACCACCCACTCTGCCTCGAACAGCTGTAGCTGGCCTGGGTTGAGGCTGGTCATCCAACTCGATATTTTTCCCTTCCGGCGCGAAAGCGCCTGGCGCCCATCTCGAAAGAGAAAATAAAAAGGAAGGAAAAATAACTTGGACCAGTCATAGGTAACGTGGTGCGTTGAGGCACAAATTTACGTTACAATACAAATTACTCTGTCTAAGAGTTATCATTCGAGCTATTGGCTGTCTCGTACTACGGGCGTGGAAGCGACAGTGTTGTCATTCGTCGAGTCGGGTCTATTATGGTATGCCTACTCGACGTCTCTCATCTCTGTTATTGTTCGGTTCCTACGCTACAAGTTCTCTTTTCACGAATAATACGGGCTTCGCAGTGTTAACCGACGACACGCGTCCTGTGCTCCAGATACTGAGGCGTCGAAGTCGCTGTATCAAGACGCGAATCACCACCTTATGGGGCCTGTGATTGGTCTTTTATACTAGATTCGCTTCGAGGTATCAGTTTGCGATAAGGGTTTGTCGGTCACTGGTCCATGTATGCTGAGAAGCATGTAGGCACGGACAACCGTATGCTACGTGGGCGGTTCAGCAAGCCGGAATGCTACGCTCGGGGTACCGTGACGCGCGTATTTGCGTATCATCTCCCAAGAGACGGATAGCCACGTCGCTATGCGTGGGGACCCTTTAATGAGAGACGCCCTAACGCTGTGAATATTGGGTGGCCAAGCGCCATGCAGGGGAACCTTCCTGTTCACAGGGTGCCCTAAATACCAGGTGTACAAGTATGAAATGCGGATTTTTTTTCTAAAAAAACATGTTAATTTCCCTATTTGTTGTAGGTTTATTCTTTCTTCTTTGTTTTTTCAGGGCTCTTTTTATCACCTTCATCAAAATGTTTTAGGACATTATTCATAAAAGCGAAACTACAAATTAATTCATCGAAATCGATATGGTCCTCTTCAAAGTACTCCTCATCGACTATAACGCACTTACGCCGGCGTTTGATCCAATCCTCGAAACACCGCTGGTACTCAATTTTCGATATGTCCATCAGAGCCGTCTTCGATTTTTTCATGACATCCTCTCGGGTGCTGTAACGCGTTCCGCGAAGCAGTTTTTTAAGTCGGTTAGACAGGAACAATTCGTAGGGAGCCAGATCAGGTGAATTCGAAGACTGCTGGATAGTATTCGTGTTGTTTTTGGTCATAAACTCACGGATAAAGATCGCATTGTGCGACGGTGCGTTATCGTGGTGCAAAATCCACGAGCTGTTTTCCCACAAATCCGTTCATTTTTGGCGAATTGCTTCACGCAAACGTCTCATAACGCCCGAATACTCTTTGTTGACTATCTGTTTTTCTGACAAGAATTCATGATGCACAACACCGTTGTAATCCATGAAAACCGTGATCATCGCCTTCTTTGTTGACCGAAAACGACGTGGTTTTTTCGGTCTTGGCTCATTCGGTGCCCGCCATTCACTCGCCTGATATCCGGATTGCGTGTCATACTCATAAATTTACGTCTCGTCTCCAGTGATGATCCGTTTGATTAATGTTGGGTCAGATTCGGCCTTAGAAATCATGTCTTTCGCGATTTCAACGCGGCCCTATTTTTGCATGAAATTGAGGTCTTTCGGAACCAGTTTTGCAACGACACGTCGGAGGCCCAAATCACTAACCAAAATGTCTAGAGCGGATCCATAAGCGATGTTCAAGTCCTCTGCCAACTCTCTGATGGTCCATTTGCAGTTTTCGGCCAACATTTCGCTGATTTTATCCATGTTGCCATCGGTTTTCAACGTCGGCCTGCCACTGCGTTCGTCATCCTCGACCGACTCATGGCCACTTCTGAAGGATTCGTGCCACCGAAACTTTTACAAATGTCAAGCTATGACGCTGAATTTGGAGGGAAGTGTCAATGACAGATGTGGTAACCTAACAAAAAAATCCAATCGGGTGACTAACAGCGCCACTCGGTGGCCTGTCCTAAAACTTTTTGAACAAGGTAGTATATTGGTACAATCGATATATTGTAACGGAACGCATCTCGATAAAATTAAGAACACCTATAGAAATACAAAAGAACACATAAGACTAATTCTTCTGGCGTATCCTACTCTTCATACGCCATATATAGAGTTACGGTCACTATATGTATAAGATGGCTTGGGTTTTGGAGTAACAAAACACAGGTTGATTCGTCTAAAAGTATAGAGTATTATTATTAGTTACATACATAATTGTAATAATATTAATCGCAATGTGAACACGTGTTGTACTAACCTAAAAGTATAGAGAATCAACAATTAATGTTTGTGCTTCCCTATATTAATCTCGTGGAGATTGTATAAGCTTTGAAACGTTATTTACACTTTATACAGTTTTATTCACTATTGCTTATTCTACTTATTTTACTTCTATTAGGTTTGAGAGGCGACAGACATCCGTCTCGGTAGGCTCTTTCTATCTCACTGTCTATCTCACTGTCTACCCCCCCTCTCTAAGCCTAATCTTATACCGCTATGTACACAAAGCTTACATCTACCCTCCGCAGGATGCTTAATTTTCATATGAAGGTGCAAATTAAGCGTTTTTTTCCAAGTTTACCACATATCGGTGGACATAGGGTGAGCTTTGTGATATGATACAAGCCAATCGATCTTTTCCCATATCCGGTGTTTATTTTATAAACTGAATCTGATATTTTTTTAATTATTTTAAATGGGCCAATTCTGATTTCATCCATTTTCCCTCTGTTTAGTTTATTTCCATTTACCACATAAACTAGATCTCCTTCTTTAAATTTAAATTGTGTTCGGTTTTTATCGAATATCGATTTATTGTATTCATGAGATTTTTTTGTTCTGAGCAGTGCTAGTCTTCTATCCTGTTCCAAGTTCTTGGTGTCTTCGTTTTTTGTTTTTTTAAATTCAGGTGGTAACAAATCCGTGGATTCTCCACTCAGTAGGTATTTTGGTGAAAATCCTGTAATTGTGTGATTTGTTTCGTTGTATTTATCTGTACATTCCTGTGCTATTTTGGACCATGCTATTTTTTTTCTCCCTTTCATTTAGCTTACAGCGTATTCTATTTACCAGTGTCTGATTCAATCTCTCGTTTAAGCCGTTTGAGAAAGGTGTATCAACTGCTGTAAAAATTAGTTGCATGTGTTGATTTTCAAGATAGTTTTTAAATTCGTTTGAATTTTGCGCTGAGTATTGATCTGTTAGTAGTGTCTCAATTGTGTTATCTTTTGCAACTTTCTCGATCAGTTTTATGAGATCTTCAGCGCTTTGGCCTTTTGAGCATAAGATGTATGCAAATCTTGTAAGATGGCCTACTAATAAGTGTAAGTATTTCTTAGCTGATCTTCGGGCACCGAAACCACCAATCGTATCCAAGGACATTATTTGAAAGGGTTTTTCAGCTGGACCTAATTGTGACATTAAGCCGTATTTTTTGTTTAATCTTGATTTATTTTTTATGCAAACTTCACAGTTTTTGCATGTTGTTTTAATGTATTTTGTCATGTTTGGTGCCGTGTAGAAGGGTTTTACTTTTGCTTCCATTTGATTTATTCCTATGTGACAGTACTCTTCATGGATTTTTTTCAACATTATTTTTATATAATCTTCACTTAATATTATCTTTTTTCTGTTTTTTTTTTCTTTGTAGTAAATTCCATCTTCCATTGTGCAGTTCCTTTCTACTCTTATTCGTTGGTTTTGTCCTTGATCACTTTTTATATCCTCTAGATTAATACTGTTCACCGTTTTCAGGTTATCTTCGTTGTTTTCGTGATCTGCAGGAACTGGATTTCGACTGAGGCAGTCTGCTTCTGTATTCGTTTTCCCTGGATTGTAATTAATTATGAAATTGTATTGAGACAAATAGTGGATCATATCTCCTAATTCATCATCTGTTCTATTTTTTACATTTAGTTTTTCCAGTGGTTTACGATCTGTGTATACAGTAAAGAAGTTTCCGAGTAACCAGTGTTGCCAAAATTTTAGGCTTTCTTTTATGGCCAAAGTTTCTAAGAAGATAGCTTTTCTTTTCTTTTGAGATTCATTTAGCTTTTTTGAAAAGTAAGCTACAGGTTTTTCATCTCCATTTAACTGAGTTTGTTTTAGAATGGCTCCTAAACCATTTATACTTGCGTCTGTGTAAATATGTATTGGTAATTTCGGATTTAAAATTGCGAGGATTGGTTTAGAGCATAGATGGTTTTTAATTATTTCAAATGCTTCTTGACACTCGTTCGACCAGTAAAATTTTGTATCTTTACGAAGTAAATTGTGTAGAGGTTCCAATATTATTGACGCCCGTGGAATATATTTTCCGTGAAAGTTAATCTTCCCTAAAAATTGTCTTATCTGTTTTCTGTTTTGTGGAATTGGAAATTCTCTTATCGATTTTAAGTTATCCTTTAGAAGTGTAATTGTATTATCTTTTATTAAGTGTCCTAAGTATTTGACTGAATTAGATGCAAATTTACACTTTGTGAGTTTTAACCTAAGTCCTTCTTCTTGAATGGCGTCCAGTAACTTTTTAATGTGTGTTATATGCTCCGTAAATGTTTTTGAGAAGATTAGTATATCGTCAATATAGTTCATTGCATTACCGGATAGACCATATTTTTTTATGATGTTTCTTAGAACTCGTTGGAAAATTGCTGGGGATGTTTTTAGGCCAAATGGAAGGCATGTCCATTGGTAGTGATCTTCTTGAGTTATGATATGAATCCCGTTTTTGGTCTATCTCGAATTCTTAGCGGTATGGACCAAAAGGCTGAGTTTACATCGAAGGTTGTAAAAAATTTGCAGTCTACGGTCTCGATCATTAAGTCTTCTATCAGAGGAAAAGGTTGAGACTGAGGAACTATTATCTTATTTAGTTCTCTGAAGTCTATACATAGTCGACTTCTTTTTCCTTCATCTCTTTTGAATGCCAGTGTCATTGGTGCTGCGAAAGGACTGTATGATTCTTCAATTAGGTTGTGTTTTAATAGTTCTGTAATCTGTTTCTCTATTTCCTTTCTATCTTGTATTGAACATCTGTATGGTCTTTTATAGCAATATTTTTCTATCTGTAAGTCAATAAATGCCTCAGAATTTTTTACTTTGCCTACATCGAATTTATCTTTAGCAAAAATATGTTTATATTCATTCAATAGGACATTTATTGTTTCTTTTTTTCCTGGATCTAAGTGTTCAATATCAGTAGCAAATTTATTGGTGTCGATTCCTTCATTGAAATTTACTTCATATTCTGTGGCTAATTTTCTTGGCTCTTCTTTTTCCATGTTTTCTTCTATCTTCTTCTCACTTATATTATCTTTTAATTGTTTTATATTTAAATTCCCATCATGAGTCAATCTAAAGCTTTTTATTGTATCTAGTCCCAATATGAGATCATTTTCTAACTCTTTACTGTCTAATATAAATGCATTTATATTTTTTCTTCATCGAGTATTTTTGCTTTTAATGTTACTATTCCATCTGTTTTTCCCCTACCATTAATCGATTTTAACGTACTGCTCCATTTATCTTTTCCTCCATTTTTTGATTTTACTAATTTGGAGTTTATTACTGTAACATTTGAGCCAGGGTCATAAATTCCTGTAACTTCCAATATGTTGTTTAGTAATACGTTTATTTTGATTAATGGAGGGAAATTTAGTTTTTTTGATCTGCTGTGTTAAGTTCGACTTCTAATATTGAGTTAGCAGATATATTTTTATTTTTTTCTGATTTGTACCAGCAGGCATTTTCTGGGTGGTATAGATTGTTTTTACCATTTTCTTCGCAAATCTTGCATGGCTTTTTATCATTTTTCTTTATTTCTGGTCTGGTGACCTTTTTTATGTCCCTGGTATCGTATATGCTCTTTGCAATAGTTATTTTTTCGTGTCCTCTTAATTTATTGAATAAATCTTGAGAACTTTCTAAATCTTGTCTATCAATTTTGTCTCTTACAAATGCTGGTAATCCTGCCACAATCAGATTTATTACGCTCTTGTTATCTATGTTCTTGTTTGTTTCTAGTAATAAACGCTCCTTTTTTAAAGCATAATCTAAGAGTGAACCATTTAAAAATTTATAATTTATTGCATGCACTATTGGAGACCATCCTTTATCTGCGAAAATTTCTAAAAAATGTTCTCTCCAAATGTTCCAATCTGAATTTAGTGTGTTTTTTATCAACATTGAACTATGCCAGTCTTTGCAATTATCTTCTAGCATCAATCTTAGAATTTCAATTTTTTCAATATCTTTCGTGATATCTAATCTGTTACATTCACTTTCATATGTTGATAACCATTGGTTTTCACTAGCGTTTTTACCATTAAATTTCTCAATGACAAATTTTTCTGATATTTTACTTAAATTAGGACTCTTTTGCGTTCGATTTTCTTCTTTATTTGCAGATAGTTTTCCCAAGATTTCGATTAGATTTTCATCGAATTGTTTTGATGAAGATATGACTTCTTGTTGTGGTTGAATTTCTTCTAAAAGGTAATCTTCTATTGCCATATTTCCGCTCTCATCCTTGTACTTACTTAGAACCTCCTCATTAAGGTTAAACCATACGTTACGTGTTTGTCCACGTTTCCTTAATGTCGCTGCCACTCTCTTATACTCGGATAGATTTGCGAGTTCTGCATGATTTTTTAACGACCAGATGCTGTTTGAGATGCGGAATTTCTCGTTTGCTTGATTAGTTATCGATTTAACTGCTATAAGGTTTGATTTTGGATCTTCCGCTGCTATAACCTCAAATTCGAATTTCAGCTTCTCCATATCCACCTCACTCGAGTATTCTTGCACAGACGTGCAAATTGTTGATTTATAAGATGGCTTGGGTTTTGGAGTAACAAAACACAGGTTGATTCGTCTAAAAGTATAGAGTATTATTATTAGTTACATACATAATTGTAATAATATTAATCGCAATGTGAACACGTGTTGTACTAACCTAAAAGTATAGAGAATCACCAATTAATGTTTGTGCTTCCCTATATTAATCTCGTGGAGATTGTATAAGCTTTGAAACGATATTTACACTTTATACAGTTTTATTCACTATTGCTTATTCTACTTATTTTACTTCTGTTAGGTTTGAGAGGCGACAAACATCCGTCTCGGTAGGCTCTTTCTATCTCACTGTGTACCCCCCCCCCCCCTCTCTAAGCCTAATCTTATACCACTATGTACACAAAGCTTACATATGTATGTACAGTGAAACTCTTAATTATAAGAGGGTTCGAGTCGACACAGAAAATTAAACAGCGGTACATAAATTTGTGAAATAACAATGCTGCTGTATTCAAAAAAACAAACAATAACAGAAAACCAAAAAGAGAGTAAATAATATTATAGGTGCACAACTTTGCTTTTGCCGTTATTTTCCGAAATACGAGGCTTTATTATAAAAAACTAATTATACGTTCTCCCATCTTTCGGGTATGGTACGAATCCCACGTTGAACAAACTGGTCATCTTTTGAAGCGATTCACGAATCGATCCAACTTTTTACTTCTTCAGAAGACCGGGAGTGCTGGTCAGCCAGGTCGTGTGCCATTGATCGAAGCAAGTGATAGTCAGACGGAGCAACGTCTAGTGAAAATGGCGGGTAGGACTTCCCATTTCAACGTTTCCAAGTATGTCTTGACCATTTTCGATAACGATCGCCTGTGATATGTTTTCAGTCGGTTTTAATAGCTCATAATACACTACGCCGAGCTGGTCCCACCAAATACAGAGCATGACCTTGGAGTCGTGAATATTCGGTTTGACCGTCGACGTGGAAGCATGGCCGGGAAATCCTCATAATTTTCTGCGCTTGGGGTTATCGTAATGAACCCATTTTTCGTCCCCAGTCACAATGCGATGCAGAAACTGCTTCCGTTTTTGCCTTTCAAGCAACTGTTCACAAACAAACACCGTTCAACATCTCTCGGTTTCAACTCGTACGGCACCCAATTTCCTTGCTTCTGAATCAGTCCCATGACTTTGAGGCATTTAGAAGTTGCTTGTTGAGTCACTCCTAATGATCGTGCCAATTCTTCTTGACTTTGACACGAGTCGTGATCAAGTAATGCCTCCAATTCTGCATCTTCGAAAACCTTCTCTCTTCCACCGATATGCCGGTCTTCGACGTCAAAATCACCGTTCTTGAAGCGTTGAAACCACTCACGACACGTTCTTTCACTAATAGCGACCTCACGATAAATATTTGAGAGCATTCGCTGAGCCTCAGCCGCAGATTTCTTCATATTGAAGCAGAAAATTAAAACCTCCCGCAAAATAATCTCGAATAATAACAAGAAACCATAACTAATCGTATAGTCTCGACATAGCAACACCTAATAATATCAAGGGAATTGTGCAAAATAATATCTCAATAACGCCAAAATAATCCCAAAAGAATAACAAAAAATAATAACTCTAATAACATTCATGATAAAAAAATATAGAAAGAAGCTAGACTGGAATATTAGACGCCAGCTACGTAACGGCATAGCACCGTTAACTCGACACAATAGATCGTACTCGATAACGGCGGAACTAGCGAACAGGGTGGCACGAGGGGGTATCTCTGAGGCATGAATTCCCGACCTCGATGGCTACTTAATTATTACCTCGGTTTCTAGATGAAAGGGGAAAAGGGGAATATTTGGTAATTCAGTAAATCTACAATATCACCACTCACCGTGCGCGGTAGCAACCTTACTCGATAGCTAAAAACCGCAATGCCGGCAACACGTGGCAGTCAAATCTTGAAAGCCAATGCTCTATGATTAATACGAATCGAAGGGAAGGGAAATAAATATCGATGGTTTAGCAATCTCACTCAGTCCGCACTCGAAATTCACTCGATAACTTTACAATCCCAATCTACGCTCAACTCAATATGCTTTATAATTATTTTCCAGGAGGCTCACGCACACGTACCCTCGTAGTGGAACGCTTGGCTTGATGCTCTGGAGGTTCTCGCCGTCGTCTTCTTTTTCGGGACCGGTCGTCGGTAATTGGCTGAGGTGGGAGACAGAGAGAGATGCGCACGTTTGATTTGGTCGGCGATCGGATCGGTAGGCGGCAATTTCGGCAGTATGACTGCAATTGTCTAACTGGATCGGCGCTCGATATCATTTAGCTAGGATCCAGCAGGCAGCATTTCGGCGGGTATTGATGGTTTCTATATAGCGCGGCATTGGCGGAATCGAAGAACAGCTTTCCCCTCGCCCACGTTCCTCTTGCCTTCCACAGCTTCATCACAATATCTCTCGCCTCCTGGGGTCCTTGTTGGGTCATGGTATCCATTGTAGGGTGTTGCTTTTTGTCTTCGAGCCTCGCACGATACAGGGTTGGAACGGGGGCGGTTTCTTAAATCTATCTAAATCTAAAAATAATGATATAATGCTCAAAATGACATACTGCTTATTCCTATGAGTGGGGCTCGAGCCGAGGTCCCGGCGGAACTGGTAACAATATTTTGTTACAATATACAGCTAAAAAATCCTCATATTTTTCATTTTTTGGAGGCCATTCTGAACGCCGTGACATGTACTTTTGATTATCGATATAAAGTTTTACGTATAGGACGAAGTAAATATTTTGATTATCGATATGAAGCTTTACGTATAGGACGAAGTAAATATTTTGATTATCGATATGAAGTTTTACGTAATATTTAAGTAAATATCTAAGAAACATAAAACATAAACGAAACATGAATCTAGCAAACATAAACGTAATAACCGAGCTCTAAAATAGGATACATATGAAGCTTAAACAGAAGCTCTTTATCTTCTCTCAGAAAGTGTCGTCAAAATGTGTAGCCGTGCATCACGACTTTTGTCATCTGCTAATAAATATATTTGCAGATCGTCAACTTCTTACACGTGTAGAATCCTCGAGCTCCAAAGATTTTTCCACGCAAGAGGATATTCGACGAACAATGTGCCTCAGAAGTTGGTGGACAAGTCTAACCAGAGTGTGGACGAGGAAGAACAATATAACCTTTCTGGGACCATTGGCTCGCGATATAAAACATTTCGGGATGAGGATGCCGTTGTTATATTCGACGTCGATGAAGAGAATCAGAGGATGATTGACCTGAGACGATAAACGCTTTTCACTTGTTTCGCGATCCCTACGAGGCTGAAATATGAAATGTAAGCATTACAATGAACGAACGATGTCCAGTTCTTTTACCCTGTCCCAATCTCTGATAACAGCTAATTATAATTTTGCTACCTCGCTATAATATATTGTAACGGAACGCAATTAGAGCGATCCGCTACGAATTAAAAAAGCGATCAACCTCCACGACAAAGAACTAAATATGCCAATTAGCACAAATATATAAAATCACACCACGGGAACAAAACTAAGAAATGACACAAAAACATAACAGACAAATAGATCTCCATCAATAGAAATCACGAAAGTGATAAATTAGGGCCTTCAACCAATAAACAAAGTCGCGAAAGGTGCTCGCCGGACCAGGGAAGCAAGACGAGCAAGTACCCGAAAAAGGACAGTGCGTAAGCAGCAGGCAGGACCACTCGGGGAAGCCACACACCCGCTAAGCAGACATCCAACGTAGCAGGCCCCATCCTCATGCGAAGACCATACGCGAAGCACGATCGCGACACGCAAGAACACCACCCGAAAAGGGATAGCACAAGGCAATAGGCAGAACCGCTAGCGAAACCACACACGGCGTCAAGCAAACACCTAGCGTGGTAGGCCCCACCTTCCCACTAGACCACACTCTAAACACAAACCCAGTACGCCAAGGCCGCCACACAACGGAACAAGCCAAAAACAACTTGTGGAACCCCCGAGGTTCCACAAACTCAACCAATCAAATAGTAAACGATACCGTCGCATGAAAATATTCAACCGACAACCCCCACTCACCAACAAAACATTGAAACCAGAAAAAGACCTTAAACAAAGACATTATCCAACAAATGTATTAAAGAATCAACTCTCAGCACCAACATCTAGAACACAACAAGAAACCAGAAGATTGCAAAATAAACGAAGAATACACAAAAAAAACTCCAAAACACGAGATTTTAGGAAAAATTAACCAAAAACTGAGGTAAACCAAACATAAAAAATACGAACAACTACAACAAAAACCTAACAAGAAAGACTAAACCTACAATCGGTAGGAAACTAACAAAGAAGCGAGAAACTAAACCTTGCCAGAACCTCGATTAAAACTCCAGAAAGGCAAAAACTTGCCAAACGAACCAATTTAAAGCCCTAACGGGACACTTACACACCACCCCGCACCACTCTCACCTAGTGATTATAATGTGTCAAACATCACGTGATCTACCCGAAAACACCCCTTCGGGGAGCATCAGCAAAGGTACCAGGTGTATGCATAAGTTTTTTCCGGTTTAACTAAGAGATGGCGCCAGCGAAAAGTACGCAGCGTATTAATTTGACACATACGTCATTTTGTTCGTTTGACATTAACCTACAAACACACACAAGTTGAGTCCGCCAAAAACTAGCGTCTTTGTTTTATCGTTCAGTGATCATGTCGAGTTTTGTGCCTGAAAAAGAACATTTGCGGCACGCATTGCTTTTCTTATTTAATCAAAAGAAAAAGGCTGCTGAAAGTCAACGTTTGCTGGTAGAAACATATGGTGAACACGCTCCATCGATTAGAACATGTGAGACATGGTTTCGACAATTTAAAAGTGGTGATTTCAATGTGAAAGACAGTGAGCGCTCTGGTAGACCACAAAAATGCGAAGACGAGCAATTGCAGGAGTTATTGGATGATGACCCAACTCAAACTCAACGGCAATTAGCAGAAGCATTACATGTGTCACAAGAAACAATCAGCAGACGTTTACGAGTAATGGGGAAGATCAATAAACTCGGTACATGCGTCCCACACGATTTGAATGAACGTCAAATAGACAAATCGCAAAGTCACTTGTGAAGTGCTGCTTTAACGCCACGAAAGGAAATCATTTTTGCATCGAATTGTGACGGGTGACGAAAAATGGATTTATTTTGAAAACCCGAAGCGGAAAAAATCGTGGCTTTCACCTGGCGAAGCTGGTCCTTCAACACCAAGGCCAAATCGCTTCGGCAAGAAGACCATGCTCTGTGTCTGGTGGGACCAGAGCGGTATTGTGTATTATGAACTCTTGAAGCCCGGCGAAACCGTTAATACACAACGCTATCGCCAACAAATTATTAATTTAAACCACGCATTAATCGAAAGACGACCGGAATGGGCCAGAAGACATGGCAAAGTGATTTTGTTACACGACAATGCGCCGTCTCACACAGCAAAAGCAGTGAAAGACACCTTGAAATCGCTTGGATGGGACATCCTTCCGCACCCGCCGTATTCGCCAGACCTGGCGCCATCTGACTATCACCTCTTCGCATCAAAGGGGCACGCGCTCCCAGAGCCGCACTTCAGCAATTTCGAGGAAGTTGGAAAATGGCTCGACGGATGGTTTGCCGCAAAAGACAAGCAGTTTTTCTGGCATGGTATTCATAAGTTACCTGAAAGATGGGCGAAATGTGTGGAAGCCGATGGCCAATATTTTGAATAAAACAAAAATTAATTTCCCTTGAAAATTACGTGTTTTTTTTTACCAAAAAACCGGAAAAAACTTATGCATACACCTGGTATATAAACCATGACAAGACAAGCCTTATCACTCTTGTCGACTCCTATTCCGCAAGACGAAGTGCTGCTCGACAGCACATCGACATTTTATTTTTATTTTTGAAAAGTTTCGGTAAAATATTTTTAAATTAAAGTGTTCTTTCGGTAAACCGATTCCCCTGCATTGCGCTTGGCCGTTGGTCGATCGAACGAACTAAATATCTAAAGCCTGTGAGTAGTAAGGTTCCCCTGCATTGCGCTTGGCCGCCCCTACTTACGGCGTCAGGGCATCTCCCATTAACGGGTCCCCACGTATAGCGCTGTGGCTACCTGCTTCTTGGGAGGTGAAGAAGTACGCGTGTCGCAAGACCTTGGGCACAGCATTCCGGCTTGCTGGACCACCTGCGCTCGACTCGGAGGGTGTGCCTGTATGGGTGGCACCATGCAAGGACCAGTGGCCACCAAACCACTGTCACACACTGACAGCGTAAACACGGATATTAAGGAACCAAGTCGTAGACCCCTTAAGAGCAACGATAAAATGCCGTGATGATGAGTTTATTCGCTTCAGTATCAGGAGTACAGGATGTGCGAGTTGGTTAACACTGCGAACCCCGTGTCTTGGTCGAACAGATCTTATACCTAGAGGACTAAAACAATAACAAAGCCGAGGACGTCAGATAGGCACTCACATACCAGACATGACGTGACCAGACCTCGAGAGATCGCGCCCGTCTAAGGGCGACGGTACAGAATATCCCCCAAAAAAATCAAATAAACCCTGCGCTACTTGCGGAGATTTACTTACGTCCACACTTTACCAGCCATCGGCTCGCAACGTAACAAATTGGTGGCAGCAGTGGGATACCGCTGTACTTATCTCTCGAGTCTGGTGGTAACAAGTTTGCGTAGAAACTTTCACATCATTTCTGGATTTTTCTTTTTTCTTGCCTCGGTCGCTATTGCTGATCATATGTAAATTTAAAGAAAATATCCATTTGCTTCACACCCGTTGGTCGCCATACCTAACAACAGAAGGGGGGCCAAATGCGACTGCCCCCCTGAACGCCACTATGAAATTGGAGTACGTTCGTTTCCTCTGGTTCCGAACCGAAGAGTTTTAGCGCAGTAATCTCGCGATTACGGGATAACGCGCGAAACTGCGTGTGCGGTCGAACCCTAAACACAATGGAAAAGTTGATCACGACGTTAAAATCATGTTTAGCTCGCGGAAAAAACTTCAACTTTGTGTGCGTATGAAGCAAAGCAGGACAGTCGAGAAATGTCATGACCGGATACGAATTTTGATAAGCTGTTAGTTTTCTTTCTCCGTGAAACACTCGTAACTTTAAATGATCCGATACATTCAAAACCCTTCCTCCGTACGATGAAAGATTTCGCAAGGGACCCCCTTCCCTTCTATTTTTCCTTCGAGCAAGGACGTCCGGGAAAACACGTTTCCTTGGTGAAGTGACATTCACGAACTCGAGTTCCTCTGCCCACTGTAAATTGCGATTTGTCGGAGGGGTATATACTGCATTTTGAGGCACCAAATCACCTATTTTTAGGAAATGTCCTCGTCAGCCAGAAAAATGGCATTTGCCACGTACTGGTTTTGAACACCCGAAGCGAAGACGAGGAGCTATCAGCCCCGCCAGCGGAGTTGCAGCCCTTTGAGTATTGCCGCTTTGACACGGGCTACACAGCAGGCGAATGCGACTCTACAGACGACGGAGCGCCACCACTGACAGATCGAGTGGAGGCGATATCAGGCATCCTGCGTCTTGAAGGGCAAAACGCATTGGACAAAACACACCTAGTCGAATAGTTCCCTGAGCGATTCGAATTGCCAGGGGATAAATTACCTTGTACGTACCGGATTTTTCATCATTTTCCCACGGTAGACGAACTAACGGTCAATACGAGATAATACTACTTTCCTATCATACATCAGGACGAGTTGAAGACTCAGGCTCAAAAAAAACTCAGCAACCGAGCGATAGAGGAGTCTCAATCTCTGTATAATTCCTCTGTATGGATAGTGCCAAAGAAGACGGATTCTCAAGGTCGATCTCATATGCGTATGGAATGAAAATCTCCAACGCATATCCTCTACCGAATATAACGGATATTCTCGATCAGCTGGGAGAAGAGCAGTACTTCTCGATCCAAATAAGTTAGTGTATGTAAAAAAGTTACCTACGCTAAAAAATATTTAAAATGTCCGACAATTCCTAGGTCTTACTGATTATTATCGACGTCTTATTCCTGATTTTTCGAAGATTTAGGCGTAATAGATACATCGGCAATAAAAGCCAGGAGTTTCGTGACGGGGCATATGCAATATTTATAGCATGGTCGATAAAGAATAATATTGCGACAAAATGTCAAAGCAAACAGTACAACCTACATACAGCCTAATAGGTGGTTATAAAGGACTGACCAAGACCTATAGGAAAATTCGCGAACGTTTTTATTGGCCCTCGCTTCGTAAAGAAGTCCAGAATTATGGTATATCCACGTAATTCGTGACAGAATCACATTATCACCTTTATTTAAAATTCGTCAATGTTATTGGAAAAACAGACAAGGAAAGACGGGTTGTGCTGCTGTTCGACATCACAGCTGTTAAAAGGTTCTAATTTGAAAATCAGCACCACAGTTAATATAAACTAACTTTAACATTTACGTTATATTGACATTTTTTACTTGGCGATGCAACTTTTACACGACAAATGTTTTATTTAACAGTTATATTGCCAAGTAGGTTTTTGTAATACAATGGCAATATGAATTTTGCTTTAAGTTAGCTGAGGTACTATCCTTGGGAGCATTTTTGTTGCACACATAAATGTTTCAGTATTTTATCTGTTATTTCAGACAAGGGTACAGACTAGAAATGGCATTAAATGTCCTATCAAACGATATGAATGAATAAAGCACTTTTTAGCATTCTTCCGAATTTAACATGTTTTTTGAGAAAAAAAATCCGCATTTCATATTTGTACACCTGGTACATCCGCACTTGCAAGGGATTCCAGGAACAGGAATTCATTCGATCAAAAATCCGAGAGACCATGCTAAATATGGATACACCAGCTGACGTATTTGACAAGGTTACGTCCGTTCAAAGGGAAGGTAGGCGACTTCGTTTACGTATTGAAGGAGCCTAAAAAGGGAAAAATTGATTTAAATTATTGGGTCTGGGAAAAAGTTCGTGGCGTTTTTCCCGATAGATGGCATCAATTGCAAATAAGTCAGGAAACGCAGATCGCAGGGACACCACTAAACGCTCGTTGGAAAGGTCACACTTCGAGCGTTACTTTTAGTGTATAAACATCGAAATTGGTGTGGTGGTTGGAAAGTTGTTTGCGTTTGAAAATAGAGAAAAGTAATGAAAATTTACGCTATATTTTGCAATATTATTACGACAAAAGGAAAAACGCTGCGCAGGCTTGTGAAAAAATTTGTGCTGTGCACGGTAAATGTACTCGCTTTCAATCTGGTAATTTTGATATGAAAGATGAGTCACGTTTTGATCGTCCAATCCCTGAAAAAGCGGATGAAATTCTTGAAAAAGTCCAGCAAGATAAGCATATCAGCAGTGTCGATATTGGTATGGAGCTAGGCATTGACCACAAAACTGTTTTGAACCATTTACACAAAGTTGGCTACAAAAAGAAGCTCGATGTATGGGTTCCTCATGATTGAGTGCGAAAAACATGATGGACCGAATTAACATCTACGATGCGCTGCTGAAACGCAATGAATTCGAGCCATTTCTGAAACGTGTCATAACCGGTGATGAAAAATGGATCATGTACGACAATCGGAAGCGTCAAAGATCATGGACAAGGGATGGTGAGCCGTCACAAGCGTTCGCGAAGCCAGGATTGACGGCGAAAATGGTGATGCTGTGTGTGTGGTGGGACTGGAAGGGAATCGTCCACCATGAGCTACTTCCAGTTGGTCAGACGATTGATTCTTAACTCTACTGTGGACAACTAGAGAAATTACACCAAGTAATTGAAAGAAAACGGCCCGGATTGTCTTCCATCATGACAACGCCCGACCACATACTTCTTCGATGACCCGTCAAAAATTGCGAGAGCGTGGTTGGGAAGTTTTGATGCATCCACCGTATATCCCAGACATAGCACCCTCTGACTATCCCTTATTCCGACCTCTGCAGAACTCTCTTAATGGAATTAAGCTGCTTTCAAAAGAAGCGTGTGAAAACCACTTGATTCAGTTTTTCAACCAGAAACAACAGAGGTTCTCGCACTCAACTCTCGGCGTTTATATTGACTCACGGTGTAGTGTCTCAGAATCAAAAATGTGAACCGGCGAATTATCCTAGTGCTATGCAATGCACCACTCGTGGAGCTTCAACTTGAGCTTTTCGCTTTGATTAACGAGAGAAGACAGTGGTCCTATTCGCCTGAACAGGGATTTGTGGACCCCGTACACGAGAAGAATAGGGCAATGTATTTTGGACTTAGCGCTTTATTCTAGTTCGAAATTAGTTTCTCGGCGTCGATATCTGGGGCCACGTAGCGGAGCAATCGTTCCTTCTGGCCAAGTCACAGCTGTATGGGCAGGATCTGAGTAAACACACTCCTAACCGAGACCATACATTTAGACTGTGTAGAACCGTTCTTCGTTGCGGGTTTGCTACTGGCCTGCTGAATACTTTTTTGAGGTGAAGATGAGGCTGGGGAAGTGGCGTTTGCCAAGTGGCGTTTTCACCTCCCTTTCGATCCCGCACAATCTGCGCATTTGTAAAACATACGGGTGTACTGTGCAATGCACTCGTGGACGTGTCTGTCGCACTGTTGTGCGTTACCCAAACAGTTACGCAATCGTTAGCAGTACGAGGATGCTGCTGGCTTACCCTTAGGATCGCACACCATACAGTTCCTTAAAGAAACATAGTCATCTGTAATTTTCTTGCATGTCGCGCACTTCCCTTCAAACGTAAATTATGGTGTGTTGCGAAGCTAGCGTCTTTCCTTGATATAATGACGTTTCACTATTGGTTTCGCACTGAAATTGACTAAGGATTTTGTCAAAGATTATGCTGGGTCTCTCTTTTCCTCTTGTGTGTATCAAGTTCTCGGAGTCCATTCTTTATATTATAAAGCGAGGCTCCTCGATTGTGAGGTGCCCGGGCCCGCATGATGCTATGTACAGCCGATGGGAGAGAAGTGGCGCTCAAGTGTAATAACCCAGCACCTTTTATCTCTACATGCTGGTCTGGCAAACCCGGGCAGAGGATTTTTATAGATTCTAGCTTGGCGAGTAAAAATAACCACCCGCCCTGGTGCGGTAGATGGGCCCAAAATGCTTCGTGTTGTGGGTGCATCCGAATGTCGCAACGGCTCAGTAATGATGACAAACATGAGCCATTGGACGGGTTAGCAGTAGCACGCTCCGGGGTTTCCACGGAGTAAATGAGTTTTTGATCCGCCGTCCTGCTCGAAGCGAGGTACAGTCTGCGAGGAAAAATGTACAATGATCCGCGGAGAAGGCTTAATACTGGGAAGAGCGGAGGACAAATGCCGATGCTGTTTCATTGCCGATATTCTGAGGCATTGGCCAAGTATGCATATAATAAAGCGGATAGTTGGTGTGGTCCAGTATCTGCACGACTATCAATACACGTTCCTTATGGTATGTAATATTCCTGCGAGCGATAATGGCCAGTGTTTCAAGCCTCCCGTCTTCCATGGTAATTGGAAACTCGTAAACGCTGGTCTGCATTTGTACTTCCGTCCTTGGTGATGGCAAATAGCTGTCCCGTATTCAGAAGCGATAACACAAAGGTAGTGTTCGCACATGTTTAAGAATTGCTCCACTCACGCTTCTATACGAGTAACGTAACTTACGGAGGTATTGTAGTGCTGCGACCGAGAGTCGCTCTTGCGTAACATGTTTATTTCCATTTGCAGTTGCGTAACGTATCCATACGCTGAGCCTCTATAATGTTCTCTTCATGGAGCGATTGACCTTGTTATATGCATTTGCTTCTCGATCAAGTGTGTGAGAATAGTTTGATCGGCAAACAATCGATCAATTTGGCTGTTAAAATATTCGGCATCTTCTTGGTTTAGAGTACCGAATAGCGATTTGCTATTTGCACTGATCCGAAGAAACCGAGAGGAACTGATCTCCTTCTTATGGTGTGAGGTATATCTCCAATTGGCTTTCGTATGAGTTGGGAATTGTATGCGACCTGCTTTAATTCTTCAGCGAGTCTTTCTCCTCAAGTTATCCGGTTGGAAGTGTATCTTATTCGTAGAATTTTCCGACAAATATTTTCTGAATTAATAGCGCTGCACGAACTGAGGACCCGTCGCAATCGTGCTCCATCGGTGGGTGAGTCCTCTATGAAGCGGATAATTTCCACGAAGACCGTGATTCTCCAGAAACTGAAAGTGCCGTTTGGTTTCGCCGCCATCACCTCAGCCTCTAGCAAGGCAGGATATCTACCTTGTGATACTTGATGAAATCCATTCCTAGCAGTTCATTAACCCCTAGTGGCACGTTATTCGGCACGATGTAGAACCAATGTTCTACATTTAGAGCCAGTGTCTCCAGCACAATTTTAGCTATACCGAGCGAGGTGAATTTTTCACCTGCCACACCCTGCAACTCCACGGAGCACCTACTCACCATGGTCTCGGGCTTGAGGCATCCTTCCATCAATATACTGCACTGGGCTCCTGTGTCCGCCTTAAGGGTGAGTACTCCGGTCACGGCTAATGATGCGACGATATCAAAGTCGCTGGCCGTAGCGCTGGACGCCGGCAGCGTTACCTGCAGTAACTGCTGCGTCGTTTTCCTCCTTCTGCGCACGGGTCTTTGCTGGGCCGTGAGTGTATTTAATCTCATCGTACCCAGGTGGCTGGCGTCGGTATTTGATTGACTTGTACCTACATTCACCGTGGACTTTTCACTCTGGCCCCTTGAGTCCCTTGGACGTCGGGGATGCTTCGAAGACTGCGCAGGCTCGTTCTTGTTTTGCGACAATCTCTTCCTGCAGTCTTCCCACAAGTGGCCCCTTTTCAGCAATAATTGCACACAACGTCAACGTGGTGTATGGATTTACCCTCACTGGGCATCGGTGGGCTCCTCTTCCCGCTCTGCGGGTGCAGTCTCGAGCCACGTGCCCTGGACCTCCGCAGGTGAAGCAATTTTCTCCGTGCTGGGATGGTGCGCCTTGCGACCTTCTGGCTTAGTACTCAACCTACCCCTCCCTTTGGCTACACCATGTTGGTGATCTCTATGGGCCCTGCCACAGAGTCGTGCAGCGTTTGGTAGTTTCTCGCCCGTACCAGCACTTGCACCTGGCCGTGCACGCCGTTTTCGAAGTTACCCTGTGCACTTCGTCGGGTGACATTCTCTACGGTGATCTTCTGATCCTCCGTTCTTAACGGTTCACAGAGTATTTCGGTTATGCCTACCGTAATTCTCTCCGTTCTTGCCGCGTAGGCGGCGATGTCCTCATTCTGTCCCTGCCGGTGGGAGCTGAACTCCATCTGCAGCGCGGCCAGGGAGGTCCAGTACAACGCTTTCAACTCGCTCCTGAGTTGCGCCATGATACCGATGGTCTTGTGCTGCAGTTGTCTTGCTGCTGCACCCTCTAACTTACTCATGACTATCAACTCCAGGAGGGTGTCATGCTCCTCCTCTGCTACGCTACGAAAAATCGTCTCGCAGGACTTTAAGAAGAGGGGCAACGCCTTTGAATCCTTGCCGTCGAATGTTTTCACCATTTTTATTCCCAGGCTGAGGCTGAGCATATTTGAGGGCGTCCGCGTCTCCTCGAACCGCGTGCGTCTTAGGGGCTGTAAGGGGGGCGGAGGGTCTTCCACCCCTGTCCCTCCTAACCGTTGCTGTAGCTCAGCAATTTGTTCTCTTAGGGAGTGGATGAGCTCGTACTCATCCGCACCTACCTCGTTTAACGTGTCGGCCAAGTTTCGTCTCGCTGACGGTGTTTCAGCCTCCCTGAGTTCGCGATCGAGTTCACGTTGGCTTCGATCATGCTCAGCTGCAGCCTTCCGTACTGGCGTCGAGCTCGTTCCATATCACGGTGGCTCCGGTCGACTGCCTCTAACCGATCTCGTACTCTTGCGGGTACCGACCGGGCTGCCGTACCGGTTGCGGATGGAAAACCTATGCGATCTATTGTTCGCATGTTTTCGATTTCTCGCTCGACCATATTCTCTGTGATGCGCTCAGGCGTTCGTTCGCCAGTAGCCATGTTAAATATGTCGTCGCGACCGATACTGTCGTGATCTCCGAACGACGCAACCCTAAGTGGGTTCACGCCAAACTGGGCTGTCAGACGGCCGGCAAGGGCCTCCTGTCTGGCTGCGGGGATTCGTCCCAACTGCGAGAGCTCTGATAACGCCCTGCGCGCTTCGTACACGATGTCCCCTACAGCTGCAGCTGATCCGGCTATGGAGTCTACCTCTGTGCCAGGCAACGTCGTGTCTAACGAGTTGCCCCTGCGCTTTGGCGCCTCTATACTCCGACATGTGGCTAGTTTCGCGGTAGACTTTATTTTTAAATATTTCCAAATATCTCAAGAGAGATATATATTTCTAACGGAATATTTTCCCCAAACTACGAATTTGACGGGCTTTGATTCTACTAGGCTATGTATAAGTATAATGAAACCGCCACTTACAGGAGGATGAACTTGTAGAAGATCCTTGCTATGGCGGTACTTCGGGTGCTGTTCTTTCGGTGCTGTTGACCTGCTGTCTTGTAGCTCCCCTCGAAGGTTGGTCCAGACGTCCTCCCTGGCACCGTTAACCCGTTTCCTTCGGCGGTACCTGGGCTCGTCCTTAGTGCGTTTTCTTCTCAAGTAGCTGCCTCGAGCACTTGGTTGCAAACTTTCTGCGGTTTTCCGCGACTTGACGTGACACCGTCAATCGGGACTTTAAACGGTTGACCGATATGTCACACCGCACCGACGTACAGTTCGCGCCTTCGCGTTTTCTTGGTCGGGTTTTCACGAACTACACTGGCGTCCTTTGCACGAGTCGTAGTCGTCACTTCAAATCACTTTTTATACTTCCAAAACACTTTTTGTCCATATAAATTACGTAGCACTTAACTTCAGCAGATGCTGAATTTGATTTCACCGCTGCCACCAAATGTTATGCCGGTACCGCGTAATTGGATAACTCGGTAATCGGTATAATATTAAAAAGTTATTATTTTGGGATCGTTTGCCGATTAGGAGATAGATCTCGAGTAATTCGTGTAAACGTGAATTTATGTAAAATGGAAGTATTTATTATAGGCAACGGTAACTTTCCGTTGTCTATTTAAAAGTCAATAAAAGTATATTACAATAAATTGTGGTTTCGAGCCGGTACGAGGAACTAACCTCTCGCGTTTGAATCTACTAATCGAATCTGATATTTCGGGCGAGTCCGACCCGTGATCAACCGTTCAGGTTGATGTTAAACTTTTGACTGATTTCGGCAAAGCAGATATTCACTCCTTTGACAAAAATCGAATGTCGCAATGAATTTCACAATAAACATCGCTTGTAAATTCCAGCAAGTCGTAGCTCGAGCTCGTAGCGGTCATTGCTCGCAGCTCGTTGCTTAGGTTCGCACATTTTTTCTACTTCGATGAGTGGCCTCACGCGAAGAAGGCACAATGGCGAAATAATGTACAATTAATTAATTCGCGGCACAACATATATATTTATTAAATGCACTTAAACACTAAGGTCAATAATTTACCGTACTACGACAACCGAGTAATTGTAAGTATGTGTGCGCATGCGAATGTTTCGAATGACTTTACAAAAATTAATTTAAATATTGTTTTATACACATCCTAAAATATCTGTTTTCTTTTTGAAAATCTTCCACCGATCCGGTCTGGAGAGACCGAGCCCGTCTAGGGGTGGCGCCACACAATATCCCACAATAAAAATAAAATAAACCCTGCGGTTCTCGCGGGGATTTGCTTACGTTCACACTCTATCAGCCCTCTGCTCGGGACATAATAATACTTAACGGGCTATACCAGTATGAGCGCTGAAAATTTGGGTAATTTTGGGAATTTGTTGGAAGAAAAGTACTCAATTAAATGTTTCGGAAAATTAAGAATATATTTGGCTATATTTGACCTATATTACATAATTTTTCTTTTTTTTTTTTTTTTGTTTAGTTGTTTTAACCCGGGCGCTTAGTCTCTTGGACCATTGTGCCCGGTCCCCTTGCGGGGAAAACCTCTCATCGTGGCGGTCCCGCGGTTAGCCCTGCCTCCCGCGCAAAGCGCAGGAGTCCGGCCGCCCCTGAGACCACTAGGTCGAAGTTGTTGTTGGCAGTGGTCCCTAGGACATCATTTCTGACGTCCGCAAGCCCAATGCATTGAGTTATTAGATGGTGGGGTGTATCCTCACCATCGCTGCACTTACTGCAAGCCGGGTCCTCAGCTAGCCCCAGTCGAGTAAGGTGTTTTCCCAAGTGCCAGTGCCCGGTGACCAATCCCACAACCAACCTCAGTTGAGTTCGGTCAAGGCTGATCAGTTCGGTTCCTAGCTTCTCCGAAGGCCCCGAAAACAGAGCCCTGGTATGCCTTATTTCAGGGCCTCGCGTCCAGAGTTCCTCGAAGCGGTCCGTGGCCCACTTCGCTGTCCTCCCCCGCAAAAGCTCCCAGGTGATGCCGACGGGACACAAATCAACCGGATCGTGCCGTGAAGCTCCAAATCTGGCAAGCTCGTGTGCCCTTTCGTTGCCCCGGACGCCGCTGTGACCGGGCACCGAGAGCAACTTTACTCTGTTGACACTGCCTATCCGTGTCAACAGGTTAATACAGTCCCTGACCAGCCCGGACTTGACCACGATGCTGTGTGCAAGTCTGAGCGCGGTATGACTGTCGCTGCAGATGTAGATATGCTTGCCATGGTACCCTTTTTCCAGGATACTGTGGGCACAAGCCCGAATGGCAAACAACTCCATCTGAAGAACAGAGGCGGAACCGGTTACGGTATAGGACAACTCGGTCCTTGGCCCCCCAGACCATACCCTTGCTCCCGCCTTAGCGCCCGTTTTGGCCCCGTCCGTGTACAAGACGAGCCCCGCCGGCGCCAATAAATAGTCCAGATCCTCAGCCCATGACTGTCTGTCAGGGAAGAGGACCTTATAGTTATATTGAAAGTGGTACTCCTTTGGGCACCAGTCACTCCCAAGACGGCTGATCTCTTCGAGATCCCCCGATCCTGCTAGGATCGACGCGTGCCTGCGGGTGGCCCTGTTCCAACTCCTGCTTACTAACAGCCGGAAGGCTGCGCTCCTAGCTCTCTCCTCTGCTACAATGTGAGGAGGTGGGATGTTGCGAAGGGCTCCAAGAGCCAGGGTCGGGGTAGAATTTTTTCATAGAAAAATATTGAGATCCGAGCGACTTATGCGCTGCCTTCGGAGACGCCAAAAAAAAAGTTTCTCCACTGCTGACATGATTCTGGCCGATTGAGTAGCTGATACCGAGAAAGGAAAATATATCGTTAAACTGGAAGGTATTTTCTGTACAATGACGCAGGATTTTCGAAAAATATCAAAATTTAACAAAATGGCGTAGTTATGAAGAAAAAGTCTGTTTTTTGCCTAAAAATGGTCGTTTTTTTTCAATGCCAAATCGTCAATTTCCATCCAATTAAAAATATCCTGCGTCATTGTAGAGTAAATGTCTTCAAGAGTACTCAGTTTAAATTTCAAGTCAATCGGATAATTGCTCTTTGAGTTACAATGTCGGCAAATTTGAAAAATCTCATTTCGAGAAAAACGCGTTTAAAGATTTAACTATCGATTTTTGCAAGATAAAATGATATTTACTATAAAAACTGCTAATCAGCTATTCCTGGCCCATACAATGGACCCTCCTCTTCCTCCAATAATGCCTGCTGAGAGGCTGAAGCTTTTCTCCGAGCTGTTGGTCCCTCTTTTGAGGATGCTTCATGACGTAACTCCGCTTGGTTGATTCGGCTGTCATCTCTCTCCATGGCATATTCTTTTGCAATATGACCGATGATGACGTCCATTACTTGTAGCATTTTTAGAATAGCATAAAAACCATCGTTAAATATTGAGACTGCAAGGAAATTAGCGAGCTCGATCGTTTTCAATCCATTATGAAGGTGCTTTGGAGCAAAGTGCCAGAGCAAGCCGTTATAACTTTCATTGTTATTCTGCGTGTTCCCTCCTTTGCATCGCTCTAGTATTTCCCTTGAACTCAAGTCAGTATAAATAGGTTCCAAAGCTTTCGTAACACCCTTGTCAAGTGGCAGATAATCATGTTTGAACTTTGATACGTCCATTCCTTGAACTTTCGCGCGGCGATATGAGCACCAGCTATTCGCACCTGCAGGGCAGCTTCCGTGGTTCAGATTTTCGTCTGTCGAAGACAAATGATGCAAGGTGGCCCAAATTTCTTGATACATTTTATCAACATTATCTTGATGCCTGGTAATTGCCAATCCATAGTATTTCTGGAGTTTATTAATATCTTTGTGAGTTAGCTTCACGGTATTCTTACTCTTTCTTCCTAAACCTTTGGTTCGTTTGTTGAGATTGCGGTTTCGTGTTCCCATTCTTTTTTTCACATGTAAGTAGCATTCTAGTTTTTCTACATTCACATCGTATGGATTTAAATTCAATAAGCCTTTGTATGTGGCACTGTCACCGTCGCCAATACAGCGCGTATATTTTACTCCATATTTATCGATCGAGCGACTAAACATTTCCTTCACACTATCAACCTCCATTTTTCCAGCTGATCCAATATGATTCACATCGCAATCGTCATGTCCTTCAAGCCATTCTTCGTATTCTTCAGGATGAGTATCTTTTTTCTTTTCTCATACTTCACAACTCTTACAATAAGTCGATTTTACGATTGAATCGATGATTTGTTTGCAGAATTTACCTGCAAGAGTTGTAATACCGAAACGTGAAGTGTGGCCGCGGTTTTTCCATGTACCATCTCCGGAAACTGTCAAATTAATATCTGAACCTTCATTCTCTAAGGTTATAGGTCTCTCCTCAGTTACGGCTTTTTGTGTATTCCATTCATAAACGGTTTTAGCAGCTTTGGTTATATTTTCAAAGCATCCAGCAAAAGTGTTGTTATAAAATTTTCTAAGAAGATCCAACAAGCCACAAAATAGATTTAGTCCATTGGTACCGACGCCAACAAGTCGCATCACAAACACTATACGACGATTTATTTCATAAGCATTACCAATCATCGGTCCAGAATTCACATATGAAACACCGCACTCACATGACACAGCGATTTTGAATCCTGAACCCCGTGAACTTGCTTCATTGAACTTGATGTCTATTTTACAATTTTTACACACAACTAGAGTGCTAATTGCACTAAAAACAGAGTAAAACTGGATGAAACGGTATCCATGGGTATGATCGACTATAATTTCATCATCTCCGGTGCGTAACAGTTTTTCAGCGGCTGTACTGGTATTTTCGGTGAACTGCTCATACGTATATTGATTTCCCGAAAATCTCTTCTTTTTGTTTCTGGATCTATGGATAAGAGTATCGTGCGAGCCTTTTTGATTCGAACTTGAACTGCTTTCACTCATTCCCTTCCAGACCCTTCCAGAATAACTGCGTTGAACGACTCTAGAGTACCTTTTAAATGGCAGCGCTGATTTCAAATGGCCCTATAGAGTCCCCTCTATAGTGTTCCCTCCCCCTATAGTGACCAAAAAATCAGGTAACAACACGTCAGCTCCGAGCTCCGCCTCCAGGCAGATGGGTCATCTTATACCAACGAGCGGTTGCTCTTTAGAAGGCTGTCATTCAGGAGTATTAAAGATAGGGGCTTGAAATTTTTACAGGATATTCTTCAAAGTATAAACTGTCGAAAAAAGCAAAAAAAATCGATTTTTTGAAAATGTCACACTGGTATAGCCCCTTAAAATCGTCTGAAACAATCATAAAAATATTTGGCGCTTGCAAGGGTGCATCAGGGACTTCAAGTATAATGCGCTTATAATTGATAAATAGCTTAAACGATTGTGCCGAATTGTTGCACTCAAGTAAAACACAAATTACCATTTATCTGTCGTGATATTCATTACAATCGTTAAGTGATTGAGGAATACTACGAAATCCGAGACACTATATTGCAATAATGAATTCCATACGTCTGAGATATAAATAGAAAAGGTGACCTTATGGCCAAGGAGTCGACAGCAGTGATAACTTTATGATTTTAAAAATTTGCTTTAGATTATTCAATCGAAATATAAATCATAGTGAGATGGTTCAATTTAGATTAGACGTCATACGGTATAATTTCTGTGTGCCAATATTTGAGGATATTTTATACATGGCATGTAGATTTTATTTTGAGTCATGTTACACTGAAATGCATCTTATATTGGTTCTGGGAAAAAGTTCGTGGCGTTTTTTTAGTAAAATTCAACTGGTTTTCTTATAATGTGAAAATGAATTAATGAAAACCATATATGCTTCATTATTATAGACAATGTTTCGCCATTTTTCGGGTAGAGCCATGATGCCATTGGTGAAGAACTTCTGTGGCTTCTGGTTGAAAAATTGAATCAAGTGGTTTTCACAGGCTTCTTTGAAAGCAGCTTAATTACATTGAGAGAGTTCTGCAGAGATCGGAATAAGTGATAGTCAGAGGGTGCTATGTCTGGACTATACGGTGAATGCATCAAAACTTCCCAACCAAGCTCTCGCAATTCTTGACAGGTCATCAAAAAAGTATGTGGTCGGGCGTTGTCATGATGTAAGACAACACCTTTGCTATTAATCAATTCGGGCCGTTTTCTTTCAATTACTTGGTGTAATCTCTTTAGTTGTCCACCGTAGAGTTGAGAATCAATCGTCTGACCAACCGGAAGTCGCTCATGGTGGACGATTTCCTTCCAGTCCCACCACACACAGCATCACCTTTTTCGTCGTCAATCCTGGCTTCGGGAACGCTTGTGACGGCTCACTATCCCTTGTCCACGATCTTTGATGTTTCCGATTGTCGTACGTGATCCATTTTTCATCACCGGTTATAACACGTTTCAGAAATGGCTCGATTTCATTGCGTTTCAGCAGCGCATCGCAGATGTTAATTCGGTCAATCATGTTTTTCGCGCTCAACTCATGAGGAACCCATACATCGAGCTTCTTTTTGTAGCCAGCTTTGTGTAAATAGCTCAACTTTTGTAAAGCTGATACACCGGTGAGTCTCTGCGCAACTCCTGTAAAGCTGACGCACCAGTGAATTTCTATATAACTCATGCACATCTGGATGGTCGATGAGTTTGTCAGCTGTACAGAGACTGAGGATTTTGTTAGTTAATGTTAATGTATAATCTGAAGTATATTCCATCTGTATTCTAAATATTTTAATTCTTTCAGAATGCTCCCTGACACTGCCGAGTTTATACTTGGCCTTATAGGATCAGCGACATCGAGCACTAATTCTGTGTCTGGGAGAAAACCGATCTGCTCTAAAACGCAACTTCTCTTAACATTGTGGGTGATGGCAATGCCGGACTTGTACAGGTTTTACTTTACCGATTGCAATCAATGTTTTTACTCGGAAACAAAACTATTACTGATTTTTGAAATATTATGAACTTAGATCCATTTGCGACCGGCTCAACGTTGGAAAAGCCGCTGTCATTAGAAGTGTGCAGAGAGTGACATATGCTCTTCATTCTTTGGCTCCTCAATTCATCCAAGGCCAACAGGGGACCGAGCTACTCAGGTTTGTAATGTTTCGTATATTATTTCGCTTGTAAAGTTCAACTGCAATGATTTTAAATAAAAGAAACCAACGTCGATATTTGAATCAATTAAGCTATATTTTCATTGCCACGGAATAAATAAAATAACAATGGTGAAATATAACTCCATATTTTTATTGGAACATATATAGATATATATCTTGGTTTCCAATAAATTTGATGTCAATCAAAGGGATATATAAGGTTTATTAGACAATTTAAGAAGCCGCGCCGAGTAAGGTAAATTCATATGATGAATCAATTTTTGGCTAGGATACCACATTATTAGTAAATATATCACTTTAATAAACCTCCATTCCATTTAACAATATTGGTATAGTTAGATAATATCCTAGCACAAATCCACTCAAAAGATTATTCGTACTTCCCATTTAGGTCCGTTACTTATTATTTACGAAAATATAATTTACTTAGTTTTATATCCCGTCCATGTCATACTCAAACTCTAATTGTATCGTCAATGAAGGTATTTATATATATATACATTATAAAAGTTACTCATCTTGTATTTTATGGCGTAATCGTTTTGAGAACCCCCTCTTGTTATTCTGAGAGCGGCGTTCGTTGAGGTGACGAGGTCCTTCAGTCCAAAAGATGAGACGTCGGAGAGGAATTTAACGGATGAGACATTATTGGAAACAGTACAATTTATAGAGCGTATTGTATGAGAGACGATCTAACACGATCGACAGCTCGACGCAACTTATTCCATTCGTCACTCTCCGTCTTCCCATTACCTCTCATTATCATCCCCACTACCCAAACACAGCGGCTTGCGAGTGGGGTATCACATACGCAAATCCCTTACAGGTTATATCCAAGTTCAAGGCAAATAGTGGATTTCCTGGTGTTATTGGAGCAATTGATGGGACGCAAATCAGAATAAGGGCGCCTCATGAGGATGGAAATTCTTACTTAAATAGGAAATCATATCACTCAATCCAAGTACAGGTAATATTTGTTCAGTTGTTACTTTGACGGCTTAGTTTTGTAAAAGCTTATTTGAAATATTATAATTAATATTTCAGGCGGTCTGCACACGTGATTTATCGTTCACAAGCGTATTGGCTGGTTATGCTGGATGTGTCCACGATGCCAGAGTCTTTCGGTTATCTCGCGTCCAAGAATACATCGACAATCCAGATGTGTATTTTCCGAATGATTGGCACATAATTGGTGATGCAGCATACAGAATTCATCCCAACGTGATGGTTCCTTTCAGAGACAACGGACATTTGACGCAGACCCAAAAAATTTCAATTACTGTCTCTCATCGGTAAGAATGTCGATTGAACGACCTTTTGGGCTGTGGAAAGGTCGTTAGCGTAGAATGCTTACCGACGGTTAAACTTGGGAAAATTCCCCAGTATTTATTAACCTGTGTTCTTCACAATATTTGTATTCAGAGAAGCAATATTTTCCAATGTGAAGAAACGTTAATAATAACCGCCAGACTGCGTCTAACGTATAATCAAAAAGTTGAATTGATTTTGTAAATGTTATCATACTATTCTGTATAAAACCATTAATTTTATATGTATGTGTTTTATAGTGTAAGATGTTCATTTTATTTTTATATCTTCATTCTTGAGACTCACAACAATATAAAAAAAGCGTGGAATCTGGTCAATTTATTTATCAATTTTAATTGACGAGATTTACTTTAAAACAGAGAGACGTACAACGAACTGATGAAACAAAAGGAAGAATGAACAAAACGATAATAAACTTGGGAAACGAATTTCTTATATTTTTCTTAATATAATAAACATTGATAAGGAACAGTTTTCTTTGGCTCTGTTGAGATTTAGTCCTTAGGTGGTGGTGGAACGAATCTGAAAGATATTGAAAATAATGAGTTTTCAATCACGGTAGGGGGTGAAATAACCAGACTAGCAGATGTTGGTAGAGAAAATGGTTATTTATTCTACCATCGACTTCATTGGTACAACATATATAATATTATATATATATATATAATTATATATTTATACAAAATATATAATTTTGAATAATTAATTGATGAAAAGCACACAATTATATTAATTTGTGTGCTGTCTTTTCTTGAGTGGTGAACGTGATACAGCCAGCGCTGCAGAGCATGCCACGGAATGAGAATTGTGAGAATGTATAAATGAGAAATAAATATTACCAATAAATTCTCAGCCAGTTCACATGAGAGAAAATACAGGGAATGAGTGAGAGCACATGCAATTATATTAATTAAGTGCTAAAAATTTGATGTGAAATGTGGTGTAGCCCGCGCTGCTGAGCACGCCACGCAGTGAGACTTTTATGAGGATGCACGTGTGTGATTTATCCACCTCATCTACATTGATATTAGATAAATTATAAAGGTGTACTCTTACCGTTTGTTTGAGTCCTGGTGAGCACGAAAATGGTGAGTAGATCTGGTAAGATGGTGAAAAGTCCGAAGGTGTATACGAAAAAGATGTGCGCTGTCCAAGCGGGTTTTCACGAAAGTGTCTAATCCTCAATATGGCTGCGCTTTCCAAAAGCGTCGTTGTGCGACGATGAAGTCAAGCGAGAGGGATAGCCTCTCGCCTCAAGCAGCATGCCTGCGAGGCACTGCCTCGGCTATCTCTGTGATAGCCGAGCGCAGCACGCTACCCAGCAGCAACAGGTCGACGCACGACGAATATCGATCGCCGTGCGCCAGCTGATTTTCCAATAGGCTCCGAGAGCATCCTTAAAATATTCAATATATGACTAACACAACGTAGAGATCTTTTATGAAAAACTATTTTCTATTATTATAATTGGACAAGTTGGATTGACGAAATCACAATTTCGAATGGTGGGAACAAAGAGGACTAATCCTTGGGTGGGAATCAATGCCTCGAAAACAGTGAAAGTTAGGTGCAAAACAGTAAAGGTTAAGTGCTACGAACACGGTGCTGACGATCCGACCCGTGAGCATTGTGTATGCCGTGTACGCTCGATAATGACGTCATTTGAGACGTCATAACGTTCGCGGTGTCACGATGAGCGCTGAAAGCACGAATCGGACCGCGCGTTAGTACGCTATGTACGCTGTGAGCGCGAATCGGACCGCACCCCAAGTATACCAGGTGTACAAGTATGAAATGCGGATTTCAGACAACGGATGGCGCACGAATGCAGTTTGTGCTATAAAGATTTGACACGGCGCCATTTTGTTGTGTCATCAACAAGTGTCAGACGCGCACGAGTGATAAATTGGAAAAGTGTGTGCATAGTGTTGTGTTGTTATGTTTAATATGTCGAAATTTATACCGAACAAAGAGCATTCACGGACAGCATTAATTTTTTGTTTTCATTTGAAGAAAACTGCTGCTGAATCATACCGATTACTTCGAGAAGCTTATGGTGAATATATTCCATCGGAAGATACGTGTGAACGATGGTTTCGGCGTTTCAAAAGTGGTGACTTCGATGTTGCAGACAAGGAACGTGGAAAGCTGCCAAAAAAATACGAAGATGTGGAATTGCAAGCATTGTTGGACGAAGATGATTTGCAAACACAAAAACAACTCGCCGAGCAATTGGGCGTTAGTCAACAAGCTGTTTCCAATCGGCTGCGGGAGATTGGAAAGATTCAGAAGACCGGTAGATGGGTACCACATGAGTTCAACTCATTTTACTCGCTCGGTACAAAAGGAAGTCGTTTTTGCATCGTATAGTTACAGGGGATAAAAAGTGGATTTATTTTGCGAATCCCGAGCGCAACAAATCATGGGTAGACCCAGGCGCACCATCCACATCGACCGCAAGACCGAATCGCTTTGGCAGAAAGACGATGCTCTGTGCTTGTGGAACCAGGGGGACGTGGTCTCTTATGAGCTGTTAAAACGTGGGGAAATGGTTAATACTAAACGTTACCAACAACAATTGACCGATTAAAACCGTTCGCTGCTTGAAAAAAGGCCAGGATACCGAAAGAGGCAACACAAAGTCAATTTTCTTCATGCCAATGCTCCATCACATACGGCAAAACCGGTTCGCGACACGTTGGAAGCACTCAGTTGGGAAGTTCTACCCCATGCCGCTTACTCACCAGACTTGGCTCCTTCTGATTACCACTTGTTTGCATCGATGGGTCACGCACTTGCTGAGCAGCGCTTTCGTTCGTACGAAGATGTCAAAAAATGGCTCGATGAATGATTTATAGCAAAAGGGGAAGATTTTTACTGGCGTGGTATTCACAAATTGCCCAAAAGATGGGAAAAATGTATAACAAGCGATGGAGCATACTTTGAATAAAGCACTTTTTATCATTCTTCTGAATTTAACATGTTTTTTTAGAAAAAAAATCCGCATTTCATACTTGTAAACCTGGTACATCCACGTAATTCGCGACAGAATCAGATTATCACCTTTATTTAAAATTCGTCAATGTTATTGGTAAAACAGATAAGGAAAGACAGGTTGTGCTGCTGTTCGACATCACAGCTGTTGAAAGGTTCTAGTTTGAGAATCAACACCACAGTGAATATAAACTGACTTTAACGTTTACGTTATATTGAAATTTCCTACTTGGCGATGCAACTTTTACACGACAAATGTTTTATTTAACAGTTATATTGCCAAGTAGGTTTTTGTAATACAATGGCAACATGAATTTTGCTTTAAGTTAGCTGAGGTACTATCCTTGGAAGCATTTTTATTGCAGACATAAATGTTTCAGTATTTTATCTGGAATTTCAGGCAAGGGTACAGACTAGAAATAGCATTAAAAGTCATATCGAACGATATGAATGAAAAAATTCACTTAAGATGCGAATTTAACACTTATAGCGATAATATTAATTCAAGGTTCAGAACGTTATTAGTTGTGGTTCTTAATTGACTAGCTTCTTTCTTTTATATTAACAGGAAAAATGTTCATTCGGAAGGGATATAGTAAAACAAAAATTAATGTTTCAATGACAGACAGAGGAAATAATACTGTACCTTGGCAGCTGCAATCAATTCGGAACTCGGCCTGAGGTCGGGAACACTGTGACGTCGTCTACACTCGTTGTGAACGAGAAGAGCTTCCTGCTGCCAAAAGATTTCGTCAATGGCCGATTTACCCCGTTTGTTAACGCCAACGCTTGATCTTTTGTTCGCTAAACCAAGCCCTGCACGCTGCGGGAACACATTCTCCATAAAACTACCAAGGTAGTTTCCCGCTGGATTGTAATTGCACACGACGTAAACTTCACCGTTGCGATTCTTCGCCATTCCGACACCAAGCTCCGTACTATCACGCCATATGACTTGTGTGAAGTGGCCAGTCTTTAAATTCGTTGGCTCTTTAGCGTAGTAATGCTGCACCTCCTCGGCATACCTAAGGTTTAACATCTATCGTTAAAAAAATATAAAATATGCAGTTAATATTTGTAATTATACGTTGAAATGCTATCTCGTCACTATTTTGTATTAATAATTTTATAGATTTTAATTTTTTTAAATAGATTTAAACAATCGATAATTAGATTTAAAATAGTGTAAATTTTAATAATAATAATTCTTATTGAATAATTAATGACATTAAAAGAGGGAAGAAAAATTTATAATTTCTGTTCTGTAAGTAATTAGAATGTAACAAAAAATAGTGTCAATATTCTTTGTAATATGTATAGTAAAAGAAAATATATGCTATCAGAAACTCTAATTTTAAATAAAATGCAGATGTATTCAATTCTTTATAGGTATAGCTTAATCGACTGAGGAAATTCGAATGCATAGTAATAAGTGATTGCATAGTAATCCACTTTAGAAAATGTAATAACAATTATAAAAATGAACAATCATCTAATGAAACATATATAGGTGAAAAGTATTAATTAGTAGAACTACAGAATCTACCAAAAGTACAATATATAAAAAACTTGTACAAAAATATTAAATTACTAGAACATATCAATCAGGTAAAACTAAATAAAAATTTCTTCATCGACTCACCACTCGTTCACAGGCTCGTCACCACCAACCATAGATTTTGCATTCGTACTCCACATGCAGTAAATATTTTGTCCATATTCTGTATTCATCCTATGCTCCAATATTCCTCTCATTGCTAGTATACTGGCGCACCTCTGACTCGTTTTACGCAGCTATTGATATTTATTATTTAATTAATAACAGTAATTTAACAACATAAATAAAAATGTGATAAAAAGAAACTGATATTAACCTGTTTGCTGAGTCTCAAAGGTGGTACCCCATGCCTCAAACGATGAAAATTGTGAGTGTCAAGGCAGAGATCGATGAATTCATTGGGGGCTGCTGATCTACGCACAGATGGTTAACGCGTTTCAGTATTTCTGATCTATTACAGAAATTCAACATCAATAAAAAAAACTCCTATTCTGTGCATGTCTTCGACAGAGATAGAGCTAAAATAAATTTTAATTTAAATAGTTTTTTAATGAATCTGCTATGTGATTTTATGCCTGATTTCCTACTAGTGTAATTGCAGCTGCACGCAAATCGACCAGAGGCCTTGTACGGGAGCTAGGTTACGCGGTATGACAATGGCGTAAAGTACACTGAACTTTCTCCTTGATTGATCTCTAAAAACCTAGAAACAATGTAACTTGTCCGTTGTATTAATATGAATGGAACTGACCGATAGAAGTAACTTCCCATGATTCTTGATTTCACAGTAATAGTTGGCTACACCACATCTCACCGTAAGACTCCTCTAATCGAAACTAATCGAAAATATGTACGAAGCTGCAGCCAATTTTCGATTAAAAAAAAAGAATGAAGAAAAAGTGCCAGCATGTTGCAGAAGCTGGTTCGTTAGTACGAAAAACCAGCTAATATATAGCTACAGCTTTAAAACGCTCCGTCTTTCGTAAATTACTCCGCGTCGATTACTTGCAAAATATCTGTCTCACTAAATGACTAAACGAAAACCGCTGTCTTTATACTACTCCAGAGTTTTGAGAACGGTTTTTTCCCCTCGATCGCTTAAACAAGATGTTCTTGACCAACACAAGTTTTCTCCACGTATCGATGAAATACAAATTTTTTTTTATTTTTCACGATGTTTGGTTGAATAAATCACAAATTCATACGTAATATTTGTTTTTCATTGTCTTTTTATTGTCATCCTGTCAGGTGAATTATTGTATATATATAGTTGTCTCCAGAACTGGACACCATTAAATGTCCACATCATTTCAATATCTTAAAACATAACTGTGCTGATAGGAACGTAAGATCCCTGAAGAATTGGATCCACGTATACGAGGCTATGTGTAAAAGCAGGGTTTCGGAAAAGAAATAAAGAAATAAAACATGCTACATTGAAATTACTTTTATTTTTCACTATAGAAAGATCCTTTTACAATAAGAAAAAATCAGCATAGTAATATAATATTGAACTTATGATTAACTACAAAATCTGTAGTGAATAACATCTTCAACTTGACAAAATTGTCAAAGCCATTACCAATAGGTCCTCATAACACATCAGAAATATTATTCTTTCAAAAACTTTGTGAGTTAAATATTACATTGAACATTTTTTACTATATTTTCATGTATTTTCACTGACGATGGCTATGTGAAATTTAGTATCAACGTTTGATGCAGCAGTTGACTCCATAGTCAGACTGTTTCACAGACGTTTGAATTCAACACTATTATATTTTCCGCCATAATACTATAGTTCATGTAGAGTTGACCACCGTGCGACGCTTTGACTATGTGCTGAAACAGTTCTTTATCTCCATCGAAAACTTTCACAAGTCTGGCAGGTAGGAAGACGGCGAATTCATTGTCCACATCAACGATGATTCTCTTTCCGAACTTCGTCTGCGCAAATTTAATATCAGTAATGTGATGGTCTTGCTGAAGTTCCACATCGGCTAACTTCTTCGTTGGAAGGAATTCGGTCATCTTGCCCACCTTGTTGATTGCTGAGTTATCCTTTTTTTAAGGTATTCGAAGAATTTCAAGCCTTTTAATGATAAGACAGAGATCTGATCATGTACGAATCAGATTTTTCACTTCTAGAATATTTTTCAAAAACAGTTCAACTCGTACTTTTACTTCATTACGCTTGTCCTGCATTACGTTCTCAACTGATGTGATTGAAACTTGTACCATGAAATTATGTAGCATAGATTTTTCCTTTCTGCTCCCCTCCAAATCCTCATCATCGTAGACTCCACCTTTTTTCTTTGATATATAGAAGTTTATCAACAAGCTTTATTCAGTAAGCTTTATTTTTTTTCTCCATCAATACTTTGACAGTCACTCTTTATACAGCTGCGTAGGATTTGTTTATTTCAAATCGACTGTTGCATATTTTTCTTCGTGATATTTGAAACTTCTAAGGCGAGATACTGAAGCATCGACTGTTATACATAGTATTTGATTACAGGCTGACGTACGTCTATCATCAATTAAGAGGTGTAGGATCTTTCCAATCATACTTATCACATTCTCAGTGAACGCGATGCTAGACCATCGTTGCAATATTTCTCAGCTTTGCATCCATTCATTTTCATGAATATTTCATATTAGGAGCCTTGAATATACCAATCATTACATTCTTCTTGCCTTTACGATAAGGTGACGTAAAACTTAATCACGTACCATGTGATTGGATGCGGGAGAAACAACACAATATAAATCATGTGAGTGCGAGGGAGAACGCACCAATTGTGACGTGCTAAATCCTGGAATGATTCTTTCAACTTATTTTAAGAAATATGCTTCAAGCGTCGTGACTTCAAAATATTTCAGCCTCAATATTTATTGGATGTATACATAACAATGCCAACAAAGCATTTATTCTCCTATCTCAGAGTACTTGAAAGGGGTCCGACTATGGCTACCACCGAGATATCACACACTGCCACCACCACCACCACCACTCTACACCCAAGAAGGGTTCGTGTCTGAGCTAAATGGTGCGTGTCTGAGTTAAAAAGGGTCGGTAAATGTCGGTGCTGATCCCTGGGATTAGAAACCCCCTTGTATACCTACTGACGATCTTATAGCTCCTCACTCCAAACACGATTAAGCCCTTCGCCCTGTCCTCGATTGTATTATTTACTACGTAACAGGTTTCGTATTTTATTTGCATCTTTTCACAAAATTTGTTTCGATCTAACTGTTCAGTTTTCGCACCTACCAAGCACACGCTACACTCACAATCATCTGACGCCTCGCGTCATATGGTATAGCTCGCAGGTATGCTATATCGATTTATCGACCGCGCACTCAAGCACATAGTCCATCAGCTCACATCCTCGATCAAAGCTCACTCAAGCGGCCAACGCTGCTAGCGTGGCCCCAGCGGCAAGACCACTCACAAGGCTCACTTTTCATCGCTGGCGGCGAATCACAACTCAAGCAAGCTGTGACGCACGTCCGCCCTCTTGATACTCCTCCTCGTGGTCGATGGATGTGGCCATTGTTCTCACTCGAGTCTTTCGCGCTATACGTTCCCGCGTAAACTCACGTAGATATTCATTAGGTCCACTCACAATTTTTGTCTACTCAGTAGTGTAGCGTATTACATTCTTGGTCAAATCACCCGTGTTTCAACTCAGTGTCAGCGCGAATCACAGCAAACCAACAGGACTATCGCAACCTTCACATAAACGTCAACGGCGTGGTTCGTCGTTGGCAGCAGAGACGCCATTCAGCCTCGCATCTCACGTTGGCTATAGCCCACTCATCAGCCTGCCATGTGGCTTCATTAGAGCTCTACAACCAGACAACATTACCAGGATCATCCACACGGATCAACAAGTCAACTCAACGGCCTGAGATCCCAATCACCTTCAGTACATCATCACACAGACCAGACAAATCCAATTACATACTGTAAGGAATTTAATCTACGTTTAAATATCGCGTGTATATCCACTATGTTTCGCCGAACGATGCTGGCGCCCCTTCGGCTATCCTCGTGGTCGAACTAAATCTCCGAAGTTTGCTGCGTGAACGACGAGATTCCCTATGGGTTCGTCCCAGTCGTTCGACGACCACAAGTGTGATTAAACCTAATAAGTATTTATATAAGTAATATCAAATTGCCTT
This sequence comes from Cylloceria caligata, assembly GCA_963942595.1. Taxonomy (NCBI): domain Eukaryota; kingdom Metazoa; phylum Arthropoda; class Insecta; order Hymenoptera; family Ichneumonidae; genus Cylloceria; species Cylloceria caligata. The sequence continues at coordinate 30,540,303 of OZ012705.1, read as the reverse complement.
GTGTGAAAAGTGTTCTTCGATAATTATACAGGTATGTGTCTGCGCTCGTTTATATTATTAGTATCTGGGTACTGATACCATTGTCTCGATTAATAGAATAGTGGGACGACTGGGCGCTCGGCGCACGGCGGATCGCGCTTTTCTATTGCGCACAGCGTATACATTTTTCTACTTCGCTTGGCCTGTTGCGCTTCTCTCCTCGAGGCTTGAAGCATTGCACGTATTAACTGCGCATTGGACGGCGGTTGCGACGCTGGATCTACCATCGTGAAATTACGAGGACGAATATGATGGTCTATGCGACCAATGTGGACTTGAATTAACATCGTGGATCTTCCTAAAACATCATATTCATCATTGTCGTTCCGGGAAGTCACTACATGTGGAGTTTTTCAAGATACGATGGATAAAGTCTGTCATCGTATCGAACATAACGATACGATAACGAGTCCTGTGCATATTATTCGGAACCGAAATACTCGGAATTATACCACGCCAAGAACGATAACAAGTGAAGGTCGCAAATACCGTCTCTCGCAGTGCGAAATATAAACAGTGTTTTTGTGTATTGAGCCAGTTCTTATAAACTCTGAATTTACTTGCTGGTCTAGCCCGTGGTGCTACAGTAAATGTGTATTCCTTTGAATATTCGCGATCGAAATAACTTTGCCTGATGAGAGAATATGGGTTCGGTTTGACCCTGTTCACGAGAGTTTTTGCTTATGTATTGAAATATTGTTTCCGAATCGATTCCATAGCGGGGAATAACGTGATATTTGTATTTATTATAGTGAATGCCATCGCATTGTCTTGCGTATATCATATTGTGTGCCGTAGTATGCCGGCGGAGGTTTATTCGTGAATATTTTTGTGTAATATTGGTTGTCGTAGTATGTCGGCTAAGGCTATGGGTGAATATCAGTGAATCAAATTCAAACGGTTTGTACTCATAAATCTCGGAGTCGCGGTGTCTGATATACTACCGCAGTTGTTATAAATTCTTGGTGACGGCATCGAAAGGCCACTATACTACTGAAGTGATAGTAGATGTTTGAGTTCATGTAAAAGACACTATACTACTGGAGCTATAGAACATGTATGAGAGTTTATAAATGATTCTATTACCGTAGTGGTTATAACATATCGGCTACGCCTTATAAATGCCACTATACTACTGAAGCTAGTCTGATCATATCCAACCTGCGTTACTACGACCTGTGATAAATAATTGTAGACCCTCATGTTTAACATAAAATAAAGTGGATCCTTCCTTACCGATGGAGGTTGTATAAGGAGATCCCTCTAATATACAGAAGTTCTCTATTTTCTTACAGAATATACAAAAATTTGTGTTACAATACGTTCTGTATTCAACAGGTATTTCTTATGCAACCAATGTTAATTAATTGAATAAACATTGAATTATTATTGTTACATACTGAGTGCATTCACTTAATTATACTTGTCACCAGGATCCTTAGTATTAATATTCGCACCTGTCACGCGACATGCTACGTGCGAATGCATCGACCTGCTATCAGTCGACAGATTAAAAATACTCAAATGATACATGTTCACTGCACAGAGCACTACATTCATTGCCATTCGTTATGTGTTACTTAGGCTGACTATGTTGAGTTTGTCTAACGTGTTTAAACCACGTCGCATGCGTGCGCAGTCGACTCTCATGGAAGGATCTCAACTTCCTTCCACGAGCGTCCGAACTTCCGACTTCAACAAAAGAGCCTCAGTCAGGCATCGACCGTGATGAGAACTGGTCACGTAGATCGATTGACCATCTACTAAATAAATACGTTTCTTTATACATCAGGTGTTTATTAAGTGTCGTAGTGTCCTTCTCTCCTTCTTCCAATAAAACATCCTGCTTGGCCATTGAAAGATTCAACAGGTTATGGGCCCAGACAACGCTTTGCTGCGGCAGGTTTGTTAGAGGGAAACGAGAGTTTCAAAATAAAAAGGAACGCGGAACGCGAGGCAAAAAGTCGGCCATCTTGATTCAGAGACTGTTCGTAGCTAGAGACAAGTCAGCGAGATCGTAGCGCGAGAATATAATGGCGGAAGCTTTAACGATAGGGAACGTCCCGAAATTCGATGGAATAAATTTCCTAGGCTGGAAATTCCAAATTCGGACGTCGTTAATCGGGCTAGGCATATTCGACGTCGTTAACGGCACGAGAGAGAAACCGGTGATACCCGAGGAAAACGGCGAACCGCAGGAAACGTTGCTGAAAGTCTGAATAAAGGATGACGCGAGAGCGATGTCGTTTATCTCGAGAGCACTTGAGTACAAGCACCTCGAACTGCTTCTGACCTGTGAATCCTCAAAGGCCATGTGGAATAAACTGGCGAGAATTCATGCACAGAATTCCGCGTCCAACAAGCTTTTGTTGATGGAAAAATTCCACAAGTACCAAATGGGCTCGACGGACTCGGTCGTTCAACACGTGGCGAAGGTCCAAAATATGGCGGCGCAGCTTACTGATCTCGGAGAAAACATGTCAGAAAATCAAGTGATGACGAAAATATTGGCGGGTCTAACGTCCAAATTCAGCAACTTGCAGACAGCGTGGGACAGTGTCAACCCTGAGCGACAAACTGTAGAAAACCTGCAAAAACGTCTAATAAAAGAAGAAGGAAGAATGGACGCTGTAACGGGCGAGACAGCGGCGTTGGCGGCGATAAGAAACACCAGAGAAAGAGGCGGTCGGTCGAAGAATAAAGAAGACTCAAAAAGTGCAGAGGAAAAGAAGGTTCTACGAGAAAAGAAAAAGAAAAAAACGGTGTGTTCGAGTGTGGCGAGAAGGGTCATTACAAGAGTGAGTGCCCGAAGCGAAAACCAAATAAAGATGGACGCGACAAGAGCGAGTCACGTGGGTGCGCGTTCGTAGCCGAGAAATCAGAAAGAGTCGATCGGGAGTCGAGTCGGTACAGTGGGCCTCCTACAGACATAAAGAGGAAATGGCTGAGTCTGGACAAAAATGACGTCTGGTATACCGACAGTGGCCCCTCTAGACACATTACCCATAGACGCGAGTGGTTCTCAGAGTTCCGTCCGGGAAGTGGCGAGACGATAACGTTAGGCGATAACGCGAAGTGCCAAGTAGCCGGCGAAGGAACAATAAAAATTGAAAAGCTCGTTGACGGGAAAAGGTGTGAAGCGCGAATCGACAACGTACTCTACGTACCGGATGTGCGTACCAATTTGTTTTCGGTCGGGATGTGCACTGCAAAAGGATTCGAGGTTCGGTTCGCGAGAGAGTGCGTACATATAATGGACGGCGATGAAATTATAGCGACGGGAATAAAACAGTCGAACGCGATCTATCGAATGCTCTTCCGCACGAAGAATGCACAAAATATCGGCGAAGCGAATGTGTCTACGACGAATCTCAGAGTCTGGCACGAACGCCTCGGACACCTAAATCGACGTGCACTATGCGACTTGGTGAAAAACGATCTCGTTCAAGGCGTCAAAGTAAACAACAACAGTGATTTCTTCTGCGAGGCCTGTCAGCTCGGTAAGGCGCATCGATTGCCATTTAAATCGGGAGAGAAACAAATAAAGACTAAACCGGGCGAAATGATACACAGCGACGTGTGCGGCCCTATGTCCGAACCCTCACCGGGAGGAGCGCGCTACTTCGTAACCTTCATCGACGATGCTTCGGGGTTCCGTCACGCTTACTTAAAACATAAATCAGACGTGTTCGATCGTTTTAAAGAGTTCGAGAGACTGATAGCGAACAAACTCGGACAGACGATAAAAGTGCTTCGTTCCGACAGCGGCGGTGAATATTGTAATGCGAAAATGACCAGTTATCTGTCGATGCGTGGTATCAAGTTCGAACCAAGCGCACCGTACACGCCGGAACAAAACGGCAAATCGGAAAGGGACAATCGGACGATTGTCGAATCCGCGCGTACGATGCTGCAAGCGAAGAACTTGCCGATCTTGCTGTGGGCGGAAGCGATAAATACCGCAGTGTATATACAAAATCGAGTGTCATCGTCGGAGAGAAGAGGCGGAAAAACGCCGTTCGAGATATGGACGGGAGAAATACCGGATTTAAGTCACGCCAGAGTTTTTGGATCGGAGGCATTCCTTCACGTACCGAAACAATTCACACGAAAATTCGATGCAAGATCAAAGAAAGTGTTGTTTGTAGGGTACGAAGGTGACTCGACGAACTACAGGCTCTACAATCCAGAGACGAGAAGTGTGACTGTATCGAGAAACGTGGTATTCCATGAAACGCTAAAATCGACGGAGACACTGCAAAAAGAGTACGAGATCTGGTCTAGGCCGAACGAAGAAGCGAACGAAGTTCTCAATGACAACAGGGTCATCAAAGAGCCGAAGCAGGACGAGTTGGTACGGGACTTGCCGCTGAATCCGGACGTGAACAATATCCCAGCGGCTAACAATGAAGAAAACAACGTTCGAAAAATCGACGAAATACAACCGCAGCCTGTCGAACCTCGGGAACTCAGAGATCGAGCAAGACTGCGAGCTCCCACGAGGTACGAGGGGTACGAGGCACACTTCGCCGAGTACGAAGCTGCGACGAGTTTCAAAGAAGCAGTGAGCGGGAGAGATTCGTCGAAATGGATCGAAGCAGTCCGAGAAGAACTAGACGCGCATGAAAAGAACGATACGTGGACTATAGTCCCCAAAGAAGATAAGAAGAAAACCATCGACTCCAAGTGGGTGTTTAAGGTTTTACGAAACGAGGACGGAGATGTCTATCGATATAAAGCTCGCTTATGTGCGAGAGGCTTCCAACAGCGCGAAGGTGTCGACTACAAAGAGACGTTCTCACCGGTTGTGAGATACGACTCCCTTCGCGTGCTGTTGGCACTCGTAGCTCAAGAGGACTTGGAACTAGTCCAATTCGACGTACGTACGGCGTTCCTATACGGGGAACTCGAGGAGGACATCCACATGAAGATTCCAGAAGGACTCGATGTCAATAACAGTGAGATAAGCAGTGCGAGTGTAGTTTGTAAGCTGAACAAGTCCTTGTACGGCTTGAAACAAGGTCCTCGCTGTTGGAACGAAAAGTTCAACGGGTTTTTAAGACAATATAGTTTCAAGGAGACCGCAGCCGACAAATGCGTGTATACTGGAGACTACGAGGGTTGTAAAGTCTATCTGGCGTTATTCGTGGACGACGGTCTTATCGCGAGCAAATCGAAAGAAGTCCTAAAACAAATAACGAAGTTGCTCGGCCGCGAATTCGAAATTACGCAAAGAGATGGAAGCTGCTTTGCCGGGTTACAAATTTGTCGCGATAGAGAGAGAAAGTCAATGTTCATTCATCAAAGTGCCTATATCAAACGCATCCTCGAGAAATTTCGAATGAACGACGCAAAGCCAGCGAGTGTGCCTGCTGATCCTCACTCAGTATTGTGTGCAGTGAGAGAAAAAGATGAATGCGTGAGTAACGTTCCATATCGCGAAGCCGTGGGATCACTAATGTTTGTCGCGATCGTCTCAAGACCTGATATTGCCTTCGCTGTAAATACGGCAAGTAAATTTCTCAACAGTCATGACCTAAGCCACTGGAGGGCTGTTAAGAGGATCTTCGCGTATCTTCTCGAGACTGTAAACGTAGGTATAGAGTACCGAAGCGGCGGAAGCGACTCGGGGCTTGTAGGTTTTGCAGATGCAGATTACGCGGGCGACCTAGAGACTCGAAGGTCAACTACCGGCTATATTTATAGCCTCGCAAATGGACCAGTCACATGGTCTTCGCGTCGCCAAAAGATGGTGACTTTGAGTACAACGGAAGCGGAATATGTCGCTGCATCGGCTGCTGCGAAAGAGGCTGTCTGGTTGCAACATTTGTTAGGCGAGATCGGACATCGGTGCGAAAACGCTACTACATTGTTCGTAGATAATCAAAGTGCAATCAAATTAGCCAAAAATCCTGAATTCCATGAAAGAACAAAGCACATCGATGTCCGATGTCACCATATTCGCGAGATGATTGATAACGGAGAGATAAAAGTTGTGTATGTCCCGTCAGAAGTGCAAAAGGCGGACATATTTACTAAGGCGTTACCGAAAGAAACTTTCCGACGCTTACGCGAGAGTATGGGAGTGCGTGTATGCATGAATGTAAGCACATAGACGGCGGAAATGTTGAGTTTGTCTAACGTGCTTAAACCACGTCGCATGCGTGCGCAGTCGACTCTCATGGAAGGATCTCAACTTCCTTCCACGAGCGTCCGAACTTCCGACTTCAACAAAAGAGCCTCAGTCAGGCATCGACCGTGATGAGAACTGGTCACGTAGATCGATTGACCATCTACTTAATAAATACGTTTCTTTATACATCAGGTGTTTATTAAGTGTCGTAGTGTCCTTCTCTCCTTCTTCCAATAAAACATCCTGCTTGGCCATTGAAAGATTCAACAGACTAGGCGCTCACTTTGCGCACTTGTCAATTTCTCGTATAGTACTCTGTCGCATCAGATAGTTTTCATTCTAGAGTTCTCAATAATTTTATGTGAACCATTACCAAATATTTCAAACTCACTCTCAATCATTTGCATACATTGTTTGGTTTTTGAGATAATACTAACCCACTTTCTCTCATTATCATACACTAACAATAACGTAGGTAAATATAATACTAACAAAACGGCTTGCTGTACTATGCTAAACATTTTACTGCTTGTTATCATTCTTCTTATTTAGCTCACTTCACACATGTTGCTATATATAATTCATGTTCTTTTTCTTCGAGGGTAGATGATTTCTATCAAGAATTGTTCTTGGGAACTTTCTTATATTTTGAGATAATACTAACTCACTTTCACTCATTATCATACACTAACAAAAACGTAGGTAAATATAATACTAACAAAACCGCTTGCTGTACTATGCTAAACATTTTACTGCTTGTTATCATTCTTCTTATTTAGCTCACTTCACACATGTTGCTATATATAATTCATGTTCTTTTTCTTCGAGGGTAGATGATTTCTATTAAGAATTGTTCTTGGGAACTTTCTTATATTATCTCCAGGTTACCTTTGCAAGTAGGTTCTAAAAAAAATATAAATCCTGCGCAGTATGTATAGAAGCCGTGAGATTACAGTTAAGCTGCCGATCTTCGGTGTCACAATTGGTTGAAATGAAATCACGCCGTGGTCTAATTCACGCAAACCTCCATTTCTTTCATCTGTTCCATCACGTAGAATCAACTTTTGCAAAATATTGCTCGCACGCTCACGTCTTTGATCTGACTCTCGACAAAGTATTTGATACCTACACCTTCACATTCCCCTGTAAAGAGTATGCATCTGAAATTCTTACCTATGTAATAGTGTACTATATTCGGTTGCGAATGCGACAAAACGCTCATCAGGAAAATTTTTAATTAAAAAAATATGAGGAAGTTATTGAGGACTGCGACAGAAGTAAAAACTTAAAACTGAAATAACAGTGGATTTTTTTTAAACCAAAAAAAACCACTGATATTTAAATTGATGAATAGTACCAAAAAATAAAAATGTAATAATTTGTAAATTAAAACCATTAACACGAGTCTGGTATTCACATCTATCGGCACTCCGAGCAATAAATACATATATTTTTATATGGTTTATTTTTTAATGAAAACATATGTTGCGCTGCACAAATCCAGTACAAAATGTATATAGAACATAATTGACAACTTAAATGAATTTCAATTAACTTTATTTTCAACATCATTTTTATTGTTTGCGTCATGATCATCATTTACTTCAACAATACTTAAATTATTTGTACTATTAATGATTTCATTATATGCCAAAAAGGATACAATAGGCTTGTGGTAACTGAAGTAAGAAACAAAAATATTTCATTGGAATTTATGTAAATATCTTGTAAAAACCGCATCGATCGTTATTTTATATTTGGTAGTGCTGAGTTTTCGATTATTGGACATAGTCAAACCTAATTCATTCTTAAATTCAATTCATGCTTCATTCAAAAATTCAATTAACGGTAGATTTTTACCATCTGCAAAGTTAATATTGAAGTCTCCACTTAATATCATGGGTATATCGTCAAATTTTTTCCCAAATCTTTTTTCGAGTATTTCAGAACCTTCTTTTGTATAAATCATCAAATTTCCAAATAGAAATTGTTGTATTTGCCTCATAGATTTTCCAGGTGAAATATAAACGGCCACCATTAAAAAGTATTGTCCACTTTTGGAAAGGCAACGAGCGATGCATACTTCACCAATATCTGAAACATTAACACCAATTCCTCTGGTAAATTTGGTGTGTATGTCCATATATGAAGTGACAATGTGTGATGTATCTTGTGTGTTGTGATAAATGGCTGCCCCCGCGGCAGGAACGTCAGGTCTTTTGTAACTGACAGCAAAATTGAAATTCGGAATCTCGATTGGTTCTTCGTTTTTTATACGAGTTTCTGATAGAAGTAAAACATTTGACATTTTTACCACAGCCTCATTTTTTCGATCAGCTTCATGTGCATGTAAACTTTGGCAATTGAATGAAAATATAGATAATCCAGGCCTCTTAGAGATGAATTCAAGAAAAGTTCTAGTGACAGTTTGTAGTGTATTGTTTTGTAACCTTTTCAATTCTAACGTTAGATCCTCTCGATGACTTGTTGATCTCTTGTGATGCTTATCTGCTTGTGAAGTATTTAGAGGTATTCCTGTTCTACCAATCTAAAATTTCCAGCTGTCTCTAGTATTTTATTTAGTAACCATGTATTAACCTTGAATCCTTGTTACTCTTGTCAAAGCTACGTATACTAATTCTCTAGGATGTTTGCGATCGTATTCATAAACAATAGCATCATAAGTACGTCCCTGTGATTTACGAATAGTCATTGCTAGAGCAGAAATTACTGAAAAATGTTTTCGGTTCGCTAATATAGTTTTATTATTATTAAATGGTATCGATGATGTCTGAGACGTGATTGGCACAGCATCGTTGTCAAGATTGAGTCGTGCACTAATATTTCTTGATTTTGTTGCCCGTTGTCATCCACATGATTTTGGAAATGTCATCGAAACTCTTACGATGTCATCATTCTCACCTCTCTCCACATGATACAATATTCCTACAGTGCCATTCGATAATCCATCCGCAACGTCTATGATATTAGTTATCATGTAAGGTCGGTTGAGGCCTAAAATTAGTTCATAAGGCAATCCACCAGTATCATCAGTTCTCATTTTATGCAACTTCTGCCTGACGAAATTTTCTTGTTCAACATTATGACAACCAACAAAAACATCCGATGCCAAAGATATTATCAGATATTTTGTTTTCTACACTATTTAAAATGGTATGATTGTACTTATTTACAGCTGCGTTCGTAAATATGAGTCTTATTCCTTCCGGACATACTGACTGAGCTTCTTCCTTTGTAACAAACCTTGATTCCATCACTTGTATTTCTTTCTTCGTTAAAATATTGTGATCTCCAATCTTCGTTAAAATTTCGGCAAACTGACGATCTTCTTGTCTCATGATTTGTTTCAATTCAAATTTTTTAATTTTTGCCAAGGTGTTTCACCAGTCATTCTCCTTTTAATTTGCTTGAAGATTGGCGTGGCTTTTACTGGAGGTAATTGTCGTACATCCCCGATGAGTATAACATCTAATCCTCCAAAGTATTTCATAAACAAACCAGTAATTTGCTTCAGACGAGTGTCAATCTGTTCTAATAATTCAGCGGAAACCATGCTTACCTCATCTATAATAAGGACTTTAACAAATTTGAACAAAGTTCTATATTGATTAGCCGTTTCAACATTAAGTGGAATTATAGCCTGAACAATGATCTGCTTAATGCATTATGCACTGTTGTACCGCCTATAGCTGTCGCAGCCTTTCCAGTTGATGCACACGCTATATAAGCATTGAAAATGCCATCAGTATCTGAAAATCTGTTGTATATTTCCATCATTCCTTTTATTACAAATGTCTTGCCACTACCGGCTGCTCCAGTCAAATATACAAGCAATGCTTCTCGCATTGGCTTATCTACAGATATCAGGTGGTGCATTGTATGAAACAAGATTTCTCGTTGTTCCTCATTGGCCCGGCGCATAAGATCATAAAAATCGTTATTGGACATTATGTTTTCTGTCTTTTTAGCGATAGTGTTAAGAAAAGCTGAGTTCAGCGCATTTTTTTTGTATCGAGTGTACAGGCACAATTTTCTCATTGCGACTGTACCTGAAAAAGAGTCGAATGCGACTCGAGTAACTTCTACAGCTCTCGGGTTACGAAACAAGCTTGTGTAGCAACCACGCCACAAAGGCAGTCTCAAGTCTCGCCTCGAACAGAACAGAGTATGCTCACAGTAACACTTATTATAGTCAAGCATTAAACGCGCAATTAACTCTTCGCATAATAAAGAAATATATCGCTATTAAAGTAAAGAGTTTATTTCTTAACCCGTTCACCCACTCCTGCTCAAACAGATAGCTCCAAGTTTATTCAGCATTGCAAGTTATAAATCATCATTTATCACTGCATTCGGATCATTATACAAATCTTGAAATGGATTTTCATCAGGAAGTCTACCAACAACATCTCTTATTTCTTCATTATCATCTTCAACTTCTTCGCGACATAATTCTCGACAAATTTGTAATGTTTTTGACATGTCAATGTTGGACTCAAACTCTTCCCTCCGCTGTAATATTAGACCTACATTTTCATCGTATAAATTAATAAATTTCATTCCGTCGAGAATTTCTGCTTCCTCATGACGAAATGGAATGTATCGAGTTACCATTTCTCGTCTATATTCGTTGAAATCAGTAGCCATGTCACGATTACGATAACGTATTACTCTCAGTTCATCTCGTTTGATAAATATTCCCTTGTCATTTATGTAATACATAGAAACAAATTGGGTGAGAGAAATATTTTCTAAATCTACAGGTCTTTTTTCATACTTATCGAACCAATTTTCTTTCCATATATCTGTACAGTCATCATCCAATTCACTCAATTCCTTCATGGTCTTTTTTATTCTGTGTCTGTCAATTGGCTATACAGTCGGTATATAGACAATAATAGTTGAATTTTTTGACATAGGTTCTTTCAACAAATACCAGGCAGCTTCTTGGCTTGTTATCTCCGGGTGATTTAAACAATTGATACTAATGTTTTTAGTGATGTCAAATATATCGAATTCCGGGTATTCATCCGTGATTTCAATTATTTTCCTTTGTAAATTACTAACACCTCGGTTCGTCTTATCGACATATTTCACCACGTAAGCTGCAAACGAATATTCTTCTGTTATAAATTGAAAGTCTGTATAAGATTTGACAATGTTCAATATAAATAAATTTAAAGTATTGAAGCATTTTTCATAAGGATGGCGCTTCGGAAAAGCTCTTGGTCTATTGATTCCTGCACGAATGATACTAACATATTCCTGATCTGAATTAATAATCATCGTATTGATAATTTTCCAGATTTCGCCTGAGAGCATTATATTTTGCTTTACCAGGTGTATGCATAAGTTTTTTTCCGGTTTAACTAAGAGATGGCGCCAGCGAAAAGTACGCAGCGTATTAATTTGACACATACATCATTTTGTTCGTCTGACATTAACCTACAAACACACACAAGTTGAGTCCGCCAAAAACCAGCGTCTTTGTTTTATCATTCAGTGATCATGTCGAGTTTTGTGCCTGAAAAAGAACATTTGCGGCACGCATTGCTTTTCTTATTTAATCAAAAGAAAAAGGCTGCTGAAAGTCAACGTTTGCTGGTAGAAACATATGGTGAACACGCTCCATCGATTATGTGAGACATGGTTTCGACAATTTAAAAGTGGTAATTTCAATGTGAAAGACAGTGAGCGCTCTGGTAGACCACAAAAATGCGAAGACGAGCAATTGCAGGAGTTATTGGATGATGACCCAACTCAAACTCAACGGCAATTAGCAGAAGCATTACATGTGTCACAAGAAACAATCAGCAGACGTTTACGAGTAATGGGGAAGCTCAATAAACTCGGTAAATGGGTCCCACACGATTTGAATGAACGTCAAATAGAAAATCGCAAAGTCACTTGTGAAGTGCTGCTTCAACGCCACGAAAGGAAATCATTTTTGCATCGAATTGTGACGGGTGATGAAAAATGGATTTATTTTGAAAACCCGAAGCGGAAAAAATCGTGGCTTTCACCTGGCGAAGCCGGTCCTTCAACACCAAGGCCAAATCGCTTCGGCAAGAAGACCATGCTCTGTGTCTGGTGGGACCAGAGCGGTATTGTGTATTATGAACTCTTGAAGCCCGGCGAAACCGTTAATACACAACGCTATCGCCAACAAATTATTAATTTAAACCACGCATTAATCGAAAGACGACCGGAATGGGCCAGAAGACATGGCAAAGTGATTTTGTTACACGACAATGCGCCGTCTCACACAGCAAAAGCAGTGAAAGACACCTTGAAATCGCTTGGATGGGACGTCCTTCCGCACCCGCTGTATTCGCCAGACCTGGCGCCATCTGACTATCACCTCTTCGCATCAATGGGGCACGCGCTCCCAGAGCAGCACTTCAGCAATTTCGAGGAAGTTGGAAAATGGCTCGACGAATGGTTTGCCGCAAAAGACAAGCAGTTTTTCTGGCATAGTATTCATAAGTTACCTGAAAGATGGCCAATATTTTGAATAAAACAAAAATTAATTTCCCTTGAAAATTACGTGTTTTTTTTTACCAAAAAACTGGAAAAAACTTATGCATACACCTGGTACACTCTTTAAATCCATCTTCGGTGTCTTTCATCGGTGTTAAAATCATTGTGGTCTTAATTGGCATAAAGAGAGCTTCAAACCTACATTTCTGCATCCTTTTTGATGCTACTCCTTTGTAGCATGTAAAGGTATGCTTACGTGTCTGTAATTTAATATTACCAGATGCCTCTGCTGCAAATATTGATATGAGGAAGTCTATGAGATCGATGGCTTTATTATAATCTTTTCCAAGTGCGTCTTCAGGAGCATTGTCTAGACAAGTTAAAATGTGCGCATGAGGACTTCCCCGATGTTGAAATTCGATCCTCTTGAAATAATGCAAAATTCTGTTATTCTTGAAAGGACTAAATCTTTTCAATTGCAGTATTTTGAAGAGAACGTTGATCAAGTTATTAAAATATATAGCGCAAGTAACGGCGTCTTCAGTAATTAAGTGTGCTCTTTTCTATAAAATGTAAGGCTGCTGCATCTTCAACGGATAATCCAGAATTATATTTCAAATTGTGCAATAATTAAAGTAATTTCGGCCATCCTATTTCATTAGCACTTATTGTAATATAATTGTTGGCTTGCCATATTGCCTTATCATTGCAAACAGATCCTTTTTTCTTTCTGACTAATAATATGCGGAATTCGGAATTGTGCGTAGAAAAGCCAAATTACTTTCAATACAGCCTTGTATGTAATTTTCTGATTCAACTTGTTCTTTAGTGATAGTAGTACCTTTTCCAATGTGTTTGAACGCAATAGAAAGCGAATCTCGTATTCTTATTCTCATTATTTTCATGGCCAAGTATAACAAATGCTGAGGGGTATCTCCTCGTCGATCAGATCGTCTAAGCTTACTTGTTGCCATCAAAAAAGTGTGACTGTGACGCCATCACGAAAGGTTCTAAATTGACCCAAGTAGATTTGCGGAAAACATAGCTCTTCTGCGTGTTCATCAAATAATAGATTAATGGGAACATTGCCTTCTCCGGGAGCAATTCTTAGGTACATTTCGTCGTTCTATATTAATGTTTGTTGCTGTGCGATTAAGTCATTTTCATTCATTCATTCATTGTCACCATCTTCATCGTAGATAATCTCATTTTGCACATGATCCTCGCCGTTAAAGAAACTATCATCAATCGTAATACCATAAGACATATAAAGAGGTATCTTTCAAAGAAAGAGATATCTTTCAAGTATTGCAACCACGCTTTTATTTTTCTTTTGTTGACTAAATCATGAACATAGCTGGATTTGTGTATTTTCCTTCTCTTGATGTGAACCGTAATATTATAACCGTCATCTACATTTCGTGGCAATGTACGTACCATTGTATTTACCTCTATCGGAACATTTATCACTTGCCCATAGATTCCAAATTGACCGAGAACATGCCGAAGTCTTCGAATTTGCATAAACGGGATTCTTGGAGATATAAGGCGTTCTGTTACCAAATCTAATGGAAATTTTTTTAGATTTTCCAGAAATGGTGGATATGTAAATCTATTATATACGGAAAGTGGTGGAACACGATTCTTCTTAATTGTTGTTAAGCAAGTTGAGCATATTTTAACTTCTACTATATCAATATTGATAAGCATTGTCAATATTGGCAATTTTAAGTCTTTTTTAAACCACAGTCTATCGCAAATGTCGCAAGCATATCCAAAATAATTTTTAATTAAATTTTTTGAAATTCTCGATGTGCACTAGAGTTTCGTTCGAAAGAACAGTATGTTTGCACAGATAAATTATGTTGAGAATCCATATTTTGTGTATTATGTAGATGAACATTATGAACATTACTTGAAGGAATATTTTGAGTATTCGATTCATAATTTGTTGCTATTGGTTCATGTAAGTGTAGAACGTGGTTCATCTGAACTGGTAATAGAGGATCATTGGGCATTTCATCATCATTATCTGAATGTGATATTGGAACGTACAGTTCATTACCTTTTAATAGACTAGCAGTATGAGTTGGTGGGACATATGACACATCTCGTGTTGATGGTCCTGCTATTTGTGAGGTATGGTAATGCTGACACTTAGAAAGATGCTTTGCAACTGGTTTTGAGGATTGATCCGTCTGTAGGTTAATCAATTTTGTGGCCCTTTTCTTATCTCTATAACGCTGACTTTTTTGTTTGTCCTTTTCTCTACGGCGTATAATCATTTCCTCTGTTTCAGTTGTTGTTGTTGTTAATGGTTGAGAATTATGTGAACTAACTATTGCACTAGACTTCGTTTTATTCTTATCTCTATATCGTTGACATCTAATTTTATTTTGTAATTTTCTTTTCTTATCTATATTTTCATCATTTCTTTCCTGACTCATGTCACCATCGGAGATATCCGCTTCTACTAATTCGTCTTCAACTTCTTGTATTTTTCTTTTACCACCGTCTGAAGACATCTTCAATTTTTTCCACGTAGTATGGATCTAAACAAATGAAAAAATGATATTGAGAAACACTAATTATTTTACAACATTTTTTGCAAAACACGTATTTTATGTTTGATAACTGCAACTAAGAAACAATAATTTCGGAAAAACCAATTTTGCAATATTAGAACATATATTCTGCAATGAAAATTTGGATGAAAAAGATTTTTTTGATTTTGACTCCGCGATTTTTGCAACTTAAAATTTCAATAACATGAGGCGATAAACTATTATTTTGTTGAGTAATATATATTTTTTTCAACCGGAAATTTCAACAGTACATGCTAATAAACGCTAAATTTCATATAAAAAGAAAATTTTTCAATGTAAAATTTCAACAACAGTAACTTTACATTAGTAACCATATTTTCAGAGTTCGACTCATAAATCTAATATTATAAAATTTTACGGAATTTGTAATTTGGAAATTCGCGGCAAAAATATGATTGAACAACTAGAAATTTGTTTGACCACGCTAGTAAAACAACCCCTAAGCCACTATGAAGTACCCATTGAATGACGTATGGCAGAGGTTAAATATCAAAGACAAAATGGCCTAACGATATTTATACGAATATTGAAAATATCAATACATGCTTTGTTTATGTTATTCATTTTTCTATATTAAAATAGTAACATGTTAGATACTCACTGTTGTATCATCAATGCACCGTATACGCACTTTAATCTTTCCACATAGTCAATTTAATTATGAAGAGTGATAAATCTAAGCGACAATGATTTGACCAAATTTTTTTGATGGAAAATTTCTGGCAGTTCGCAACCCGGTTAGAGTCAGCGCCACCTAAGATCCCTGTGTTATCGATCTCAGAAAGATCTTTAACAATCGAATCATTAATTATTTTTGTCAACTCTGATTGCCTCACTCATTCATTAAGAATTAATGAGGCAACCAGAACTGACGATTTTTTACTTTTTAAAGAAATCGTGAAAAAATATTGCCACAGCCCGGGTTCGAACCGGGAACTCCAGAATTCTAGCCTGGTACGTTACCAATTACGCCACCGCGGCTCTAGCAACATCAATTCACGATCTCTATTTTAATGTCAATTAATACACCTTTGTTATTTTATTATACGCGGTCATATGTGTCTTAAGAGTGATAAATCTAAGCGACAATGATTTGACCAAATTTTTTTGATGGAAAATTTCTGGCAGTTCGCAACCCGGTTAGAGTCAGCGCCACCTAAGATCCCTGTGTTATCGATCTCAGAAAGATCTTTAACAATCGAATCATTAATTATTTTTGTCAACTCTGATTGCCTCACTCATTCATTAAGAATTAATGAGGCAACCAGAACTGACGATTTTTTACTTTTTAAAGAAATCGTGAAAAAATATTGCCACAGCCCGGGTTCGAACCGGGAACTCCAGAATTCTAGCCTGGTACGTTACCAATTACGCCACCGCGGCTCTAGCAACATCAATTCACGATCTCTATTTTAATGTCAATTAATACACCTTTGTTATTTTATTATACGCGGTCATATGTTTCTTAAGAGTGATAAATCTAAGCGACAATGATTTGACCAAATTTTTTTGATGGAAAATTTCTGGCAGTTCGCAACCCGGTTAGAGTCAGCGCCACCTAAGATCCCTGTGTTATCGATCTCAGAAAGATCTTTAACAATCGAATCATTAATTATTTTTGTCAACTCTGATTGCCTCACTCATTCATTAAGAATTAATGAGGCAACCAGAACTGACGATTTTTTACTTTTTAAAGAAATCGTGAAAAAATATTGCCACAGCCCGGGTTCGAACCGGGAACTCCAGAATTCTAGCCTGGTACGTTACCAATTACGCCACCGCGGCTCTAGCAACATCAATTCACGATCTCTATTTTAATGTCAATTAATACACCTTTGTTATTTTATTATACGCGGTCATATGTTTCTTAAGAGTGATAAATCTAAGCGACAATGATTTGACCAAATTTTTTTGATGGAAAATTTCTGGCAGTTCGCAACCCGGTTAGAGTCAGCGCCACCTAAGATCCCTGTGTTATCGATCTCAGAAAGATCTTTAACAATCGAATCATTAATTATTTTTGTCAATTTAATTATACTTCTATACATCCACACTGCACTAATTGTTGAATCTTCACGTGGATCTAGTCTATATTAACGGCCTGTGAGGAAAGAACGGAGGTATAGAGAATAAGACACACAAACCTATCGATAAAGTATAACACGTTTGTTCTTTAATAATAATTAGGTGATACAGCGATACTCTCTGCTAGTATGGCGGAAGACGACTGTCTAAATTGGCCGCCGCTTTCAGCACCTCGCACGATCCCGAACGCAGTCGGAGATACCCGAAGCTAAAGCGCGCCGTACGGTGGCTCTCTCTTCTTTGTCGTACGCGAAAAACCAACTGCCTCAATACTAATATTCCACTCTTAGAATAATGTAAAATAGTCCAGATAAGCAATAAACTGTACATAGATACGATGTTTTACAATGCATAACCTTCCACGAGGACTGAAGACACGAGTTAATAATGCATATGCTATGTGCTGGCGTACTCGCTGCGCACGCATTCGTCACAGCTACAGATATACTGTTAACACTAGCATGTGACGCGAACGCACGATATTTTACCCACGCAAGAATCGCTCGACCTGGCCTAAGGAGTGGGGAGCATGTCGGTGACGCGAACGCACGATATTTTACCCATGCAAGAATCGCTCCAGCTGGCCTAAGGAGTGGGGAGTATATCGGTGACGCGAACACACGATATTTTACCCATGCAAGAATCGCTTAAGCTGGTCCCAGGAGTGGGGGGAGCATGTCAGTGACGCGAACTCACGAGGTTTTACCCATCCAAAAATCGTCAAACGTGCCTAAAGAAGTGTTCACTTCAAAAATTTGTTGTAAAAAAATTATATAAATTGATAATGACAGTGGCCCAGGCGCAGTCGTAGTCGCGCCGAGTCACCCTGGAGTGGGCTGACTACCTACGAGCAGAGACGGCCTCACTGCGCATGAGCCCCGATGAGCGGGCAACTGGTGGTTGCCAGAGAGACGCCGAGGTACTGATAGTGAACTAACGGGACTGTAAGAGGCTGTACATGCCTCGACACCGGGCCGCATACAGACAAAGATGGGCCATATACGGTAACCACAGTAAAAAGCAAGACGCGCCGCGAGACCCGTTACGACGGCCATTGTGAAATTACAAGTCTGAGCTCTAGTCCGACGCAAACCTTGTTGAGTCTATAGTGCAACCATTGACTTTATTATATCTGATTACAACAGTCTATATATATAAAGTCTTCGTTATTTTCTATCT
This sequence comes from Cylloceria caligata, assembly GCA_963942595.1. Lineage (NCBI taxonomy): Eukaryota > Metazoa > Arthropoda > Insecta > Hymenoptera > Ichneumonidae > Cylloceria > Cylloceria caligata. Next base: position 30,521,760 of record OZ012705.1, on the reverse strand, counting down.
AATCATTAATTCGTGTTCTGAGTTCACTTCTTTCGTGTACCCATCCTCCCCTCAGGCATATCATGGAGACGGCTAGAGGCTATTCTTCGCACTGCCGCAGAGAGCCGGCAACGGAGAAAAGCAGCGAACTTATTAAAATTCACAAACGAATAAGGTTATGTAATATACTCGTAATATAATATAATATAATATAATATAATATAATAAAACGAGAAAATAGAAGTGATGCTTTTATTTATACTTACCTGCATTTGAAAATCTGAGACCTACGAAAAAGGATTTAGAATTGTTAAGAACGTCCTATTATGTCCTTCGAATATTTATTACCTTCGACCGAGCGTCATCGAAGACGTACAGAATGCTTACGCCCGCGTTTCAATGGCCTAAGTAATGTCGATTGGACTATCGTGTCAGGTGTAAGACTCATCGTCGATAGATTACCGACGATAGTCCCAAGAGATACATTATGTAAATAGACGATAGGAGCGTTCCAGTCTATTGTAAGAAAGTCAGCGAAGAGTGTAACCCTCTAGACGCGTACAAAGCCTTCATGGGCCTAAAGAAAGCGAGCAACGCGTTACTCCCCCCAATCGTCCGTTAGCCCACGCCGAACGAAGACGTATCCGCGCCTACGAAATTCCGTACGCTTGTAAAAACGGTAATCCAGATATAAGGTTATCAGAATTTGCCCATCCGGGATATAAAAGTGTTCATCGTGTGAATCGTTAGTGGACAAACCTTCAGGTATAATATTTTGTGTAAAGAGAATAATTGTCGATAGCTAATCTCCTGTCTATTGTAATATTCAGGACGGTTGGGTCCTCATGTAGAGCTATAACTCCCGGTCGTCACACTAACTTAAATACGAGAAAATACCACGTAGACAATTGAAGGATCGCCTCGGAGGAAAAAGAGAGCGAAAGACTGCATTAGAAATAACGTCACCTGCCATGAATGGAAGGTCGTAACGGCAACCATCTATGAGCCCTGCTATCGAGCCGATAAGCCGCCATTTTCTCACTGTGGCGTGATGAGAGCAAGCCACACGAGGACACTAAATCGGCGACACCGATAATAAGATAAGTCATAAAATCTGTATAAACAATTGTGATGGTGTGATGAATCGAATGATATTTGATTATTCTGTGAAAATACGTGCTACGAAAGCTTGTTAAGTACTAAAGTCTGAACTATCAAATGAAAAAGCCTATTCTGATGAAATGAATAATATTTTATTATTCTGTGTATGTGCATCTCGGTAAATTTCTAAAATCTGATGTGTTAATTGAAAGATGTCATATAGTATGATGAATCGAATAATATTATTCTATTAAAGTACGTACTGCGCAATTTGAGAAACAATATACTCTGAGAATGGAACGGTACTTTGATATGTTTGAGGATGTTTGACGATACAAGCGGTTCCATTGTCTCGTCATTGTTATGATATGATTATCGTGCCTTCTGAAAATTAATCACCTGATAGAATGCTACTGAACGATTTATGTTATATTGGTTATATTTGCGCCAAATTGGCTCAAGCGTGATAAAGAGCCTCATTTACTGTATATGTTCACTTCGAGAAAAGTATTGTGAAATCTACCCCTCTCGTGTAATAGGGATAGATGCTTTACCTGTCATTAATGAATATTTCCTGTCAAACTTTAATGTATTATGTGTTTCAATGAAAGATAAATCTCTCATAATAGAGCATACAGCTAAGTCAGCCCATGATTACAGGCCTTGAGATTCACGAATATTATTAACTCTATGCTGTGATTATCAAAATGATATGTATTATTCCGTAACAGATTACAAACTTGCTCTTCTTCAGACCCCGAAAATACAATTATTTATTTCTATCAATAGTAAATTGGATAGTAAATTGGTTTAAGATATAGTATGTAACAATGTAAGTGAGATCAGTTATTAATATAGTCAGAGTGGCTTGTTGCCCATTTCACGTCACACGTGTTAACTACTTCGTCGTTAATGGCCGTCGTGCCCGTTTCGTGACAGCGTGTTACTCGTTTAGCGTCCGACGTTCTACTCTGCCTTTTGTGAACTGCCGTTTCTGGGTCGCAGCCTCAGCTTACACGGGCTCGTGCCTGCGCCTCGTGGCCGCGCAACAATTCGCACGCCGTTGGGGTTCGGCTGCGCCAACTATGCCGACCGTATCCCGTTAAGTAGTTCTTAACGGAATGTTTCGATTGCAATACACAGCATCCTTTTCTGCGTATGTTCATTCCGGCATGCCTTTTGCTGTGTGCTATCCATTCGCAAATGTAATAAATAAGCATAAGTACTGAGGTAAAATAGCGGCGAAAGTGAGTGAGACTGAGACAGAAACTAGCCCCCCTTGCCGGACCTAAAAGATTGATCGGAGTGACTTTAGCGGTCGCGCTAAAATATTTATCAGCTAGCGACCTAGCCCCGCCATAGGAGTTTTCAGACCTATATGTAAGACCGTGATATAGAGCGAGCACGAACCCCCGCGCGTAAAATCAGCGTATGTAAGGGGTGGGTAGACATGCGGCTATTTTCTTTGTGTGAAAATTCGTGGACACTGATTGGCTTGTTACTTGGCGTGTATTTTCATAAGATCTGAAACGAAAACTGGTGTCAACAGGGCTTCTCCCTGGTGTTAATGTTTATTGCTCTCGATTTACATAATGTCGAGTTGTATCGTAAGTGGTTGTAAGAATGACGTCTACAAAAGTGCTACGCAAAACCGTTATTGAATGTTCGGCAACCATAAATGCGTCACTTACCATAGGTAAATAAATTTTAGGTTAGGCTTATGAAAGGGTTCAATATTCCAAAAAATAACTGTCATATGAACTTCAATTTTTATCTCAGTTTCCCCAAAGATATCGCAAGACGTAAGATATAGGCAGAAAACTTGCAGCAGGCCGATGTAAAACATTCCTACAGAGTTTGCTCGAATCATTTTTCAGTCGATTCATTCGACATAATGGCTCAGTCATACGTGAAATTATTAGGAAGTGCTGTTCCAATGGTAGGAGAATGTTTCAAAGATACGATATGGAAGTAAGAAATATAAATCTTCTGAAAGTAATCTAATACAATATCTTATTTAGAGTCTCAAGAAAATAACATTTGCCACATCCAGTGCTGTTTAGTTTTCGCACCTATCACGCACACACTCAACTCGTGCACGCACTACACGCGCAACCATACGACGCCTTGCGTCATGTGGTACAGCTCACGGGCATACTCTATCGATGTATCGACCCAGCACACTCAAGCGCATCGTCTATCAACTCGCATCCTCGATCGAAGCTCACTCAAGCGGCCAATGCTACTAGCGTGGCCCCAGCGACAAGACCACTCACAAGACTCACTTTCCATCGCTGGCGGCGAATCACAACTCACCAGCCGTGACGCACGTCCGCCCTCATGATATTCTGCCTCGTGATCGACGGATGTAGCCTTTGTTCTCTCTCGAGTCGTTCGCTCTAGATATTCACACGTCACCTCACCTTTTCTGTTCATTAGTTCCACTCATTCTTTACCTACTCAGTAGTGTAGTGTGTCAAATTAATTGTCAAATCACTCAGATTTCAATTCAGTGTTAGTGCTAATCATTTCCAATCACGAGAAATAGAGAAAACTCACATCATTGTCAGCGGTGTGGCGTGTCGTTGTCAGCATAGACGCCACTCAGCCTCGCACTATACAATGAATAGAGCCCACTCACCCTTCCATCGTGTGGCTTTGCTATAGAGCTCTACATCAGACCACCTCACCAGGATCATCCACACGAATCAACGAGCCGACTCAACAGCCTGAGAACCCACTCAACATTAGTACATCATCACACAGGCCAGACCAAATCAAATTACATTTTTTTTGTGTATTCAGCAGGTATTCATTCAATCATTGTTAATTAATTTAATAAACAATGAGTTGTTATTGTTAAAATTGAGTGCATTTAATTTAGTATATTTGTCACCAGGATCCTTTAATATCCAGCCAGTCTCACATGTCCACTCGACGTATTCCGTGCTCACGCATTAATCACTTTGCTCTCTAGTCATTGAAGTAACATAATCATTCAACACATTATTATCATTCAATTATTATTAAATAACTGCTCAAACTATTCTTATTCATCGATACTCAGAACGAGGTCTGTACAAAAAGTATCGCGAATTTTGAATTTCCGCGGGCTACGTATATTCGATTTTCGATTTTTTTGTAGCGTTAGGTTGGTACTCATGTCCCTCACGTATGCTGACAAAGTCGGCCATTTTGAATGTTTAGTTAATTGTTGACAGCTATTTTGGTTGGACGTGTTTTGGCTTGTCTTCGATTTTTGCCTATTCCAAAAAATGGATCAAAGAATCTGTATCAAATTTTGTGTGAAAAATAAAATTAAGTGCGCGGACGCATTCCGAATGTTGACTGTGGCATATGGTGAAGCTACCTTGGACCAAAGCAACGTTTATCGGTGGTACAAAATGTTCTCAGAGGGCCGAGAAGATGCGAACAACGAAAAGCGTGCCAGACGCCCGAGCACATCAACAACAGACGAAAACATTGATGAAGTGAAGAAAATAATATTGGCCAATCGTCGAATCACCGTTAGAGAAGTTGCTGAGGACCTAAACATATCGATTAGCTCGTGCTATTCGATTTTTACCAATGATTTGGGCATGAGACGGGTCGCCGCGAAATTCGTGCCAAAATTGCTCAATTTCGAACAAAAACAGTGTCGCGTTAACATTACTAAGGAGCTGTTGGACTCGGTCCGCGACGACCCAAATTTGCTCCAGAGGGTCATAACTGATGACGAATCATGGGTTTATGGTTATGACGTGGAAACCAAAGCTCAATCATCGCAATGGAAGCTACCGCATGAGCCAAGACCGAAAAAAGCGCGCCAAGTTCGGTCGAATGTGAAGGTTTTGCTCACAGTTTTCTTGGATTGCAGGGGCGTGGTGCATCATGAGTTCTTGCCACAGGGTCGTACAGTCAACAAGGAATATTACCTGCAAGTTATGCGCAATTTGCGCGAAGCAATCCGACAGAAACGCCCGGATTTGTGGAAGAAAAAAAATTAGCTTTTGCACCACGATAACGCCCCTGCTCACACATCGTTGCTTGTGCGCGAATTTTTGGCCAAAAAAAACACTCTAATGATGCCGCAGCCACCGTATTCCCCAGACCTGGCCCCCTGTAACTTTTTCCTGTTCCCAAAACTGAAGAGGCCCATGAAAGGACGACGCTACGCCACGATTGAAGCGATAAAGACGGCATCGAAGGAGGAGCTGAACAAGATCACAAAAAATGATTTTTTTAAGTGCTTCGAGGATTGGGAAAAACGTTGGCATAAATGTATTATATCCAAGGGGAATTACTTTGAAGGGGACAAAATAGATATTAATGAATAAATGAATACTTTTTGAAAAAACACAAAATTCGCGATACTTTTTGAACAGACCTCGTATTTATTACTTATTTGACTAGTCGCCTACTCTGCGCACTTTTCAATTTTTCTTATAGTGCTTTTTTCACATCAGTTAGTTTTAATCATAGAATTCTCAATCATTTTTTAGAACATTATCAAACATTTTTTGGTCCTTCGAGCCGGACCCAATTTACTCACACTCATTCTCATACAAGTGCTGAAGATAAACCTGATGACCCATTGCATCGTAAGAGATCGTTAGACTGCGATGAGCTAGCATCCACCAAACGATGTGAAGTTGACATTGATATTACAACAAAATCACAAGCAACTTAAACGGAAGAAAAATATAGTGAATTTTCATGGTTAATGGATTCGGGTTTTACTTTTGCTCACTTTTATTGTTATGTCAGCTGATTTGGAGAAGAAAAAATGTATACACCAAGAAACATCAATATCATCAGAAAAACTCTGATTCGCCAACATAGAAACAAATTCGGCGACATTATAAGAGGAAAATAGATTCCTACAGAAACAGAATTCGATTCTTATGCCAAAAGTTGAGATACGAAAAGAAGAATGCGTCGTTGGACCAGATTTTAAACAAACCGAAGTCAAAGCGTATGCTCAAGCAAGACGAGGTGAAAGGCCTTAGTAAAATTGGTAAAAATTGATAATGGCTTCGTTGTAACGTCACACAAGTATTGCTGACAGTGGTTTGTTGTATAACTAATTGCATTGATTGAATTTTAATGATCGAATGTGCCAACCAACTCAACTAATATGAATAGGAGCTCGCGCTTGCTGTAATGTTTATATGTGGGTTAGCCACTCCGTTGTATTACCTGGTATATGGCTATCGAGTCTTCGATTTCAAGTGTTTCGGTTCTATTGTTCGTCGGCTATCATGCGAGTGTGAGGTTCTTGTATTATGTTAACCGTTATAGTTAATTGAGGCTAGCTTACGACTATCGGATATCCGGGTTGGCTGACAGATATCCTATCTTACGGTATGGACACTTGACTGATATCGGTCAGTTCCGTTAACTACTTTTCATTCGATCATCGATCACCCTGCCTTGTAATGGGATCGGTGTAAGAAAATATATATCTAATCTTGCCTACTATAATTAATCATGGACAACCCCGGGCATTATCGATGCGCGATAGACAGCCACTAATGTAAGTCGAAGGGTTTCCACCATCTCAACATACGATACAAACACTGTAATGAATGGGCATCGTTAGTGAATGCGTTTTTCGTAGTTGTTATTTTAAGTTGTTGTTATTGTTATTTTTTCAAATAACGGAAATCATCCTTAACCTGTAAATGCCTATAAAACCGATTCTCCACAAAGTGTGTTTAAAGCATGATTTACTGTTCAGTTTTCACGCTTACCAAGTACACACTCAACTCATGCACACGCTACAGTCACAATCATCTGACGCCTCGCGTCATATGGTATAGCTCGCAGGTATGCTATATCGATTTATCGACCGCGCACTCATGCATATTGTCCATCTGCTCACATCCTCGATCGAAGCTCACTCAAGCGGCCAACGCTGTTAGCGTGGCCCCATCGGCAAGACCACTCATAAGTCTCGCCTTCCATCGCTAACAGCAAATCACAAGCAAGCTGTGACGCACGTCCGTCTTCTTGATACTCTGCCGCGTGGTCGACGGATGTGGCCTTTTGTTCTCACTCGAGTCGCTCGCTGTACACGTTCCCACGTAAAGCTCACGGAGATATTCTCTTGTTCTAATCACTCTAGTGCGGATTCATTTCTGTAGTGTAATACATTCTTGGTCAAATCACCCGTGTTTCAACTCAGTGTTAGTGAAAATCACAGCAGATCATCAGAACCACAGAACCAATCACATAAACGTCAACGGCGTGGTTCGCTCGTTGGCTGCACCGACGCCATTCTGCTCAGCACCGATCATCGGCGTCCGAACTCTCATAGACTGCCGTGTGGCACTATTCGAGCTCTACAATCAGACCTTATCACCAGGATCAACCACACGGGATCACCAAGGCAACTCAGAGGCCTGAGACCCAATCACCAACAGTACATCAACACGCAGGCCAGACCAATCACAGTAATATATTAAACACAATCAACAGGTATTTTTTCATGCAGCCAATGTTACATACTTTCAATAAACGTTGAATTTATTATTGTTGAATTACTGAGTTCATTTAATTAGTTATACTTGTCACCAGGATCCTTAACCTTAATATTCGCATCTGTCACTCGACATGCTACGTGCGAATGCATCAACCCGCTATCCACCAACAGCGTAGTAATACTCAAATGATACAGGTTCACTGTGCAGAGCACTATATTTATTATTATTCATTATGTTTTTACTCAGTCTGACTAGGCGCTGACTTTGCGCACTTGTCAATTTCTGTCATAGTGCGTTGTCGCCTCAGTTAGTGTCTATCGTAGAGGTCTTAATAATTTTGTTGGAGCATTATCAAATATTTATAATATACTCATATTCAATAATCATACATTTACCGAGTGCAAAATGTACGAAGTAAGAAGTGTTTTAAGTTTCATTCATAATTTTCAGTACTAACAAGCATTCATATTTATTTACGTTTTCGAATTATCTCGAAAGTATATAATAATTTAGTTTTTGCACACAACGCACATGCGTCAAAAAATATCGTTGCAATGCAGCGACACATGCAGTCCCGAGGCAAACCTCTCAAATCACACTCATTAATGAGGCCATTTTCACCACCGATTTAGGGGGCTAATTTTCAGACCTGCTTATAAGAACGTGGGTGGATCTACCCATGCGGCGTGTACACCGATACAAGCAACGCTCGACGTGGTCGGGATGCTCACTAACCAAAAATGGTCCTGTGCCGCCATGTAAACCCTTCTTATCAAAAAGTACCGGGAATTGACAAATAAAACGCATATTTTTCAAATTTTATGCCAAATTTTTATTGTCGCCTTCAAAATACTCTCCATTGGAGCCGATACATTGGCATTGAAGGGATTGCTTTGAGTTCTTTCACCGAATTTTGTTTGATCGTCTGTATGGAATCAAAACGCTTACCCCGGAGTGGCGATTTGAGTCGTGGAAACAGGAAGAAGTCACACTGAGCCATATCTGAAGAATACGGTGCTTCGTCGATGGTATTAGTCGAGCGTTGGACCCAAAACTCACGTACGAGAAGGAAAGTGTGCAACGGCGCATTATCATCGCGAAGAATCCACAAGTTGTTTTTCCATAAATTCGGCCTCCGGTGGCGAATATTGTCGCGCAAACGCTTCATAACGCTTAAGTAGTATCCCTTATTAACGGTTTGACAGTCCGGCAAATAAGCAAATAAAAAGATATGTCCCGTAAAACGTCTCTGGGTTTTCTAAAACAATTAAACTGACATAATTACTTCAGCAGGGAAAGATAAAATAAAATTCGGCGCGGCACTTGCTCCTGCTCCCGCTCGCACACACTAGGACTTCAACGCTTTCAAAATTCCTAAGCAATTTAAAACAACCGAGACTCAAATAAAATACAATAAGATTTATAATACGGAAGATCACGTACGCGGAGCTGACATCCGCTCAAACATTCAAATAAATAAAATAATCTAAATCAAAGACCAAATAACGAATCTTCGTCCGGTAACAGATAACAGTCAATGAATTGAATTATAAATAATCCATTCGTCAATGGGTAAAACAATAAATAATAAATAAGTCAATAAATACAATAATACATAATAAATAAATCAATAAATAAAATAATAAATAATATCAGGAGTACAAATTGAAAATGCGGGATTTTTTTCTATTTTTGAACGTAACAAATGAATTATTCAAAGTATTGTCCATCGCTAGCCACAACTTTTTCCCATCTTTCTGGCAATTTACGGATACCGTCGCGAAAAAATTCGGCCGGCTTGGCTGCTATCCAGTCATCGACCCATTTTTGGGCTTCTTCGTAAGAATGGAAGCGCTGGTCAGCTAGGCCATGTGTCATCGATCGGAAAAGGTGGTAATCGGAAGGAGCAATATCTGGGCTATACGGCGGGTGGGGTAAGACTTCCCATTTCAGCGTTTGTAGGTATGTTTTGACCGGCGCTGCAACATGTGGCCGAGCGTTGTCATGTTGCAAAATTACTTTGTCGTGTCTTTGCTCGTATTGTGGCCGTTTTTCTTTGAGTGCGCGGCTCAAACGCATCAATTGAGTTCGGTATAGTGCTCCTGTGATGGTTTCGTTCGATTTCAATAGCTCATAATACACCACACCCAGCTGGTCCCACCAAATACAGAGCATGAGCTTGGCGCCGTGAATATTTGGTTTGGCCGTCGATGATGATGCATGGCCGGGGTAACCATATGATTTTTTGCGCTTCGGGTTATCGTAATGGATCCACTTTTCATCACCAGTGACAATGCGATGCAAAAAACCCTTCCGTTTTTGCCGTTCGAGCAGCAGTTCGCATGCAAAAAAACGGCGCTCGACGTCTCTCGGCTTCAGCTCATACGGCACCCAATGTCCTTGCTTTTGGATCATTCCGAGGGCTTTTATACGATGGGAAATGGCTTGTTGTGTCACTCCCAATGAATCTGCGAGCTCTTGTTGAGTTTGACACGAGTCTTCATTGAGTATTGCCTCCAATTCAGCATTCTCAAACTTTTTCACTTGGCCCGGCCGCTCTTTGTCCTCAACGTCAAAATCACCACTTCTAAACCGCACAAACCATCTCTCGCACGTTGAAACCGATGGAACATGACTCGGATAAGCCTCGGAGACCAATCGATGTGCTTCAGCAGCACTTTTCTTCAAATTAAAGAAGTAAATTAAAACTTCCCGCAAATGCTGTTTTGTTGGCACGAAACTCGACATATTGAGAGCTCAAAAAAACTATGAATTTGACACTGCGACAAATTGACACATACTGAAAATTAAAGCTATAAGACGTAGCTTTGACATGAACATAGTCACAGTACTGCCTGATGCGTATAGCGTTAGTAACGCCATCTGTTATCAAACCCGCATTTTCAATTTGTACCCCTGATAAATAAATCAATAAATTATCGGTGACGGAATATTAATAAAATAGAAGATGCAGCTCACACGTACAAATCCCTCACTCTCACAACCGACAAGCCAATACTACCTCGGGCCGTACCAATCCCTCACACAAACCTAAAAGTTACGAGATGATGGCCGATCACGTACTACACGATTCTTCAGCAATAAATAGATTAAAGGAGATAAATAAAAGTAAGTCAAATAAATAATTAAATAGATAACCGTCGATAATTGAAAAAGATTCGCGACACGGTCTATATCGTACTAATCCCACTCAACCAAGCACACCACGGGATGACGAACTAACACGCGCACGACGTAACAATAAACGAACAAAAACGTAAAATGACTTTTCCCTGGCTCTCAACTCCAAGAACACTGATGTTATAAGTCTTTCGACCTCAACCTGTACCGAGACTTTACACCGAGCGCACCGATAGACGCACAACCATTAAAGCAGACTCGATGCTCAATTTAACAAAAGACGCGAACGCTATTACAACAGTCGATTAGTAAGTTCGGATAACACAAAAAGTAACGAATCTTATGATAAGTGACCGCGGAGAGAATAGAATAGCTGACCGGAACGAAGGTGCACCGCACGGCTATCTATTATTCGACTTGAAACAATCGACGCCTGGTAATTGTCGATTTCGCACCTGTATATTTCCCGATGACCAATACCATAACGTTCACGTGCCTCAAAAAGGAATAAAGGTTAACGATGCGACGCGTGATGTACCAGTAATGCGCTTGTAATGGCGTCGCGCGGACCTCTTGATAAAAATAATGATATTGCAAGCGCTGTGTTATCTGAAGCAAGAGCACCGACGTGCAAAGCAGATGTAACGCTCGTACGGTGTATATACGAGTGTGCTCCAAACATTGTACAGGGAAACGTGAGAATGAACAACGTGCAAAAGAATAATGTTCGGAGGCACGCGACAATACTTTAGCGACTAGCCGCCAAAATGGAAAATTTGAGCGGTAAAAGGAAGACCATCATGAAGTACTGTGTCGGATTTTTGAAGTTGCTTCTTGTGCCTGCCTTGGTGTACACGAGCCATGGAATATGCTAGAAAGATGGTGCTTATTCCTCATGATAACATACATCGTCTCGCTGGACTCGCTGCTGCTGCTGCTGCTGCTGCTGCTGCTGCTGCTGCTGCTACTACTACTACTACTACTACTACTACTACTACTACTACTACTACTACTACTACTCCTCCTCCTCCTCCTCCCATGTGGGGTTGCTGGTCCCCCATCGGGCGCCTCCCCGGGTGGTGGATAGGGGAACGCCTGATATGGCAGGCACCAGGGAAATAAAATCATAAATACCTGGGGCGGACCAAAACCAGCAGCAACGATGAAAATATGGAAATGCAGCGTGAAGAAAACAATATACCCCAAGTGAGCAGCCCCGATAGGGGAAATCTCACTGCCGGTGTTACGTCATGTGAGGTTCTCTTTCTCCTTCTTGTCTTGTAGATACAAGCTAGCTGCGACGAGCAAATAAGGCAGTCAGAGTAATTATAATAGATACTCGCATAGTTCTGGCGTCCTCTATACCGACCCTTTTTCGCGAATTCCCTTATTGCAATGCTCGGCATCGAGGACAAATAGAGATAGAATAACGTACAATCCAAAAGGAAAACCTGTTAATGAATTAGTCATAAGGTTGAACTAGGAACTCGCGTCTCTTGGAAGGGGAACCACCCCTTGCGAGGGCACATAAGCTGAATGACGGAACTAGACCGGTGGACTCGCGTCTCTTGGAAGGGGAACCACCCCTTGTGAGGGCACATAAGAACTCGTGCCTCTTAAGAAGGGGAACCTCCTTCCACGAGGGCACATAAGCTAAGTCATGTTACCATAAGGGGATTCGAAGCCTAGCATAGCGTCACACCCTAATTCACGAATTTTCCAAATCAATATTACCACTAAAATCTAGGATATATAAGGAAGAGTTTCCACCACGAGGCTGCTCAGTTTTCCATCACTATTGCCCGCGGTCACGTCGCGTAACATACTTTATTCACAACGGCCAAGGTGCCTCTTCTACTATATCTCATCGAATATTGTATAACTATAACGTGTGTTTCGTGGATTACGTGCAGTGTAATTGCCTGCCAATATATATAAACTAATGTGTGCCGCGAATGAGCCATTCTCAGGAACTATAATAGGCCAAGTTACTTTTTCTTATGACAATCGTGTAAAACCTTGTGTATGTTAAATTGTGTTCGTGAATTGCGTACGATACGCTTTGAAATAAACATTACGATCAATTAATCAATCACGGTCAACAAAATATTTCTTCTTTCACCACCCACAAAGAAGTGTGAGCCAAAGAGAACCACCTGCAACGGAGTTCGAGAACGCGACGAGGGAAAGGCACTACTACAAAGAGGACACGTGACAACTATATTTCTTCGAGCCCAACTATATCCGGAGCTCACCAGGTAAAATTCTCCTATTTCTAATTGAAAAAGGCGAGGTCTCCGTCCCCGCTGTAAAGGGCTGCCAAGCCTTGACGCATAAGCGAGACCGACCGTGTTCGCCAGACCCTAAATCTTGGGCCCGACGTAACACAGATAAAAATTTGGTGTCAGAAGTGGGATGTAACGCCCTCACATTAGGAATGGAGAATGACGCTTGGTAGGACTCCTTCAAAGAAAACAGAAGGCGATAAAGTACCGTCAGTAGTTGATCCTTCTATTAGTCCAGCACAGATTCCCCCATTAAACTCCAACGCGGGAGAATCATCATCTAACATAGATACTAGCAACGCCGGAGTAATAATCGAGTCAAGTCCTCCTGGACTAACAAATCAAGTTGACGACATAATTCAACAAATTAGTAATATTGGAATCATGAATCAACCAAATGAACCACGTCAAGCCGCAGCTGTCGTACCGGTATCGATTAAATACGCTCTTGAAGCGGTACCCATATTCGACGGGTATAATGTCCCCTTATCACATTTTCTGGAAGGATGTCAAGAGGCTGAGCAAATGATGCCCCGGGATGCTCAGCATAGTCTTACACTGATTTTACGAAACAAGCTTAGAGGAGAAGCTCGACGGGCTATACAGGGCGTAAAATTCACCACCATTACAGAATTCACCGATTTCTTGAAATCGCTATATGCTCCAGCAAGGTCAATATATCAGCTACAAGGTGAATTGGGAAGAATTTTTCAAAGGGATAATGAGGGTACGTTGTCATATGCAAATCGTGCCAAGGATCTTGGAAATAAAATTTTCGAAATTCATCAATCGAATCAACAAGCAGAGTTGAGTGAAGATGAAAAAGCTAGGTTAGATCTCGAATTGGTGGATTGTTTTATTCGTGGTCTAAGACCTGAAATAGAGAATAAAATAAGATGCGACCAGAATTTCGAAAACACAATGAAAAATGCTATTGAAATAGAACGCCAATTACGTGCGAGAGAAAACTTACGGAATAACCGGAATTTTAGAAATAATGACTATACTGAAATACGAAACTACGGAAAAGAAAAAATTCATGCTGTAAATTCACAGCCCCAAATATGTCAAATCTGTAATAAAGTAGGTCACACAGCCGACCGGTGTTTTCAACGATTCAACCGGAACAATACATTTACCAAGCCCTACGGAAATAATATAGATAGATTTTCGGAATACGGATAGATTTTCAGAGAATAACGACTCTAGATCGCGACAATGGTACCAAAATCAACGATACCAACACCCTCAAGACGATTATCCGAGTGATTTTCAAAATCATGATTCACGACTAAATCCTGCGCGGAATGAACTGCCCACATGTCGCTATTGTAAAGCCATCGGTCACACGATAGAAGAATGCCGCAAGAGAGATTACTACAATTCTTCTAACCGCCAACCATCATATCCACAACCATCCCAGCAAAATAGCCCCACAACTGTCCCACTGGCAGGTACTTCTAACCAACAAACGGTTAGACGTTTGGAACCACCAGAAACAGATAATCGCGTGAATAAAAGAGTATCTATGGTTCCATCTGATGAAACCAGCGACATTCCCGTTGTCAGAATAAATTCGGAAGATCTTGTAAGACCAGTATCACTGATGATCGATACTGGTTCGTCACTAAATTTGATAAAAACTAAGGTTGTTCTACCCAAAATACCAATAGACAAGAGAAAAGTAATAGAGATATGTGGTGTAACGGGAGGTGCCTCCACCACTGTTGGAATAATCGAAATTCAAATCCTCGACACGAAGGTCGCGTTCCATCTAGTCGACAGTGATTTCCCTATCGAAGAGGATGGGCTGATTGGCACTAAATTTTTCGAGTCTCATAATGCGATTATATCTTATTCAAATAAAAGTTTGCAATGGGGAGCAAACGAAATTCCATTCCAAAGTTTAGATATAATGACGATACCTGCCCGCACCAAAACTAGTTTCTTCGTGCGGATTGGGAATCCCGAAGTAAACGAGGGATATATTCCCCGAATACCAGTCGGGGAAGGAATATACCTCGGGGAAGCTATTGTCTCGAATAACGCCGGTAAGGCCTATCTATATTTGACTAATACCACCGAGAAGGATGTCCAGATAGCAGTCCCAACAGTAGATTTACAACCATGCGAAGTGGCTTCTTATAAATATCCTGAAGGAAGTACTGGCATAAAAACTCTGTGGGAGAAATCGGAGGAAAATCTCAGTGTCACGAGGACTATACAAAGAACAATACCAGCGACGATTATAAAAGGAAATACAAGTTCAACGGACGAGAGGGAGTCAGAGTATGGAGAATCCCCGCGTACAGAAGAGCCTGCCTCATTATGTTACAGAGAACAAAATATTCACGACGAAGTACTAGATGCAAACAACCGCGGAAATAAGTTTTACGATTTAGATCAAGAAGATTACGACCTTGACCAAGACTATTTATATTATCAATATGACGTGCAAGCCTACGAAAGGCCTATCGATGAGTCACAAAATTTTAACCAACAAATACCAAAAACCTACGAGAATATTGATGAATTTGATAATCGCTGTGTCTACGAAAATAATGAAGAATTTGATGATCGCTGTGTCTACAAGAATAACGATGAATTCAATAATCGCTGTGTCTACGAGAATAATGAAGAATTTGATAATCACTGTGCCTACGAGAATAATGAAGAATTCGATAATCACTGTATCTACGAGAATAACGACGAATTCGATAATCACTGTATCCATGAGAATAATGAAGAATTTAAGAATCGCTGTATCCACGAGAATAATGAAGAATCTAAGAATCGCTGTATCCACGAGAATAATGAAGAATTTAAAAATCGCTGTATCCACGAGAATAATGATGAACTCGACAATCGCTGTATCCATGAGAATAATGAAGAATTTAAGAATCGCTGTATCCACGAGAATAATGAAGCATCTAAGAATCGCTGTATCCACGAGAATAATGATGAATTTAAAAATCGCTGTATCCACGAGAATAATGATGAACTCGACAATCGCTGTATGCATGAGAATAATGAAGAATTTAAGAATCGCTGTATCCACGAGAATAATGAAGAATCTAAGAATCGCTGTATCCACGAGAATAATGAAGAATTTAAAAATCACTGTATCTACGAGAATAATGATGAACTCGACAATCGCTGTATCCACGAGAATAATGATGAACTCGACAATCGCTGTATCCACGAGAATAATGAAGAAGTTGATAATCACTGTGTCTACGAGAATAATGACGAATTCGATAAACGCTGTATCCATGAGAATAATGAAGAATTTGAGAATCACTGTATCCACGAGAATAATGATGAACTCGATAATCGCTGTATCCACAAGAATAATGATGAATTTGATAATCGCTGTATCCACGAGAATAATGATGAATTTGATAATCGCTGTATTTACGAGAATAATGATGAACTCGACAATCGCTGTATCCACGAGAATAATGAAGAAGTTCATAATCACTGTGTCTACGAGAATAATGACGAATTTGATAAACGCTGTATCCATGAGAATAATGAAGAATTTAAGAATCACTGTATCCACGAGAATGATGATGAACTCGATAATCGCTGTATCCACAAGAATAATGATGCATTTGATAATCGCTGTACCTACGAGAATAATGACGAATTCGATAATCGCTGTATCTATGAGAATAATGACAAATTCGATATTCGCTGTATCCATGAGAATAATGAAGAATTTAATAATCGCTGTATCAACGAGAAAAATGATGAGCTCGATAATCGCTGTATCCACGAGAATAATGACGAATTCGATAATTGCTGTATCCATGAGACTAATGAGGAATTTAATAATCGCTGTATTTACGAGAATAATGATGAAGATGATAATCGCTGTATCCACGAGAATAACGACGAAATACGTCAATCTTTGTCTCAACGATACGTCGGACCAGAAGCCAAGGAAGCAACTACCAACTACTACGCAGTAAAAACCACGCCGATCTATGTTACAAAATCTACGAATCGAGTCGAAAGGATTAAGGAGTTGCTGCGCTTAGATCATCTAAATCCAGAGGAGAAGGAGTGTGTCGAACGTCAAATCGAGGAATCTCTGAGCGTGTTTGGAGAGTCCGACGAATATATAATCGATTGTTCAGATAATGGAAGCAAAGACAGGAGTCAGGAACAGGAAGAGATACAACACCCCAGTAAAACAAGCACTCAGGCAAGCCTGCCTAACCCGGTCAATACGAACGAACAATTATTTATGAGGAAGGATAATTACTTATATTTTATCTCTGAAATCGGAGAGCAATGCGACGAAGGCTCAAAATTCTTCCATCAGAGACGGGCCTTACCTCGATTTCGCCACTTAAAGATGGGAAGGATCTGTGTCGAAAAAAGTAACTCCAAACATCACGTAGGGATGGTAGTGAGAGTTAAGAACGGTTTATTACGGAATAAACAGGAATTTTCCGGACTTTGCGAACACGCAACAGAAAGTATAAGAAAGGCCAGACTACGGTCCATTAGCACGGCAAAAACCCGGGAAATCAACGGTATTCCATGGGACGATCTTTTATTAATGCTACGAAAGAGTTTTGGTAAAGCCTCTATCAAACTTATAGTTTGCCATGGAAGAATTCAATATCCACCAAACGAAACAAGGAAAGAAATCATGACCAAAGCTCACTCATCAACTCTAGGTGGACACAAAGGCATTACAAAGACTTACAACCGAATACGTCAACGCTACTTTTGGGAAAATATGAAAACAGATGTCCAGGGATTCATCGAACATTATCTAGAGTGCCAATTAAAAAAATTAGTTCGTGTAAAAATGAAGCAACCAATGGTCATCACGGATACGCCCGAATCATCTTTCGACAAAATAGCTATGGATAGTGTAGGGCCATTACCATCTACTGAGAGAGGAAACGAATATATCCTCACAATGCAAGATTTATTAACTAAATATGTTCTCGCGATTGCGTTACCAAAAGCTACTTCAGCAAATATAGCGGATGCGCTAGTCAGATATTTCATTTGTATTTTCGGCGCCCCAAAAAAATAATTTTAACAGATCAAGGCGCTAATTTTATGAGCGACCTGATGAAAGGGGTGGCCAAGAAATTCAGGATTAAGCAAATCAAGACAACAGCCTACTATCCGCAATCAAATGGGTCTTTGGAACAATCTCACCATACATTAGTAGAATATCTTAAACAATTCGTGAGTCGCGACGATGACTGGGACGAGCTCTTGGAATTAGCTACTTTCTCTTATAATACAAGTATTCACGAAGGAACTAGATATACACCATACGAATTGGTGCTTGGCAAACCAGCACGAACTCCTTCGAGCCATCCCCCTCATCACCATCGAGGACGACCCACCTGCATTGACGAACGACAACGAGACCGACATGCCACTTCGTCCCATCTCTCCAGGTGACGATTTCGTCGGAGTACCCGAGCCCCCCCGGATTATCAGAAGAGATGCATCAGTTCCTGGACTACATCGTAGCAACTTCACACCATGAGCTTCCTGATTTAAGTCTAACTGACGAAGATTTTACACGACTATTAGACCAGTTAGACTAAATATTTCTGTTTGTTGTTCTCCTGTTCTCTCTTTGTGTGCAATTTCTTGCTATAATTTAAGATACAAAAGAATTTTTTTTCTATTTTTATAAATAAATTTGTGTGCAATGTCTTGCAAGAATTTAAGATACAAAAGAATTTTTTTTTCTATATATATATAAGCAAATTTGTGTGCGATATATATATATATATATATATACCTTTTCTTCTATACATGCATATAGGTATATGGATATATATATGCGTATGTTAGCCGATACCACCGATCATGAGGTATTTCTAAGGCTAACATGAAACATGACAGGAGGTAGGGGGACCCTCTATGATGTCTTATTAACCACCTTCTTAAATAAAGTGATGATAAGTTACATGAGGACATGTAACCGAGTGTTAGTTTCACTACCACTCGTCTTAAGGTGGGGAGGTGTTACGTCATGTGAGGTTCTCTTTCTCCTTCTTGTCTTGTAGATACAAGCTAGCTGCGACGAGCAAATAAGGCAGTCAGAGTAATTATAATAGATACTCGCATAGTTCTGGCGTCCTCTATACCGACCCTTTTTCGCGAATTCCCTTATTGCAATGCTCGGCATCGAGGACAAATAGAGATAGAATAACGTACAATCCAAAAGGAAAACCTGTTAATGAATTAGTCATAAGGTTGAACTAGGAACTCGCGTCTCTTGGAAGGGGAACCACCCCTTACGAGGGCACATAAGCTGAATGACGGAACTAGACCGGTGGACTCGCGTCTCTTGGAAGGGGAACCACCCCTTGTGAGGGCACATAAGAACTCGTGCCTCTTAAGAAGGGGAACCTCCTTCCACGAGGGCACATAAGCTAAGTCATGTTACCATAAGGGGATTCGAAGCCTAGCATAGCGTCACACCCTAATTCACGAATTTTCCAAATCAATATTACCACTAAAATCTAGGATATATAAGGAAGAGTTTCCACCACGAGGCTGCTCAGTTTTCCATCACTATTGCCCGCGGTCACGTCGCGTAACATACTTTATTCACAACGGCCAAGGTGCCTCTTCTACTATATCTCATCGAATATTGTATAACTATAACGTGTGTTTCGTGGATTATGTGCAGTGTAATTGCCTGCCAATATATATAAACTAATGTGTGCCGCAAATGAGCCATTCTCAGGAACTATAATAGGCCAAGTTACTTTTTCTTATGACAATCGTGTAAAACCTTGTGTATGTTAAATTGTGTTCGTGAATTGCGTACGATACGCTTTGAAATAAACATTACGATCAATTAATCAATCACGGTCAACAAAATATTTCTTCTTTCACCACCCACAAAGAAGTGTGAGCCAAAGAGAACCACCTGCAACGGAGTTCGAGAACGCGACGAGGGAAAGGCACTACTACAAAGAGGACACGTGACAACTATATTTCTTCGAGCCCAACTATATCCGGAGCTCACCAGGTAAAATTCTCCTATTTCTAATTGAAAAAGGCGAGGTCTCCGTCCCCGCTGTAAAGGGCTGCCAAGCCTTGACGCATAAGCGAGACCGACCGTGTTCGCCAGACCCTAAATCTTGGGCCCGACGTAACACCGGTTCCTATCGGGTGAAAGCCCCGGTGGCCGGCACCGGCCCTACGGATTTTGGGGAGGGCCAAACACGCGACAAACAACTCGAATCAGCAGTGGATTAAATGGCTGATATGTCACCGCAAGCCACTGAAAGACCTTTTGCCAAAGGAAACCGGACTCCTCGCACGCCTCCGGGAAAAAATGCGGCACCACTGCCAAACGGGATAGAGATCTTGCGAAAATCTAAGAACCATAGGGCTCCAGAGGTTGCAAACTTGACCCCCAGAGCACCAAATGCTACAGGCAGCAGCAAAGTTGGCTCACAGACACCCGTGCCCATGGAGCTGCAGAAGGAAGAAAATCGTCGGGTTGAACGGCTCGCTGCGAGCGACAACCGAGGCGCGGAGATCGAAAAGGCTCTGCTCCGAGAAACGTTGTCAGGAAGCGAAACAGATGAGGAAAGCCACTTAAAGTGTCTGTCGGAGACCATACAATCTCTGAGGACGTTCTCCAAAAAGTACAAGAATTTGCAGCGAAAAATTCCTGACGAGCTGGAAAAAGCGGAGAACATCTTGGAACTCGCTGAACGAAGCAGGTGGGAGTGGAAGCGTGCGAGGGAGGCACTTTATCTCTTGGAGGAAAACCCACCACTGGATGTACTGAACCCGGTAAAGAGGCAGGCGCTCGGGAACGTGCGTAAAAACGTGACCCCGAAGAGAAAAAGGCAGGTTAATCCAACACCTAGTCCAGAAAGCGGCGGGGCCCCCACCCCAAAACCCAAAAGAAGATGCCGAACCCTGGATGAAAGTGCAAAGCCGCCCGCCCAAGAAAAAACGAGCCACAGAGACAGATAAGCCGCCGCAAAAGCCTGCAGGGGGCAAGGAGATTGGAACAGGGGCGGGAAACAGACCGAAGAGAACGCGGCCTGAAGCGCTCCTCATCAGACCCCGGAGGGGAAAAGTTACGCAGAGATCCTCAGCGCGGTTCGTAAAAAGGTGAACCCAGACGACCTTGGCGTTAAAGTAAAGGCCATCAGAGAAACGAGAAAAGGAGATGTTCTCGTGGAACTAGGTGCATCCCCGGAGAATAGAGAAAATTTCGGGATCGCGATCCAAACGATTATAGGCGGATCAGGAAACGTCCGACAACTTGTCCCTAGGACAAAGATTGAGATTCGAGACCTGGATGCAGCCACGGAAACCGAAGAGGTACTGGAAGCCCTAGAGGCTTTCCTCGGTGATCAAAAAGGAGGTGAAATCAATGTAAGGCTCACGAAGGCAAACTTAAGAGGTAGCAAAATGGTGTTCGTTGATCTGGATGCGACAGCAGCTACAGGATTAACCAGGGCAGGACACATTTGTATAGGATGGGTGAACTGCCGCGTACGCCAACGAGAAGAGCCCATCCACTGCTTCCGTTGCCATGGTTACGGACATCGAGCTGCGGAGTGCAAAGCGGCCGATCGAGGCAGTTTTTGCTGGAAATGTGGACAGGAAGAGCACAAAGCAGCCCAGTGTAAAAGGAGCCCAAAGTGCTACCTTTGTGCGGAGAGGAAAGATGGATCTCAGCTAGACCATGTTCCAGGGACCAGCAGATGCGCGGTGTACCGGGATGCCGGGAAACCTGAGGGAAACAAACTGCGATGGCGGTAGTTCTTCAGGGAAATTTGAGTCGATGCCGGCTGGCACAGAACCTACTGATCCAGCATGCACATGAGCGAAGTGTGGATCTCGCTATAGTCTGTGAGCAGTACAGAGACCTAGGAGGTGGGGGGTGGTACCCCGACCTAACAAAAACTGCGGCCATATGGGTAAGGAACCGTTCTACGATCCCGGTCACCAGCTGCGGCAGTGGGAGTGGCTGTGTATGGATTACCAGTGACGGGGTGACATACATAAGCTGCTATCTGTCTCCAAACGAGGGTATTGCGACTTTCTGTGAAAAGCTGGAGGCAATCGAAGATGCTTGTCGGGACATAGGAGAGGAAATCCTGGTTGCCGGAGATTTCAATGCAAAGTCCTACGAGTGGGGCATGGATAAATCGGACACGCGAGGAAATGAAGTCACCGAAATGGCCTCGAGACTCGACCTGACTGTTCTCAATGAGGGCACGACGACGACGTTTAGAAGGAGCGGATATCGAGGAACAATCATCGATATCATGCTAGCAACTCCTGGGATAGCGACACGAGTCGCGAATTGGCAAGTACTCGAAGATTTCACGGCAAGTGACCATCAGTACGTCGGCTTCACTATTGAGCCAACACACAGACAGTCATGAGACCAGTGTCGCCGACCGAACCACATGGGCTGGAATGTCGCCAAACTGGATACCCAGGCGCTCATCCGAGCGGTGTCGCGAGGAGGTTCATTGCTCGCTGAAGCAGCGGAGAATCCGACTAACAGGGAAGAAGCGGAGGCCCTGGTTGACCAAACGATGAGGCTGATCAAGAAAAGCTGCAAAGCTTCCATGCCGAGGAAACCTAGCAAGCGGCGAGGAAAGCTTGCTTATTGGTGGACGGAGGAAATTGCAGAACTCTGCAGAACGTGCCTTAGAGCAAGACGCAGAGCCCAGAGGGCGCGAAGAAGAGACGATGTCGAACGACAAAGGGACAATGCTGCATACAAGGCAGCAAAAAAACAACTGACAATCGCCGTCAAGCCGCATGCTGGAAGACGCTGTGCAAGGAGGTAGACGAGGACATGTGGGGACGCGGCTTTCAGATCGTCACGCGGAAGCTCGGACAACAAGGACCGGAGGGCCCGAAGGATCCAACAACGATGGAAGGAAGAGTCAGCGCGCTATTTCCAGACCATCCACTCAGAGTGAGACCCCAATTGGTCGTTCCAGGGGGCATCCCACTTTTCTCGCTAGAAGAGTTGCGCAAAGCGGTCGAGCCGTTCGCCAATCGGAAGGCGCCGGGACCGGACCATGTCCCTAACGAAGTGATCAAAGTCATCGCGAAAGAGTATCCGTTCTTACTCTTGAATATGTTTAACGCGTGCCTTACGGCGGGAGTTTTTAGTGCTAGGTGGAAAGTTCAGCGCCTTGTCCTACTGGACAAAGGCAAAGGGCCGCCTATAACCTACTCATCGTATCGCCCGCTCTGTAGGCTCGACACAGCAGGTAAAACGTTCGAGAGACTCATCGGAGGAAGACTGCGTGCGGCCATAGAGGCAGCTGGAGAACTCGCTGACCCGCAGCACGGTTTTCGAGAGAAAAGATCGACAGTCGGAGCCATCCGGGAGGTTGTGGATACGGCAAGAAGAGCGTGGGTAGGAAACAGCCGAACAAGATGTGTCTGCGTACTGCTCACGCTCGATGTTAAAAACGCCTTCAACTCGATAAGGTAGAAGGATATTACGGAATGCCTGACGGAGCGCTTCAGGCTCCCAAAGTATCTCCTCAGGATCATAGAGGACTACCTCGATAATAGGAAGCTGCTGTACGATACAACGGAGGGACCCTGTAGCAAGAACGTCATGGCGGGCGTTGCACAGGGATCCGCCCTGGGCCCAGACCTCTGGAACGCAGCATATGATGGTATACTTAGAATGGAGCTCCCGGAAGAGACAAAGCTGATCGGGTTCGCGGACGATATAGCGGCCTTAATCCTCGCGAGAAACGAGCAGCAAGCCAGAATACGAGTAGGACAAGTCACTAGAAGAGTCAGCGATTGGCTCGAGCAACATGGGCTACAACTCGCTGCCATCAAGACCGAGATGACGATTCTCACAAGACAAAGAAAGTTCGAACGCCCGTTCCGCGCAAATGTTGTGGGCCACGAGATAACTTCCGCTAGGCAAATTAAATACCTCGGTATGCTGATTGATGCCAAGCTCGCATTCTGGGCGCAAATCCAAAGTGCCGCTGGTAGGGCGGCAACCATGGTCGGCATGCTGTCCCGACTCATGCCCAACGTGGCTGGACCAAGAAGCAGCAAACGCAGAATCCTGATGAGCGTCGTGCACTCGATCATTCTCTACGGAGCTGAAGTGTGGGCAGAGACTCTAAACACCGAAAAATACCGGAGAAGGATCTCTTCGGTCCAAAGACGGGGAGCCCTGAGGGTGGCATCCGCATACCGAACGGTGTCCGGAGCAGCCGCGCTAGTGGTGGCGGGAGTAATCCCTATTGATCTTCTAGCAGCGGAAAGGAAACGCATATACGATAGAAGAGGAGAGCCAGACCAACGAGGAGTACGCAAGGACGAGAGGTCACGCATCCTGCAGGAATGGGAGGAGCGCTGGAGACTCGATGACACAGGCAGATGGACTGCGAGACTCATCGGAAGGCTCTCTAACTGGGTGAACAGAAAGCACGGAGACGTGAATTACTATCTCACGCAGATGATCACAGGGCGCGGCCACTTCAACGCCTATCTCTTTCGATGCAACAGGAAACCCACCCCCTTTGCGACTACTGCCCTACCCAGGAAGATGACGCGAACCACACTCTATTCGAGTGTGAGAGGTGGGCGATGGAGCGCAACGAGCTGTGCAACACAGTTGCAACTAGCATAACACAGGCAAACCTCGTGCAAGTGATGCTTGAATCCGAGAGGAACTAGGATGCTGCAAAGGAGTACGCTGAGAAAGTTCTTCGCGCTAAAAAAAAGGATGAGCAAGAAAGAGACGCCGAGCCCCAAAATACGTAGCAGCATCGTTTCAAGCGGCTCGCACTCAATTAGGCCAAGTGAGAGGCATGCACGAATGGGAAGCATAGAGATCGATGCATAAACACATGCCCCTGAAGTAATGCGAAAGCGGTTCCGGGGACATTGTGTGGTGCTATGGAGGAGGTGTTTTTAGTGGGTAGGGCCATGTATAATACATGGTGGAGTCCCACACTACTGACTGGCATAAGCCAGCCGGTGTGCGTAAACGCATTTTTCCACCTCCTCATAAAAAAAAAAAAAAAAACTACTACTACTACTACTACTACTACTACTACTACTACTACAGACCCGTCGCCATCCGTACTACCGGTACGCCATTATTGCGCCTCGACTCTCAGCTGAGTGAAATTCTAAACTCTCACTCGTACGAGAGCGAGAGAGAGAAATGGATAGCGTACCAATAATTATATTGCAAGCGCTGTGGTATCTGAAGCAAGAGCAACGACGTGCAATTTACCGCAAAGCAGATGTAGCGCTTGTACGGTGTATATGCGAGTGTGCTCTAAACGTTTTACAGGGAAACGTGGGTCTGAACAATGTGTAAAAGAATCATCTCCGGAGGCCCGCGACAGTTCTTCGACGATTAGCCGCCAAAAGGGGAAATTGGAGTGGTAAGAGGAAGATCATCGTTGAGCACTGTGGCGGATTTCTCAAGTTGCTTTTTGTGCTACACGATTCTTGGTCTACACGAGCCATGGAATATGCTAGAATGATGGTGCTTATTCCTCATGATAACATACATCGTCTCGCGGGTCTCGCCATGACTGCTACTAATACTACTACTACTGCAGACCCGTCACCTTCCGTACAGACTACCGGTACGCCATTATCGCGCTTCGACTCTGAGCTTAGTGAAATTCTAAACTGTCAGTCGTACAAGAGCGAGAGAGAGAAATGGACAGCGTACCAGCAGGTTCTACAGCGTTATCTTCACTTGGTCGAGTACGATAATACAGTATCGAATATTTCGTCAAAACGAAAAATAGCAATACTCGATAGTCACGAGAATAAAATCGACGACGTTTTAATGAACAAAATTAAATCTCGACTCAATGACAAATTGTAATTGTAATCTAAAGCAATATCGTTGCTTCGCAATTTGCATCGCAGCGCCGTCAGTAAAAAAATGACATGGGATCATAACGGTGTTGTTTCCATAGACGGCAAAAGAATTTCAAATTTCAATATCGTTGATCTTGTTAACGATGTTATGCGAGCTAAAAAACGCGAGAAATCCATCGGTCGTTCTGACTTTGCCAAACTCCTGCAAACGATACAGATACCACGCGAATTTATCGGCAATCCCGAATTACTACACGAGCCTACACCTAGCCTGATACATCATCGTCAACACCGCAGCGGCGTCTCATTTTACCACGCGATAGTGATCGTAACAGCAGCAGCAACAGTAGCAACAACAACGAGACCGAGAACGCACACTTAAACAGAGATTTAATGCTCGCGGCGGACAACGACATCAGCGAGAGTGAGGAGGGGGAGGAAGAAGATGATAAACAATTGCAAAACATCGCACAAGTAGAGAGCCAACGATACCCCAGTGAATATCGATCCCCCACACAGTTAGAAAAGAAAAAAAAAGAATATATTAAACTGGTCATCGTTAAAATGATGAAAACTTTTCAAAAAATCTAATATGATACCGCTCATCCTGCCTCCTATTTTCGAACAAAAAATTTGGCCCAGGGGGATCGAAGATTAGCGCGAAAAAATGTTTTACCATAGCTCGAGACACAGGATTCATACGTACAACGTACGTACAACGTGAGTAATATAGACGATGTATGGGAGGCTGAGTTAGCTGATCTTCGCTCAATAGCCACGTACAACGATGAGTACGCATATCTGCTTGTTGTTATCGACGTGTTGAGCAAATACGCGTGGGTCGAGGCTTTGCGTGACAAAACGAGCGCAAACGTGGCCCGCGGTCTCACACGCATACTCGCACGCATTAACAATCGTTGCCCACAGCAATTGCAAACTGATCGAGGCAAAGAATTTATCGGCACTCCATTTCAGCAAATTCTCAAGAAAAAGAATATCGATTTTCGCGCTGCTCGTAACCCCGATATGAAAGTCACGATTGCCGAACGCTTTATTCGCACAATAAAAGAGTGAATGTGACGGTACTATACTTACACGCAAAATAAGCGTTACATCGATATTTTACAAACGTTTTATATGCTGATAATAACACTAGACGCAGCGGAACGCATATTTCACCGAGCGAGGTGACCCTTTGAAAATGCCTCTATAGCCCGAGAAAATTTAGCACGGCGTTACGAGCGTAACGCGAGAAAAACTAAAAAGCCTAAATACAACGTCAGTGACTAAGTACGTATCAGTACAGCTAAAGCAGCATTCATGAAAGGATATGAGCGTGGTTGGAGTAACAAGTTATTCGAGATTCAACGAATATCAGTGAATCGAGAACCATTCGTGTATATTTTACATGATCTGAATAACGAGACTATCGACGGTATTTTCTTCGAGGCAGAATTATTGCGAGTACGAGTGCCTCTGTCACCTAAGAAGACGAAAGAAAGAAAGAGGACAAAGAGGAAGAACACTAGAAATCACCGTCCCTGATAAATATGAGCTCCAAGAATAGCTCTTTCTTTGTCATACTACCGAGCAATAGTAGTATGCAGTATTTTCCGGATAATACGACGACGAAATTTATTACAAAACTACCGCGTCACATATGTTTGCACGGAGAATGGTCTGTTTCTCTTGTGGAAATTGCTTATCCGATGACTCTTTCACATGTTCCTACCGTAGGAAATCTCGTAACTTTTGAGGATGGTGGTTATGATTTATCGGGTTTAAATCTTTTTACACGGAGACGCGCGGATAGACACCAAGTTCCATCTGGTGTATATCGCACTATAGACGCTCTTTTGCAGAGTATAAATAAGTTACCTCACGTGGCCGGTCATCTGCGCTTTAAATCGCTTCCGAGCAGGCAGGTCGAAGTGGCCCGCGTATCGCCCGCTATTGCAAGGCTACTAGGATTCTCGGAAGAGGCAGGTCTATAATGATAGAACCACATTACGAATACACAGGGTCGAGGCCTGCATCTCTCACCAGTGCTATACCAGGCCGCATGTTTCTATACACCGATATTTGCGAGAGCTATATTACAGGCTATATTATCTGCGAGAGCTATATACCATTCGAACAGGGAATGTTGACTGTAACACTACATTTCAAAAGGTCCCACAATTGATTACGCCGCTATGGATGATATTGACGGTGTGCAGCACGGATGGGGCCGTCGCGGGTACGGCGGTATTAGCCATGCTTATATCGCAACGCCTAATCAACGAGGACACGGTATCGGCAGCTTTCTCGGGGGCCTGTTTTATCGAGTGTTGCCACTTTTAAAGAAGGGCGCTGAAGCAGTTGAAAAAGAGGCATTGCGAGCTGGTGTAAACGTAATCGGTGATATCCTCGATAGAAATATAGCTGTGAAAGATGCTATTTGCGAGAGAGCGCGAGAACCAGGCAGTAATCTCAAATGCAAAGCCTCTGAAAAAATTGACACTCTCATGCGGGGGTCTGGTTATAAAAAGCGCAAAATTTCGCGAATCCCTCATTCATCGAACGAACGTAAACCACGACGTATCTTCCGTAAAAATAAAAGTGTAATAAAGAGAACAGTAATAAAAAAGAAGAAGAATAATAAGAACAATAAGAAGAAGAAGACCCGTCAACGAACGGTCGCATATTGTTGGATAATCAGCTGGCGCACGGTGATCGATATTCGCCTTGCGTCGCCTGTTGCTGCTGTTGAGCACGCTGCATTCGGCTATGTTGGAGATAGCCGAGGCGGGGCCTCGCTGAGCCGCGGCTGTGCCTCGCATACATGCCGCGTTAAGCGAGAGGTTATCTCTCTCGCTTGACTTCGGATTCGCTCACCGGCTATCTCACTCATTTGACTCCAGGGCTCAACGACGCTTTTGTATCACGCAGCCATATTTTAAAATCTGACACTTCTGTGAAAACCCGCTGGGACAGCGCACACATCCTCGGTAGACTCGCTCAGACTTTTCACCATCTCACCGGATCTTCTCAGCATTTTTGTGCTCACCAGGATTCAAACGCAAGGTAAGGTACACCGTTACAATTCAGTGTAATTCAATGACGGTGAGGAGTGGAAAACTCATTGGTACATCAACATAAAGGTCTCACCCGTTGACGTGCTCTGCAGCACGGGCTGCACCACGGTTTCTCTTCACACTACTTGTTGCTCACCAAATTAATACAATTGCGTGTGTTAATATCAGTTCACTGTACTTTCCCCCAACTAAGCTTGTTGGGAAAGTACTGTAAATTTATTCCACTCATTTTGTGCATCCTCATCATTTTACTTGTCATGCTCTGCAGCGCTGACTGAGTCACGCTGTCTCATATTACATTCCAGCACTCAAGCAGTACAACTGCAAGTGCTCTTACTTATACCCTGTATTTTCTCATATAACTTTATAGACAATTTACTGGGAATATGTCTGATCTTTTACACACTCACATTTCTCACTCCGTGGCATGCTCTGCAGCACTGGCTGCGTCATGCTCGCTCTCAAGCGCACATAGCACACAATTAATATAAGTGTTCTCATGTAATAAAAGACAGCACAATTAGCATAATTGTGTGCTGTTCTCTCAAGCCACATTCAATTCAATTTATTTATTTATATACATTTTTTAATTCTCTGATTTTTTGGTGTATTTATTTTTATATAATTTTTATATTTCTAAATTTAACCTATTTTTGTAATTGAAGTGCGGAAGGTGCAAATAAACCACTTTCTCTACTAAACTTCCTGCAGTCTGGTTTCATTTTTCCCTGTCGTGATTTAAGCTTCATAATTTTCAATACATTCACAGATTAAGCCAACAACATCTAGACGGATTCTCAAACATTTTGGTCCTTCGAGCCGGATCTTTGACTCGCACAGGGTAGAACCAGGGTTTAACTACCTTCCGCTCGCATCTCTTGGCTCATCTCGTGGGATTCTGCGGATATTCCTCGCAGTCTCACCTCATCGACTCATCCTGGTACTCGTCAGCCAAGCAGTTTGGTAAAGTAGCGCTTTGCGAAGTATCTTCGTTCCTTCATATCATTTCTGTGTCACATTTTTATCCTTGCGCACCACGTCTAAGCGCAATCTGCCAGACAACGGGACCTTAACGATAAGTGGTCATTGCAAGTGCCAGATGGAACGGCACCCGGCGCCATCACCAAACGAACGAGTACCACCAGCTAACCTCGTCGGAGGACGATCCGACAGCTGAACGAGCTCTAGCACTTACAGCGGACCCGCCAGCCTAGCTCCGGAGTATGAACGCTACACGTTGATCGACTCGTCGCAGCACTACATCTGCATCGTGGGGTATCGTACAGTTCTGCGGAGTTTTATTTTGCTTCTTTCTATATTTTAGCATTAACAGTGCTCAAACGTGTATCGACTATTTGCAAAGATGTAGAGTTTGTACATATTAATTAGTGTACGCTCTCGTAGTATCATGGTAGACAGAGGCAAGCGAGCTCAGGTCGGTGACGGAGTAGAGTGGGCTTCTGGTAAGAAGCTGCTGGTGTCACCGCCTACGCAATCAAGTCCTCGCTCACCAGTGAATCGTCCACCAAACCTGGTGACTTCCGCTCATTGTCCTGATCGACAGTGTATTTCGCGCCTGTCTTACTCTTGGATCGTCTCCTCGTGTAACATGATCGTTACGCCACTCTAACGCAATCAACCAGCTCTACACAGTCATCGTCCGCGAATCTTACCCCGGCAAAGGTCGGCACTCACTAATCAATTGTGCACCATGCGACAGCAAGCACAGACCGCACGCTGCTGCATTAAACGGCATCATCTGCAACCTCCGACGGCGCTCAACCACACAATACACAGCCGTCATCACACTAGGGTGTTTACGCAGTCGTTCACTCATCGGTTCAACTCACAAACAGATGCTTAACGCTACTAGCAACTCATCAAGCACGTCTTCACCTCGATCCAGGATCGGAATTGATTTTCATTACGGAAGAGCTCTTCTGGAAACTCAATACATCACGAAAACACTCAACAATTTCGATCACAGGGATCGGTGGAAGTCACTCAACGCAGACACATGGTTCGGCTCAACTCACAATGTGCTCCATGTATACAAGAGAGAATGTCACGGTTCTAGCTTACATTCTCAACATCATTACATCACATTTGCCATCATTTGAGTCGGCAGCATGAACATGGTCTCACATGCTGAAGCCTAATCTGGCGGACCTGGACTTTCTCACACCACGATCGATCGACATCATAATTGCAGCAGATATCTATGGACAGGTTATTAAGCCTAACATTATCAAAGGCACACCATCATCACCTATTGCACAATTATCGATATTTGGATGGCTCATCATTGGACCGGTCAACTCATGCGAATCTGACGCACTTACTATTTATCATGCTGCCATGCAGCACGATGATCAGGAATTACAAGACGTGCTCACAAAAATCTGGATTCAAGAAGAGCCACCAAAAGACACAGTCGGTCAACTCACACCAGAGGAGCAGGCATGCGACGATCAATTTCGCAACACGCATCAGCGTGATTCTACAGGCCGATACATCGTTCGGCTGCCTCTCACATGTTCGCCTGCAAATCTGGAAAATTCATACTCAAAAGCACATCGATGTCTGCAGCACATTATATGGAAAATCTCAAAGAATGCTGAATACGGTCGGCTCTACTCACAACTCATGGTCGAATATGACCAACTTGGTCACATGGTGAACGCTTCATCATCATCTGCAAGAGAAACATAATATTATCTGCCTCACCACGGTGTTCTCAGGCCCGACAGAGTCACCACTAAGTTACGTGTGGTATCTAATGGTTCTAGCTCCACATCATCTGGAAAGTCTCTCAATGGCATGATGCATACTGGCCCTTATCTGTTGCTCAATATTTCGGACGTGCTCATCATTGAAATAGCTCACCAGCTCAAGGACTTGTGCATGGCGGGCGATTTTCCACTCGCCAAGTGGCACTCGTCGGACCTCAAGCTCCTTGCTAGTATCTCAATATCACCGTCAAGCTCAGCTATCTCAATGGACGACTGCGAGGAAAAAAATTCTTGGTTTGACTTGGTCTCCTCACAAGGACAAGTTCACATTTGCACGAAGGTTCAGCTCAACTCAAAGAAATCTCACCAAACGCCTCGTTTTTTCAGAGGTGGCTGAACTCTTTGATCCACTTGGTTTCGTCTCACCGGTTGTGATCAGAGCCAAAATACTCTTAGAAGAGCTCTGGCCTCACAAGCTCAACTGGGATGATCCACTGCCATCCCAAGTCTCAACACGATGAATTGCAATCAGAGAAGATCTCACTAGTCTGAAGACTCTCAATTTCTCGGTGGTTCAACACATGGAGCAACTCAACGGTGGAATTGCATGGCTTTTCTGATGCATCTCAACCAAGCCATGGCTGCAGTGATTTATATCACTGTTAACTCATCATCCACAGGAAAGGTGGCTTCACTTGTCTGCTCAAAACGCACGTAGCCCCACTCAAGAAGCTCACCATAACACGGCTTGAACTAACTGCAGTTCTGCTGCTAGCAAAATTGGTTGCATACGTTCAAGCCACACTCAAGGTCGAAATCTCATCTACTCACCTGTGGACGGACTCATCGGTAACTCTCACCTGGATCAAAGCTCATTCAGCTCGGTGGAAAGACTATGTCCGAAACTGAATAGCTCAAATACAAGAACTCACACCCAATGCTCAATGGCGTCACGTGTCAGGCACAAGCAATCCAGCTGATTGTGCCTCGCGGGGTATCTCAATATCTCAATTGTCTTCTCATCAGTTGTGGTAGTCAGGTCCACCGTGGATGGTGAAACCTGTTGAATTTTGACTGGAAGCCTCAACTGATTCTGAAGATTTGAGCATTATGTAAGCCCGACCGGGGGTAGCTCTTCTCGCTGTAACTCTGACGCCAGAGTACCATTGGGATCTCATTCATCGCTGTACATCACTCACAAAGGTGTGTCGTCTCACCTCATTTTGGATCAGGGTAGTGGCCAGAATGAGGAGAAGATTAGAATTGGCAGGAACCGCACCACTCAAAGCAAGAGAGATAGTGACAGCAAACATCTTCTGGACGAAGACAACACAAGCCGTGCTTTTTAAACACAAGTTACAAGTGCTGCAGTCAGGCTCTTTTCTTTCATCCTCTCACCCCTTCAGTAGACTGACAGCTTTCATCGACCAGGAAGGTGTCCTCGGAGTAGGAGGTCTCCTTGGTCAGTCAGCACTCACATGTGAAAAAAAAAACATCCTGCCATTATCCTTCGTCACTATCGACTCTCAACTCTCATTATCGACCAAGCTCACGTGCGGACTCTTCACGGAGACACTCAGCTCACCTTAGCTCAGATACGGCATAACTCATTGAATCGTCGGCGGAAGAGCTCCTGTAAAAACCCACATTTTACATTGCGTTGTGTGTGCTCGGCAGAGAAAAAATTGGACTAAACAATTGATAACGAAAATCAGTTATAAATTAGACTTAAAAGAGAACGACTCTTACATTGACTTTTAAATAGACAACGGAAAGTTACCGTTGCCTATAATAAGTACTTCCTTTTATATAAATTCGCGTTTTCATCGATAACTCGAGATTCATCTCCTTATCGGCAAACGATCCCAAAAATAATAACTTTTTAATATTATACCGAATACCGAATAATCCGATTGCGCGGTACCGGCATATCATTTGGTGGCAGCGCCGGGATCTGCTGAAGTTAAGTGATACGTGATTTACTAGGTCTATAAATATGAAACCGGAATTTTTGTATAGAAAATACACGTTTATTGTATGAAAATGATGAAAAATATTTTATTCAAAGTATTGCTATACATTTTTCCCACCTGTCTGACAATTTGTAGATGCCACGCCAAAAAAACTGTTGCTCTTTTGAGGCAAACCAGTCATCGAGCCATTTTCGTACATTTTCGTAAGAAGTAAAGCGCTGCTCAGCAAGTGCGTGCCCCATCGATGCAAATAAGTAGTAATCGGACGGAGCCAAGTCTGGTGAGTAAGCCGCAGGCGAAAGTATTTCCCAACTAAACGCCTCAATCGTTTCCTTGACCAGTTTTGCTGTGTGTGATGGTGCATTATCATGAAGCAAAATCACATTGTGTTGCCTTTTTTGATATTCTGGTCGTTTTTCACACAGAGCTTGATTTAAATCGATCATTTGTTGTCGGTAGCGTTCAGTATTAACGGTTTCACCATGTTTTAGCAGCTCATAATAGATCACACCCTTCTGATCCCACCAAACGCAGAGCATTGTCTTCCGTCCATAGCAATTTGGCCTTGCAGTCGATGTCGATGGTTCGCCTGGAGTTACCCATGATCTTTTACGCTTAGGATTCTCAAAATATATCCACTTTTCATCGCCAGTCACAATTCGATCGAGAATTGACTTTCTTTTGTACCCGGCGAGCAGCATTTCGCAAGTGGTTTTCCGGTTTTCCTGCCGTCTTTCATTCACTTCATGTGGAACCCATTTTCCTATCTTCTGGATCTTTCCCATGGCTTTCAAACGTATGGAGATGGCTTCTTGTGCCACATTTGATTGATCCACGAGTTGTTGTTGCGTTTGAGCGTCATCCTCATCCAACAATGCTTGCAAAGCATGCTCACCGTAAGCTTCGACAAGCATTCGATGCGATTCTGCAGCAGTTTTCTTCAAATGGTAACAGAAAATCAATGCTGTCCGCAAATCGTAATTTCCAGGCACAAAATTCGACATGTCAACGCTATTACAAACTATGCTGTTGTATGAAACTTATATTGTTGTGAGTTAAAAATCTTTGTCAGAGATGTCAACAAGGAAATGGCGCTAATAACGCAGTTTGACGGTAACTACATTGACAGCTAGGGCCATCTATGGGCAAATTCCGATTTCATATTTATAGACCTGGTATATGGACAAAAAGTGTTTTGGACAAAGTTAAGAGTGACTCTGAAGTGACGACTAGGACCCGTGCAAAAGACGCCAGTGTAGTTTGTGAAAACCCGACTAAGCTAACGCGAAAGCGGGAAGTGTACGTCGGTGCGGTGTGATATCGGTCAACCGTTGAAAGTCTCGATTGACGGTGTTACGTCAATTCGTGGAAAAACGCACAAAGTGTGCAACCGAGTACCCAAAGCGGTAACTTGAGACGAAGCCGTCGCGCAGTCATTGCCGACGCACAGATGACGAGCCCAGGAACCATCAAGAGACGGGTCAACGGTACCAGGAAAGACAACTGGACCAACTTTCGAGGGGAGCTACGAGACAACAGGTCTACAGCACCGAAGGAATAGCACCCAAGGAGCAACGCCATGGAGAGGACAATCTTCCAGATCATCTTTCTGTAACTGGCGGTTACATTACTAGTACATATTGCCGATATAAACCAAAGCCAGTTAGGGCAGATACTTGTAAAAAAAAAATATATATATATATATTTTTTTTTTTTTCGAAATAAATATATCCCACTAGAGATATTTCTTTCGAGATTTTGTGGGTATATTTTAGAGACTTTTTCGCCGCGAAATTAGCATCATGTCGGGATTTAGGGGCATAAAACCGAAACGCAGGGTCAATTCGTTAGAGACTACGAAGCCCGGCGAGGGGATGGAACCTGCAGCGGGCTTAGCTGCAGCCGTCGGGGACATCGTGTACGAAGCGCGCAGAGCATTATCAGAGCATTATCAGGAATTTGGCCGTCGAGACGAATCCCCACAGCCAGGCAGGAGGCCCTCGCACGCCGACTGGACGCTGAGTTCGGCATAAACCCACTCAGGGGTGCGGCGTTTCGCGATAACAGTAGTATCGATAGCGACGACGTGTTTAATATGGCGACTGGCGAAAGAACGCCTGAAAGCGTAATCGGGGACAGGGTCGAGCGGGAAATAGAGAACATGCATACAATATCGCGTAGGATTCCCTGCAGCTACCGGTACGACAGCCCGGTCGGCACCAGCAAGAGTACGCGATCGGTTGGAGGCGGTCGACCGAAGCCAACGCGAATTGGAAAGAGCTCGACGACAGTGCGAAAGGCTGCAGCGCGAGCACGATCGAGGCCAACGTGAACTCGATCGCGAACTCAGGGAAGCTAAAACACCGTCGGCAAGATGGAATTTGGCGGATACGCTAAACGAGGTTGGTGCGGACGAGTACGAGCTCATCCACTCCTTAAGAGAGCAAATTGCCGAGCTCTAGCGACGGTTAGGAGGAGCAGGGATGGAGGACTATCCGACCCTCGCACAGCCCCCGAGACGCACGCGGTTCGAGGAGACGCAGAGGCCCTCGAATATGCTCAGCCTCAGCCTCGGAATAAAAATGGTGAAAACGTTCGACGGCAAGGATTCGAAGGCGTTGCCGCTCTTCTTAAAGTCCTGCGAGACGATATTCCGCAGGGTAGCAGAGGAGGAGCATGACACCCTCCTGGAGTTGATAGTCATGAGTAAGTTAGAGGGCGCGGCAGCAAGGCAACTGCAGCACAAAACCATCAGTACCATGACGCAACTCTGGAGCGAGTTGGAAGCGTTGTACGGACAACGGAAATCCCTGGCCGCGTTGCAAATGGAGTTCAGCTCCCTCCAGCAGGGACAAAACGAGGACATCGCCGCCTACGTGACAAGAACGGAGAGAATTACGGTAGACATCGCCGAAATACTCTGCGAACCGTTGGAAACAGAGGATTAGAAGATCACCGTCGAGAGTGTAACCCTACGAAGCGCACAGGCCAACTTCGAAAACGGCCGGCACGGCCGGGTGCAAGTGCTGGTGCGTGCAAGAAATTACCAATCGCTGCATGACTCTGTGGCAGGGGCCATAGAGATAACCAACATGGTGCAGCCAAAGGGAGGGGTAGATGGAGCACTAAGCCACCCCAGAAGGTCCCCAGGCGCACCATCCTGGCAGGAAGAGAATTGCTTCACCTGCGGGAAAGCTGGACACATAGCACGAGACTGCACCCGGAGATCAGGAATACTGAGCTTGCCGATGCCCAGTGAAAACAAGTCCATACACAACGTAGACATCGTGTGCAATTACTGTCAGAAGAAGGGCCACGTGTGGAAGGACTGCAGAAAGAGGTTGTCGCAAAATAAGAACGAGCCAGCTCAGACGTCACAGCATCACCGACGTCCAAGGGACTCCGGGGGCAAAAGTGAAAGGTCCACAGTCAATGCCGGAACAAGTCGATCAGAGACCGATGCCAGCCTGCTGGGAACAATGAGAATAAACACGCTCACGGCCCAGCAAAAACCCGCGCGCAGAAGGAGGAAAACAACGCAGCAGTTACTGCAAGTAACGCTGCCGGCGTCCAGCGCTACGGCCAGCGACTTTCACATCATCGCACCGTTGGCTGTGACCGGGGTACTCACCCTTAAAGTGGACACCGGGGCCCAGTGCAGTATCCTAAAAGAGGGATGCCTCAAGCCCGAGACCATGGTGAGCAGGTGCTCCGTGGAATTACAGGGTGTGGCAGGCAAAAAATTCACCCCCCTCGGTATAGCAAAAATTGTGCTGGAGACATCGGCGCTAAACGTAGAACATTGGTTCTACATAGTCCTGAATAATGTGCCGCTAGGGGTCAATGGGCTGCTAGGTATGGATTTTATCAAGTATCGCAAGGCCGATATCCGCACGGAGAGACGCTGAAGCTGTACGGGCATTGCATGCCACTGCTGGACGGCACGACGAGGGTATCTCTGCCGCCACGCAGCGAGACAGTCACCTATGCCGCAACAACGAGCAAATTCGTTGGATTGCTCTCAAGAGTAGAGCTCGAGGACGGGGTCATCATGGGTGCCTGCGTTACGCCGCCGCGTGGTAGTAGCTGTGCAATCAGCTTAATAAATACTACCGAGCACGTGGTAGAGGTGCAACGCCCCGTAGTGAAACTCGAGCCGCTCGAGGAAGCGGCAGTAGGTCAAGCGGCCGAGCCGGCCGCTATGGAGGTATGCGCCGTCAGCACGGAGCGAGGGGCCGACCGCCTTGCGCGATTGGCCAAAGAGCTCAACACGGCAAACCTCAACGACGAAGAGCGCAAAGCGCTAAACGAAATCACGTGCGAATACGAAGACGTGTTCCACCTACCAGGGGATAGGCTGCCGTGTACGCCTATGATAGAACATGTGATACCCCTTAAGGATGGGGTGCAGCCCATTAAGGTGCACCCATACAGGCTGCCCGAGACCCACAAGAGAGAAGTGGAGAGGCAGACCTGCGAAATGCTTGCGGAAGGCATTGTCCAACCCTGCCGGAGTCAATAGAACGCGCCGCTGCTGGTTGTAGCGAAGAAACCTGATGCAGCCGGGGTGAGGAAAATACGCGTAGTAGTGGACTTTCGGAAGTTGAACGATGCCACCATCGGAGACTCATACCCACTGCCCAATATCACCGAAATATTGGACTAGCTGGGACGGGCTTGATACTATACGACCTTGGATCTCGCCTCTGGATTTCATAAAATCCCGATGGCGCAACAAGACAAAGAAAAGACCGCATTTTCCACACTACAGGGCCATTTCGAGTACAACCGCATGCCATTCGGACTCAAGAACGCTCCAACGACTTTTCAGAGGTTGATGAACTCCGCGCTGGCTGGACTACAGGGAGTAAAATGCTATGTATACTTGGACGACATAGTAATCCACGGCAAGACCTTCAAGGAGCACAAGGACAGGATGCGAGAGGTACTGCAGCGACTACGGGAAGCCAAATTGGCAGTGAAACCTAGCAAGTGCCAGTTCCTGCGCAAGGAAACGCAGTACCTCGGCCACATCATCTCCGAAGAGGGTGTACGCGCTGTAACGTGGCAAAATATTCAAACGCTACGTCCTCCTCGCACGACGGCTGCCAACACGATCTCGCAGGGCTGTAAGGAATAATCGCTGTACTCTATTTAATTATTTCCGTTTTTTTTTGTATTTCTTTTTCTTAAATGGTACGACCGAGGGACGGAGAGAAAGAGAAAGAAAGAGTACTGCACACACACCTTGACGGCTTCGGGATCCAATCACCCCTTCGTAGGAAAAAAATACAGATATTTTCCATTTCTCGCTGCCCAGAGATACCAGCGTCCGGCTCGACGTTCATTGGCAGCCGATACGCTGCTATCTATCATCTACTTGCAGCAGTCCAGCTGTCTCATGGGGTTCATCGGCCGAACGGAGATACTCTCAGTATTATCTATTGCTAATTTATGCGTCGTCCAGCTGAGGCGCTAGTCGCGGTCATCGAGCGATACCGATTCCCCCAATTGACCGAGTTCGGCTCGCTAAGAGGGGATCATAGTTCACGGGCACGCGTGCCGGCCGGACCTAAGGGCTTTTTCCCGGTTACCGTCGAACGAACAGGACCTAGTAGCGAATAATATATCGTCCCACTCTACCGTTGTTTTCGTCAAAATCGATCACCACCTATCGTGGGTACCAGGGTATATCCTCCGGAACGAAAAGGAGTAAATCGAGGAGAGAATCTTGCGGCTCTACTTTGAGTTTTCCCGGATCTACAAGGAACATCGCTGCAGCATCGCCCCGGTGAGCTCTCTTACTCTCTACGGTCTTTCGTAATTTCTATTGCCGATCTATATAAATGATAAAGTAGAGCCTGGTCGTACCTGCGATTCTGATAGACCACGCACAGAGTTCTATTCGTATCGGGACAGACTGCGTCGAGTAGAGTGTAACATCGAGATCGTTTAGCGGTTAGAGCCAGGAAGAAGTCACCTCGTTCGTTGTTCTTTTTTTGGTTACTGTTCTGTAGTCATTTTGCTATAAGGCCGCGCGCGTGTTGGTACATTATCCTGTGGTCGGATTGTATTTGAGGGATTTGAATGTCATAGGCCGTGTCGCGGACTTTCAGGAATAATGAACACTTATAAATTTATATTATTGTATTCGTCTTATTTTATTTTATCTATCTCTCTTATTATATTGGACATTATTTTATTTCTGCGAATGCATGCAGTGCGTGCTCGGCCGTCGTCCCGTGTTTGTACTTGATCGCGAGGGATTAGTACGGTTCGAAGCGTATCTTGCTATGATAAATAGTTCGTTCGTTGTTTTCGTTGTTACTGTTCTGTAGTCGTGTGCTGTAAAGCCGTGCGTGCGTTAGGCCGTTATCCCGTGTTTGTTTGAATGTGTGAGGGATTTGAACGGGATAGACCGCGTCGCGGATTTTACTAGACAATTGATTTTATATTGACTTGGATTACTTTATTTATTTTTCTTGTGTTGGACATTACTTTATTTTATTTTGTGAGCTTATGCAGTGCGTGCTCGGTCGTCGTCCCATATTTAGAACTTGATCGCGAGGGTTGGTACGGCTCGAGACGTATCTCGCTTTGACTTTTGTGATCCTTTATCTGGAATAAGTTAGGGATTGATATCACGGCTATTTTTAAGTGGGTTATTTAATGAAGGTCTGCCTATTTTATTGGATATAACGGTTATTGATTTATCGTTATTTTGATTCACGATACTTTCCCGATTTTGCTGCCTGCAATGTGATAGTTGAGAGATTCACATCATTAAAGGCTTCGCGTATGTGACCTTCCGACGTCCCGTAGTTATAGATATTGCATGTATGTGGGATTAGTTCGGTGTAGGCCGTATCGCGAGCCGAATTGCGAGGCGACCTGTCAAGTTTTCTTTGCCTGGCCGTGTTTTGGTCGTTTCCCGCAACCGGCTGAATATAGATCGTATATGAGAGAGAGTGAGAGTCGAGACGAATGCCGGGATAAAATATACTGCCAGAATAATTAAGTTGATAAATTGCTAAAGAGTTAATTTTACGGGATATTTTATTTATATTTTTCTTGGTCATTATTTTTGTTGGAGGACTAGTAGTCCTGGTAATTAAATAAACGATCTGCCGAGTGGCATTTGTAAATCCGTACCTGCTATGTTGTTGGTGTTATTTATTTATTTTACCTCCTGATGTCATGTTATTAAGGTTCGGTTCTTGACTTTATTTTATTGTTTATTGAAATTTATCTATTGACTTTATTTTATAGTTGACTTATTTTATCTATTATTATTTATCTGTTTTATTTCCTGACGTCTTTTATTGGTTATTGATTTTAATTGTTTAGATTGATTTTATTTTGTTAACGAATCTTATCGACTAATTTCATGTATGGATTTTATGGACTTCTGACTACCTTGACAGTCCGAACCATCCACTCTGCCTCGAACAGCTGTAGCTAGCATGGGTTGAGTCTAGCCAAACATCTCGATATTTTTCCTTCCGGCGCGTAAGCGCCTGGCGCTCATCTCGAAAGACTAAATTAAAGAAAGGAAAAATAGCTTAGGCCAGCTATAGGTAACGTGGTGCGTTGAGACACAAATTTACGTTGCGGTGCTGATCCAAAGAAGCTGGAAACGGTAAGGGAATTTCCGGTGCCGAGAGACGTGAAAGGAGTATCTTTCCTCGGACTAGCTGGCTACTACCGGAAATTCATTAGAGATTTCTCGAAAACCGCGAAGCTACTTACTGAATTAACACAGAAAGGGGTTAAATTCGAGTGGACCGCAGTAAGAGATGCTGCCTTCGAAGAACTGAAGACAGCACTTCCCACAGCACCAATACTGCAATATCCCGACTTCACGAGGCCGTTTGTTGTAACAACAGATGCCTCAGACAGGGCGCTCGGCGCAATCTTATCACAAGGCAAGATCGGAGACGATTTGCCCATATACTACGCGAGCCGCACCATGTCAA
Source organism: Cylloceria caligata (assembly GCA_963942595.1). Classification (NCBI taxonomy): domain Eukaryota; kingdom Metazoa; phylum Arthropoda; class Insecta; order Hymenoptera; family Ichneumonidae; genus Cylloceria; species Cylloceria caligata. Next base: position 30,480,132 of record OZ012705.1, on the reverse strand, counting down.
AGGCCGAGCTAAATTATACAACAACGGAAAAAGAGCTACTCGCCATAGTTTGGGCTCTCGTCAAATTTCGACCATGTATTTATGGTACACGTTTCACGGTAGTGACGGACCACCAACCGCTCACCTGGCTGTTCGGAGTAAAGGACCCAGGTTCGAGACTAATGCGTTGGAAAATAGAACTGGCGGAACATGAGTTTAACGTCGAATATAAGGCAGGAAAGCGTAATACGAATGCAGATGCGCTCAGCCGTATATTCCTCACTACGAGGGCCCAAGCGAGAGTTAAGAACGAAGTCCGTGAGTCGGAAGAGGACAGCACGACGGGGCAACTCGGCACAGCGAATGACCGCCCAAAGCGGAGGACCGAAGATACCCTTTATATACACGCGAACCGCCTGAAGCTCTTTATAGAGCACTGAAAACTAAATAAACACTAAATAAATGCGGGAAGGGAGCTCCACGGAGCGCAAGGAAGGAACTCCAATGAATAACGATGATTGAAAGTAAAACAATGTATTAGAAAATTTCGATGGTGTACGCAGTACCGTAGAAAAAAAACATACAATTTTTAAAGGTTATCAAGGCGTACCCCACACCTGGGGCAGGAGGTCAGGGGACCCTCCCGGAACAGTCGACTAAGGCCTATAAAATCCGGGAAAGGCTCCACATCATCGCCGACCCAGGGCCCTAGGCCCCATAGACATTCGACCACCCGGCGACAACTCTGCCGGCGGCTACGGATGGCCAACGCCGCTAAGACCGCGTCCGAGCGGCTGCGTCGGTCTCGCCTCTGTACTATCAGATCTTTCTAAAAAAGAAAAGGGAAATTTATAAAAAATTGTATTAACTTGAAAATTCAAAGGAACAAAAGAAAACACTTACCGAGAAAGCAAGTGCCTCGGGGGTTAAATCTTCCCCCCTGATTACGACACCTCCATAAAATCCAGATTTGAAAAAAATTACAGCCGACATCGTTGCAGGTTGAATAAAGATTGAGCAAAGAAGCTCCCGCGAGACGGAACCCGCGAGACCGCAAGAAAAAGAGGGGGAATTAACAAAGTATGCATTCTCACGTTTTTTCTTCCCACCTCATTGCAGGTTGATCGCAGCAAAAGGTGGACTAACCGTAGCCACGCAGAATCCACCAGACTACGTCGTCAGCGCTTTTACCAGTACTCCGGGCATCTACTACGAAGACATAGGAAGCCTCAAGATAATCCAATCGACGTAGCGGTTGATTATCAGGCTGGACCTCGCCGCTCTAATGCACCGAGAAGCGGAGATCAGCAAAAGTCTACAACGTCTCATAGAGCTGTGCGAAGGCGAAACTCGTGTCAATAATATATGCCCCGTCATCAGCGATTCCGTTCTAAGAATGAAGAGAAGGATAGAGATGGGGGTATTGACCATATTCGACCTCCTCGGGACGAACCCCGTCAGAGAGCGCAGAGGATTGGTAGACGGCCTTGGAAGTATAATCAAGGCCATCACGGGAAACATGGACGCCGCCGACGCACGGGAGCTCCATGAAGAGATAACGTACCTTAAGACGTTCCACCAGACCCTGAAGGAAGGGCTGAAAAATCAAATCCAGGTCATAAAAACCACGCTCAGCCTATTTAATGAAAGCGCGCATCACATACAGGCTAACGAACAGACTCTGCTGGCCTGAATGCAGCATATAAACCGCACGCTCAACAGCGACATATACTACGTAAAGAGACGCCAACTCTTAGACGAAACGCTCAACGCGATAAGTATTGCGGTCGAAGCATTACTTAGCGACGTACAGGAGCTAGTGTGGCTAGTGGACGATATAGCTAGCGGTAAGGCCAGAGCAACACCCCTGCCGCCACACACACTCGTCAAGCACCTCGTCGAAGCACTACCACACCTACCGTCAGGCAGTAGTTTCCCGGTCGCAATAGCACACGACCAAGTGTCAACACTTATGCGACTGGCAGATACCAGGGCCTACAGCGAAGGCAACGCGGTAGTGCTCGTGCTGGATATACCGCTGATCGGGCAATAACGGAATAGTATACAAAAAGTATATCCTATACCCATGCGAGCGGACAACGGCAGGCACTACTACATCGACACGACTGAGAATCACATAGTCATAGATATCGAAAATCGCAGATACCTAAGGATGACAACCGACGACGTAAAAAATTGCAAGGTACTGGATAAATCACACATTTGCCCTCCAACACACCCTACAATTCCGGTTACGAACGACGCACCCTGCGAAGTCCTAATCTACGCAAAAATGAACACCGATAACGGCGGAAATTGCGCAAAAAGGGTTATCGAAATAACCCATCCCCTAATCGTCCCAATGCAACAGCAAGGGCGATGGCTATACGTCGCGCCAACCCCCGAACCCGTAGGACAAATTGTGGAAAAAATCCGACTCAGCACTAAATACTGAGCAACTGAGGAATACTGGCATTGGTAGGCATAAGTGTAGTAACCGCCTGAGATTTCAGTATCAGAACCATCGGGCAAACGTCGCAGGTCATCCGAAAAAACTACCTTCCGTCGTTCAATTTAAAATTAACGGAAATTGAAGCTCAGACGCCCCCTACGCAGACCGAGAGGACAATTCCACTACAGAGCGTTCTGCGAGACCCAGAAGAGCTTCAAAAGCTCGGAGCTCGAGCCGACCAAATCATGGACAACCTCAATACTGACGGAGACGGGATGCAACACATCGACAATCTGAGTTTCTACTCACTGAGTGCAGTAGCACCAATAGCCTTGGTTGGCTATGTTCTGTTTAAATGTTATAGGTACCAACGAAACCGAACACCAACAAGGACAAGAGAGGCAACGATCCCGGCAGCAGCCGAGGTAAACATCAACCTCGAGCAGCTCGGACGACGACAGCCAGAGGAGCAACTGCGATCCGAGCTGGCCAGAGTATGCACCCGTCCCCCCAACCGAGAACGACTCGCTCGGCAAGAAAGACGATAAAAATCAAAAGAGAAAACATCATCGTTAACAAATGAAAAAATGAAAAAATTTATTGTATTGTTATATAACATCAAACTGTAAAATTGTATCAAATTGTAAGAGGAAATACGAGAAACCAATCGAAGAAAAAAATTTTTAGAGAAAAAATGTTTCCTCTTAAGGGGGGAGGGATGTTGTGCCGCGGAATATTCCACTTCGTATTTCGTATATTCGGGAATATTCCATAGCAAAGAAACATTGGAATTCGTTCAAGACAGGAAACGAAGTCCAATGCCCGATCGTACGATCGACACCAAGAACGCCGACGCAGCATGAGGCGACTCGCTTGGCGTTCGACGACAGGCTAACGCTAAAATTGCGAATTGAGGGATTTTCGTTAACACAGTTAACAACTGCTTTACGAAAATCAGTTATAAATTAGACTCAAAAGAGAATGGGTTGGTTTCTCGTCAAATACTCGGAACAACATTTTGTACACTCTTACATTGACTTTTAAATAGACAACGGAAAGTTACCGTTGCCTATAATAAGTACTTCCTTTTATATAAATTCGCGTTTTCATCGAAAACTCGAGATTCATATCCTTATCAGCAAACGATCCCAAAAATAATAAATTTTTAATATTATACCGAATACCGAATAATCCAATTACGCGGTACCGGCATAACAATCTGTATGTGGATGCTTTTCAAACGTTGTTTTCGGGAACAGGAATACATTTCTTGTACGATGGTAATTCGATCGATCGCGATAATTATTGCGATGGATACTGTCTGTTTGCTTTTGATTTGACACGCGATCTTTCGGCGAACAGCAATTCACATTGCAATTTAATACAGCACGGTATTGTGAGAATAGAGGTACGATTTGAAAATGTGCTTACTTCAATGGTAAATTGTGTAGTCTACGTGCAATTTGATAATGTCTTTGAAATCGATACCGCTCGGCAGGTAATGGTGGATTTTACCGGATAAGCGAAAAATGTGCTGATGTCAGAATAAAATTGTTTCGTGTTAAGAGACGTAAAAGCGTCTCTGTGAGTAACTAACCAGTCGAACTTAAGCAACTGTACAGATTAGACGTGAAAATGGATATCGTCGTGGATATACAGGGAATGCGTGGTAAAGACTCGGCATTTATTCCGAAACAAATTGCCGTGGTAGCAGTGGATAGACCGTACTCTGCCCATTGGATCGTCGCACTACCATGTCACTTTGCCGAATTACCGCAGCATTCGAGAAGCCAGAATAATTTTCTCTGGAAATATTTTCATGGTCTTGAATGGTACGAGGGTGATAGGTGCTGTAAACAAGTATACGCTAACTTGCCCAACATTTCGCGAAAATCAAGACGTATCTATAGACGCGGTCACGAGTCGTATGATTTCCAACTTAGAGGATGAGGAGGGCGCCCTATAGTACACATTCATGCCGAAATCTTTGCAAAAATGCTTCAGACACGCTATGATAAACTGTAACGGTATTTCACGTTATCATTTCCCTTGAAGGGTTTTAGTTCGGATTCGAGCAGAGAGGAAATTAATTCAGACTTCAGTATTGGGTAAAAGTAGGGTTAAAATTTCTTTGACAATTATTCTTATTTATACAGAAAAATATTGATTATTAATATTACTTAATTAGAATCCTCTTCTTTGTTAATCCTGAGGATTATGCATTGTACAAAAACTAGACCCGGGCTCACGCACGCTTATATAATCGTGTCCGCAAAAATAGGAGTTTTTATATGAATTTTATGAAAATATTTCCCTAAATGGTATAGCAGTTTCTATATTTTATACGCAAGGCATGAGAGAGTGTTTAGCCTACCGGGTTTGCCATCTATGTTGGCTCTGTTATTACTCCTTGCCTTTGGAGCGCGCCTATCTTATATCTATATCTATGGGATCGTGGTGGGGACGAAGCTCGCGCTTTAGCTCTCGTAACTATACTACTTATTCGCTGCCCCCGTTGTTGCTACGGTGGAGGCGTCAGTGAGATGCATTTTTGGTGCATCGGGGCATTGAAACGACGGCAGGAGCGTCCCTATCTAATTTTTAAAGGGGAGTCCTATTGATTTATTATATATTTTTATGATACCATTGTTTTTTCTTTTTTATATTTGTGATCTCTTGGTGACTCGGATGTCGGACGGCTTGAAGATGTGTTTCTAGGCGGGCCCGGTGGTTGGAATGTGCGTCTTCGTAGGCTTCAGAAGTATTTGGGCCTGGTCGTCGGAGTGGTGCTGTTGGTATGCTCCTCCTTTGGTTGGCTCCGTGGTTCTTCTTTGGCTGGTTAGCAGGTCTTCCTTCTATTCGCTGGCTGGTCCTTGATGTCTGGTTGGAATCTGTGAACAAAATGCTTCCTGATCGTCGCATTTCGCGTTCTTTTATACTGGCTTTTCCCAGTCTTCTTCCATGTTCTCGGTATATCTATATTTGGTAGTCGTCCTGTAGCCCATCTCCTGTAGACCATTTCTTGTTAATTCCATATTTCTGATGATCGTATTTAACGTATCCCTTGTGAATTTCTTTTCGTACATATTTCGATACTATAGTACTTCGAGTGATTGCTGTTGGTTTTCCTGGAATTTCTGTTTTTCGTAGTGTTGGTTGTATGTACTACAGGTCCCTCTGGCTGTATGTACGAAGCGTACTACGGTTTGCTACTCTATGTATATATTTTATTGTGTGTGATCCTGATGCTTCGCTGTGTGTGTGTGTCGTGTTCTGGTATTGTGTATATGAGACCTACTTGTCGGCTCAAAACGATACAACGTCTTCGCATTGTGCAATGCGCCAGGCTCTCCAAACAAAAAATTGGCTTCACGAGCACTTGTTTAATGAAGAATCATAGATGGATGTTTGGTCGGCAGACGAAGAGGAAGAGAATAAGAAAGAGGAGAAATCTTCACCGTGTAGTCGTGACACGATCGACGATGCTGTGAAATGAATTTTGCATATATACAGGGTGGGCCATTTTAATCTATGCACCCAATTTTCTTTGTACCTAAGACAGATACGGAAAAATGGTTCAGACAAAAGTTGTTCAAGATAATGGGGGTCACCTATCTGTGTAACTAGCTTTGACCTTGAGACTACTTGTCAAGATTATTTGAAGGTCAGAGTGGTTTTTTTAAATAGGAACCCCTATTTTTGACACCGGATTCGAAAAGAGCGAAAAATTTTACGTCTGAAATAATATTTTGAAGTTTTTTTTCGTGACCTTGAGAAGGTCAATTTAAGGTCAAATGCTAAATAACTGCCTGGTAGCTGTTTATTCAGCTGTTTGAATTTTCTAGCGGAATAAACGTTGTGAAGGTATCTTTATAAGAAAGATCGAACTGGAATGTGACAACAACCTCAACAATTTTTCATTTTTTCTTGATTCGATATCAAAAACAAAGTTTCCCGTTAATAAAACCACTCTTCTTTAAATGACCTTGAAAAATGACGTCAAGGTCAACATTGTTGAGGTTGTTCAGCGCGAAAAACATGATAGACCGAATTAACATCTGCGATGCGCTGCTGAAACGCAATGAAATCGAGCCATTTCTAAAAAGTGTCATAACCGGGGATGAAAAATGGATCACGTACGACAATCGGAAACGTCAAAAATCGTGGACGAGAGATGGTGAGCCGTCACAAGCGTTCGCGAAACCAGGATTGACGGCGAAAAAGGTGATGATGTGTGTGTGATGGGACTGGAAGGGAATTGTCCACTATGAGCTACCTCTAATTGGTCAGACGATTGATGCTCAACTCTACTGTGGACAACTAGAGAGATTACGCCAAGCAATTGAAAGAAAACGGCCCGAATTGATTAATAGGAAAGGTGTTGTCTTCTATCATGACAACGCCCGACCACACACATCTTTGATGACCCGTCAAAAATTGCGAGAGCTTGGTTGGGAAGTTTTGATGCATCCATCGTATAGTCCAGACATAGCACCCTCTGACTATTACTTATTCCGATCTCTGCAGAACTCTATCCATGGAATTAAGCTGCTTTGAATAGAAGCCTGTGAAAATCACTTGATTCGGTTTTTCAACCAGAAACCACAGAAGTTCTTCACCGATGGCAACATGGCTCTACCCGAAAAATGACGAAACATTGTCGACAATAATGGAGCATATTTGGTTTAAATAAATTCATTTTCAGACTATAAGAAAACCAGTTGAATTTTACTAAAAATACGCCACGAACTTTTTCCCAGACCCAATATATTGATGGGTGTGCTGAGAGGAGCAGCTTCAAATTTGAGAATTCGTGTGCGGGGGCGTCGTGCGTCATTGCTCGGCATCAAAGGCCTGTACGCGGGGAGATCATCGACGTGGAAGATGACGGGTGCGACGAGGTGCTGCTTGTCGATTTCGAGTAATCGATATACGTCGATTAGCAGCAGCTATTTCACTCCGAGTCGCCGATTAGCACACTACCTGTGTTCCTTGTGAAGTGTGTGGTATTCAACCTCGAGCATGCCATTGACGAGGCCGGATATCAAGACCTGATCGAGGAAACGTACGGTAGCGATACGCTAATCGGTGTACGGATGCCTATCCCTGACGGTGCCCACGCTCCATGAGTGCGGATAATTCGCATTACTCGGCCACTGAGCTGCGGATGCTGATGTGTCGGTGAGTGAGTGAGTGAGAGAGAGAGAGAGAGAGAGAGAGAGAGAGAGAGAGAGAGAGAGAGAGAGAGAGCGTGCGTGCGTGCGAGCGTGTGTGTGTATGTGTGCGCGTGCGTATTTGTATGTGCTATGGAGTAACTATTGTGTCCGTGACCCTGCAGAGCCGTCGTAGATGCCACCAACATAAGGGTGAGTTACAAATTTTATTCCAAGTATATGTACACCTTTGCTCTACCCTGCTCTTATCTCTACTCTTCCTTGTTCGCCAGGGTATCCATACCACCTCACTTTACCATCTCCACGTTACCGACACTGATTAAGCAGAGTATGTAGCGCGGCGGTAGAAAAGTGGGGTAGTGGGGGTAGCCGCGCGGTGGGAGAAGGAGTGGGGATTGGAGTGGGATGGAGCAAAGGTGTACACATACTACTGTCCTATGATTATACAAGGCCGACCGGTATATCTAACGAACATACCAAGGAACGCCCCGTATGAGAACAAGCACAGGCAGTAGGAACCTAACGGGCCCCACCCCTTGTAAAATCATATAGACACACGCGCAGTCACCCAATACACGAATGGAATGTAGAGCTCCACACAGGCAATATCCTTTACACATACAAATAATAAATTAAGATCTAAAGATTACTGGAAATAAATCCGCATATGTAATTATAAATCGCGTACAAGCAAAACGCGAGAACCCAAGTAGAAAAATTGAGTGTTAAGCTCCGTATATGCGATATCTCATCGTCATACGAATAATAGCGTCATAACCCGAAATACCGGAAATAAATCCACATATGTAATTATAAATCGCGTATGAGCAAAACGCGAGAACCCAAGTAGATAAATTGAGTACTCTGCTCATTGGATCGTCGCACCGCCGTGTCACTTTGCCGAATTACCACAGCATTCGAGAAGCCAGAAAAATTTTCTCTCAAAATATTTTCACGGTCTGGAATGGTACGAGGGCGATGTAAGCTGTAAACAAGCATACGCTAACTTGCGTGAAATTTCGCGAAAATCAAGACGTATCTATACTCGCGGTCACGAGAAGGCTACACTTCTTTGCGATATCACGAGTCGTGAAATTTCTAACCTGAAGGATGAGGAGGGCGCCCCATCGTACACATTTATGCCAAAATCTTTGCGAAAATGCTTCAGACACGCTATGATAAACGATACAGCGTCTTCGCATTGTGCAATGGGCCAGGCTTTCCAAATAAAAAAGAGAATAAGAAAGAGGAGAAATTTTCATCATGTAGTCGTGACACGATCGACGATGCTGTGAAATAAATTTTGCATGTATATACGTCTTTCAAAGCGTATCGGTCATCATTTAATCATTGACTATGTGTTCAGCATGAACACTAGACAAATCTACGAGAGTCTGCAGTATCTACTACTTCCAACCGTTGGTGTATACCCGGCTTACAGAATTCCTCGTGTATGGTCGTTACCTGCCGGACTCGTAGTTAACACGGATAACCACGACGAACCTGGAGAGCATTGGATCGCCATGTACGTTAACCATCATGGAAAGGGAATGTACTTTGATAGCTACGGGCTACCACCGATTATACCGCAACATCTCGCACGACTACGAAGAAACTGCAAGTTCTATCGGTACGGCCTCAAACAGCTACAGAGTAATACGTCGGATGTGTGTGGACAATTTTGCATCGTATTCCTACATCTTATGTCGTGCGTCTTCACCATGTCGCGATTTAATAATCTCTTTAGCGATAATGTAACGAAAAACGACAGATTAGTGCGTGAATATTACAATGCTTTTGCCTCTCGACGATCAGACAGTGATAAAAATAAATTGAACGGCGGAGGAGTCTCCGAGCGAAGATTACCGTGTTTGCAGGAATGTTGCATACGACGGTAAATATCTGTAAAGTGATTTAAATATAATATTGATTAATTAAAAACAAATACATCCGTTTACTGTGTCTCTTATTTTATAATTATATATAAATTATAATCGAGGTCTCTCACGGTACGGTATCATATTCTGCGTCTTTTACTGCAGAGCATTCGCTTCACGAGAAGCACAGCGCAAAGCGGTACGCACGTGCAAAACCGCTGACATTGCATTCAAAGCGCTGCACGGCTAGTTATGATTCAGAGGGGCGTTTGTTATCTTCAAACGCTGTGATCACCGCCAGCATCATCCGGAGCATTCAGTCTGTCTTTGGCAGTGCACAACGACGGTATAAATAAAACTCAAAATGTATCCCCGATATGTAGATGGCGAACTACCCGAAGCTTTTGTGTATCGTGTAATATGTGATAGTAGTGACAATACAGTGTGTCTGCGGACGGAAAAAATGTGCGTAGGATTATCCGAGTTAGAGGACGAATTGGAGACATTATATATTGGTGGACTTGCCGAGAGGAGTATATTTAAATTTGAAGACTTGAACGTTGGTGCGGCTTGTGTGGTTGTGCGGCATCAAAGGGCTATGCGCGGTGAGATCATCGACATGGACGATGACGGGTGCTGCGAGGTGCTGCTTGTCGATATCGATGAATCGATATACGTCGATTGGCAGCAACTATTTCACCCCGAGCCGCCGATTAGTGTGTTACTGGCGTTGCTTGTGAAGTGTACAGTATTCGGCCTTGATCATTTAATTGACGAGGACGGATATCTAGATCAGATCGATGGACCGCTCGGTAATGATACGCTGATCGGGATACGCATGCGTACCCTTGACGGTGCCCGCGCTCCATGGGTGCGGGTCATTCGCTTTACCCGGGCGCGTAGCTGTGGTTTTTGAGTGAGTGAGTGAGTGAGTGAGTGAATGAGTGAGTGAGAGAGAGAGTGCGTGTGGTGCGTATGTGTGTGCCATGGAATATTGGAATAAATATGGTGCCCGTCACCCTGGAGAGTCGTCGCAGATGCCGCCAACACAAGGGTGAGTTAAAAATGTTATTCCAAGTATGTGTACACCTTTGCTCCATCCTGCTCTTATCTCTACTCTTTCTTGTTCACCAAGGTACCCACACCACCTCACTTTACCATCTCCACGTTACCGACACTGGTCAAGTAGGGTGGGTAGCGCGGCGGTAGAAAAGTGGGGTGGTGGGGGTAGCCGCGCGGTGGGAGAAGGAGTGGGATGGAGCAAAGGTATACATACTACTAACGTATTCAAAAATAGTATTAAACAAATTTAATGTTACTTAGACAGTTTCTCAAGCTTAAAACCATTGTTTGAAAAAGGTGTCATAGGAAGGCTCAAGTAATGATTTATGATCCGAAAATCCGTATGTGGAAAAAAGATAGGGCTAAAAATTTGACACATATTTTTCGCTTGCCCAGATTTTCTGATAAGTCTGATTTGTGGGACTCACAACATGTCATATTCAAGCAGTGAATCCTCCTCTTTTACGTGTCTCATAAAATATGGGTTCGAGAAAAATGTGGTTAATGTTTTCTGGTGAACTATCGGTATCGAGTCTTCCCAGGAATGACAAAAGATTCGTCTCACACTACTCGTGTGTGAGAGAGACAGTGCCATAGGGATCACGCGAGTGCGAGAGAGAGCAAAACAAATACCCCAGGGTTCATCGTGGCTTTACGCCTGTCGTTATCCGGCAACTGATATTTTCCGATAAAAACACACCACTGCATATATTTACCTTCAAAGTTTCGTACTATAGCTTTATCGATACCCCATCGGCGAAGTCGTTCTGATAACTCGTTGCTATTTATTGCACTTGCATTTCAAGCAATAATATATCGTTGCGAAGCGTACGGTCCGTTGGAGTGGCAGCTTTGTTTCACAAGGTCACACGCTGCACGTTGGCACGTCGAACGTACGCGACTAAATCGTAAACAAGGCGTTTCATGCTTCTGATCGTACGCATACAAGAGCGCGTTTGGGGAAGCACGGCGCCGTCTCTCTCTCTCTCTCCCTATGTTGAATTAAATTATTGACATTTCATCCCATAGATGACATGTAATATCAATATCACATTTCATTTTAATTAAATCTGATTACATCTCATACAACTATTATGCCATTTAGATGTACTCTATTGAACAGTAGTCGAATGGCGTAGTTAGTAGCGTGAGCGTGTTAGGTAGTTAGCTAAGTAGGTAGGTCATAGTGTTGTACGCCAACACGTCAATCAACATAGACCCACATTGTACGTTCCACACGTCACTCAACATAAACCCACTCGTATAGGAATATGATGCGATCAATATATACCGTACGGCAGACACACAACACCAACCGATACTCACCGATATGTACGCCAAGCGTCATGCAATAGACCCACTCGTATACCTATATCATGCGATCGATATTTGCACTACTTAACCCACTCCGAGCTTCCCTCAACCTACTTATGTATCCCATAGTACTAAGAGTCCGCCGCGAGATGGCTACCTGTTTCTCGCAAGCCTTACGGTCTTCTACTGTAAATATAAAGCGCTCGGCCGCGACTGGAATTGAGTCGATTCCGCGGAATAAACCCATTCCGATCATTTGCCATCCACCGACTGCCTCATTTACCAGGCTCCTACCTACACCTCCCATCGCCCTCCGCACTTACTCTTCGTGGTAGCTGTTGGTTCGCGTTTCCTGCTCCACCCTTCTCTTCTTCTTCGTGGTAACTGTTGGCAGTGATGCCAGCCAGCGAGGTAGAGGTATTTTCTTACTGTCCACATCACGCTGTCCGTGCTAGGCGCGACAGGGCAAGGCTTGCGCTGCACGTAACAAATCTCGTCTCGATTGCGCTTTACGTTGTCTCGCCCACCCACTTCACAGCAGTCACCGCGTGAGCTTTTATGAGATGAATTATGAAATATTATTTCATAAATAGATATAAATAGTATACAATATTGTATAAATAAATAGATAATGAAATTAAAGTAATATATAGAAGGCTCACTAATTTTGCAGCTATCAACAAGCTATTACAATCACTTCACTTTCACTTTTTGAGAATACATTGTCGTGACACAAAAACCAAGGTCTACACTTTTTGATTCGTCTGATCCTGCTAGACGCATACTGTAACGGTAACTTTTTATCGTTAACATGAATTTTTATTTATCGTGGAAATTCGGGCTCGAACACAGGACTAATTAATGTTAGACTTCGAGGTGAGTGAGAATAGGGTTTATTAACAAAAGAAATTATTTCATAACAAGTTATTCAACAGTTTCCGGTCTCTAATATCTAGAATGGTGCATCCAAATTTGGTAATTCCGGCGATTATTTTAACATTCTTTCGTTTTATTCCTGTTCAAATTCTCGGTATTCTCGGGCTCGAAACTCTGTTACTTGTCAATGCGTTAGTATTGACCCAGTAACTGCAAACCTGCACACATACAGCCACTCGCTTCGGACTCACTCCTTGACAGAATGTATCAACTCTATTTACAATGCTTTAAAATCCACACTATTTAATTTTTATTTCTTAAGCACTACTAGCTTAATTCGATGCACTGAATTTCCTATGCCTAAATTAATCCACTTAATTCTATTCGTCTTACACCTACCTACTTCTAGATCGATTTCACTTCAAATCTATCGTCCGATTATTTCTTCCTAATTCATTAATATCTCTCCTGTCTGACTCTCCTTCTTCAAACCTTGTTAAAACCGACTAAATTTATTTTCCTAATTCCGGAACCACGGATTTCCGGGGACGGAATTTTCATTTGATCTTTTAACTTTTTTTTAATTCCAAAATCTATTCTTCGTATTTTCACTACAGTGACTTGTTCAAAATGTATTCGTTTGGAAAACTTGTACTACCAAGGGAGCCTTCCCTGCGGTGCAGGCTCTTTTATAGACTCCTCCCCACCCTGGTCCCCTCTACGTCATTAGTGGCTTGGATTTAAAAATTTGCCAACTTCGAACGATTAAGCGAGTTACCGTTGTCATGCCCCCCCTGTCTCTCCCTTGTCGCCGAGCAAGGCCAGCTGGTCGCTGACCTGCTGTTTTCGTCGACAAGCGAATTCCAGAGGCGTGATGTCATTAGTTTTTACGCTAGGTCCGGGTTCGGTGGTTTAGCGTCCGCTGTACTCGTCGCTTCGCAATACACTATCGGGCTCTCATAGCCGTTCGATATAGAAAAATAGGATAACAGTCGTAATGTTAGATAATCAGCTGGCGCACGGCGATCGATATTCGCCGTGCGTCGACCTGTTGCTGTGCTCGAGTACGCAGCGTTCGGTTGGGCGGAGATAGCCGAGGCAGGGCTTCGCGGAGCCGAGGTTGTGCCTCGTAGGCATGCCGCGTTGAGCGAGAGGATGTCTCTCTCGCTTGACTTTGGTTTCGCTCACCGGCTATCTCTCTTAATTGACCTCAGCGCCCAACGACGCTTTCATATTCCACAGCCATGTTGAATATTTCGGCACTTTCGTGAAAACCCGCACGGGACAGCGCACGCATTTTGCAAGGCTCGGATTCTTTCACATCTCTGAACCGGATTATCTCAACCTTCGTTTGCTCACCAGGACTCAAAACTCAGGTAAGAGTACACCGTTACAATTTAACGTAATTCAATGACGGTGAGGAGTGAAATACACATCGGTACATCCTCATATAGGTCTCACACTGTGGCGTGCTCTGCAGCGCGGGCTGCACCACGTTTTCACTCAATTATTAGCATGCTCGATTAATGTAATTGCGTGTGTTTTACCAATTCACTGCACTTTCTCCCAATTAAACTTGCTGGGAAAGTCTTGTGAATTCAGTCTAATCATTTGTGCATCCTCAAGTTCACACTTCAGTGCTCTGCAGCGTAGACAGCATCACACAGCCTGTCATAATTGAATTCCAAGTAATTGTCAGAATTAGCACACACTCTCTTCAAATTCTATTTCACCATCACATTGAGTATTTGCTGACAGGCAGTAAATTCGTCTACGCACTCATCTATTTCATTGCGTGGCAGGCTCCGCAGCGCTGGCTGCACTGCGTACACCGCTCTCAATAAATACAGCACACAATCAATATAATTGTGTGCTACTCAAGTAATTCACAAAGACTGCACACAATTAATGCAATTTTCAATTTCATTTTCAATTTATTGTGTATTTGTTCATATTCTTTATATTTTCAAAATATCTTATCTTTTGTAATTGACATGCGGAAAGTATAATAAACCGCTTTCTCAAAATATCATCTACGAGTCTGGTTTATTGCCACCCTGTCTTGAGTGAACTCTCATATTTTTCCAATATATTCGCAGGTTCGTTCCAACAACATCTTCCGGACGGATTCTCAAACACGTAATTATATTACAATACGCAACAATATTTGAACTGTGATTACATCATTAACGCATGTACACTGAGAAAACAATTTACTTAATGTTAACAAATCTAGAGTTGGATATGGTAAAATAAATGTTTAGTTATCATTGCCAAATTTTAGTTCGGCTAAATAATATTGGTTTGGGTCAAATAAAGCTAGAAAATATTTGATAACAATTAAAAAATCTTCTTTGGCCCGACTTTAATTTAGCTATAATAATTAAGCATCGCTATATCCAACTCAAGATTTGTTGATATTAAATAAATTCTTTTCTCAGTGTACACTTCCATCACGGGTGAGGGTGCTGTTACAGTACTGGAAGCTCTTTCCCCCCGAAACAGAATCTATACAATGACAGGCTATATACTGCCATAAAGCAGTTATGCGTTGATGTGGAAAATGCACATGATTGACGATATTAACGTCAGCACGGATAAGTGGTATTAATAGTGCAATATCGAATACCAGAGAAGCTGGATAACGCAGTAGTAGCGTTCCAGACAGACAATGCGAAAATAGCAGGTTCGAATCTCGAGCTAGTCAATTCGTGATTTTTTTTTTCTCGCGACGATTCTCTTTTGAAAAGTGAATTGTTGCGATAAAAAGACAAAATCGAAAAATTTTGTTATATGACCTACTGAGTATCCATGTCATTAACATTACAACATTTATTTTCCCGACTCTTATTGAAAAACCGCTACAATGTCATGAATTTCTTACAAATACTAATAAAAAACACATAAAAAGATCGACAATTTCAATAATTAATGAAAGGAAACATTTTATTCATCGATTAAAAGTACACAGAAATAAGAGTACAGCTAATAATTGTATTAATTTATTTTGTACTTTGAACGTTTGAACAGCGCCCAACGTAGTGAGTGACGTCCGCGCTGCCTGACCGTTGATTGGTCGGTGCACCGGGTGCGCGCGCGGCGGACGCTAAATCAGACCCACTGGAAAGGGTACCTAACGACCTTGATGGGAGAACAAATTCCCACACCTGGCATCACTGGCCCTGCTGTCGTAACAAAGATTCTTCTCCCCGTGTAGCCCAATCTTGATACAGAGTAAATGCACTGTATTGCACTGTATATGGTTGGGTTATATACAACCGAGAACTGCTGCGTGTGTGTGTGAGATCAACGAGCCAACATGAGTGTAACAGCGCTGTTGTCGCGCTATCCCCGCTCTATTGTAGCGCTGTAGCTGCATTGTTTCAAGTGTTTCCTCTCTACTGTTTAGAAGACTCGAGACTCAAGGCGATGGGCGCTGTCACACAATGCTCCAGGCGTATATGGCGGAGAATCTGAGCAATTTTTGTTTTCTCATAGAGGAAGTCTTATTTTCGTGAGTTTTTTTCGAGATTTTGATGTCATGGTCCTTATAAACTGCCAAAATATCGAGTTTCGATATTTAGAAAAAAAAATTCGCCCGTGTTTGCGTGTGTGTGTGAAGAGCTTGGATAATTGAAATGGTTATGTATCGAGAACGCATGGAGAGAAAACCCATTGTTACACCAGCAGGGCGCCTCCTAACGCAGCTAATTTGGTATGTTAACATAGTGACAGCATTTGTCGCTGTAACAAAAATTATTTGCCGCCGTCTGATTTGCTATCGCAGCATTCATTCATTTGCTTCACTAGCAAAAAAAACCGTATGTGAATGTAGCAAATCGTTTGCTACACAGGTTGATGCGGGAATGAATGTAATTTGTTGCAGCAACAAAGGATGCTTGTCTACAGGAGGCATAATAAAATGACAAATAAAAATATTGGTGACATTAAAAGTAAACCAAAAATATGTTTTTCCGACTCAGGAATTAGTTTTTTTAGATATATTTCGTCATCAACAATTGTTGGGTGATGGTTTCCGCCAAGAAAATTTCCTGCCTATACCGGGATTTGAACCTATGACCTACCTACCTAGCTAACTACCTAACACGCTGACGCTACTAACTACGCCATTCGACTACTGTTCAATAGAGTAGATCTAAATAGCATAATATCAGAGCGATTTGAAAAGTTTCCGGCCTCATCGACATAAAGTAACTGTAGAAAAAAAATGTCTTTCCCCGTCCGATAGATGCCCTTGACATATATAAACTGTAAAAATTTCAAGTAATTCTGATCATTACATCGTGTTTGAGATAGCTTTAGCTTTCTGCTACGTGTTGCTGGACTGCGCACTGCAGACTAGCGAGAGCAACTGCTTGCTGTTGGTGCTTAGCGGCAGCACCTCACGGGAGCAGTAAATTCGCACTGAGTCAGCGTGCCAAGCAACAGGTCGCTGCGCGCACGCGCTCTTCGACGGCTTGGCGAGACAACGGCTGCTTTGTATAACGTAGCCATCTTGCGTTTTGCTCTTGCACGGCTTTGACCGTTTTCGTGACTCGTGTGCTCACATCATAGTTCTGTGCATCGTAATAATTCTCATCGTTCCACTCTGCCGACCTACAGTCACTACAAAACTCATCCAGCATATCAGCATTGATATATTGACGTCAGCCTACTGGTACATCAACATATTGTCTCATCGTGTCGTGCACCCGGCTTCCGTTTCTCCGCGTGGCCCGTTCGCGACAGCACATCTCATCACTTACACCGATTAATATAATCGTGTGTGATAACAAGCTCACCTCACTTTATTCTATCTTTTTCTGTGCTCATTTTAATACATTATTTCCCACATTTTACTTATTTTATGTGTATATTTTCGTCCACGGCATCTGACAGATGGAACAATAAATGCCACTGTAAACAACATCCGTGTACTGCTTTTCAATTCAACCTTCTATATCACAGTCCGCTTACTTTCCATTTACTGAGTTCTCGAACAACAGTGATATAGAAAATATTGAATGAAATTCGAGAAGGTCATCAGGTTCAAAGGACCTAAAGGTTAGATTACTAGATGTCTTGAAGTTATCTTTTAATAGTTTTTGAATGGATTTTGTATTTTTTTTGTTGGCATTGATGGCTATTGTTATTGACTTAGTTTTATTTTGTAAGGAACTGGAAGAGCTCTTACAAGTCGCCGCCGAAAGTCAGGCTATTTGGAATGGCTACACAAGAGACAAAACACTGAATAATTTTTTACGATGCCGACAACTCAATAAAAATATATAAATAATAATCCAAATAAAAGCAATAAGAAAATTTGCCTTTTTAAT
The DNA here is from genome assembly GCA_963942595.1 of Cylloceria caligata. Classification (NCBI taxonomy): domain Eukaryota; kingdom Metazoa; phylum Arthropoda; class Insecta; order Hymenoptera; family Ichneumonidae; genus Cylloceria; species Cylloceria caligata. The sequence continues at coordinate 30,462,062 of OZ012705.1, read as the reverse complement.
CCTACTTAAAATTTATCGTTATTATTACCAGAGTATATGGGTGTTCATCAACCGTTTTGGTAAATTCGTGAAGGGAAAAGAAAAACTATATTCGCGCTGGACTAATACTCGACGAAAATATATGAAACTTGGCCTTGTTTCGGGCGGAAGGAAAGGACAAGTCGGTAAAAAGTCGAACTGAAGTGCAACAAATACGGTTGAATTGAATATTTTACGAATCGATTATATAGACGATTAACTGTTATTTTACGTAATGGGTAATATGTAAATACTTATTTTTTAGCTGACTCGCCCGACGCGTAAGCCGCAGTAGTTTTCGAAGAGAAACAAGATGTTATGATGTCCATAATGTGCATGTAACAATGAGCGAGAGAAGAACAATATTACGCAGTTCAGTATTGGGGTAGCTGAATATCTGAAAAAGTATCCGGTATTTAAAAAACATGAGAGAACATATGAGCTGGTAATTATAGCATCAGTTTTGTTACAATACTATTGATACATACTGCAGCGATCATTTTAGTTGGAAATGGACTTTGATTCGGTGTACCCTGGCAGCTTCAAGAAATTGTACGCATTGCGGCCGATACTGCAAAACTTCTTCAAACAAAAAGTCCCGAAAGTAAAGTCTCAATCTGCTGCTTCTATTGCAAATCCATGTATGTGTGTCATGTTTTAAATATTGTAACTCATTTCGATTACATCGTTATTAAGATGTGTGAAAATATGTATCGTGATTTCTATCGTTTGTTTTACCGCAGCGGCACAAATTGCTTTTCTCTTGACGCATATGAGTCAAATATTTCGTGTGACTACTGCTGGAAAGCAAACAAAGGCGGTTCCAAATTGGCGACCGTCAAAGGTGGAAATGCAAGAAGCTTTTCTTCTACACGTCAAAGTGAGCTTACATTCATTTATTCACATTTTCTAATTGACATATTATGATATCTATATGCATAGACCGGAGGTTTGAAAAAATTGAAATGATCCTTGGTATATTAAAAAATTAGTTATTCGCACAGATATAGTAGTTAAAATAAATTGCAGATAATTAGAGATTTGAAGGTGAAGTTAAACAAGCACCGCAATAGGTTGACGAGATTCGGTTGTCAATTGCAGCCCACTGCTGCTATCGTGGGTCCATCATTCAACGACATTCAGCAATCTTTTGTGCCCTTGGATGGAGATATTCGGTAGCCAGTAGAATCACCGCTCAAAGCTGTCGCCATTACATTGAAAATCATACACGCGCTGGATGTTCAGTAACCTCCAGAAGCTAATTACATATGGTAGTTTCTTCAGCGAGCGATTTACGAGTTGCAGTACAACAATCAGTACGAAGCCTACTGCGGAAATTTGGAAAAACTGTCAAGCGAATTTACAAACGTGTCACGTGCAACTTAGACGGCGTTGCTTGAGTTAAAATTTCAATTGCGAATCCGATAACGGTTGTGTAACACATTTTTTACTTGCAAAGAGGAATATCCCAAAATGCCTGAGTGCTACGACTGCTGTCAAAACCTTCCCAGTATTTGTAGACTTTTTTCACATTTTTCGGCTTCTCGCAAAACTCTTGATACTTTTACGTTATTGATGTGCAGAGAAATGGTGAACGATATGTTATTTTACGTTACAGCATTTGAATAATTGATCTATTAAGCTTGTAATAAATTAAAATATATATTTGTATTTTTCATTAATAAACGATCTCATTGCAATAACTATGATATTTTATTTACTTAAAGAAATAGAATAAATTTCATTTCTTTTCAATGATATTCAAATTAATTATTTTATTTAGTATAATTTGAATAATCAAATTCAATTTATTCTTTGGATCTCAGGAACGTATTTTGTTTTAAAATTAAAAGTATATCTATCTTCGTTGACATAATAAAGGATGGGAGGTAAAATCTCATGTACCAAAGAATTGAATCAAAGTATTGAAAAGACTTATTCAAATTCTAGGGTTAAAGTTGGCTTTCTTTCGGAACCCTTTCCCGAGGGTTATGAAAAAAAGCAGTTACTATATTAGATAAGCAAGTTGATCGAATACGTGGGGGGGTTCGATTGTATGTGTGTATATCTATTGGTAGCCTAGATGAAAGTGGAGATCTAACCTAAGAAACGTGGAAGAGTGAAGCTTACGTAAAACATAAAATAACCCAGTATTAGACATATATGATGTCAGCTTCGTTATTTATTTCTTTTAAGTAATGTATGTATACCTTTCTATATATATAAGGCTATGCGTGAATAATTAAAAATTGCTGTCATAGCGTTGGAGAGTTCTTAAGGTATTAGTTTTTATTTATTATGTGTTCCATTATCAAATGTTGTATGTGCTGAAAGCATGAAATTATTAGTTACATTTACAAATGGACTGAGGAAAATATGTGTGTCTAGATTGCAAACATATGGGTTGATGGCATTACCAATCCTATTTGTTACATACCAGCAAAACTTACATGTATCGCTAGCAATTCATGTGTTACATCAGCAAATTCTCTGCTACATGAGCAAATCTTTCGGAATCGTGTAGCTTTTGCTTTCATAACAAACATGTGTTTGCTACATTAACATTTCGAATTGATGCTACAGCATGAATTATTAGCAAATTCACTTTTGCTGTCATGATATACGGATTTCTCTCCGTGTATGTACGCTGGTTAGAAAAAAAATAATTAATTTAGAAAAAATAACCTAAACCTCTCAATGATGAATTTTACTTGGCATTTTTTCGATTATTCATTTCACAGTTATGTGCAATGAAATTTATATATTTCCTATATCTGACCGCATGGATCGGTAGAATATGATCTACCTCGGCGCGGAGCCAACGGTCAGTGATGCCAGATGAGGGATTTTTGCCCCTATCTCGGTGCCCTCACCACGCTGCCCGTGCTAGGCGCGTCAGGGGAAGCCTTGCGCCGCTCGTAACAAATCTCGTCTCGATTACGCTTCACGTTGTCTCGCCCCACCCACTTCACAACGCGGGCTTTTATGAAATGAGTTATGGAAGATTTTTTAATGAATATATATAAATATTATATATATAAATAAATAAATGATGAAAGTGAAGAAATATATAAAACGCTCACTAATTTTGCAGCCGTCAGCAAATGAATAGTGCATTACAATATCCAACACCAAATTGTCGTCCTTTACACGAAAGGTTCATTACAATTTAATTTAATAGCCGGGTCTGCGTTGTGTGTGACGTCACACGCTGCCTGACTGTTGATTGGTCGGTGAGCCAAGTCTGCGCACGGCGTAGTGTGTGACGTCACACGCTGCCTGACTGCTGATTGGTCGGTGCGCCGGGTGCGCGCGCAGTAGGCGCTAAAACAGACCCAGTGGAGAGGGTACCCAAAAGGGACGAAAAATCCCTCATCTGGCACCACTGCCAACGGTACTTGGGAATTTCAGAGTCAATCAAGGCGACCGGGGTTGTAACGCCAAATTGCGGATTTACCATACCATCTTCGAGTTTCATGTACTTAACTTGTTAGTTGTAAGTTTCCACACCAAAGCAGCAGCACTTGATGCCTCTAGCTAGCGGGTTCCCCCTCCGGGTTCCCCCACTTTAGGTACGTAGGCCCACCCTACTATAAATAAGCTATGCACGCCCCGGCAGAGCGTCATTCAAATTAAAAATTTTAAACGTATATGTATATAGATTTTGAATAAAAGTTTTTATTCAACATAAACCTTATTATTGAAAAATTTACCCCGTGACAAATTTTGGCGATCCTGCCAGGATAGTAAATCCACGATTACGATCAAAAGATTGCTATCTTGTGACGAATCCAGGGACTCCACGGACTCCTGTAAAAATACACGGAAAAAAATAAATAAAAAATAATTAGAAGAGAAGAAACTTCGACAAATCCTACACGGTGAATTTAGTAACTGTTATTACGAAAGGATTTCGAGAAAATACAAAACGTTATATCGGATTACATTCCGATCTCTGAACGTAATTATCTTCTAAAGAAGAAAGAAGCAGACGTCACCAAGCAGAGCTTGCACCGCTGACATCTCGATTTCAATCATCGCAGCAGCAGCCCGAGACAACTCCGAAGCACCACGGTACACTAGGACATCTCCTGGCCAGCCACACTGCAACAATCTCAGCGTTCACGTAAGAATTCGACCCGTAGGACTGGATCCGCGAATCCATATCCTCCGTTAATAAAAATCGAAACTCTACTCTGAATTATTGAGCAAGTTTGTAGCAACTTAATTCCCAATAACAGAGCTAAAACAAAAGGCCGGAGGCAAGGCTATCTCCAACCACAGTCCAACATTACAATTCCTACGGTCAACCGCGTTGCGAATCCACACCCGATACGCCCGTGCGATAGTATAAGCACACAAATAATTCACGAGTGTAATAATAGTTAGGATATTTAATTACTTAAAAGTTAAAAACATTACGCTGGCATTTCGTGAGTATAGAACTCAAAAGCCGCATTTTTCTACCGAGGATAGCGACGACGATACTGACAAAGACGCCACTAAAATCAGACGAACCCCTCCTGATATCAATCCTACAATGATGAAATCACGAGCTAATTCTCCATCTACAATATCAGACAAAGAGTCATCCCTAGCTAAAATCATGGAGACAATCAAGGCTCAAGGAGCTCTTGCCGACGAAAGATACCAACAAATCTCCGAAAAATTTGCATTAACCGAAAAACGGTTTGAAGTAGCAAGCCAAGAAAATAAACAACGATTAAACGACATAAGAAGGCTCGCAAAACACATGAAGGTCCTCGCCACCGAGGACGAGGACAGAGCGATGACGAGATTGAAAAAACTTCGGTCTCACGAACCTCGCTACAAGGACGACACTCGACCTCTTCGCGCTCCTTGTCACCGGAACTCAGTAGACTAAACAACTCGCTCGCACACGCTGCGACTCACGACCGAAATGAAGGGCCACACTGTGTAAACAATCACGTATTCCCAGCCAAGGAACTGATACGTACTATCGAAAGCCTTCGAGGAAAAGACGACGTAGCAACAAAGGATTTTATCCGTAGCGTTCGTCGAGCGAGAGACCGCTGTTCTCAACCCGAATTATTACTCGATTTTATCTTGGCCGAAAAAATTCAGGATAATGCTAAGCGAGCGATCCGATATATTCGGATTGAATCATTTGAAGAATTATACGATGCTCTGAAAAAAAATGTAGCAGTAACGAATAAGTTAAAATACGCCGTTCAAAGCAAACATTCCAGCACACGACACCGTGCTGTAGCTATGCAGATCGAGAAAAAATCGGCGACTAAACGCTACGTGATGAATCTTCGAGAAGAAATCGGTTCGCAAGTACGCGCTCAACGCCCCGACGATGTCAATGCAGCTTACCAAGAGGCACTCGAAGCTGAATGCTGAATGAGAGAAAAACAAAGTAAAGGACGCACCATTCAGACCTTCGATAAGCAACGAGCTACAGTAGATGGTCGAACCGCTCCTACTGGCTCGCGCACGCGTTATCATTCTATACCTTTAGCTGACCGAACAAAGCTGTTTTGCAACATCTGCAAGCGAAGCGGTCATATGGATGAAACATGTTATGCGAAGAATAAACAGACTCAAAATTTTTAACAGCCCTACAACCAAAAGAGACCGCCGCAAAACAACCATGTGCGAACGACGACGACTAATCTAAGCGAAGATGGAACCAACGAAACAAGAGGAAGACCAACTGATCGGGCAAGAAAAGACAGAATATCGGCAGTATCTGGAAGATTGCAATCAGTCGCAATCCGATTATGGGGAACAACAAGAACAGGAAAATTACTAACAGATAGTGGATCTTCGATTAATCTCATAAAAAAAGGACTCGTTTCCCCAGAACATCGAGTACGAAGAGAAACAGGAACTTTTACCATGGGAAGAGACAAACATGAGACCGAAGAGATGACAAATTTATATTTTCAAGGAAAACGACATTCATTTCATATAGTTCCTGACAACTTTCCCATGCCTGAGGATGGACTAATTGGTCTGCCCTTTCTACACGCATACAAATATTGTTTATCGAACGACGTACTGCAGCTTGATGAAAACAAATATCCCCTTCAAACTAACGAAATTAATTTACCGGCTAATAGCGTCACTAAAATCACGGTATCTTTAGCGCAACAGTCAGGCAATCTCCTTATTGAAAATATTAAAGGAATATCCAACGCTATATACGGTATAGACAAAGGAGAAATAAAAATTCCTATTCACAATGAAAAAGCAACCCCAATCAAAATAACAATTGGCCAAGTACAAGGAACACCTGTGAGTATTCCAAAAAAACGAATATTCACTATCACAGCTAGCGAGCTAACTAAACGCTTAGAATTCTTGAAGAATCACACAAGATTAGGACATATCGAAAATGCACATCAAGAGTCGATCGCTCGAATTATTCAAGCGTATCACGAAATCTTCACTTTCGAAGGAAATCCTCTCCCATGCACGAACCTCGCGCACCACCAAATTGTTCTCACCGACAGCAAACCCATAAACAACGTGTCCTATCGACCACCAGAGTGCGATAAGACAGAAATTTCTCGGCAAATAACAGAAATGCTCAATAAACGAGTGATCACATACTCGAAATCACCATATAATTCGCCAATTTAGGTGGTTCCAAAGAAGGATGATGCATCTGGAACAAAGAAATAGAGAATTGTAGTTGATTACCGAAAACTTAATGAAAAAACCGATCACGACGCTTATCCGTTACCAGTGATCGACGATATCTTAGACCAGTTAGGAAAAGCTAAGTTTTTCTCAGCCTTAGATCTGAGCTCCGGATTCCATCAAGTTTCTATGGAATAATCATCAAAGAAGTACACAGCTTTTTCCACGCCCGAGGGACATTTTGAGTACGAGCGAATGCCCTTCGGACTAAAGAATGCTCCAGCTACTTTCCAGCGAATGATGGACATGGCCCTCAGGGGGTTAGTCGGAAGAATCTGCTTCGTTTACCTCGATGACATAATTGTCTTCGGATCATCGTTAAAGGAGCACAATGAAAATTTAGTAATTTTGTTTAAACGACTTAAACAAACTGGGCTGAAGCTGCAGCCGGACAAGTGTGAGTTTCTAAAACCTGAACTGGAATATCTTGGGCATATTATCACAGACGAGGGCGTCAAACCTAATGCAGGTAAATTAGAAGCCGTGAGAAATTTTAGAACTCCATTAACACCAACCGAAGTGAAGTCTTTCCTGGGGCTTGCCGGATATTACAGAAAATTTATGAAAAATTTCTCAACAATAGCAAAACCTCTCACTGATTTAACAAAAAAAGATCATATTTTTAACTGGACTTCGAACTGCCAAAAATCGTTTGACACTTTGAAGGACATGTTGTGTTCTGCACCAGTGTTAAGTTATCCGGACTACAGTAAGGAATTTATACTAACCACCGACGCGTCAAACGTAGGACTCGGTGCTGTGCTGTCGCAGGAAGGACATCCATGTATTTATATCATATATCCAGAACACTCAATAAACCTGAGGTTAACTACAATACGTCCGAAAAGGAGTTATTGGCGGTTGTTTGGGCCTGTAAAAGACTCCGACAATATTTATTGGGACGAAAATTTACAATTCAAACAGATCATAAAGCTCTTCAGTGGCTCGTTAACGTGAAGGATCAATCATCGAGACTGCTACGATGGAGACTGCGTTTAGAGGAGTATGACTACAAGATCGAATACAAAAAAGGCTCAGAGAATCAAGCAGCTGACGCTCTGTCTAGAGTTTTTATAACTACCGAAAAGGAAATTGAGAACGACGAAGCCACCGCCTTACTGGGACGCTATAAACAATGGATTTCCAGTAACCAACTGCCTGCTAAGTATGTGGTTAAGCCGAATGCCATTGGAAAACACTGGAAAAAGATCATTAAAACGCCAGAGAGATTGACTAACAACGAAACGGTTTTGCCAGATTACGACGAACAACAATGGTTGAGAATCCTAACAAATCTCGCAATGAACACGCTCTCGCAAAAATTCACTACAATACGATTCCATTTCTGCGATCCACAGTTCACAAAAACAGAAAAACTGCGCATACGTCAGATCTGTGATTACATATCACGCGAGGTAACCCCAGATTACAAATTAATCATCTGCGATACAGACAAAACCGAACTAACTCAAGAGGAAAAGGATAACATCATTAGAGAAGCACACGGCTCTCCAGCTAGTCAACATTTCGGCGAAATAAAACCCTCGATAGAATAAAAAAAATCGCACAATGGAAAGGAATCGAAGAGGACATCATAAAATTTGTCAAGAGCTGTGACGTATGTCAACGACAGAAATTGACGCGCGTACGACCACAATGAGAAGCAGTGATCCCCGATACTGCGTTGGAACCCAACGACAAAATAGCGATGGATATTTTTGGACCGCTACCTCTATCTAGCAAAAACAACAAGTACATCTTGAGCATCCAAGATACACTTACAAAGTATCTGACACTAGTACCTCTAGCTAGAACAGATAGCGAAATCATTATCGATCAGTTATTTGAGCACTTCATCTATATATTTGGTTCTCCAAAAAGTATACTCACAGACCAAGGTGCAAATTTCATATCGAATCTTATACAAGATTTCGAAAATCTGTTTTAAATTAATCACGTGAAAACAACAGCGTTCCACCCACAAGGGAACGGATCCCTCGAAAGAGCACACGCTGTCGTAAAAGACCTTATTAAAACAACAATGGACAGGAATGCCACTGATTGGGATGAAAATTTAAAATTTATTACACTAGCCTACAATACGTCAAAACACGAGAGTCTGGACCAAACTCCTTTCGAATTAACTTTTGGACGGCAGGCTAATTTGCCCTCCATCCTAGGAACCACGACTTCCCTCACACACCACGAACTTGTCAACGCATGGAAAAAGCGCCACAACCATTACTTGGAACGTGCAAGGAATCGACTACTACAGGCGAAAGCTAAGCATAAAGAAATACATGATTCTAAGATAGCTATAGTCATGCCAGTCTTTAAACCAGGTGACATGGTTATGATTCACAACGATCATAAACTAAGTAAGCTCTCCCCGGAATGGACTGGACCTTTTGAAATAGCTTCGGAATTATTGAATAACAATTACAAAATATCAACTAAAGACAAAGAAGTCAACGTACACGTGAACCGATTAAAGCCTTATTTTAAACGTCAAACACACCTTGCAGGATGAAGACACGAGAACTGACACTACTTTTTGTCCTAATCACAACTGTTACCACAAGACGAGCATTTATTGTTAAGCACTCCAGTTGTTTCATATATCCCTATAGATAAACTACAAATCGATAAATGGAAAAACCTATTATCACACTATATCTGCAGACGAGAACAATCAACGTATCTACTTGCTGAAACGACCAACTGTGAAACATCTATTCTAAAAAAAAATTTTTTTAATTTTTAATTAAAAATCAAGAAAATCCTGTTAAACAATGTAGCATCTCACCATTTTTCATAAAAACATTGACGTATATACCGTTGACTGATAGAACAGGTTACAAATTAATACCAAGTGAAACTGCCTCAGAAACACTAACATATCTGGGTTATGTGAGCATGGCAGTATTAAGCCTAGGAATCATGAACAAATGTGGAATACTGGGTCTGTTATCTCGATGTATGCCCAGTATCTGCATAAACTTATTTTGTTTCCATAATATTATTAATAATAGAGAGCGAACCCCTGTTGTACGATATGTGAGAGAGGAAAATCCAGGAGTTGAACATGAGCCCGAAATTCGAAAACGACACCCGCGTTCGGATGAGAGTATGACCCCTAGCGAAAGAGTGCGCCTTTCAGGTGCAAGGCGAATCTAGAAGGGGGAATGTAACGCTAAATTGCCGATTTACCATACCATCTTCGAGTTTCATGTACTTAACTTGTTAGTTGTAAGTTTCCACACCAAAGCAGCAGTACTTGATGCCTCTAGCTAGCGGGTTCCCCCTCCGGGTTCCCCCACTTTAGGTGCGTAGGCCCAAGCCTACTATAAATAAGCTATGCACGCCCCGGCAGAGCGTCATTCAAATAAAAAATTTTAAACGTATATGTATATAGATTTTGAATAAAAGTTTTTATTCAACATAAACCTTATTATTCAAAAATTTACCCCGTGACAGGGTTCCTCATGTAACATATGCGCCGTGACTGTAATACTTACATACGGTCATACCGACAACCGTTACATTTCGCTGAATGCATTGATTTATATCAGGAGTACAAATTGAAAATGCGGGATTTTTTTCTATTTTTGAATGTTTATTCTGAAAAAATGGTAACAAATGAATTATTCAAAGTATTGTCCATCGCTAGCCACAACTTTTTCCCATCTTTCTGGCAATTTACGGATACCGTCGCGAAAAAATTCGGCCGGCTTGGCTGCTATCCAGTCATCGACCCATTTTTGGGCTTCTTCGTAAGAATGGAAGCGCTGGTCAGCTAGGCCATGTGTCATCGATCGGAAAAGGTGGTAATCGGAAGGAGCAATATCTGGGCTATACGGCGGGTGGGGTAAGACTTCCCATTTCAGCGTTTGTAGGTATGTTTTGACCGGCGCTGCAACATGTGGCCGAGCGTTGTCATGTTGCAAAATTACTTTGTCGTGTCTTCGCTCGTATTGTGGCCGTTTTTCTTTGAGTGCGCGGCTCAAACGCATCAATTGAGTTCGGTATAGTGCTCCTGTGATGGTTTCGTTCGATTTCAATAGCTCATAATACACCACACCCAGCTGGTCCCACCAAATACAGAGCATGAGCTTGGCGCCGTGAATATTTGGTTTGGCCGTCGATGATGATGCATGGCCGGGGTAACCATATGATTTTTTGCGCTTCGGGTTATCGTAATGGATCCACTTTTCATCACCAGTGACAATGCGATGCAAAAAACCCTTCCGTTTTTGCCGTTCGAGCAGCAGTTCGCATGCAAAAAAACGGCGCTCGACGTCTCTCGGCTTCAGCTCATACGGCACCCAATGTCCTTGCTTTTGGATCATTCCGAGGGCTTTTATACGATGGGAAATGGCTTGTTGTGTCACTCCCAATGAATCTGCGAGCTCTTGTTGAGTTTGACACGAGTCTTCATTGAGTATTGCCTCCAATTCAGCATTCTCAAACTTTTTCACTTGGCCCGGCCGCTCTTTGTCCTCAACGTCAAAATCACCACTTCTAAACCGCACAAACCATCTCTCGCACGTTGAAACCGATGGAACATGACTCGGATAAGCCTCGGAGACCAATCGATGTGCTTCAGCAGCACTTTTCTTCAAATTAAAGAAGTAAATTAAAACTTCCCGCAAATGCTGTTTTGTTGGCACGAAACTCGACATATTGAGAGCTCAAAAAAACTATGAATTTGACACTGCGACAAATTGACACATACTGAAAATTAAAGCTATAAGACGTAGCTTTGACATGAACATAGTCACAGTACTGCCTGATGCGTATAGCGTTAGTAACGCCATCTGTTATCAAACCCGCATTTTCAATTTGTACCCCTGATATACTTGCTGCAGATAGCGCTAGGTACGACGTGTATTTTTTTCCGTGAGGCGCTACCCTCGATTCTGAGTTGGCCACGTGCGCTCGATGACTCTAAACTGGAGTAAGTTGATCGAATTTTCAAAAGCGCTATCTCCGTGATCATGAAGTTTGCTACTATATTATTATATACGAGATTAATTATTCGTGGCAGTTATGCGTTCATTTAGCGTTTGCCGCTAATTCCTAAACTATTCTGCAAAAAATAGTTTATTACATTTTTCAAGAAATTTATGGTCTACAAGTTTTACAATAACTATTTCCACGGTTTGGCCAACTGTTAACGAGATATATACTGAAAGCCATATTTACAAAATTTTGGGGTGCTGTAACTCAAAAAACATGAGTTCTGTCGAACAAAGTTTCAAAAAAGGTTATAACTATTTTTATCGTAGGATGCACCGTTTACGAGATATTTGAGAAAAACGATTTTCCAAGATAGTTACTCCGCGCCATCCCCATCTACTTATATTTACATTCAGAGGCAAGCCTAAATCAAATCCAAATAAAGCATCACATACGTAGAATTTTGCATTATAAACTTACCTTTTCGACTAAGCTGCTCCATTATAATCAGCTGGTCATATGCGTCGCCCGTTTCGCAGTTTCGCCATGTTTCACTACTAGTGCAGGAAAGAAAAAATTTCATTCAAAACAGTTCCGCAGCTAGTGTGGCTCTTCAGCTTTATCATCTGAAATTGTCTTTTAATTTCCGAAGAGCTTGGTGACCTAATAGCCACCTTTAGTTTGAATTTCTCAGTCTAGCTTTTAACCAATAGTTAGGCAGTAGTTGCCTTTTAAAAGGGGAATCTGAATTGCAGGGACCAAAAAACCTTTTTTTGTATTGTCGATAGTAATAATAGGAGAAGGATTGTTGTATAGGTCCGGTATCGCAGATTAGCCCCTGACAGCTGTAAGTATCCAAAAAGTTTCATATTTCGTGACTGTACTTAATCTTTAAACGCTTTTTTCTTGAAACCAGTTTTTTCGAGCTTCTGTACAACATTTATTTGCAAAAATCTTCAAAGTCTCATGATTTGTTTAATTTTTTATATAAAAAGAAAATTGTTAAGAAGGTAATTACATGCAAATTAAGAAGTTGATTTGTTTTTTTTCATTACAGACAAAAAAATATTGGGTTTGGGAAAAAGTTCGTGGCGTTTTTTCCGATAGATGGTATCAATTGCAAATAAGTCAGTAAACACAGATCGCAGCGACACCACTAAACGCTCGTTGGGAAGGTGACACTTCGAGCGTTACTTTGAGTGTATAAACATCGAAATTAGTGCAGTGGTTGGAATGTTGTTTGCGTTTGAAAATGGAGAAAAGTAATGAAAAATTGCGCTAAATTTGTGATGAGTACGGTGAAGGTACTTTATCAAAATCTGCTGCGCGGAAATGGTTCGCTCGCTTTCGTTCTGGTAATTTTGATGTGAAAGATGAGTCACGCTCTGGTCGTCCAATCACTGAAAAAGCTGATGAAATTCTTGAAAAAGTCCAGCACGATAAGCATATCAGCAGTGTCGATATAGGTATGGAGCTAGGCATTGACCACAAAACTATTTTGAACCATTTACACGAAGCTGGCTACAAAAAGAAACTCGATGTATGGGTTCCTCATGAGTTGAGCGCGAAAAACATGATATACCGAATTAACATCTGCGATGCGCTGCTGCAGCGCAATGAAATCGAGCCATTTCTGAAACGTGTCATAACCGGTGATTAAAAATGGATCACGTATGACAATCGGAAGCATCAAAGATCGTGGACAAGGGATGGTGAGCCGTCACAAGCGTTCGCGAAGCCAGAATTGACGGTGAAAAGGTGATGCTATGTGTGTGGTGGGACTGGAAGGGAATCGTCCGCCATGAGCTACTTCCAGTTGGTCAGACGATTGATTCTCAACTCTACTGTGGACAACTAGAGAGATTACGCCAAGCAATTGGAAGAAAACGGCCCGAATTGATTAATAGGAAAGGTGTTGTCTTCCATCATGACAACGCCCGACCACACATTTCTGTGATGACCCATCAAAAATTGCGAGAGCTTGGTTGAGAAGTTTTGATGCATCCACCGTATAGTCCAGACATAGCACCCTCTGCCAATCACTTATTCCGATCTCTGCAGAACTCTCTCAATGGAATTAAGCTGCTTTCAAAAGAGGCCTGTGAAAACCACTTTATTCAGTTTTTCAACCAGAAACCACAGAAGTTCTTCACCGATGGCATCATGGTTCTACCCGAAAAATGGCGAAACATTGTCAATAATAATGGAGCATATTTGGTTTAAATAAATTCATTTTCACACTATAAGAAAACCAGTTGAATTTTACTAAAAAAACGCTACGAACTTTTTCCCAGACTTCGGCGTCGACGCGTTATATAGATTGCTGATAATGTTGTAATAAAAATTAATATTTTTGTATGAAATTTTTGTTGTTTTGTCAAAATACTGAATAAAACATCCCAGTAATTAGTTTTATTGAAAAAAATTGCACAAATTACGCCTTTATTAACGTTCTAATTCAGGTTCCTTCCTTAATACCGAAACGGGTTGGCAACCAAATAGCAACCTTCATTTTCAAGTCAGTCTGTCCATCAATAAATATGCTGTGTACTTGCAACTTCACGGAGATCATTCGATAGTAATACCACTTAAAATAATTTCAGAATAATCTCTCAACAGCATTGTCAATGTGAGACAAACTGAAAATCTGGGAACGTTTCCTATACCGTTTGGAAAAACTCAATGAGTCGGAAACACTATACGGGAACGGAGAGTTCCCGTTTATTAGGTTCACTATTAGGTTGCTAGCAACCTACTTGCTACACCCATATGTAACCGTTGTTATTCAGTTGCTTTTTGGAAAAATTAACTGTTTTAATAGCTTAACGGCTTTGCAACTCAAAAACAACTAAATTCGAACTTTTTTACAACCAACACTGCAAAAGCAATCAAAGAACAACGGCTGCACCGATCTACTAGGATATTACTGAATAAAACATGAATTTATTCGTTTAAAAACTGTTTGTTAAAGATCAATTTGCAAAAACTGATATTCTAAGTTCTGTTAGTGTTAACCGATTCTTTTTTAGACCACTGCGCAGATCTTCATAATATAAATGCATACGAGTAATATAGCTTTAAGTACATAGAAAAGTAGATACAGTTTTGAGGCTTCGGTATGGCAGCAGTCACTTGCGGGGGGCATGACGGGGAAGCCCTAATCGCCGAAGAAAAGAAGAAAGGGGAATGGCGCGGTGGAGTTACAACTGCCCCTACCGCTTCCTCGGTCTCTGGGGAGCTTGTTTGTCGTTCGATTCTCAGACACAGGTGTATCCATTTACCTATGTAGACCCCGGCAAAAATAAGAAAAAGCGAGAGCAAGAAAGAAAGAACGCAAGAAAACAGCGAACGAGGAAGTATAGCGACTAGAAGGGGGGGGGGGGGCACAGGGCTATGGGCCAAGCAATCCGTAACGTAGTTCTCGCGACGACACGTTCCAATTCTGTGCTACGCTATCGCGTTATTTGATTACCGACAATGTTCTTCAAATCAAATTACGTTGATTGAATTCACGTGTTTTTCTAACGATGAAACATTCTTTTAACAAATTGACCATGGTAACGAAAAATGTTGGAAACGTGAATTAGGTGAAAATAAATTGAGGAAAACGATTGCATAATGGATTTGAAGGAAGATGACGAAAGTGGGAACGAGAGTAGAAGACAACTCTTTCTCGTTGGGACACCGAGGGACCCACTCGTGTCCGCTGGTGCTATTGTCGCCGGTACTAATACCGTCGACGATATTAATCCTGCTAATGATCTCCAATCGAGCACCCTTGCTGGCCTCATCGCTGGACAATCTTCCTCAGTTTGCTTTCCAACTAAATTCAGTGAGTTCATTTTACAATTGTAATTACGTTTTTAATTAATTGTGCACTTCTTAAATTTGCAATTACAATTAAGTCGAATCTTTCAATATTTAAATGTATTACTTGTAACTATTAACCCTTCAGGTATAGATGACATACTGGTGCGTCATACGGATCTTGTGGAATTGGCTGTATAACGCGCTGAGAGTCGTCAAAATCTCGTCAAACAATTCCGAAATACTTTAGAAAGCCACATTAAAATGTATTCTCTTTCATTGCATAAAAGAAAAAAATTGTACATACTGACGCATAGATCATACAAACAAAATTCGTTTACAACAAAACACATTCCGCTTCTGGAGGGTTAAATAATAAAAACATTAATTCTTTACTTCTTTCTCGAAGTACAAACTTTCTTTAGAAACTGTAGATCTTTCACACGTTTTTCCTAACATTAACATTCTTATTAATAAAATTATTTTTATTTGTATAAGTACATACAAAATTTTGTTCCACAACTAATTTTTGTACGTCTAATAAGATTATTATTTTACTTGCTTACCTTTTTAATTTTAACACTCTTTTATGATTTTCTCATGTGTGATTTGTCGTTTATTGTATTGTATTGTATTTCTGCATAATTAAAATAGTTTGATTTGCGATGCAAGAGACACACGTGCATTTAACTTGAGCACCGACTGTCTGTTATCTCTACAAGAGCTAGCAGTAGCTCCTTCTCTTTCTCGTTTCAGCACTTCGGGCGTAACGTAATTTAGGAACCAGTCGTCAGCTCAATTAAATTATTGCTAAGTGCGTTAAGCGGGCCAGACCATAACCGGACCTTTTCATCTCGCTTTCCCTGGCGCAACCAATACAATATCTTAAATAAATTTAGCCGTGATGGTTTTAGATATATTGTTATTTGTGAAAATTTAACGCCTGACTTGCGCTGTTAATTTAATAATTATTATTATGACATTCAAATAGATTCTTAACTGAAGTTAAGGATATAAATTTGTTGATTTTGGGACCGACGATATATCAGATTACGACTTCTCGCCAAGCCCGAGTAACGAGGAGCGGCAATTGACCGTTGGTGTCATTGGGAAGAGAAAGCAACGAAGATATCGAACGACCTTCACGAATTTTCAACTTGAAGAACTCGAACGAGCTTTTCAAAAAACGCACTATCCCGATGTATTCTTCAGAGAAGAGTTAGCACTCAGGATTCAACTCACTGAAGCACGAGTACAGGTAATGATGGAAGAAGAATGTTTTAAAACTGACTACGAATTGCTTCGTTTTCATGATTCTGATTGCTTAATATTGAAATAAAAATATTTTTAAAAATACAGTTAATTAGTGAATCAAATACGGAACAAAAAGTCCTTTACCGCTTTCTGAACGGTATAGAGGAAGCTAAGTTTTTGTCAAGAAAAATGTCTTCAAGATTGTGACAGCATACTTGAGGAAGGTGGTTTCTGTCATTCTGGCGGGACAGTGCCCGGAATTGAAGGGTAGGCGTGCAGGTTACAAGGAGGGCAGCGTGTAAGAGGCCCGCGTCGTGAGATTCCGAGCGTACGTCGTTGTATACAATCGAAGCTGTAGTATATTCACAATTTCTACATAACTATGCAGACAAAGCATTTTCGTCTTCATAAAGCTCTTTTTCAAAGATGTAAAGAATTATTTGGATCCAATTTTAATGAATTCTTAGAATTTTGCTCGTGTGTGTAATGAGCTTGGAAATTTGAAATGGCTACGTGTCGAGAACGGGTCTATCGATCTTGTTGAAACTCTATACACGAGTTGCAACCGCCGTCGGTTTGATACAATTTTTGCCCAAATCGCTAACGAGTCCCTCATTTTACGGTAGTTTGAATTTTTCAAAAAAAGGGTGTCTTACTTTCGTAAATTCTGACCTATGAACCTATCAATATTTGGTTTTGAATTTGGTGAGAATCGATCGAGAGGGTTAAATTTTATTTAATGCTTAGAAATTTGAAATGGCTACGTCTCGAGAACGGGTATATCGACTTTCTTGAAACTCTGCACACGAGTTTCAACCACCGACGGTTTAATACAATTTTTGCCCAAAAAAGGTAGTTTGAATTTTCCAAAAAAGGGTGGTAGTGGTGTTACTACATTTTTTACTTTATTTTTGTTTTAAATTTACTTATACCTTCAAGTTCTACTTTGCATCCTTGTTTCCTACGCGTCCAATTCGAGCGTTTACAAGTGAAACATCGATATTTATGTGGGAATGAATGTTATGATTAAATTTGTCAGTAAAACTTTGACTGTAGGTTTTGAAAAGGAGAATGTTTAGCCATTCATAAAATAGACCAATAGGAGTGTCATGAGGCGTGTTGGATGCTACTCGGAAGCATTAGCTTTGTATTATTTGAAGCTTTTCAATACTAGGTTTACGGCATTTCTAATATACCTATCTATCGAAATGCGAAATGCGTCAAAATGACGCGTCCCATATAAACCTAGTGTTAAAGTGCATTGTTGCAGTGTTATTCCAGATGGGGCAAGTGTAGGTAAACGTAGGCCAAATGACCCTGGTGAAAATTTGAAGCCTGAAAACTGAGCGCTGGAGCTTTAATCAGGCTGAATTCGGCCAGCACTTATTGAGTACTTATAAACTCTTGATCATTGATTATACTTATAGATGCGTTGAATCGAGTAATAAGCCGTTTCAGGTCCGTTAATCCCCTCCCCCCATGTCGGACAATTTTGGGTTATATGTAAAAAATGTGGGCTCTTAAATTTTGCTTAAAGTAATTTTTGGGCTCATGACTAAGCAAAGAACGAAATTTTAATGGTGGATTTCAGCTTATTGGTACGGTACATCTTCATTTTCAAGTATATGCAGTAGTGGTACGGGTTTGACTAATATATTTCTAAGGATAATGTTTAAGAGAAATGTAAGGAAAATAACATGAAAACTAAAACTTATTATTTCCCAGTCTTGAATTTTTTTTTTGATAAATTTGATTTATCGCAAAACCGACACGCTACATTTTAAAGTACGTTGTTTTTCATTTACGAACGAATTGACAACCTCTAATTTTAGTATCTTCATTTTTATGTATTTTTGTATGTATACACAAAAATGTATTTTGTGTGTATACACAAAAATACATTAAAAATACATAAAAATACATAAAATCGAGTCCGCTAGGTCTATATAAACCTAATGGACCCAATACACTATCGACCGACAGAGATAGACGCAGTAGAGTCTGTCTCTCTTGCTCTCGTGCGATAGATACACCGCGTGTAGCCAACCGAAAATGCAATCAGTGTTGTAGAATAACACTGAATGAACGACCGAACACTTTCTTGTAAATAACGTCACTGACTTTTTCAAACTTATCTGCAGGGTTTGATTGCTGGTGTAATTTGCGTTTCTTTACTGGCTACTTACTCAATGAAATTAAAGTTTGATCTAAAGCAACTAGGGCGCTTGATTATTTCAAAACGCCAATAAGGACGATTTTACAGTATGTTCAGTTTTTGTCGTATCTTCGTCGTCTGGCAAACTTGGAATATCGTCAAGACATTGATGTTTTCTCTCTTTCACTACGTTTTGTTGAACAGAATGTTTTTAGATCCAGCTGTATAGCTTTTTACTCTAATGCAGTTGAAAATTCGATGGTAACAGTGCTCAAAGTAAATTTTGAAATGTATAATCGACAATTAGTACAAGATGATTAAGTCGACGAATGTATCGTTCTTTTCCAGTTTTCTTATCTTTGTTGGTGTTACGTATTCAAGGCACTTTCGGTCTCGGATTAGATGTCGTTCCAATTCAAAAGGGTTGAAGCACTCTGAATAACTCTTTACAGCCATTTTAGCTTCACAATCTCCTTACCCTTTTTCAAAAAATCGGTTGAAAATTTCTTGTTTTACGTTCAGTGTTTGCCGGTTGTCTCTCCAAAAGATGTAACGTGAAATATAAATGCGACCGGCAGGCTTGGACATTCGTTGAACTCTCGGCAGGAACGTATATTGGCTGATTGAACAATTTCTAAGTTTTCCGGGATAAAGAGCCCAAGTGGGAGTCAAATTCTTGTAATGCTGCCCTGCGATGAAATCGAAAAATCATCGTCGGTGCGCTATGAACCCTTAAGGTCATCATTATACCTGACGGCTTATAGTCGTAAATAGCATCCGTTCATAACATTTGACATATTTAGCTTTATCGCTATTTTAATGTGAGAGATTAAAGGATTATCAACCCGTGGAAAAAATCGGTTGCTTTGACTTCGACTGTCAAAGCAATAATTTCGTTTTAGCCGGCACCACATAGTTCAATGAAAGGATTAAAACTGTCGTATAAAGTAAACACTTACATTTCATATCTAGTGTCTCACATGACTTAACTACACATTTCTGAATTTGTTATAACTAGCAGATTATCAAAACATGATTTTTTCTGACTCTACACTCAGAAGAAGATATTTATAGAATTGAAAAATACTTTCTATTTATCAGCATTTCTTTTTTGACGCTGTGCATTGCACAGTCGACATCAGTAAATGCGAGACGCAAACGCGGTGTTCAAAAATTAAAAAAAAAAGCAGAATCCATTGACTTTCCATCCTTACAAATGCTATACATTACAGAATTGAATAAAACAAAATGTTTAAAAACAAAAAAAAAATTGAACTTTCCTATTGTTTATAACAATAAGAAATTCCAATTTTGTAATTAATTTAAAAAATGCTCACAGAAGCTTATTCATTGACCTTTAAAATGTGTCTTGGTTTATCACTGTACGATGAATAGAACTTGAGATATAAATGTTTAAGTCTGCTACGCTCTCATCTGTTAATAAAATTTAATTTTACCATAATTTCGAGTAAAACTTTTTTAGTCTAATAAAACAATTTGTTTTCTTCTTGCGTACACTTCATGTAAAAAAGTTTCAATCGACACAAAAAAATATGAAGTCAAAAAAACCCCGAATCCGGCCGATTTGGTGTGGATCGCTCATATTGCCGAGTATAGCAGTCTCTATCGTATACAAAGATGTTTGCACACATACCTGGCTTTAGCTCCCGTACATGGTCTATCGAATTAAGGGCGCGAGAACGCAATCATCGATCGAGGGTATGTAAAATGAAAATTTTTGCGGAAAAGCCCTATACGAAAAAAGTCTACTGGTACACGACATACCGGAATCTAAGCTCCTTATTGATTTTTCTTAAAACTGTTGAGAACATAAAAAAACAATAATGTTATCGCCGGTCTTTCGGTGCAGGTTTGGTTTCAGAATCGTAGAGCCAAATGGCGAAAACAGGAGAAGCAGTGCAAGCTGGGCAGCCACATGACTTCGTCGCACATGCAATCCCCGGATTGCCAGGACGGAAGTCAGCAGCAACACCACGATCAGCAGCCACCGCAGCACCTACACCAAACCGATAATTTATTGCTGGAGGCGCCATTGGGCAGTCCACCACCCATATATCTCGGTATGGAGTGGGCAGGTTTTTCGCCTTACGGGACCGTAGCGACGGCACCACCCCTCATCATTAACGGGCTGAGCAATAAAACTTTACCTGACAATGACGATCCAAACAATCTTCTCGACCCCGACTTGCTGCAGCTGAAGACACCCAGATCATAATCAACATGCCGATTGCAATATAATTCGATGATTCATTGTTCTAGACAAAAAACACTAAAAGCTTAAAAAAAAAATTTTTTAAAGACAGTCACTCGTCACTAAAAAAAATCAGACATCAAACGATCGTATTTTGTATCGCAACATAAAGGCGAAGGAATGCGAACGTTTATTGAGGAAAGGGGATCGAATCAATGTATCATATTGCAGTACTCCTGTAAAATGTTTTAATGATAATAATATAACGGTAATAATAATGATAAATCAAATAAAAGCTTTAAATAAAATAGTAACGTTATCTTTTTATTATTTTTTTCTGTCGGTATGCATATATTACATTTTATCTCATATTCTTCTTCATCATCATCGATATTACAATCAACTAATAGATTAATAAGAAGAGAGTGATGTTATTCACTTCGTTTCTTTTTCTTCCTCACCGTTTAATTCATCTTCTTCATTTCTTACGACGTAAAGTTATGATCCAGCGATCTTGTAGTGCCGATCAACCCCCCTATTGTCAATATCTGCCCTCGCTGTTAAAATGTTTTGCGAATGGACGAGTGGCGCAGATGGAACAATCGCAGGGAATACATAGACGAGGGTGGATGCAAGGAGGAGGACGAAGGAGGGGAAGAGGCACGGGGTTACGCGACGTACGAGTACTCGTCGGAACTGTTGGCTGTGCGCTCGATGTATTGCTTATCGATCAATGCCTCTATGCATTTCTTTATCATTCCTATGGAAGGGGCGAATGTCACCTTTGATTGGCCGAGTACCTGCAATTTTTACAACGTGCAATAATAGGACCATATACTCCATCGTATTTAAGGCCGGTCATTGCTAAAAAAAAAAAAAAAACAATGTTTACGTTACTATAAAATCAGTCTAATTTACTTTTAATGTCCAGGACATTATCGACTTTACTAAATTCCATCTTGTACGCTTTGAAAAGTATATTACCGATGAGGGAAAATTATCTTTGAATGTCACGATAAATTTTCGATGGACTTGTGAATGTTTGATGAGCTTGACATAATCCACGTTACTGAATAATTTTATTTTTATTAAACTATATTATGTTCCCGTTACATAAACACAAACTTACCATATTTTTCCAGATACTAGTCATAAATTGCAAGTAAGCGAGCATAAAGTGAATTAAATCATTCCATAAAATTTGAACTGAATTTCCGTTTAATTTCCAGTTTATATTGACCGGGGCGTTCAAAGACCCTATCATTATTTTTTTTCGTTGACCGACATTAAAACATTTATATTTTATCCTCAAAATACACCTCACGTAGAGAATTGCTGTAAGGCAAATGTCAAGAGGTGACTCATTCGATTTGTGTGCCTAGAGGTGTGAGACACCTGTTATTATTAAGGGGAGGCGAAACATGTACCACGTGATATATGAGTGCAAGAGACATAGCTACTAATTTTCCATACAACGCCATTCAGAGACTTAGAGATATTTAGGGAAATAGCATAGTATTTTTCTCGAAATATCTACGGTAAATGCTATTGGTCACCGTTTTTGTTACTAACTGAGCAGGTTTTAGCGCCCCTTACCGACTGAGTGCCGCCATTCAGATCCGCACATGTAAGAGAGACAGACCTAAACATTTCTAAGAAACTTTCCTTCGTTCCAGATTTTATGAAAAATTTCGAACTTCCGCTTAACTCCGTGTCACATTTCCTCAGTGAACCGAACTCTCGGTTCGTAAAAAATATGTTGAAAGTTTTGAGGTAAAGTGTTGGTACCGAGCCTCCCCTTAAGTGCAACCACTAATCAGCTGAAGTCAAAAGAATCACGTCGAATATCAACCTTTCATACAAAATGCGATGCAGGCTAAACTTTTCTAAAATCATGAACAACTCTTAGATTACAGCGTATTAGACCATAATGGAAGGGGATAAAGGTGCAAGAATTTATGAATTTTACTGAATTGTTAACGAAAAGAATCTCGGAATTAGCATAGATTTACGTTGGTATTTATAAAAGTAAAGTTATGTTATCGGATATTAGAGGATTAGTGTATTCTTTTATGCACTATATATTATTTGCATTAATTCAAGTAGGTAAAATTTATGCAAACTTTGTTTATTTCTGAGCTGCACCTCTTGACCTACAAGGCCAATGTAAAAAGTCGCAAAACTATAATAAGCAGTTATATCATCACGAATTAATTTTTATCTCAGGTTTCATTTGTCGTACGGAGATGAATCAAGCCGCACTTTAGAGCTGAATGAACACTTTTATGAAAAGTTTACAGATTAATTATAAAACTGAAAATTCCTTTTGTTATAAACAATTGAAGAGTTGAATATTTTCTAGCGAATATTACCCATTTCTATCTTTATAAAAACTCCTAAAATTCCTTTCCTTGAACGAAAATTTTAAAAAGTTACATATCCAATTTTAATATGGGGTATGAGTTAAAGAATTAAATAACTAATTCATTTTTTTAACGTTTGAAAAAAATATATTATTTTGGAAAAAAAAGTTATAAAACTTTTCAATCGTTTATAATCAACGGAATATTCAATTTTATAATTACTTAACAAATTGTTCATAAACGTTCATTCATTCAACTTTGAAACGGGACCTGATTTTTCTCTGTACGATAAATAGAACCTGAGAACTTGAGATTAATGTTTTAAATCAGCTGCATTTTTCAATATAATGAATTTACTATAATTTTTGTGAAAACATTTTTTGGACTGATAAAGAAAAAATTAGAGTTTGTCAAAAGTCCCGACTGCAAAAAATTATAATAAACATGACTTCAGCTTTAAAAACTTTTCATATGAAAATAAATCTAAAAAGAATGAAATAACTTCCGATGTCATTTTAGTTAACTTCATATATCAATTAAAATACTTCATACGAAAATTTTTAAAGCAAAGTCCTGATTATTATAGTTTATGCAGTTGGGAGTTTTAACAATTTATTATTATTATTTTTCTATTTCATACTTTTAAAAGCTAGTTCAATGTGATTTTCTACATTTGTATAATTGCTACATATTTTTATAATTTTATTTAATCGTTCAATCATTTTCGCACTCTTGTATTTAAAATTAAAGCAACAAACGCAATTAGAAAATTGCATTGTGTTTTTATAAATTTCTAGTTGTTAACAACAACTCTGATCTACAACATACTTATTAAAATTTACATGAGGTTGAATAAAACATATACACAAATATTGACTGAATCCCCCGTGCTCTTTCTCTCACTCCACCGTGAGAGCTCTGAAGTTAGGTAGGGTAGTCACCAGTGAATGAACATTTAAGCGTAACCACTTCTTTATCATACGTTTTCATAAAAGGAAATTATTTCACACAAGTTGTGAGGATTTTTTCCAGTAACCTGTATAACGAAATATGTGAAATAACTTTAAAAAAATCATATTTTCATTTCAAAGTAAATAAAAGAAATCATTTCAATAAAAAAATCCGATAACGCCAATGAATTAACGGGTCAATCTACCCTACACTTTTAATCGGAGTTTATTTTCAATGGCAAACCGAGTATGCCAAATAGCAAAAAATGGCCGAATTTAACGGTAAATTTCGAACTGAACCATCAAAAATTCTTATGAGCCTTAAATAAGCCTTCGTTCATTCACTGGTGATTTCACCCTACAGATGAACGATTATAGTAGGAATGACGGCCATCTTATGGCCTTTCGATATATACAACCGTGATTCTCATACAACTTTTAAAAATGCTTTTATCTTTCTAAAATCTCGCCTAATATATACAATCCAGGACAGAAATGAAGGTTACGATGCAGAGAATCTCTGTACAAACGTCTGTTAAGACATATCTAGCCAATTCGGAGAACATCGGACGCATAGAAACTGGCATATTCGCGCCATACCAGTAAAATGCATACTCCCATCGGGAGTAAAAAAACGGTTTCATTTGATCTTAAAAATAAGAGGTCAATTCTTAACCGATTCGGTGTAGAATTGTTCACGACTTTATCTTTTTCTCTTTTAATAAATTGTATAACTGTAAATAATCTATATTTTGCTGTGCGACGACCAACGGTCATGCATGCACTTATATACAGTTGCCAAGTGTGCGGGGCACGCGTCCTGCCGCTGCACACCACAGACGTAGATAGAATGGGTTAGACCGCGGCCGAAATCAGGAGGACGCGAAGGTTGCACTGGTTAAAATCGAATATTACAAAAAGGTGCGAGGCGGCAGGTCAAAGACCTAAGTCGGCACTTTTTCATAAAGCCGAAACGGCATGTCAAAGATTAAAGGCGACAGTTTTTATAAAATCGAGCAAATTGAAGCTCGAGTGCAGATATGCGCAAACACCAAAAATATATGCGAGTCATGCACCCGCCGGATAACGCGAGCGACAGAGAAGGAGCGTGTAGAAATCGCTATAAATACGTGGGGACCAGGGAGCTCCGGAGAGTCTTCTTGAATCCGTCACCTATGCCAAATCGCTGCCGAAATATCGAAAAACTGTATAAACTACTGTAAACTGCGTGAGAAAGTATAAAGCTCACGAATTATTTGAGGGTGGATAGCCAGCTTGCGACTGATAAACTACGCGAAAGCGTTGCCGAGATCCGAGAATCTATGCATATTATCGAGAATTTCAATAAAATCCAGAACTTGTGTAAATAATCGGAACTATCGTCAAATTGTGGAGGATTGCTAGAAAATATTAATTGATTAAGAGTTTTCTTTCCGGTAAATTAAGGACATAAATTTTGAAGCGCACCGTATTTGAGTCGGTTTCCACATCGCCAGGCAGCGTAGCTTCCTATAGCAACTACTGCATTGATAGCACTACCAGGCGTGTGCGAGACAGGCACGAAAAACGTCGCGCGCTGTGAGAGAACTCGACGCGCTTGGCAAGATCGATTTCATCAAGAAAATCGATTTCACGGTCATCGTATATGGAGGAATTTAGGGAAAAGAATGTCAGTGAAGTGGTATTGCATTATGCATCCCGTGGATGAAGAAAAAGCCGGGCGGCGTGAACCAGCTCTGTAGGGGGTCCCGCGATCAATGAAGATCGAGTCCTGTAGAACTCCAAAGCCCGCTTGAAGCGATTTACCAGGTGTACAAGTATGAAATGCGGATTTCAGACAACAGATGGCGCACGAATGCAGTTTGTGCTATAAAGATTTGACACTGCGCTATTTTGTTGTGTCATGAACAAGTGTCAGACGCGCACGAGTGATGAATTGGAAATGTGTGAGCATAGTGTTGAGTTGTTGTGTTCAATATGTCGAAATTTATACCGAACAAAGAGCATTCGCGGACAGCATTAATTTTTTGTTTTCATTTGAAGAAAACTGCTGCTGAATCATTCCGATTACTTCGAGAAGCTTATGTTGAATATGCTCCATCGCAAAATACGTATGAACGATGGTTTCGACGTTTCAAAAGTGGTGACTTCGATGTTGCAGACAAGGAACGTGGAAAGCTGCCAAAAAAATACGAGGATGTGGAATTGCAAGCATTGTTGGACGAAGATGATTCGCAAACACAAAAACAACTCGCCGAGCAATTGGGCGTTAGTCAACAAGCTGTTTCCAATCGGCTACGAGAGATGGGAATGATTCAGAAGACCGGTAGATGGGTACCACATGAATTGAACAACAGGCAAATGGAAAAGCGCACAAACACATGTGACATTTTGCTCGCTCGGTACAAAAGGAAGTCGATTTCGCATCGTACAGTTACAAGGGATGAAAAGTGGATTTATTTTGAAAATCCCAAGCGTAAAAAATCATGGGTAGACCCAGGCGCACCATCCACATCGACCACTAGACCGAATCGCTTTGACAGAAAGACAATGCTCTGTGTTTGGTGGGACCAGAGGGGCGTGGTCTATTATGAGCTGTTAAAACCTAGGGAAACGGTTAATACTAAACGTTACCAATAACAATTGACCGATTTGAATCGTTCGCTGCTTGGAAAAAGACTAGAATATCGAAAGAGGCACCACAAAGTCATTTTTCTTTATGACAATGCTTCATGACATACGGCAAAACCGGTTCGCGACACATTGGAAGCACTCAGCTGGGAAGTTCTACCCCATGCGGCTTACTCACCAGACTTGGCTCCTTCCGATTATCACTTGTTTGAATCGATGGGTCACGCACTTACTGAGCAGCGCTTTGGTTCGTACGAAGATGTGCAAAAATGGATCGATGAATGGTTAGCGGCAAAAGGGGAAGATTTTGACTGGCGTGGTATTCACAAATTGTCCGAAAGATGGGAAAAATATATAACAAGCGATGGAGCATACTTTGAATAAAGCACTTTTTATCATTTTCCGAATTTAACCGAACTCACCGACACACATGCAACTGCATGTGTTAGCTCCGCCTCAGCGATCAATCACGAACTAGGGGGTGCTCATGCCATCTTTCTCGCACTCATCAAAATTCATAGTGCCGTCTCTCTCACACCCGATCGAAAACAGATGCAAAGTGGGGATCTCATATGCCAGCATGTGATTTCTCGTATACTTCGGTTGTTTTCGTTACGAGGCCTAATAAATGCTGATCGGAACCTCTTGTTATTTGTTACATTAAAAAAAAACAGACAATTATAGGAAAAATGAAACTATTAATCGACCAAGCCAACCAAACCGAATTAAAATTCGAGCGGTGCAATAACTTAAATTTTATAAATACATTTGTTTATTTTATATTTTTATTTATTTTTTAAAATCAATGTAAACATTAAAGTACTCGCTTTTGTTATTTGTATGCAAATATATAATCACAATAAAAAAAGAATCGTACAGAAGAGGCTAGGTGGGCGCGGGATCCTGCTGGCACGTGCGAGCTGGTGTGTCTCTCACGCTCATTCGGTCAACGAAGATCGTCGATCTTCGTTGATTCGGTGTGTTATAGCACTATCTCTTTCGCACTAGAGAGCTATTCAGTGACTTTTGAAATGAGAGTTTTTTCGGAAAAAAAAAAAAAACAGTTTATTTCTCAAAATAGTCTTCTTTGAGCTCAATACAATTCGTCCAACGTTTCTCCGATTTTTTTGTCCCTTTTAAATAATAAGATCTGTCGAGAATTTCATCGTTGGAGCCGAATCTCTTTCCGCCGAGCCATTTCTTCAGGTTTGGACATGGGAAATAGTCACTGGGGATTAAATCCGGAGAATATGGCGGATGAGAGCAATTCGTAGCCTAATTCATAGAATTTTGCCATGGGGGCTACGCACGAGTGCACCCATGCATTGCTTGGTGGAAGAGCACTTTCTTTTTGGCCAAATGCGATCGTGTTTTCTTCAAATCGACGTTGAACCGGTTCAAAAAGTTGGCATAATATTCGCCATTGATTGTTTTTCTCTTTAGAAGGTAATCAGTGTGGATTACGCCGCGTGTATCGCAAAAAACTGTCGCCATGACCATGTTGGCCGACAGACCCACCTTGGCTTTCTTCGGCGCCGATTCGCCCGGAGGACCCCACTGTTTTGACTGCTGCTTAGTCTCCGGTGTGTTGTGATGAATTCATGTTTCGTCCACAGTTATGAAACGGCGCAAAAGTTCGTCCGGATAGCGATTGAACAACACCAGACAGTCCTTCGAAGTTGTCACACGATTGCGTTTATGGTCAAGTGTGAGCAAACGCGGCAACCATCTTGCAGATAACTTTCTCATACCCAAATGATCATTCAAAATCGAAACCACTGAGCCATGTGATATGTCTATGGCTTCTTTGGCACTTGCACGGTCACTACGACGTGTCCGACATTCCGCAACAACGGCAATAAAAATTTATTTTACTTTCTTTAATGAATTTTATTTATCTAATCCATATTCACAATTCATATTCATAATTCATTTTTTACTTCGTTTATTTACTTCATTTTATTAATTTCTTTTATTAATTGACATTATATCTAAAATTTTATTTGTTTTATTTATTTATTTATAACATGTATAATATTTAGACAAGTTATAAAAGTTCCAAAAATGTATAACATTTATAAAATCTATAAAGTTTATTATGCCATTAATTTGTTTTGGGTTTGTTTGGGTAGTTTGTTTATTTATTTGTTTGGATTGGATTTGTATTCGGGTTTGTGTGCCGGGGTGTGTGCGTGTTGCATAAATTCCATTATTAACAGAATATAACCTCTATGTAAAAACTTTTTATTCATTTTATTCATGTTATGTTTGTGTACTTGGTTACTTAATTTTTTTTATTAGTTTTCTTATTTTATTTGAATAATTTACTTTGTTCACTGCAATTCTAGGATTTATTTCGTTAATTTATTTCCTGTATTTATCGATCGGTCACCAGCAGCGCTGACGTGCGGCCATAAATATCGCTCAGAACTTTGTTTCAAGCGGGCTTTGCAGTTCTATAGGACTCGATCTTCGTTGCCGCGGTCGAGTAGAACTGTTGTAAGACTGCAGGCAAGCGAGCGTTAGCGAGCCTCGACAGGTCGATATCAATCACACGGAAGGAGAGGAGAGACAACGCGTCAACGAACGTAAAGCTACGCACACGTACCCGAAAATAAAGGCGTGCGAGAATAAAATTTGTGAAACGTTTATAATAATATAATATTGAATATTGCTCTTTACGATATATGTACCTGATTCAACGAACTACAACATTAATATGAATAAATTATACTTTTACCTCTTACAGAAGCCTCAATTAATCTCGTCCCTGTTCGAGTCCAAATTTTAGACCTCTAGATAAATAAAATTAATGCTGACGAGTTGATACCGTTACAGCAGATAAATCACAAAGTTGTAAGTGTTATTGAGTTGAGAACATTTTATGAAGTATAAATTTGCCAGTCACTGGTAATGGTACGCGGAAATATTGATCACCTTTAAAAGTAGGCATATTTAATAGGCGCTACGATTTTAACAGTTGCAAATTCGATGAAAAGAACCTAGTGATTATGTATAAGTTTTACACAGTGTTAACAAGTAGGCCGTTGATCAGTGCTTCGTGGAGAGAACAGTTCGACGAAGCGAAAAGAGACTTTTTGTCGAGAATATACGACGATACACGATGTATATTATACATTCGATCTGTACGCTCGTCTTTTAAGAGCCCGCTGTCGTTTTTACTTGCTTTCTTTCGTTTTTACCAGAACAGTCTACTTTTTCTTTGAGCGATGACATCTGTAAAACTTTCTCTCTTAACTTACTAATAGAGTATTTCTTCGGTTACACCTCAGAAATTCCAACAAGTTATGGGCCCAGGAAACTCTGAAGGAGAGAAGAGTATATAAAACGTTCAATAAGTCGTATTTGCCAAAATCGAAAAAGAATTATTGAGATCGGGATGTCGCGCTCGCTAGTCGCATATGTTGAAGTTGCTGAACTTCCTTAACTTTTTGAGACTCAAAACTAGAAACCACTTCTAGAATAAGGCATCGAGAAGATTCGTTCATGTTGAAAATTGGATCGCCACATCTGTTGCGTTAATTAAACGAAAGGATTAGTATTTCTTCACACGAGTCGTCGCACTGGAGGCACGATGAATTGCACTGAAGTGGGATAAAATACTTCCTTTCGTTCATCAGTTCGATGGTCAAAACTTCAAGCTACAGAACTTTCAAATAAAAGCCGTTCTGATATGCCAAGGACTTTTGGGAACCATCTTGGGAGATTAACTAATTCCAACAGAAAGAACCGATAAGAATGATTGGTTGAAACGCGATGAAAAGGCTATGACAATTCTCGTTTCGTCCATGTAAAACTGTGGAGGATATTGTCGATACTTTCATATCTATTCATGGACAGTAGAGTGAAGTTAGTAGAATGTATTTATGCGAAAACTATTTTCAGTCAAAAATGATCGAAATTGATTAGGTTGTTGCTCATATATTATAGCACGAGTAACAAAGCTCGCAGCCGATATTGCAGATCAGGGTGAGAGTCTATCAGATAATATTAAGATGGTCAGGATCATCAGCAGTCTTACACTTCGCTTCAAGTATTTCAAGACTGTGTGGTACGACATTAAAGAAGATCGTGTTATCAACAATCTATTAGCTCGGCTAAAATTAGAGGAAAATGAGCTAAACAAAAGTGGAGGAACAAAAGATTCGCCGGTTGCTGCCTATGCGGCCAAAATCGGTAAGAAAAGATTGTCTATTGCAGAGCTCAAAAAGGTTACTAGGTGTCGTAACTGCAATTAATTCGGTCATTGGAAGCGAGAATGTGAAGCACAGCCTAAAGGAAAAGCAACGGACAAGAAGCGAATATTTGGAGGAGCTGCATGTATTGCAACACTGCATGAAATAAAAACAGTCAGACATCGGGGAAGGAGTGGTTAGCCGATCTCAATGATGAAATCACTGGAAAGCGTGTAACTAACGCAAATAATGAAACGTTGTTTATCGGTGGAAAAGTGTTTTGTTCTTTCCTGATCTCGAAATAATTTTTTTTTCAACGTTACCTCCTATTAATAGTGGAGTTACAATAATTAGCAAAGCAGATCATTACAAATTTCGTGACGAAGCAAATAAGAGGATTGCTATCGGTATAAAGGACAATAACATCATTGCATCAGAGGCATCAAATGATGCAATAAAAGTGAAATTAAACCAAGTTTATGGAGACTCTGCACCTTCGTTTGCAACAATAAAATATTATAACAGCTGAATTTAAACGCGGCCATACAAGCATTTGTGATGAAGAACGCCCAGGTCATCCAAATAAGGGCACTATACCAGAAATGATTGAGAAAATTCACGATATGGTAGTCAAGGATCAGAGATTGAAAGTGCGTGAAATTAGCGAGGCTGTGGGCATCTCAATCGAATAGGTACGGACAATTTGGAAAGAACATTTGGATCTGAGAAAGCTTTCCGCAAGATGAGTGCC
Organism: Cylloceria caligata; assembly: GCA_963942595.1. Taxonomy (NCBI): domain Eukaryota; kingdom Metazoa; phylum Arthropoda; class Insecta; order Hymenoptera; family Ichneumonidae; genus Cylloceria; species Cylloceria caligata. The sequence goes on along the minus strand of OZ012705.1, from coordinate 30,430,073 downwards.
GCGAATGCTCACAATTGACCATGAACGCACACGTGTGACAACCTCAATGGAATGCTTGGCGATGTTAAAGCGCAATCCGAAGGATTTTTGGCGTAGATTCATAACTGTGGACAAAACATGGACCCATCACAGTACACCAGAGACTAAGGAACAGTCGAAACAGTGGAATTCTCGTGGCGAATCGACACCAAAGAACGCCAATATGACCTTACTGGTCAACAAGGTTAGGGTCACAGTTGAAGAAAAAAATTCTGTTCCACCAAGGACAATGTACGGGTGTATACGTGTGTCATCGTTATGGCAAAGTTCCACGAATTAGGATCCGAATTCCTTCCACATCTACCATATTCTACGGATTTAGTCCCCTGCGACAATTTTCTGTTTCATAATTTTAAGAAATGGCTGGGCGGCAAGAGATTTGGCTCTAACAATGAGATTATCGCTGAAACGAACGCCTATTTTGAAGGGTTGGAGAAACCGTATTATTCAGGAGGGATCCAAAAATTTGAAAAACGTTTGCCTAACTTTATCGAGCTAAAAGGAGACTATATTAAAAAACGAAAATAAATTAAAATTTATACAGCTTTATTATTGTACTATCATATTTAGAATCAACCCTTTTTCTACATTTACTCGAGGGTAGAGAAATTTGTAGGTGTATATACTTAAAACATAATGTCTGCTTGATTAGTGCATGCTTTCTCTCACATGTACTCTATTGCTGCACGGCTGTCACTATTATGAGCACTATTACAACCAACTGCACAACTTTCTTCCGACAAGTTGCAACCCGATTGGTGCAGGAATGACTATTAAGGAAGTCAACTAATAAATACCACGGGCAATGAGGAAGTTTCACAGTGCGCTACCACGAATTGAAAGAACATCCAGGACTCGACCGTACGAATGCCCTGTTGAGTGACCGGTATTACTTTCACGGAGTGCAACCTCTCGACAATGAAGCCAGATGGGCAAACAGGATCTCTGCATCCGATACCGCCCGGGAAAGTACCCTTTCCGTTGATTCGTGTGGACCGTACGGGACTTTCTAATAACGCGACGCGGCAGGAAGTACAATATATTTTAGTGATGAGGCTTTCCGCCATTTTTATCTTATTGGAAACATTTTCATTGAAAAGAGCACCTTTTTTTTTACATGAAACTACATGTCGATGAAAAAAAAAGTTTGTGGATGCACACATGCGAAATATAAATTTCTGGTCGTGCATGTGTCAAAATTTTTTAAATGGACATGGTGTCTTAGGTCATCTCATAGAAGCTTTCTGTGAAATTAAAAAAAAAATCGGTTACCTACGTTGAAAATCCATGTGCACTTTTAAAGAATGACCTATCTATATAATAATAATAATAATAATAATAATACGATTATAATAATTATTTATATATATATACGTAATATAAGAGTTTTTCATGATTTTCGAGAAATATGTATATTGTTGACAATTTTGAATAAAGAGGTCGGTATTCGACGAAAATTCTCCAATGCAACAGTATTGATTTTCTTTCGTTAATTTTTTTCTTTAATCGTCTTTTGTTTTCCAAAATTAAAGTCATTTTACATAACTGACTCGACACCAAATGGGGAAAAAAAGATAGTGAACTCTATCAGTCTCTGTGTCGCACCAAGCTTGCAACCGCGCTATCTCTCTAGGTAATAAAATAGGAGTATTTCGTCTCTTCATCAAACAGGTAGAAAAAGCTCGAGTAGGAGTAGGAGGACCCCAACTTATCTGAAAGTCATTTCTTGATTCACCTGATAGCCTTAACTTATCTGAGCTTAACTTACCTGAGAGGCGATTATACTTTATTAAGGATGCTTCATGTTTACATTCCCAGCCAAAAGTAAGATTCGATTAGAATTGGAGTACATTGCGATAAGACAACCTTTAAAGCATCAACCATATGCCAAATATTAAGAACATTGCTTTTAAATAATCATAACGCCAAAAAAAATGTTAATACAGTAGTTTTAAAAAAGATGGTATAAGACATTTTCAGATAAGTTTATTATTTATCTCATGAAATAACTTTATTAATTTTTCCGAATACATATAATTTTTTTAATTAACTTTCCAGCGGAATTTTCCATTATTGTGAATTTTTTAAGGCTGTTTTTATGGAAGTGTTCGTTTAATGATCTTGAAGCTTCTCACGTAGAATATGAAACCCTTTCATAAAAACATATCTAAAATTAGCAATTATCAACCACTTAAAAAAAAGATCACTAGCATATTTCTTAAAACATCCAATGGATTTGGAAAAGTCAGCGAATTCATTTCATAAGACAAAATTAAGTTTTCCGAAAATTTGTTACACATTTTTTTAAACCAATTTATTCATAACTTTTTGGCGTGATTACTATTCAAGATTAATATTCCTAGTATCTAGAATACGGTCTATTTTTTAAAGATCTTTCTATTATCGCGAAGCTTCCGAATTACGGTTGGAAATGTATACGAAAATCATTCTTATACGAGTCAAATTTATTATGTTCCACATGTAGGATTAATTAAATATAAGCGGTTTTATGTTTTTATGGTTGGATATCGTTAAAAAAATGCACTGTTGCAACGTTATATATTAAGAGTTTTAAAACATTCTAATATTGATATTAAATATACTATAATTAAAATAAACTAATTAATTATCAATAAATGACCATGAATTATCAGTAAATTACTGGAAAATGATCGAGGAATTTGAACTATATCTCGTATAAATTGTCATCAGAATTTCGTTAAATTTTCCCTAAATGGTAGCAATAAATCTCACCTCCTGTACGAGTTGGTTGTGCCTGAGCAACTTTCTGCTTTTCACAATCCTGACGATAGCTGCTTGGAGATACAACTTCCTGTCGTCATCAACACTACGATGCGTGGCCTCGGTCTCGGTGGGTGTGTCTCTATGCAGAGCCCCGGTGACCCTGAACTTCGTTCTCTTGTTATAATATTCCAAATTAAGTGTTAAAACCGTGTCCTCGTCAAAATTTGTGATAGTCCCTGTAGTTTCTGTCGTGTCGCCATCTTCCTTATCGGTATCCGGAGGTATCGGAGCGTTCATCGAGGATTTCCTCAAAATTTTGCAATCCACCAAACTTGCGGCGTGTTTAACAAGCTGCTCGTGAGATAAGCGCAGAGATGCGGCGGCTTCGCGACAGGGTATTGATTGGCTCTGCTCGAATAGTAAAAGCAACGCCATCTGATAAGTCTGTACGGTTACGAGATAAGGCTTCTTAAGGTAATTGAATTTTAATTCCCCTTGACAGAGATGATGGAGCCAGGTGAGTTTACGACCGCTAAATTGAGCGTGATAGAAACTCTCGAAAGCCTGTACCGATCGCTCGAGCTGCTGTGGCACGTGAAACGGGCCCGGCGACGGCGGTAGTGAGAGCGGCCAAGCTCCAGCCTGGAGAACATAAACTACGAAGCCATATCCCAGCTGAGAATCGGCGTCGCGCTCTCGTAAGAACGCTGTGAATTTCATATTGAGATCCATCGATACCGACATATCCGTGAACATACGATGTAATTTGTTTGTAAATTCGTAACCGCACGTCTGCTTAAAGCGATCGATCATCGCCTCTTCGGCGTCCATTGACTGCGACTGCTGATGTATTAGGCGCTTCGCAAGCATACGAGCGTAAAATTTTTGAAACACGTCTTTGTCGTCCACGTACTTAAAGACGGTTATCGAACGCGTCAATTTCTCGTCGATCTCCGTTTCGGATACGCCCTTCGCTGATTTTTTTAGAAGGGAGTCGCAGTACTTGGCGAGCTAGAAAAAGAAAACAGGTTATTAATTAATTATTTAGTAATAATGGTGTTTGAGAAATCCTTTGGATGTAGTTGGAACGACCTGTGAATATATCGGAACTTATGAAGCTTCACTCAAGACAGGGTGAAAATAAACCAGACTCGTAGATGGTATTTTGAGAAAGCGGTTTATTACACCTTCCGCATGTCAGTTACAAAAATACGTTTAATTTGGAAAATATAAAGGATATACAATAAATACAAAATAAATGATGTTGAATTTGGTGTGGTTGCAAGACCACTTTACTTCATAATGCTCCTTGAAGTCAAAATAACAAATATGAAAATAAAATACCAAGAATTGAAATTGAATTCTTGAGTTTATTGGAAAATTTGAGAAGCACACAATTACATTAATTGAGTGCTGGCATTGTAAAGTGCTTGTGTAGCACACAATTGTATTAATTGTGTGCTGTGTCTAATGAGTGGCGTGTACGCAGTGCAGCCAGCGCTGCGGAGCATGCAACGCAATGAGATAGATGAGTGCGTAGACAAATTCAATGCCGGTCTGCAAATACTCAATGAGATATTGAATTGAAATTTACAGAGTGTGAGTGCTAGCACATGCAAAACTGACCACTGAGTTTAATTCTATTGTGACAGGCTGTGAAGCAGTCTACGCCGCAGAGCATAGTAATGCTCGCTTGAGGATGCACAAACTGATCTGACTGAATTCACAATACTTTCCCAGCAAGTTTGATTGGAGGAAAGTACAGTGAATTGGTAAAACACACGCAATTATATTAATTGAGTGTGCTACAGGTTGAGTGAAAACGTGGTGCAGCCCATGCTGCAGAGCACGCTACAGGGTGAGACCTTTTATGATGATGTACCGATATATGAATCTCCTCACCGTCAGTGAATTATGTTAAATGATGACGGTGTTCTCTTACCTTAATTTGAGTCCTGGTGAGCAAGAAGAAATTGAGAAGATCCAGTTGAGAGATGTGAAAATTGTTCGAGCCTTGCAAATGCGTGCGCTGTTCGATGCGGGTTTTCACGTAAGTGCCGAAATATCCAACATGGCTGCGGGATACGAAAGCGTCGTTGGGCGCTGAAGTCAATTGAGAGAGATAGCCGGTGAGCGAAGCCGAAGTCAAGCGAGAGAGACATCCTCTCGCTCAACGCGGCATGCCTACGAGGCACAGCCTCGGCTCTGCGAAGCCCTGCCTCGGCTATCTCTGAACTGGTGCTGAAGGTCCAGTCTCAGCACAAACGGATTGAAGCACTCCACCACATCTGCACTACGCTAGCTGACGAGGCTCAACCAACCACGCTTGCGTTGCTCGACATGCTGATCACGCAGATAGACGAGGTCCATGGGGACTTTCGCAAGGAGCACGAGCTCTTAGAAAGTTTATGGCCCGCATTATACCTCGACCATGAAGGAGCAGCTTTAAAACTACATTTTGGATCAAGAAGTTCATTGAAAGGAAAATGAAAGCATTGGAAATGGTGGAGGCCACTCTAACGCAATTAACCAGCTCTACAGAGTCATCGTCAGCGCATTTTACTGCTGCGAAGGTCGGCACTCACCAATCGACTGTGCACCATGTGACCGCAAGCACAGACCACACGCTGCTGCATCGAACAGCACGATCAACAACCTCCGACGCCGTTCAACAATATAATACACAGTCGTCAACACACTAGGGTGTTGACGCAGTCGTTCTCTCATCGGTTCAACTCACAAACACAAGCTCAACATTATTGGCAACTGCACTCATACACATTCATATATCGGCATCAACTCATTAGGCAAGACTTCTCATCGATCTTGGATCGGAATTAACGTTTATTACAGAAGAACTCTTTCGTAAGCTCAACACAACACGTAAGCACTCATCAATTTCGATCACAGGGATCGGTGGAAGGCACTCAACTCATACACGTGGTTCGATTCAACTCACAATGTGCTCCATGCACACCAAGGAGAAAGTCATGGTCTTGGCTCACATTCTCAACACGGTTACCACTCATTTGCCATCTTTCAAGTCACCAGCTCGCACCTGGCCTCACATAGTGACGCTGAAGTTAGCGGATCCGGACTTTCTCACACCACGACTGATCGATATGATAATTGGAACTGATATTTATGTTCAGGTGATTAAACCTAACATTATCAAAGGCACATCATCTTCGCCAATTGCTCAATTATCAATATTTGGTTGCCTCGTCATTGGACCGATTAACTCATGTCAACGTGATGCACTCGCTGTTCATCATGCTGCTGTGCAACACGATGATCAGGAATTACAGAACGTGCTCACAAAATTGTGGGTTTAAGAAGAGCCACCAAAGGACACAGTCGGTCAACTCACACCAGAGGAGTAGGCATGCGAGGATCATTTTCGCGACACACATCAGTGTGATTCTGCTGGCCAATACATTGTTCGGCTTCCTCTTATATCGTTACCTGCAAATCTGGGACATTCATATTCGCGAGCACATCAGTATCTGCAGCACACAATGCGGAAAATCTAAAAAAATGCTGAATACGGTCAGCTCTACTGGTAATTCATGGAAAAATATGAACAACTTGGGCACATGGTGAAGGTTTCGAAATCATCTACAAGTGAAATTCAGTACTATTTGCCTCACCACGGTGTGCTAAGACCAGACAGTATTTCCACCAAATTAAGGGTGGTATTCAACGGTTCTAGCTCAACATCTTCTGGAAAGTCTCCTAATGACATCATGCACACTGGACCTAATTTGTTGCTTAATATTTCGGACGTTCTCATCTGGATCCGTCATCACAGACACATCTTTGCCACGGACGTTACCAAGATGTATCGTCAAATTCGTGTTCATCCTGATGATTGGAATCTTCAACGAATTTTGTGGATTGATGCTCAAGACAACCCTGTGCCGTATCAATTAACAACAGTGACATACGGTACAAAGGCTGCACCATTTTTGACAGTTACAACTCTCATGCAGCTTACCGAACATGAAGGTCACCGGTTTCCTCTCGCTGTACCAGCTATCACGTTTGGTAGGTACGTGGATGACATCTTTGGAGGGGCGGATTCAACTCATCAACTCATTGAAATTGCTCAACAGCTCAAGGACTTGTGCATAGCGGGCGTTTTTCCATTCGCCAAGTGGCACTCGTCGGACCACACGGTCTTTGCTAATATTTCATCATCATCGTCAAGCTCAGCTATCTCAATGGACAACTGCGAGACCAAAATTCTTGGTCTGACTTGGCTTCCTAATGAAGACAAGTTCACATTCTGATCCCGGTTCAACTCAACTCAGGAGAATTTCACAAAACGCCTCGTTCTTTCTGAGGTGGCTCAAATCTTTGATATACTCGGTTTCGTCTCACCGGTTGTGATAAGAGCCAAAAAACTCTTACGCCAGAGTACCATTGGGAGCTCATTTATCGCTGTTCCTCACTCACAAAATTGTGTCGTCTTACCTCATTTTGTGTCAGAGTAGTGGCCAGAATGAGGAAGAGGTTAGAATCGGCAGGAACCGCTCCTCTCACAGCAGAAGAGATGGCTGCAGCAAATGTTTTTTGGACACGAGCGACACAGGCCGTGTTTTTTAAACACAAGTTACAGGTACTGCAGTCAGGCTCTTCTCTTCCATCTTCTCACCCCTTCAGTCGACTAACAGATTTCATCGACCAGGAGGGTGTATTCAGAGTAGGAGGTCGCCTTGCTCAATCAGCACTCACATATGAAGGAAGACATCCTGCCATTCTACCTCGTCACTCTCGATTCTCGACTCTCATTATTGATCAAGCTCACGTGCGGACTCTTCACGGAGGCACTCAGCTCACATTAGCCCAAATACGGCTAACTCATTGGATCGTCGGCGGAAGAGCTCCTGTAAAATCACACATTTTACATTGCGTTGTGTGTGATCGGCAGAGAGGAGTTCAGGCTCAACAATTGATGGGTCAGCTTCCTCTGGCACGAGTCACACCAACGCGCGCATTCGCTCACACAGGAGTTGACTACGCCGGCCCTTTCACAGTCAAAACTTGGAAGGGGCGAGGAAGTAAAACACACAAAGGCTGGATCTATGTTTTTGTGTGTCTCGCCACTTCAGCTCTACATCTCGAGGTCGTCAGCGACTGCTCAGTTGATGGCTTCCTCTCAGTGTTCAGGCGTTTATTATCTCGGCGCGGCATTCCTCACACTCTATATTCTGACTGTGGCACGAACTTCGTTGGTGCTCACAAATCTATACGTCAGCTGTTCAGGAAGGCCTCTCAGGAACATCAGATCATCGCTTCGTTTCTCGCAAATCAACAAATTGCGTGGAGGTTCAATCCACCTGCGGCTCCACACATGGTTAAATCGGTTAAATGACATCTGCGGCGAACGGTCGGTGATACAGCACTCACGTTCGAAGAACTCGCAACGCTGCTGGCTCAAATCGAGGCTATACTCAACTCAAGACCGCTGGAACCACTCAGCGATGATCCTGATGACTCATCAGCTCTTACGCCTGGACACTTTCTCATTGGTGAAGCGCTTACAACGGTCCCAGAGCCTACGCTAGAGGACTTATTAATCTCACGGCTCTCAAAGTGGCAATTGTTGCAACGAAAGATACAACAATTTTGGCGACAATGGTCTGCACACTATCTACAACGGCAGTAGTCCATTCCAAAGTGGCATCAGCCTAACAACATTATTAAAATTGGCTCTTTGGTTCTGCTCACGGATGAACGCTTTCCACCGTGCAAGTTGCCACTTGCACGAGTCACGGCGTTGCATCCAGGCAAAGATGGGCTCACCAGGGTGGTGAAACTTCGAACTGCTACCACTACGCTCACCAGGCCGACCTCAACACTAGCTGTCCTGCCTGTCTCATCGAACTCAGATCAGTAATTAATCATCAACCCCGTTGCTGATGGCGGGCGGAAATGTTGGATAATCAGCTGGCGCACGGCAATCGATATTCGCCGTGCGTCATTATTACAACATTAATTGTGTAGCACACCATTAATACAATTGTGTGCTACACAAGCACTTTACAATGCCAGCACTGAATTAATGTAATTGTGTGCTTCTTAAATTTACCAATAAACTCAAGAATTCAATTTCAATTCTTGGTATTTTATTTTCATATTTGTTATTTTGACTTCAAGGAGTATTATGAAGTAAACAGGTCTTGCAACCACACTAAATTCAACATCATTTATTTTGTATTTATTGTATATCCTCTATATTTTTCAAATTAAACGTATTTTTGTAACTGACATGCGGAAGGTGTAATAAACCGCTTTCTCAAAATACCATCTACGAGTCTGGTTTATTTTCACCCTGTCTTGAGTGAAGCTTCATAAGTTCCGATATATTCACAGGTCGTTCCATCTATATCCAAAGGATTTCTCAAACAAATGGGCATGAGTGGACTCATGTCCAAATTGACAAGAGTTGGACTCTCGGTCATCTTGGCATCTTACTTATGTAAGGATCATGGCAGGGCTTCATATAAGGAATGAGCTCGAAATCATAGATGACAAATACTGTTTAATAGTGCTGAAAGAATATAATAAAAGACTACTAAAAGACAACAACTAACGGCCACACAGCTACCCGGGGGAGGCTTACTCGAAGGCCCAACGAGGCACACAGCGGTAATCTTAACTGTTTAATTCTAGATATTATTTTAGAGACGCTACAATTGTTCGAACGTCGTAAAGGTTGCCTAGTGTGTGCGCTCAACTCCGTTTTCTCGTGTGTGAAGATCAAGTGCTCATATCCACTCATCACAACTACTCCTTGCATTCAAATCCGGTCTACACAACTCAAGAGATATTTGAAGTTAACCCCTTTTTGTCATGCCCGAAGCTGCATTGACGCCATATGACACATCGTTTATTTTGCGATTGCCTCGTACTATTTTCGCTAAATTTGGTTCTCCGGGATTTTTCAGGCCGTTGAATACGAATTTGGGGCCAAAATTCGGATATTCAAAATTGCGGATCCAATATAACGGACCAAAATGCACAAAATAATGTAAATCTGATAAAATTCTATATCCTACAATCCTGCATGAAAGAATCTACATGAATATCTGAAGTTACAAAAGTGTAACTCTAAAACGGTAAAAGAAATCAGCCGAGAACACTAACAACAAAAATTTGGTAATGTTTTCACAGGATTCACGTATTATTTTTTCAGCTATGTTGAGTTGAAAAGACGTATATTTTTATATCTGTTTGACGCTTTTATTGCGCTCTAAAACTGCGCCACTTTTGCATTTTAGTCCCTCATATTTTATCTTCTAACTTGAACATTCCAATTTTGCGGATGCATTTGTAATGAGCGACTTCAAAAACCCCTGAGTAGAAATTTCGATCCGATTCAATTTGTTTTTTTTCCAAATTTCTGTCTGTCATTTTGAATTTCGGAATTTTGAGTGCAGATTCTTAATCAGTGACCGCAAAGATTCATATTCAGCGACCTCGGAAATCCCCCGAGTGCCATTTTCGTCGAAATCGAAAGACTTTTTTCTGCTGCTTGGGACTCAAACCGTGAAATTGTTCTTGCCGCTCAAGGGGTTAAGTATTGACTGCTGTGTGATTTGTACAACTCTCCGTACATTCTAATCTTGTTCTCAACACGTGGGTGTTGCCGTGCCACGCGTATCCACACTCATCGGGGCCAGTGGTGCCAGTTTAGTACAATTATACTAAATCTAGTGCGTTTTTAAAGTATTTAGCATGTCAGTACGCCTTTTGTAAATCTAGTACGTTTTTAAAATTAAGTACCCGAATACGAAAAAGACTCAAAGACGCATGAAACCCTCAGTTTATCCTCAATCGGAAAAGTAAACTTCCGACTCTCGCTACATTTGGAGGTTGTTGCAGTCGAAAGATGGCAGCGCTTACGTTTATTACCAAGCTAATCAAGGTCACCGCTGTCTCGCCCATGTTCGATCCGAAATCGAGCCATGTTCTATGGTCTTAACCTAACGCCCATAGGTCCATGGTTTGGTATTATTGCATTGGTACGAGGGTCGATCAATAAATAGTCGGCTTGGTAAAGAAAATCCCGTTTTTTGGACAAAAATCTTTTTATTTCTCAACATAATCTCCTTTTAGCTCGATACACTTATTCCAACGATTTTCCAATTTTTTGATGCCCTCCGAATAATACGATTTCGGAAGATCCTCAAAATAGGTCTTTGTTTCGGCGATGAGGTCATTTCTGGAACCAAATCTCTTTCCGCCAAGCCATTTTTTCAGGTTTGGAAACAGAAAGTAGTCGGAGGGGGCCAAATCTGGAGAATTAGGTGGATGCGAAAGCAATTCGTATTTAAATTCATGAATTTTGGCCATGGCAACTGGGCACGTGTGAACGCATGCATTGTCTTGATGGAAGAGCCCTTTTTTCCTCGCCAAATGTGAACGTTTTTTCTTCAATTCGTCGTTTAATCGGGTCAATACGGCTGCATAGTATTCGCCATTAATCGTTTTTTTCGACGGAAGGTAATCGATGTAGATTATGCCGCGTGCATCCCAAAAAACTGTGGCCATGACCTTACCGGCCGATGGCACCGTCTTCGCCTTCTTCGGAGCATGTTCGGTCGGTGAAGTCCATTGTTTCGATTGTTCCTTTGTCTCTGGTGTATAGTGATGGATCCATATTTCGTCCACGGTTACGTAACGACACAAAAACTCAACGGGATCACGGTTATAGATCGCCAAACACGCCTTTGAATCAGCTCCACGTTCTCTTTTATGGTCGACAGTGAGCAAACGCGGCACCCATCTTGCGGATAAGTTTTTCATACCCAACTGATCACTCAGGATTGAAATCACTGAACCATATGATATGCCTGTGGCCTTAGCAATCTCACGCACTTTTAATCTCCGATCATTTAACACCATATCGTGGACTTTTTCAATTGTTTCTGGTATGACGACCTCATTTGGACGATCTGGACGTTCATCGTCAACAATGTTCGTACGACCGCGTTTAAATTCTGCTGTCCAATATTTAATGGTTGATAACGAAGGTGCAAGGTCCATATAAACTTCGTCTAGCTCCGCTTTGATTTCATTGTTCGTTTTCTTTTTCAAAAACAAAAATCGAATGACTGCACGATACTCAATTTTTTCCATTTTTGTAAAAACACTAAAGTTGTTTGTCTTTCGATGGCTGTCAAACGCAAACTAAACATCGCAGCGAGCTGAAACTTTGATAACAGTCATGTGAAGGATGGCACTACTAAACGTCGCTATTGATTTCTTTCCTCGACCAACAGATGGCGCAAGGCCGACTATTTATTGATTGACCCTCGTAGCATTAAATAGTGCTGCCATCGCGCATTAGGTAAAATTAAACCCTACTTAAACGAACGAGTTGTGAGCAGTAATTTTGTGATTTCCGAACGTCTTTTAGTTTCTTCGTTACCAAAAAGTCGTAAAAAAATATAAAATACCAAAATAATAAAAAAAAGAACAAAAAAAAAACTGAAATGAAAAAGTACGCGCAAAATTTTTGTTACTATTACAAACAATGTTAGGCTCTTCATTTCGAGTTCGAAATAAAAAATAGGCCACTAAATTCGCCACTTTGTACGGTATTTTCATATAAAATGAAACTCTCAACCTTAAAACAATGCCGATAAGAGTACGAGACATGACCTATAATCTTTTTTTGTATTCCTGGCGCGTAACGGATGTTATGCCGGTACCGCGTAATTGGATTACTCGGTAATCGGTATAATATTAAAAAGTTATTATTTTTGGGATCGTTTGCCGATTAGGAGATAGATCTCGAGTAATTAGTGTAAACGTGAATTTATGTAAAATGGTAGTATTTATTATTGACAACGGCAACATTCCGTTGTCTATTCAAAAGTCAATAAAAGAGTATTACAATAAATCGTTGTTTCGAGCTCGTACGAGGAACCAACCTCTCTCGTTAGAATCTACTAATAGAATCCGATATTTCGGGCGAGTCCGACCCGCGATAAACCGTTCAGGTTGATGTTAAACCTTTGACTGATTTCGGCAAAGCAGTTATTCACTCCTTTGACCGATATCGAATGTCGCAATGAATTTCACAATAAACATTGCTTGCAAATTCCAGCAAGTCGGAGCTCGAGCGGTCGCTGCTCGCAGCTCGCTGCTTACGTTTGCACATTTTTTCTACTTCGGTGAGTAGCCTCACGCGAAGAAGGAACAATGGCGAAATTATGTACAATTAATTAATTCGCGGCCCAACAACAATTATTTGTGTTTCAAGGTCAAATGAGATACTTGGATCGTAAAATGTTGTATTTGTGTTTACAGCGTACCTTTTAACCACAAATTTGCAGAAATCATTATTATTCAAAATTATAGGTTTTTGATAGTCAAACCACGACTAACCAACACCGATAACCCGAGCGTTGACGTTGAACAATCTCGCTGCGAACCATCAACGTCGAAAACTGATTCTTCCAATGCAAAAGCAACCAAAAATGCAGAAAATAATACCAGACAAGTTCAATCGGTTCAAACGACACTCAAACGACAGATATATCTAAAAAATTTCATCAGCATAACCGGCAAATGTCATTTGTTTAAAAAATATATTGGGTCTGGGAAAAAGTTCGTGACGCTTTTCCCGATAGATGGCATCAATTGCAAATAAGTCAGGAAACACAGATCACAGCGACACCACTAAACGCTCGTTGGAAAGGTGACACTCGAGCGTTACCGTCGCCTCGTCCTTACGATTTTTTTTTTCCGTAGTTCCTTGACTTTTCTAATTTTTTCCCCGATACCTTGCATTTTAAACTCGAAGATGATGACTGGCCTGCCGGTTATGTAACGACTATCCCGGTATTCCTATTTGTCGAGAGGAGATAACGAATTAAGAGAAGGAAATGATAAAATCGAAATCTTATGAAATAGTTTTGAGTTGTGTTCGTACATATCTCACATGCAAAATTACAATTTCAAGTAAATCATCACTCATCATATCATAATATTCCGATAAAAGTGCCACGAAATTTTCATAAGTATTAAAAATATATATATTGGGTCTGGGAAAAAGTTCGTGGCATTTTTTTTAGCAAAATTCAACTGGTTTTCTTATAGTGTGAAAATGAATTTATTTAAACCAAATATGCTCCATTATTATCGACAATGTTTCGCTATTTTTCGGGTAGAGCCATGATGCAATCGGTGAAGAACTTCTGTGGTTTCTGGTTGAAAAACTGAATAAAGTGGTTTTCACAGGCCTCTTTTGAAAGCAGCTTAATTCCATTGAGAGAGTTTTGCAGAGATCGGAATAAGTGATTGGCAGAGGGTGCTATGTCTGGACTATACGGTGGATGCATAAAAACTTTCCAACCAAGCTCTCGCAATTTTTTACGGGTAATCAAAGAAGTGTGTGGTCGAGCGTTGTCATGATGGAAGACAACACCTTTCCTATTAATCAATTTGGGCCGTTTTCTTTCAATTGCTAGGCGTAATCTCTCTAGTTATCCACAGTAGAGTTGAGAATCAATCGTCTGATTAACTGGAGGTAGCTCATGGTGGTTGATTCCCTTTCAGTCCCACCACACACACAGCATCACCTTTTTCGCCGTCAATCCTGGCTTCGCGAACACTTGTGACGGCTCACCATCGATTGTCCGCGATCTTTGACGCTTCCGATTCACGACATCACAGATGTTAATTCGGTCTATCATGTTTTTTGCGCTCAACTCATGAGGAACCCATACATCGAGCTTCTTTTTGTAGCCAGCTTTGTGTAAGTGATTCAAAACAGTTTTGTGGTCAATGCCTAGCTCCATACCAATATCGACACTGCTGATATGCTTAAATTGCTCGACTTTTTCAAGAATTTCATCAGCTTTTTCAGTGATTGGACGACCAGAGCGTGACTCATCTTTAACATCAAAATTACCAGAACGAAAGCAAGCGACCTATTTTCGCGCAGCAGATTTTAATAAAGTACCTTCACCGTACACAGCACAAATTTTTTCACAAGCCTGCGCAGCGTTCTTCCCTTTGTCATAATAACATAGCGCAATTTTTCATTACTTTTCTCCATTTTCAAACGCAAACAACTTTCCAAGCACTGCACCAATTTCGATGTTTATACACTCAAAGTAACGCTCGAAGTGTCACCTTTTCAAGGAGCGTTTAGTTGTGTCGCTGCGATCTGTTTCCTGACTTATTTGCAATTGATGCCATCTATCGGGAAAAACGACACGAACTTTTTTCCAGATCCAATATATTGAAGATTTCTATTGGTATGCTACACTTCATCTTGTTTTACAACCTGCCACGATCTACGACTTATTCACTCATCAAAATTTACAGTCCACTAGCAAATCAGCGTCTAACATCAAGCTAATTCTCGAACATTTGGAAATTCGGTGACTGGATCTTCGAGTTCAACTTCCTCTAGGATGCGGAGGATTTCCAGGTCGGATGGAGTCGGAGGCGGAACAAGTTTTTTCGGAGACTTGCCATCCGAGGATAAAGAAGAGGCCGGTTGTCTCGGTGCTAAGGACCCGAGCGTTTCGGCATCGATGCCGATGGTGTTTTGAAGGAAACGGGAGATTGGGAAGAAAGAAGGTTAGCACGAGCAGAAAATGAGGGGTGGAGCACACAAGCCGTTGCCTAGGATGGGGGGGGGGGGGGCGGTCCGACGGCTACCACGATGGAGATGAAGAGTAGGGTGGAGCAGGAAGGTCGCTGCCCAGGGTTGGGAACAGTCTGGCAGCTGCCACGAAGAGGTAGACAAATAGAGGGTGTGAGAGGTGTAGGCCAAAGACTTGATAAGGAAATAGTCGATCTCTATCTAACGTCGAAATTGGTTTTATTCTTTAGGACCGACTGATTTTCAATCGTCGCTGATCCCTTTAAATTTATAGCAGGAGCTCTTGGTGTTTGTGAGAAACGGATGACCATCTCGCGGCTGAATCGTGGTACTATGGGTCACATAGGTAAGCTAAGGGAAGCTTGGAGTGGGTTAGGTGTAATGCATGCGGTGAATATCGATCGCTTGGTTAGTTTGTGTGGAGACGTATATCGATCGCGTGACATTGGTAGACGTGTGTGTAAGTCCAGTGAGGTTTGGAATATAGGGTTGCTAGTAGGTAATGTACCGACTGCGGCAATCAATACATGGATATGGATCATAGGGTCGTACAAAGCGACTACGCGAAATGAACAGGTCAGTCTACCGCTCTCGTTTACACTCGACGGCCTACAGCGCCTCGAGAGAGCAAGTGCGGTTGGCCTCCCCCCAATCGTCAACTGGCTTCGTTAGAGATACCATTTATTATATACGTATCCATCGTGCATCTGAACGAACGGAATCGATAATTTCATCGCATTAATCCGTGCCGGATTTTGTAATAAACGTTATTCGTAATATAAAGCCAGTGAATATATAAACACAGGGCGGTTGGGTCGAAATCAGCACCGAAGCTACACGCCCACGATATAAATGGTCTTTCGTGCTTGTATCTACTTCAAACCGAGGAATCGGATATTTTGCCTTTGAAGAATAGATGCAGTACGGCGTGGTGTGGCCAAGTACTGCTCCCATATATCGAGGGGCCTCAGCACGGACGCCGTCACACCAGCTCAGCCGAAAAGATCCCTCAACCATACCGGCTGTCTAACCTACTATATTCTACCGCAAGCATAGCGACGTATCACGAGACAAGAGATGCTCGTATTAGGAGCCTTCAATAATCGGCGTATATCCAGATAAGTAGCGCATCTTCAGAATATTACTCGATTTACCGGTTATGAGGCCAGTTTATGCCTATGTCCCGCGGAGTGTCGGGTGAATGTTATCTTTTTTTGTATGATGTATATTAGGGTGAAAGCCAAATCGTTGTATAGATATAATGTGAAATTTGTTACATGCGCAAGCTATCATAATTGTTTATATTCACCCGGCGTGGATTGGTTATAAAAGTCATTACGCCCAGGGCCAAATGTAGTCGTTATCGTACCTCGCAGTATCGAGATCAATAATTGTTGTCAAGATTGTTATATTGTGAATTTTTACAAATTGAAACCATCCCCTGTAATACGAAACTGTAAGAATTGCTGCTCGCATATGTAAATGTCATGTGAGTGCGAAAAGTCCGTCGACGAAACTGGTATTTTGGATATCTCATATCGTATCAACATACCGGTAATTTTATTTAAATTTCTTTAGTCAGGGATAATAAAAAAAGAAAATTTATTCAAGATATTCAATTAATTCTGTCTGGTATAATTTCAATTAAAATACAATGCAACGGTACATAAAGACATTAAACAATGTATCATCTATTGTATAGTTTGAAGCTTTAAAAAAAACTCAAGTAAGAATAATAGTAGACGCAGAAATAAATACTGAAGGAAAACACCCTTTCCTTCAAGTCATATATATTTTTTTTGTTCAAAGAGATCCTACGGAGGAGATTAAATGTGATGAGATGGTTCGGTCTAGACACCGAGAAGCGTTGTGTTCTACCCGTTACTCGATTCTCGTGAACCCACTTGAATTGTTAGATAGTGACAATTGATATATGTTGCCTCAGTATATTAAATTGATTTGATCATCGACAAGAAACGACAATTTATTACAGGAATATATATAGGTGAATCTAGAACGGATGTAAAAGGGAACAGCTGGAGAGTGTTATGGAGTAGCCTTGGCGCACGATATCGATTCATCAGAATGTTCCATGAGGCTTTCAATCGCGGATAACACTCTAGAAATCTCATGGAACATACTTAGGAATCGATATGAAAACAAGCGACTCCTGATGCAGGAGTACTTCAACGGCATTTTCAGCATCACCACTTCAGCGAAGGTGATCACGTACCGCAGCACTAACGTCATCACTATGGTGTTGGAGGCAAACAAGGCACTAAAAAGCCTTGTGAAAAAATCGAGAATTAGCGTGATGTTTGACGCTAGTTCGCTAGTGGACTGTAAGTTTTTATGAGTAGTTGAGTCGTGGCAGGTTGCAAAATAAATTGGCGTGGGACTTACCAATAGAAATATTCAGTATATTTAAAGAATACAAAATAATGAGATGTTGTGCCTTCATTTTTCGTGTGGAATTAAATAACGCTGTCTTACTTAATTTATAACAATTTATAAATTGTTGTTAACTCATGAGTTTGGTAATAAGGTCATTACGAGATCGCCGGGCCGCTCGCTTACACAAACGCTTATTCGCAGGAATGCACTGGCGCAGCAATGGACGACCTGCTTAGCGATCGACGTTACGATTGAATTATTTGAGTTGCTATTAAGATAAGATAAACAGAAAGCAACAGCACCATTTACCGAACTCAGTCTTAACCCTTTGCACTCGGTACCGTTTTGGACGTTACCTACCAGCAACTCGACGCCACTTTTTCGCGAAAACGTACACCCTGGAAACGTGATATTATACAGTATAATTTTAGAACCAAGTAAGGAATTGTAATGAAATTTGGTTTATATGAATTTGTGGACATTGAAGAACACATATATACAAAAAAATCAAAATTTATTTTTTATAATTTTTTACAGTATGGTAAAGTCTGAAGCAATTCCCAATATGCATAGCAGGTTGATTTGTACATGTTTCACAATAAAATGTTGTTTGCCGCCTTCCACCTGGTGTTTTTCTGCCAGAACAGACAATACAATCCCGTTTTCTTTCTCCCACATTTGGAACATGCAACTTATTATTCAGTCTATTGTCTGACAACGATGTAGATGGACGTGTTCGAGATTCGCGAAAATCACCTCTCAACTGCTTTACAAGACTTTTCACAAACTTGTGGTGTGTCATTGGTTTTTGCTGTTTTCTTTCTTCTGAGATTCGGTAAAGTATGAAGGAATTTATAACGCACATTTCCAATCCCCAAAAAAATAATTTTCTCCACCATTTCAAAGATTTCCGCAGAAAACAATACGTGGAGGCGTATTGATCCGCAAGATCCACACCGCCCATATTTGCTGTATGATCGAGAACCAATTGAGGCTTATCAATTGATATAATATTTCCACCACGTAACATTCTGGGGGTTGATTGCATTCCTTTGCTCAACGGATTAGAGAAGTGTATAGTCCGTCGTGAACGGACTTCGCACGTTCTTTTTCGACGTGTAAAACGGTTGATTTATTTATCATGCATCTTGTTAATTTTATCATATTCCGATTTGTTTTTTTGTGCCATTTTAATAGAAAACTACAGGAGAACACGTGTTTCTTAAAAAATTGCGGTGGAATAAGTTCATTGTCCGTAATCGCTAATAAACTTTCATGTCCCCTCTGAGGGGACAACCGAGTGATATGCTAGACTTACGTTGTCCCCTCAGAGAGGACAACCGAGTGCAAAGGGTTAATTTTCACATCAATCGAACGGTTGATCCCGGGTCGCACTCGCCCAAAATATAAAAGTCTTAAACTAGATGTCAAAGTGCACGATCGCTCGTCATAAAACTCGAGAGCGCGATTGACGTTAGAATCGTGCAATAAATTATCTGGTATAAAACTGTGTATCTTCGTAAATAATTGAACGGATGTTATATCGTCAATTATAATAAACAGTAATACCATTTTTTCATACGAACACTCATGCTTATTCGTGTTCACGGGAGTTTCTACTCCAAATTGGCACATGATCCCAAAAATAACTTTAAAAATATTATTCCATCGACCGCGTAATTCCATATACGTAGCGAGCGGCAAAACAGAGCGTAAAATACGATTAAACACGATGAGAAGGTCTGATGTGAGACAATTATATTAATCGTTGCACAGATTGATGGTGACCACAGCCCCGATGAGTGCGGATACGCGTGGTGCGGTAACAGCCACGTATTGAACACAAGAGGAGAATGTACCGAAGGTTCCACAAGTCACACAACAGCCATTCACTTAACTTCAAATGTCTGTTGAGTTGTGTAGGCCGGATTTGAATGCACTGAGCACTCGTGATGAGTGGATATGAGCACTTGATCTTCACCTGAGAAAACCGAAATGAGGCGACCGCGATGATCGCACACATGAGGCAACCGTTACGGTATTCGAACAAGTAAGAAGCCAAGATGGCCGAGAGTTTAACGGCCTCATTAAACGAAGCTACTACTTCCCACTACAGCTCCTCTGGGGTGTGACTGTCGCCGATTACATGAACTATAAGTATTCGTGCGGTGCTGCCATCCGGCTGCCAAGTGCGGCGTGCTAACAACCGAAAGGTACCACACCCCGGCGGAAATGAGTAATAGTGAGAGTTCCATAACATTGCCGCCTGCCATCAGCAATGTGGTTGTGGATTATCCTCAATGGGTTGATCCAGTTAAGCGACTGGTATGACTAGGTACGATGGCCTCACCATATGGTTTAGCCGCTCGTATTCCTCTATGGATTTGATATAGTTGTTGATATTTGCCATTCCTTGAGTGAACGCGTCCTGCAAAGTTTGTTCATCATGCTGTATTTTATCATGATGAGTAGTACAGACTCGTAGTTATGCAGAGCCTACGGGTCCAAGTATACAGGTACAAGTATATTCAATGTTCGGCCTTCCGAATATTGAAAGCTGAGCGATGGGCATTACTGGCGAATGCTAAATGATGTTGGGATTGATGTTCTCTCCATGTATATCACCACCGATGATGATGTCGGTTGACCGTGACCTGAGAAAATCTAGATTTGTCAGCGTGAGTTTGTTGATGTTGGGCCATGTCTGAGCTGGAAAAATGATAGTCAATGTCTTGAGAATGTGAGCGTGTATGGTGACTATAGTAAAGGAGTGTGTTGAACATAGAGTGAGTTGAACGAAACCTTATGGATCAGTGTTTTCGCGTAATGCTGGGTTGTCTGATGGTACCTTCTGACGAAGCTGAGCTCGGATCCTGGGTGACGGAGCAGATGAACTTGATGAGTAGCTACCGACGACTGAATAAGTGTGAGTTCAGTTGCTGGCAGTGCTGAGCTGGACTTGTAGAGTTGGACCAATAAGAGGACGACTGTACCAATACCTCAACGGGCTAGCTGCTGAGTGGACGTACCTCGAGATGCACCCGTTGTGTCTGCTGCTCCTGATTTTGAGGCTGCCTGATGCAGCATGGAATGATTTGCCCGAACATGCTTTTCAGTTCTACATTGATCGGCACGCTGCAGCATTATGTTGCTCAAGACAGTTAGTGACGACTCAACAGAAAGATTCTCTTAACATTCAGGTACTTCTCATCTCGACGTAATTTCTTCACACTTACTACTCCAGCTGTGACATCTATTTAGTTAGTACAGACGCCATGCTACGTCGATTATTCATTAAGAGCTCTCAGGATTCTCAGGTCATCAGGTCATCGTATCGTCACTCTCTCAAGATTAATTTCGATGGAGACTCAACCCATCAGCAGCACTACATGGGTGGGAAATGGGAGAAGCAATGAAGTCTGTTAAACTTCATCTCGGCTTATAGTGAGTGGCTCTTTACCCACATTCCCATATCTTACAATGCTACTGTCTCAATTTGAGGCCGTGTCGATCTCAAGACCACTCCAATAATTTCCTTCATTTCTTCATTTTCTTTCATTTTCTCATTTTCTCATCGGAAACGCACTCACTATGATTCTGGAACCATCGCTCAGGGATCTGGCAATCACAAGGCTCTCTCAAGGTGGCTACTTATTCAGCAGAAGCTACAACAAATCTGGTCTCAGTGGTATGCTCACTATCTTCAGCATCAGCCGTCAGTCTCGAAGTAGCATCACCCATACAACATCCATGGTGGCTCATTAGTTTTGTCTTTCACTTACACAGGTTATGGCGTTGCATCCAAATAAGAACGACATATCACCAAGCTTGCCATTATACCAGTATCATGATCGGAGCAGCTCGAAGAGAATAATCAGCAACCACATTGCTGATGGTGGACGGAAATATTGTAAAGTCTCATTCACCCGTTCACGGTGCTCATTACCACCATGGGGTGGCACCTTACGGGCGCTCGCACGCTACTTCCATCAGCTGGGCGGGCTGCTGGGTGGAAGTATCACACGAACACTTCCAGTAGTGGACGACGTTTGAGCCACAGGGGAACGGAAGCGTCGTTTGCACGCGGCAGGTGCAGTCTCGGCCGTCTTTTTACTATCTTGCTCGAATACCGTAACGTACGCTTCGTTTACACCTCTGTTCGGTTTTCTCATCTGGTTTTTCTCAAGTGCATCTTCTCAAGTGCTCAACTCATGATATCAGTTCGGTCTACTCAATTCGCAGACATTTGACGTGAAGAATTTTCAGTCATATACCAGGTGTATGCATAAGTTTTTTCCGGTTTAACTAAGAGATGGCGCCAGCGAAAAGTACGCAGCGTATTAATTCGACACATACGTCATTTTGTTCGTCTGACATTAACCTACAAACACACACAAGTTTAGTCCGCCAAAAACTAGCGTCTTTGTTTTATCGTTCAGTGATCATGTCGAGTTTTGTGCCTGAAAAAGAACATTTGCGGCACGCATTGCTTTTCTTATTTAATCAAAAGAAAAAGGCTGCTGAAAGTCAACGTTTGCTGGTAGAAACATATGGTGAACACGCTCCATCGATTAGAACATGTGAGACATGGTTTCGACAATTTAAAAGTGGTGATTTCAATGTGAAAGACAGTGAGCGCTCTGGTAGACCACAAAAATGCGAAGACGACCAATTGCAGGAGTTATTGGATGATGACCCAACTCAAACTCAACGGCAATTAGCAGAAGCATTACATGTGTCACAAGAAACAATCAGCAGACGTTTACGAGTAATGGGGAAGATCAATAAACTCGGTAAATGGGTCCCACACGATTTGAATGAACGTCAAATAGAAAATCGCAAAGTCACTTGTGAAGTGCTGCTTCAACGCCACGAAAGGAAATCATTTTTGCATCGAATTGTGACGGGTGACGAAAAATGGATTTATTTTGAAAACCCGAAGCGGAAAAAATCGTGGCTTTCACCTGGCGAAGCCGGTCCTTCAACACCAAGGCCAAATCGCTTCGGCAAGAAGACCATGCTCTGTGTCTGGTGGGACCAGAGCGGTATTGTGTATTATGAACTCTTGAAGCCCGGCGAAACCGATAATACACAACGCTATCGCCAACAAATTATTAATTTAAACCACGCATTAATCGAAAGACGACCGGGATAGGCCAGAAGACATGGCAAAGTGATTTTGTTACACGACAATGCGCCGTCTCACACAGCAAAAGCAGTGAAAGACACCTTGAAATCGCTTGGATGGGACATCCTTCCGCACCCGCCGTATTCGCCAGACCTGGCGCCATCTGACTATCACCTCTTCACATCAATAGGGCACGCGCTCCCAGAGCAGCACTTCAGCAATTTCGAGGAAAATGGCTCGACGAATGGTTTGCCGCAAAAGACAAGCAGTTTTTCTGGCATAGTATTCATAAGTTACCTGAAAGATGGGCGAAATGTGTAGAAGCCGATGGCCAATATTTTGAATAAAACAAAAATTAATTTCCCTTGAAAATTACGTGTTTTTTTTTTACCAAAAAACCGGAAAAAACTTATGCATACACCTGGTAAAGTACAAAGACATTTTCACCCACCAATTAGTATAATTGTATGTCACGGATCTTCTCATCGTGCTTGTTTGTATTTCCAGACACACATTATTGTCATTTGTTAAATACCACATATCGAAGAGTTTTCTGTCTTAAACCGCACGTCATAATTTATCACCTGGCACATTCCACGACTCACCCACTCTCATTTAATTTACAGTCTACTTATTACCAGTAAGAGAAAACCGGCGATTTCGTGAACAGTACCCTTTTTTGGTTAAAATTAGTAAAATATAATTATTATAACTTTAACAGAATTAAGAAAACACGGCATTTATTTTCCAGGATATATCTTACGCACAGCTGAACATTTTGTACAAACATTTAGACTACCGGTTCACCCGTGAAAATGTGCAGAATGTAAAAAGACATAAGTTCATTTTAGGCTACGTACAAAAGCTAAATACTTTTGCCACATAACTGTGACAGGAAAATAAGAATTCCTCGACATCAAGGTTCGACTTATTCCTCGAGCTTTCCAAAGTTGTGTTGTCACGTTTGTGCTGTCCCAAATTCTATCGTCTTTAGTCTTAGGCGATGTATTAATTTACTAATTTATCAAATGATTAATTTTGTGAGGGATTTGTCGAGTGAGTCGAGTTTCGTTCTGTGTTACCATTGACGACCACCCGATATACGGAGAAAACAATACTTGGCTTTAACAAGACTCTAGAGAGGGATAGTGCTAGTTCGAGGGTTCACATGCAAGCGAAAATATGGATTTTCAGTCACTGGAGATCCAGCAGTAGGAAAGTGAGGAAGAAGCGGATGCCGAGTCCAGTTCCTCGATAAAGAGGATCACTTTGGTACAAGACTTGTTACACGTCTATCGTGAATTAATGAACACGTTAAGCGCCACGCCGGTCCCTAGGGACCAGCGCTAGACTTTCCGTTCAGGCCTCGCCGGTCCCTACGGACCGGCGGCAGACTTTTCGTTCTTCTATTGCGGCCCGTGTGTCGGTCCTTGCGTACTTGTGAGACTGAACATTTAAATTATGCGATATCGGTTTTTGTTTGGTCAATGCTTCAAGGAAAAAAATATAATACTTAAAAACATTAATGTAATTTATTAAAACAAGATAAGCAAAGGTGAGGTTTCTGTGTACATCGTTCACGCGTCATTAGGCATCGCTTTTCGGTTTGTTTATCTTCTACCAAGGAGAAGGGACTATAAGGATATAAGCAAAGTATATACATAGTATTTATTGCGATTGCGAAATGTCAGGCTCTCGAATGCAATTTTCTGCAAGTGGAAAGGTAAACATACGAAGACAAGCCCCGATCCTCAACGCGGGTTACGTTACCGCGAGCGGCCCTGCAGAGCCCGCCTGACGGCTAACGGAAAGATACAGATATTCGGCGTGGCGCTTAACGTGTTAAAACCTCGGTCATCCATTTAGTACTGACTCTTGTCCCGTCAGAGGAGAAGAGTCGAACATATAGAAATGAAAGTCAACCTTCGAGGAGTCTCGTCGTCATGTCCGTAAAATTTAACAAATCTCGTCGAATAATTGCACATTAATTATTTCAAGTCAATTGTGAATCGAAAGATATAATGTCCAAGGAATATAATTCGATATCATCAGCCGGAGGTAACCAATACCTGTAAAACGTATTTGTCAATAAACGTAAGTCTTGAGTAAGTTTATTAAGACGACATACTCGTCTTATATTAAATATACCGCCGAAATGACGAGCCTAAACTAGATCCACACACACCAACATAGAGATTCATACCACACAGCACGCACACCTATAAACCAACTACCGTTACAAATATAGTTATACTGACAAGCAGTAAGACTATAGTCTCAAGTAACGTATGAAGAAGCATCTATAAGGAACACGCTTTAGCGTGAAAAAAAAAAAAACTTTTTTGCGATTTTTTTTTAGAAATATGGATTGAGCAAACTCATTGAAACCTTTTGTACTTTATTAAGTATGGTTTCAACAACACACAGTAATTTTTTTTTGCGAAAATATCAACAAACAAGCCGGTGACGGAGCTTTTCCAAGAACGTCTTTGGAAATAGACGATTTGCGGTGTTCACTGTATCTCAGCTGGAAATTATCTAAAATAAAAAACCATTAAAATTTAGTCAAAGTATCATTAAATCCTCCCCCCCCCCCAACGTTCTCTGAGTATTATTTTTTTTATTTCAAAATTTTTGATGGTCGTTTAAAGTGAAAACTGCTATTTTTTACGAAAAATTCCGCCATTTTGTAAGTGGTAAACTCCCTTAATGTAAAAAAAAAATCTAAAACTTAAAATTGGGGGGAGGTATTTTACAGTGAACAGCATAATAAAGTGACCATCCTATATCGTATATAAAATATGTTAAAACTAATGTTTTTAATGAAAAAGCATCCTATTATCGGGTTTTTTTGAAAGATTTATTGTCACACCAAAGGTTTGTCACAAAAATTAAAAGAGTATTTGCAATAACAGGAAATTATAACTTTATTTTAACAAAACAAGCATTTTCATATATGACAAAAAAAAGTGACCACTTTATAAATCTTAATTTATACATTAAAAAAAAAAAATTTAGTATTTGGTATGGCCTCCTTTGGCCTTAATGACTGCCGCCAACCGTCTGGGCATACTTTCGACCAGATTATGTAGATGATTGGGATCGAGACTGTCCCAAGCTCGCTGTAGCGCATGGAAGTAATTATTTTTGTTTGTGACTCCAGTTTTATTCATATTTCTGTCCAAAATCGACCATAAATTTTCAATAGGATTTAAGTCTGGGGACTGCGGAGGCCAATCAAATATTTTTATGCGGTTGGAATTTAAAAATGTCTTCGTTTTTTTGGCGGTATGCTTGGGATCATTATCTTGTTGTAATATCCAGTTAGGTTCCAAACCTAATTGAATCAACGAAACTTCCAAATTCTCACGTAAAATATCGATGTAAATGTCAGCAGTCATGATTCCATCGATTTTAATCAATTGACCCACGCCTCCCCAAGAAAAACAGCCCCAGACCATGATATTACCTCCGCCATGTTTTACCGTTTTCTGGAGGTGACGATCTTGAAGCTCCTCGCCAGCTTTCCGCCACACACGAAGTCGTTGTTTGCGTCCAAGAAGCTCGAACTTACTTTCGTCCGTCCACAGAACTCGTTTCCAGAACTCCACGGGTTCATTTGCATACTTTTTGGCAAATTCGAGTCGCTTTTTCTTGTTTCTCTTATTAATCAAGGGACGCTTACGTGCGAAACGGCTCTGTAAATCTGCTTCCCGCAGTGTCCTGCGCACTGTCCGGTCGGAAATGGACAGTTGGAATGATTCACGAAGATTCCTGACAGTTGTCGTCGGATATTTCTTCACCATTCGTATGATGTTTGCATCATCACGCCAAGTTGTGCTCCGCGTTCTACCTCTTCCAGAACGATCAGCCATTGTTCCAGTATTCAAAAACTTGTTATAAAGTTTCTGGACAGCGCTTTTGCTGACCTCATATTTCTGAGCAATCTTCCGCTGCGAAACACCGCGTTTACAATCTTTGATAATCAGGCTACGGACCTGATAAGAAATTTGTCGACCAGTCATATTCACTACCTTTCTATTACTGCTGCGCTTTGTTCGGAATGTAAACAAAGAACTGGTAGTCACAGGTCGCCGTTTGTTTACACTTTCCGCACGATACATCGCGTTTATACAACGCGATTAAATGAAGACGCCAGAAATTGTAAGGCGGTAACTTTTTTTTGTCATGTATGAAAATGCTTGTTTTGTTAAAATAAAGTTATAATTTCTTGTTATTGCAAATACTCTTTTAATTTTTGTGACAAACCTTTGGTGTGACAATAAATCTTTCAAAAAAACCCGATAATAGGATGCTTTTTCATTAAAAACATTAGTTTTAAGATATTTTATATACGATATAGGATGGTCACTTTATTATGCCGGTCACTGTATATGTAGAAAATGTGTAGCAAGTTTTAAATGAATCGGTAATGTAGTTTTTAAATAGCAGTGCACACGGACTTTTAAAAAGTGGTTTTGAGAAAAACGCGTGCAAAGTTTTCTCACTCGACGGTATATAGCGTGGATCATAATTGGCACATTTTACCTGGATTTCAAAGCCAAGACCTTCTTTTGTGCAACTTTTGAACTCAACTAAACCATCACACTGAGCACATTTAACCAAACTTGAAATTGTTGAGAAAACAAGTAAAAAATCGATGATTCTATAATGTTTTTCAACGTCTTCTGGCACGCTCGCACTGGTATTCGACTCTCTTTTTTTCGATGATGCACTCTTCGTATTAGCTTCAGCCTTATTTTGATTCTTTGGATAAGGCTTTTTTTTTGTTCTGCACAAATGAGTTCTAGTACCTCTTCGGTCATCTCTCGAAACTTTAGATATTCTCGGCATTTTTTAACAGAAAATATCTTGACAAAATTATAAAATCACTGAGAATAAGCGCACGATCGAACGTACAACATTAACTGACGCTCGTCTCTCTATTTAAAATATTATACAGTGTATAATATACACATATAAAATATGTATTTACGGCTTTAGTTACCTGTCTTTACTAAATAGCAATTTTTCGAAACAGAACAATAGGCCAGAACGATCCCCAAGTGAATAAAC
This sequence comes from Cylloceria caligata, assembly GCA_963942595.1. Lineage (NCBI taxonomy): Eukaryota > Metazoa > Arthropoda > Insecta > Hymenoptera > Ichneumonidae > Cylloceria > Cylloceria caligata. The sequence goes on along the minus strand of OZ012705.1, from coordinate 30,402,060 downwards.
TGTATACCTGCTCGCCAGCTGCGCGCTGTCTTTCCGAGAGGAGACTAGCTACTCAATAACTTCGAGTTTTGCTCTGATCGACTTTAAATTTCGAAACTATATTCTTGAAATGTTTAACTATAAGAAAAGACCAAAAAATCGAATTTTCAAAAGTGCAAACCCTTACCCCCCCTTAACTTTGATTGCGTGGATGACTGGCTGGCAAACATTTTGGAACCCACTTCCCGTCATCCAATCGAACTGAAACTTGACACATAGACTCGTTGCCAATGACAATGCATTCTAGTAAATTTTCCAAGAGATCGAGCCTTGGTGTCAGGAGAGAGGGGTCATTTTTTTAAATTGACCTAAAAAGGATTTATTTCTTAGTTTCGGTGAAAACACTCAGTAAACTTTTCTCGAAGTGGTCGGGTCCCTGGTTCAAGGAGTTCCTATACTGTTTTCGTTTTTGCGAAGATTGAAAAATTTGTTTGAAAAAAAAATTTTTTATTTGCGAAATTAACAAAATTTAATACATAGATGGTAATGCACATAAAAGCTGATAATGTATATAGAAGATTTCTATGAAAAGCTGTTTTTTTAAGGGTTAGTTTTTATAAATATAAATTTACCTCGGCTTCATCCTCAATGAACGCAACACCCGTATAAAAATATTTGCTTATGTCGGTGTTTATGTCGTTCCAATAACGCCATATTTAGGCTAAACCGAAAAATGATATATAGTAGCTATGATTTTGGAACTTTATTTAAATAATAAGATAAATAACATAATAATTTTAATAATATGTTGTTACTAGTTAAGAAAAGTTGAATTTTGAGGTTAATTTGTCAAATCAGCATTTTTAATTCATGAAACCCGGCTAATAATATTTAAACTGACTTTGATCATTTTAATATATAGAATCTATAACGTACTTCTTTGAACTGATGAAATTTTTGTACAGTTACGATGCCAGGTTGTTCAGCAGACGACTGTACTAATTCTATAGCAAAAGAATTCAAAATGATAGCTATTCCAAAGGATCCAAATAAAAGATCACAGTGAATCGCAAAAATGGCTCAAGAAAATTGGATACCACCCAAATATGCAACTATTTGCGAGGCGACTTACTTTCTAATTTTGAACTTTGAAGATGCATAAATAGGATATCTTTTTCAATGAATCTTGGAAGCATTATCTTAACAGATTCACTTTACTAATGATATATGGGAGAAGCCTACGACTGATGGTAAAAGAAAGTTGAATCCCAATGCTATTCCAACATTATTTAGCAAAGAATTTGTGGCCAAATCTTGCATTCCAGTGCAACATTATACAAATCAAGGTAAATAACTTGTTAATTTCGATAATAAATCGCGCGCTGTCTTTCCGAGAGGAGACTAACTAGTCCATAACTTCGAGAGTTATATAATAATAACTTGCTCTGATCGACTTTAAATTTTGAGACTATATTCTTGAAATGTTTAACTATAAGAAAAGAGAACGAAAAAAATCGATTTTTCAAAAATGCAAACCCTTACCCTCCACCCCCCTTAAGCGACGCGGAAATGTCAGATGACGACTGAACTCTGTAGTACGTATTGGACGAGTACTGCGAGGAAACGATACAATTGTCAATTCTTACAGAACAAAAAACATCTGACATTACCGACGACGATACGCATGACCATTCAACGAAAATTGAAAATCTAAGAGCCTGGAAGCCAATCGGTATACCAGCGTCGATTATTCATTGTCTATCTCAACGACGATTTTTTTGTGCGAACAACGCACTGACAGAACCAAGAAGAGACATTCGAATAGTAAAAGTAAAAGACTTGCAAGTTAACGAACTCTCCTCAGACGCGACCTCGAAAAACGGAGTTCGGCTCGGAGATAAATTGGTGGCCAGAACGGAACACCACCAGATTTGTAATCGATGTGGGAGATATTTATGGCCCACAATGGTTTACCGTACTTTAGGATCTGTCCAATGATTTGATTCTCGGTATGGATTTTTGGATAGCTTTCAAGGTCAGAATAAATCCCACTACGGAAACGTGGACATTAGACGGAAGTAAATATTCATATCCGATTCAGCACCGTCGTGTAACTAGAGCAGATAAAAAAACTTTGACAAATGATCAATCTGACAAACTAAAAAATTTCCTTGATAGTGAATTTTAAAAATTAGACAAAGAATCCACCGGAATGACTGAGTTAGTTAAATACGTTATCGAATTAAATTACCCAACACCCCATCGGCAAAAACCGTATCGGCGTAGCGAAGTTGCTCGCGAATTCTTGAATAAAGAAGTTGATCGACTCTTAGAAAGGGGTTACGTAACGTGAAGTAATAGTGACTGGGCGCGTTCACCTGTAGTAGTTCCAAAAGCCAACGGATTGCTGAGGTTCTGTATAGACTACCGTCCGGTAAATAGACAGTCAAACCCGCGTATCCATTACAACATACGAAATCAATTTTGTCCCCGTTGCACCAAGCTAAAATCATTTCGACCTTTTACATGATCGAAGCTTTCCATCAAATCCCTATGGATAAGGAATGTCAGAAATATACCAGCTTCGTTGTCGAGGGAAAATGGACTATTAGAATGGGCCAGAATGCCATATGGTTTAACAGGAGCCCCTTTCACTCTCCAATATTTAATGAACAAATTGACGACGTATAAAAGAATTAATTATCGAAAGAGACCTCCTGAATAAATGGATAGGCCAAATATTCGCGTACATAAAGGGTGGTTAAATTTGAAGGGCCGATGTTGATTTTGAATAAAACACAAATTATTTAGGAAATTATTGTCAATTCTTTTTATTATGATAATATGGTATGGTTCAATTATGTATGGAACAAAATATCGGCCAAATGGCCGCCGCGACCTCGGCGGCACACCTCCATCCGATGGTCCAAATTTTCGATGACGCTTAGGCATAATTGAGGTTCTATGCCGTTAATGTGCCGAATTATCTCATCCTTTAGCTCTTGAATTGTTGCTGGCTTATCGACGTACACCTTTTCTTTCAAATAACCCCAAAGAAAGAAGTCCAGCGGTGTCAAATCACATGATCTTGGCGGCCAATTGACATCGCCACCACGTGAGATAACACGGCCATTGAATTTGTCGCGCAAAAGAGCCATTGTTTCGTTAGCTGTGTGGCAAGTGGCACCGTCCTGTTGAAACCACATATCGCCCACATCCATATCTTCCAATTCGGGCCATAAAAAGTTCGTTATCATCTCACGATAGCGAACACCATTCACGGTAACTGCCTGACCGGCCTCATTTTGGAAAAAATACGGCCCGATGATGCCGCCAGCCCATAAACCGCACCAAACAGTCACTCTTGGTTTTTCGACAATCACTCTTGGATTATGATTCGCCCAAATGCGGCAATTCTGCTTATTGACGAATCCACTGAGGTGAAAATGTGCCTCATCACTGAAGATGATTTTCTTCGAAAATTGATCATCCACTGTTGCCATTTCTTGCCACCATTCTGACCATTGACGACGTTTGGAATGGTCAAGAGGTTTTAGTTCTTGAGTCAATTGCACCTTATAAGCGTGTAAATGCAAGTCTTTATGCATAATGTTCATCAACGACGAGCGTGAGAGGTGCAATTGTTGGGCACGACGACGAGTTGAGGTGGACGGCTCTTCAGCCACACTATCGCGAACAGCAGCAATATTTTCTGCAGTACGAGCTGTACGAGCATGCACTGGTGTTTTAATATCTCCTACAGACCCGGTTTGCTCAAATTTTTGCACGATTTTTCCGATTGTACGCACATTTGGACGATTAAATTGACCGAAAAAATCACGAAGTGCACGATATGCATTTTGATTTGAACGCCCATTTTCATAATAAGCCTGAATAACTTTAACGCGTTGCTCGATTGTGTATCTTTCCATGGTTCAAATTTAGTTAGTCTGAAATTGAGAAATGTCAAATGAAATGCAGAAAAAAACTTGACGTTTAGGTGTGGTTCACATTCAACATCGGCCCTTAAAATTTAACCACCCTTTAGATGATTGGATTATTGTCAGCCAGGACCTTAACGAGCACTTAGCGTTATTGTCACTATTGTTTGAGGTACTGCGGGGAGGAAGATTAAAAAACAATCGCGAGAAAAGCAGCTTTGCCTGCAAAGAAGTTAAATTCCTCGGATATATCGTTGACGAGCTCGGTATGAGACCAAACCCGGAGAAAATACAACCGATTCTCGATTTCCCAGCATCAAAGAATAGAACGCAGTTAAGACAATTCAATGGTCTAGAAAACTGGAACTACAGTCATTAAAAAAGTATCGCGAGAGTACAGGACCCATTAAATAAATTAACTAACCTGAAGGTCCCATGGAAATGGACGGAGGTTGAGCAAAAATCTTCGACGAAATTAAACTCGCATTGGCCAACGCACCACGACTATGAACTCCAATACCAAGTCAACCTTTTATTCGATATACAGACGCCAGCTACTTTGACCTTGGTGCAATTTTAGTATTTACAACAAGGGTTAGGTAGCAAGGAAGAAAAATTGATAGAAGTTTAAAGTCGATCATCAAGGGGCGCAGAATTGCATTATACAACAACAGAAAAAGAGTGTCTAGCCGTAGTATGGGCCGCAGAAAAATTGCATTGTTACTTGGAAGGTATGTCATTCAAAGTAGTCATAGATCACCAAGCACTACAACGGTTACACGGGATAAAAAATCCTGTAGGACGCCTAGCAAGATGGGCCTTTTATCTACTACAGCATAACATGACCGTAGAATATAAACGGGAAACAATGAACGAAGCTCCTGATGCACTCTCGCGTATGTACGATATCGATGTTGACCCACTGGGGTGGGAAAGTCTTGTCGAAGAAACAAATCAAGGAAGAATTGAATTGCCAATAATATGCGACAAAGACTGATACGAAACAAAGCGCGGACTTGTCAATAACCAACTACAATTCTTGCAAGGAAACCACGTGGCACCGCAAGCGGGACATTTCGGTCAAGCCAACACCTACGACCCTATACATTATTACTGGCCCGGTATGTCACAGGATGTAAAATCATACGTTGAAGGCTGTGAAACGTGCCGTGAAGTCAAATTTAATCAAAACCTGGAAAAAGGACTGCTAGCAACGAGACCTTTACTTAAACCATGGGCACAATTGTGAGTAGACACGGTAAAGCCCCTCACTCGATAAAAGAAGGGTAACATATATATCATTGTCGTACTAGATTTATATACCAAATTCGTCGTATTATTCGCGGTGCGCACCCAGACCGGCAAGACTGTAATGAAAATACTAGATTCCATGTTTGCCAGCTTAAAAAATAAAGCACATAGCTACTCCATTAGCTTACCGACAGGCGAACCCCGTGGAGCGTGTCAATAGGACAATAAAACCAATGATAGCCGCGTTGATAAAAAATAGTCAAAATAAATGGGACGAAAAAGTGTCAAAAGAGAAATGCAAGAAATGCAAGAGAACAGTCGTCTGAGCGAGCTGATCAGGGAACAGGAGTGAATCAAAGAGAAACATGAGGTTCTGCAGGCGAGAATCGAGCTTTTGCGGCACAAAGCCGAACTGCACGAAAATGCCTCGTCTGTCGAAAGCAAAACAAGCTGCACTTAAGAAGATTCGTCAGACGAAAGTGAGGACTCATTCGAATCCGTCATTACAGTCGCTGAATGGACCGGACTTGCCAAATTGACGATCTGGCAGCCAGGCGAAATCCCGACGAGATCAGCCGACGAAGCTTCTACCTTGACAGCATGGGGAAACGAGCCGAGTTCAGAGGCACTACGACGACTGAGAGACATCCTAAATCTCCCACCGCTAAGCTTAAGGTTGACAGAGCCCATGAGAATTTCGTCCAAGGTCTATACCGAAAATGTCACACGCAATCAAATACCAGCGGGACAACATCCACACCGCACTCTGACCAAGGGTGGGAAAGAGTGGAAAACCACGGATATTATGACTGCGTTTACTGCTCCGTCAGCCACCATAAAGCCGTTGCCGCTCGAAAAAGCATTATCGTTTATGACCGTTTTGGAAGAACTGAATGTAACTGAACTCGCCAATACAAAGGGTAGAGAACAACCACTGTACCTCGCTGATTGCCGAATCGTCAGCCAGACCTTACTGAAAGACCTTATCAAGAAACGTGCCGAATTCGTTGGAAAACAACACCTCCCCGGATGCGTCAATTTCAGATCCCGGGAGCATCATTTCGAGGACTGCAAACTCCTATATCGGCCTGGATTTTGTCAAGTTTGCAGGGCAGATGGGTTCGAGACTGCGGATTGCATATACCGGCACGGTATCGAACACGAATACGCGCTAGGAAGATGCCCCAGATGTGCCAGAGACGTAAGGCTCTCTTGTCCAGAGTGTCCCGACTGTAATATTCGTTACGCGGACATCGTCGACTGGCTCAGGTTAAATTACGTCACCTGGCCGACTCCAATGATTCCCGACGACCATCGATACCTCGTCAATGAAAGTTTGGAGACCGTGAAGAGAGTGAAGGCAAACTTCACCGAGCCGCGAGACTATCCAAGACGTGTGCGGGCGTACTTGATTCGAGAGAACGCACTCGGTAAGGCCAACAACCTGACCAACCCAGCCGTCAAGTCAGCAATGACCTTGTCAAAGGAGAAGAGGGAGCACGCGATCCGCGCATTGTACGCGCTACGCAGCAACAAGACCCTTGACAAGATAATGGCTGAGAGGCCCAAGCTGAACAACGGCGAAGAAGTTCGTATCAACATTCCGACGAAATACAAGAAATAAAAACGCCCGTTAGCTTGACAAATTTTTCGGAGCGCTGATAACCTTTTATGTTCCTTTTATTAACTGAAATTTAATTATGTTATAACCACTTACGTTCATTAAGGAAACTTCACTTGCCAAAACAAATTTATAATCCTATTTAACTTAACCCACTCAAAATTCGACCACTATATTATCATTTCCTTGCCGAGTCATGTATACTTATACAGGGTGCGCCATCTTTTATGTCGGTATGTAAACATTGAATAACTTTTAACAAAAACAACCGTGTTGGATAATCAGCTGGCGCACGGCGATCGATGTTCGCCGTGCGTCGACCTGTTGCTGCTGTGTAGCATGCTGCGCTCGGCTATGCCGGAGATGGCCGAGGCTGTGCCTCGCAGGCGTGCCCGGTTAAGCGAGAGGCTATCTCTCGACTATCTCACTCAGTTGACTTCAGCGCACAACGACTCGTTTGTAAAACGCAGCCATATTGTAAAATCTGACACTTCTGTGAAAACCCGCTTGGACAGCGCACACATCTTCGGTACTTTCGCTCGGACTTTTCACCATCTCACCGGATCTTCTTAACATTTTCGTGCTCACCAGGATTCAAATACACGGTAAGAGTACATCGTTACAATTTCTCTAAATTCAATGACGGTGAGGAGTGAAATACACATCGGTGCATCCTCATGAAGGTCTCACACTGTGGTGTGCTCTGCAGCGCGGGCTGCACCACGTTTTCACATCACTTGTTGCGCACTCTATTAATATAATTGCGTGTGTTCTTATTAATTCACTGTACTTTCTCCCAACTAAGCTTGCTGGGAAAGTACTGTGAATTCATTCCACTCTTTTGTACATCCTCAAGCTCACTTGGCCGTGCTCTGCAGCGTTGGCTGCGGCACGGTCTGTCAAGTCAAAATTCCAGCACTCAAGCAATATATTTGCAAGTGCTCTCACTCTTTCCCTGTACATTCTCTTTTGCAATTCTACAGAGAATTTACTGGGAATGAGTGACATCTTATAATCTCTCACATTTCTCAACCCGTGGCTTGCGATGCAGCGCTGGCTGCACCACGTACACTTCACTGATTAACGGACAGCACACAATTAATATAATTGCGTGCTGGTCACTCAAATCAAAATTCAATGTAGTTTATTTTTTTGTATTTATTTTTATATAATTTATTTTCTTCTAAATTTGACATATTTTGTAACCAGCAAGCGGATGGTAAAATAAACCACTTTGTCTATAAAACATCCTACAGTCTGGTTTCTTTTTTTCCCTGTCGTGAGTGAAGCTTCATAATTTTCAATACATTCACAGATTCGCTCAACTACATCTGGACGGATTCTCAAACAAACCGATTTCCATATATGAGGTATTTTTATTTAATTTCGTCCTTTACAATTTATTGGAACTAGCTTTTGGATGCAACATCAATCAAGTGGCCGCCTTTATTGGCCAAAGCAAAATGTGCCCTTTTTGCTGCGTTTTCCATCACGTTTTCCAACATCTCGGGCGGTATAGCGATGATTTCGGCACGAATGTTTGCCTTGAGCTCGTCAATAGTCTGAGGCTTGTTGACGTACACTTTGCTTTTCAAATAATCCCACAAAAAGAAGTCCGGAAGGGTCAAATCTGGAGATCTGGGTGGCCAGTCAATGTCGCCATTTTTTGACATCACACGTCCAGGGAATTTTCGTTGCAGAAACTGCATTGTTTGATTTGCAGTGTGGCATGGCGCACCGTCTTGTTGAAACCAGTAACCATCCAGACCTTTTTCACACATTTGTGGGTAGACATAATGAGCCAACATCCACCGATATCGATTCCCATAGACTGTTTCGCCTTCTCTGAAGAAAAATGACCCAATGATGGTTTTGGCGTAAATGCCGGCCCAAACAGTCACTTTTTGGTCATGCAATGGTGTTTTATGGATCTCGTGTGGATTCTCCGTTCCTCAAGTGCAGCAGTTTTGCTTGTTAACGGCGCCAGAGTGTAAAATGGGCCTCGTCGGTCATCAAAATTTGCTTCCAAAAATCAGGTTGTGTTAACCATTCGAGCGACTGTTTGGCCGTATTCCAAGCTACGTGGACGGTCTGTCGGCAATATTCTTTGATTCAATTACACTTTATACGAAAACAAATGCAAATCATCCTGCAAAATGCGCCGCAAAGTGGTTCCACTGACGTCAATATGCTGAGCGCGGTGACGATACGACACATGTGGGTTCTCAGCAACACTCTCTCTTACCGCTTCAACCAGTTCATTGGAACGTCTTGGGCATTGATGAACGGCACTTGGACGATCTTCCACTGTCCCGTGCTCAACAAAATTCGACATCAAACGACGAATAGTGTTGTCAGACGATCCTTGTTGGCCACGATATTTTCGACGATATGCACGTTGAGTTAACACAACTGAACGACTATTTTCAATGTACAGCGTCACTATTTCGGCGCGTTGTTACGGTGCACAGTAGACGCAGAGCCCGAAATCGTGGCAGAAAAGTCAGAAAAAAATTTTTACAATCGGGATATTTGAGCAGGCAGTCAGGTAGAGGACTAATGGCTGCGTTAAATTGTAAAAGGGGAACCTTTTTCACCGTATACCTTCGTCGCTGCGTCAGTTGGAAGTTAGCCTTCGAGACGAGTGTTCGCATCGCGCGCTGAACGAGCGAAAACTACCGTGACTTATAAAATCGATAACTTTAAAGTGAAGTGTTTTAAATCAATCCGGAGACATGGATACGACTTCTGGAGGTATGTAGAAGATATTTTTACATTGGTTGAGTTTAAAATAAATATGTAAATTATTGAAGTGTAGTATAAACTACTGCATAAATAAAGTGAAAGAATTTTGTAAACTTATATTTTCAACTATCCGAAAAGTTATACTTTCTGCCATATTCTGCGACAGCCAATGTCTAGGCCTTTAGTTAATTATATAAGCTTGCGAAATTAACAGGAATTAGCTGCCTAGAGCTGCCTAACTTTGTCTGTTATGGTTTTTGGCAACGTAAAACAGGCGGTTGCCGACCGTGCACGCGCGCGCGGCGCCATACGCCATGCCATGGGGCCATTGAACAGCTGCTACTTGAGCAATAGGACTATATCCATACATATACCATATATAATATATATATATATATACATATATATATACAAAATACAAATTCAAGTAAATCATTTATATATCTATTTTTGTAGACATACAACAATACATATATATGTAAGTATATACTAAAGTAATTAATTTGAATCGTCACATTTTATTTATATTTGATACATTTTTATTATATATATAGGTATATATGGGGCATTCCACGCCAAATCGGACAGTTCAATTTTTTTTCCCTTGATTTTGTCATATTTTCATGTACTCATCAAAAATCGGCTTCTGGTACATTTTGAGATGTTTTTGGTCACCCGTTCAAAAAATATTTGTTTATGTTTTTTTGCTCATAACTTCTTTCATAATAGTCTAAATTCATTTTTTTTTTCATAACTGTTGTTTTTTATGTACTTTTCAAAAAAAAAAAAACGAATAATTATTGCGGCTACTTATTTGGTACAATAATTAAAATTCATTAAAATTTTGATCTGATCCTTCAACACAAATTCTATACAATTTTATGTCTTTATTACAGGGTCCCATTACGAAGGAGTACATTTGACGAGGAAAGAATTATATCTTATTATAAAGGATAATTTGAACGATAATTTCGCTACGTTATTGTTTGGCTTTCTGATTCGCAATCAGTCACTTTCACAACCCGCGTATATCAATTTTGTTCAATTCAATTATAATAATTAAAATTCAAATAACTAATGCAAGTTATATATCATTGTATACGAAAACGTCATACTAAATAAATAAATTATTTCATCCTTTTATTTGAGTGGTACGGCAGGAGGGAGTTTTTTTGAAAATTTTTAATTTTTTTTAACATACTTGTCCGCCATATTGGATCAGCCATTTTGTTTACAATAATTTGGCTTTCGGATTCGTAATGAGCGACCCTCAAAACCCACATATAGCAGTTTTTGTCAAGATCGGACACCTTTTTAACATTCATGTCCGCCATATTGGATCGGCCATTTTGTTTACAATAATTTGGCTTTCGGATTCGTAATAAGCGACCCTAAAAACCCGCATATACCAATTTTTGTCAAGATCGGACACCTTTTTAACATCCATGTCCGCCATATTGGATCGGCCATTTTGTTTACAATAATTTAGCTTTCAGATTCGTAATCAGCGACCTTAAAAACCTCTGCATACCAATTTTCATTCCGATCGGAGGTTATTTGTATTTACTGCCACGATTTCGGGCTCTGCGTCCACTGTGCGGTGTGAAGCGATGCATGGTTAAAATTGTACTGAATTGACGTTTCAAAAACACGTCTACTCAAGTCTATCGGTTGATAAATGTCAAAGTTATTCAATGTTTACATACCGACATAAAAGATGGCGCACCCTGTGTATAAATTGTGTGTGCAACTATAGGACTTTTGTGTTACCCGTTGTCATCCCCACCTTCTCTTCATGAAATTTACAAAACTGATAGATTATATTCGTATTGAGAAATTTGCAGGCTGGGTTAATGTTGCTCCGGACGGAGATTATCAATTTCGCGAACTGAAACATACGGATGCCTTGGGTGACGAACGTATCCCTTATGATGTCAAGGTTGGAAGGAAGAGAATGTGGCAGGAAAATAAAAATTCCTCGATATCAACATTGGACTGATTCCTCGAGCGTACCAAAGTTGAGTGTCACATTTGTGATGTCCCAAATTGTGTCGTCCTTAGACTTAGGCGATGTATTAATTTACTAATTTGTCAAATGATTAATTTTGTGAGGGATTTGTCGAGTCGGTCGAACTTCGTTCTATGCTACCATTGACGACCACCCGATATACGGAGGGAACAATATTTGGCTTTAGCTAGATTCTAGAGAGGGATAGAGCTAGTTCAAGGGTTGACACGCAAGCGCAAATATCGTTTTTCGATAACTAGGGATCCAGCAGTAGGAAAGTGGGGAGAGAAGCGGATGACTAGTTCAGTTCCGCGACAAAGATGATCGCTTTGGTACAAGACTTGATACACGTATATCATGAATTAATTAAGACCTCGGTCATCCATTTAGTACCGACTTTTGTCCCGTCTGAGGAGAAAAGTCGAACATAAAGAAATTAAAGTTAACCTTCGAGGAGGCTCGTCGTCGTATCCGTAAAATTCGACAAATCTAGTCGAATAATTGCAAATTAAGTATTTAAATTCAACTGTGAATCGAAAGATATAATGTCCAAGGATTATAATTCGATATCGTCAGCCGGCAGCAACCGATACCTGTAAAACGTATTTGTCAATGAACGTAAGTCTTGAATAAGGTGATATACCTTTATCCTGAGCAATCGTCTTTCTTGCTTTTCTCACTGCATGATTCATGAGCTTTGGAAATAATTATCCGGTCCACCAACTGTTCCTACCCTGAGTAAAATCATGTTTATCAATTTTATTGTCAAATTTATCGTTAGTCAATTGGACTAGCTGACGCCCAACGAAAATTTGAATAAAGCATTAATTGGAGCCCTGGCAGCCAAAAGGGCCACCGCCGCGCTAGGTGAGCAAAAAGTATAAATAGTATAAGCGAAAAACATATGAAACATATATCTTTTACGTAAAAATCTTCTATATATATCTTACATATATTTTCCCATATATTTACCTATATAAATTTCCACAGGCATATGGACACACAATTTCTTCGTGTGTTTTAATAAAAAGACCGTATATCAAGCTCAAGAATACGAACTTATGTTCCTTCGAAAAACGACCTCAAAAATGTCAAAGTCATTATTATAGACTTTTTATCGAGACCAACATAGGTTCTGCACGAATATTGGGTCAGGATAAAAAAATTCTTTTATCTCGAGGGCCGCTTTACCAACGAATTCAGACGCATATAAAACAGTCATCCTTATCCCTGACTCGAAGCCGAGAATCTGGCGTACCGCATCGCGGTAGGGTACGCTCGTTACAACAAGCGCTGTATGCGCAGTAAGAATAAGTAGCTCACGGGCACAACTATCTCCGTCCTTTGTACTCATGCGGAATTCAAGAACTGGTGTACTGATGCGTTCTCCCTCGCGCTTTAGCCTTTCCCGTATACGAGCTCTTCGTTTCAATTTGGCGCGATAGCGTAGATAAGCATATATGATATTTCTTTCCCACTCAGCGATTCTCTTTATATCGATCTTACTCCCAGTTCGAAACGCACATGTTTAAAAGGCATGTTGTTAGTTCTAGCCGCGCTCTCACCATCTGTAAATAGCTATCACTGTACATATGTTAACTAATAATATTAATAAACAATACCACCATAAATTAATTTAAATGAGGTATCCAAAAATCCAAAATCTAAGTAATGTTCGCAAATGTTAGCCAGTTTGGTCATTCGAACTTTATGGACTTAATCCGGCAGCGAATGAAAAATACCGCAGCAGAAAATATATAATAATAAAAGTTACCGATATTATAGAATTAAGATTTATTCGTCGAGTAAAAAGTATTCTATCCGTAAATTCTACAGTAAAAACAAGTAAGCATCAGCGGAACACTTTTTCAGTTTAACTCAGCTTCATTTCTCGTCGAGAAGGCACAGAAGTCTGTGCCATCTGTGAACCTTCCCTCATTTTATTGTTTTCAACTTTTCCTTGTTCTTTGTGCATGTGTGTTGCTTTTATCACAACCCTTTAACATTTAAATGAAAAAAAAAAAAAGTTATGTAAAATATTTGTAACTATTTATAAAATATTGAAGCTTTGCCGTATATGAACGGTATGCTGCATTTGGAATTCGTATCGGTTCATTTTGATTTTACTGCGGTTTTCTTCGGTTCCGTGATCAATTTCATGCTCGCGATACATAGGATCCAACCTACTTTGATCTCCATGGCTTCGACGCCCCAGTGCGAGATAGCGCCATGCTTGTATGACGTAACCACGTTCCGCTGCATAGGGTCACATGCATTCGCAGTCACGTGACAATAACTCGGCGCCATCGCACGTCGTTTTACGGGCTGAAAGTTTGTCTTAAAGTCAGAGATAAGCAATACTGTTCTACAGACATGTGAAATCGTTGACGTAGTTTGCACTTTACGTGGATTTCTTTTGTGTTCTTTCTGCCGATATTTTGTGACTTTCTGATGATATTGAAATGTTCAGAGAAACTAAAAAATTCGACGTCCGGTCCGGTTTGAGGTATGTGAAGTCCGGAATGGTTTATATCGTACGAAACAGATTATGTTGACATTTCGAGTGGTCATATTGATTTTTCAAATGGTTAGTAAAATACGATTACTTTCATTTTTTGTACATTTTCAACCGAAATCCAACCGGATGTCGAAGCGTTTACATTCATATTACAGTCCTGTACAATGTGAAGCATATCCGTAAGCTACAACTTTTACCGACCAAAGTCGGTAAAAAAAGCTACTCCAGCATCCTTTTAACCCATTAGGACTTCGAGCCCAAAATGTACCCGAGACAGAGCGAAGTGCGTATGTTAAAGACATGAGACCACATGCTAATAACATAAGATTTATGCCAATGCTATAGTGTATAGTGGCTCTCGAGGCCAGTGAGACTACAGCGGAGTGGAGGAATCCCGCCGAACCTCAAAGCGTGTGAAAAAAAATCCAGCAGCGGTATTTTCCCGCCAATTCGGCAATAAAGCTCGAGATCCATTGCCATTGTTCGAGTAATTATCACTCAAGCCTTCGTGAGATATTCTTGACCAGTACTTTTTTTATGATCAAATTGGGGTTTTTGCTTGATATTGAGACGATGTGGTATATGTCGGAGTTCTCTCTCAGATTGCCATACATGGGAGAGTGATAGCAGAATTTTCCCATGGCGAATTTCCCGCCACGAATGATCACTAGGATATAAAATGAGAACGGTGAACTGTAGAATCGTAAGACGCCATTCACTGTACTCGTCTTTTATTTAAAAGATCAATCGTGACAGAGAAATTTGCAGTACAATTTTTGTTACCAACCAAGGGGTAGCACATCACTTTAAGGCCCAATAGTGATTAAGAGGAAAAGAGCACGTGGGCGCTTGAGGTTCCAATGCCACCCTATGGCGCCTAACTTCATGAGTGGGGTTTCTATGTGACTTTTTTAGGATTATCAATTACTAAATAGTTATTTACTGAGTAGTAATCATTTGCTTATTACTTAAGTACTAGGTATTATTTATGATTACTAATTATTAATCAATTAAAATAAATGGTCCAAACCAGCTCTGGTGCTCTAGCCGGTTGCCTCACCGCCGGCCTGTGATTGACAACCGCAGAACACGCCTTCCCCAATGCTCCGATGAACACCTGATCGCCTTTGAACACATCCTTAATCAACTCCGAATACTTCGCGTGCACGTCCAGCATGCTCTCGACGAATTGCGTATGAACCTGACAGAGAAAACGTTGAGTGAAACAGATTAAAAACCAATAAGATCCCGATTTCTCTATCTCTATCCATACTGATATATCAATATGAAAGGTTGTATGTTTGCTGACGTGGTAATAGCTAAGTTGCTAGATTAAAACATAGGCTATGATATAAGAAGCCCAGATAATATATGCAGGTATCAAAACGATTTTTAATCTCCGCATCTTATAAATTGACCCAATTTTAATAGAAGAAATTTTCTGAGAATTACGTTTTCGCCTTGCAACGGTCCGATTGCCTGCAGTCCCTGGTTCGTTACGTGCTGTGTGAGTTTCTGAATGAGCGGCATGAGACCCTGCGGCAATGGTCTTAGGAGAGGATACAGAAGTGACAGATCCCTCCGTCGCTCGTTCTCAATCATGAGATCGGTTTCCGTGTGCAGCCAGGCAACGTGAGCAGCGACCATTTTTTCCTCGCAGCATTGCCGCACCTGCAAACAAGTGAAATTGTTGTTAAAATCCAGTCTCCTTCGATTAAAGAAATATTAGTCTTTCTTTGTTTCGTTTTATTTTTTATTAACGAACAAACCTTGGATGTCGAACTGTGATGTAGAAATTTATGGGCTCGGCGTTCCTCCTCGCTTAGATGCCATGTAACGCGTTCCATGTAACGTGTCACGTTTGACTGTTGCAACAGTTCTGATGCCTCGCGGGTATAAAATTCACCGCTCGCCTCTAGAAAGGGACTCTCGAATATTTCTTGATACATCTGCATAACCATAATAAGAATGACTACTTTATGATGGAATGAATTCTAGAATAATTTAAAAGGAATTTGGCAAAAATTTGGAATGAATTTAGGAAATTCAGGGCCTCAAGCGATCTTTGAATTGACCTAGAAAGATAAATAATTTTTTAACCAATAAATTTAGATTCAAAGATTTACATTTAGATTTATCTAACGTAACCAACTTACAGGACTAAGACCTAATATGGAATTCCATTACATGTTTCAGAACAGACTCAGAGCAGATCTGAAGGATAAAATAGTTTTTCAACCGATATAAAATGAGTATTTTCAACGTAACTTAAAATTTAGAACCGATTAAGAGGATTTAAAACTGAATTTTACCATTTAACGTGGATTTAAAAAAGGCTCAAAGGATTTTATGTTTTTTGACATAACAAAATTTTATGGAAATAAGTTCAACCTTAAGTTCGGGATTCTACTCTAGATCTAGCTGTTAGGGAGTGAAATGATATATTTTTACATACATCCAGTTCTCCCTTCATCTTGTATTCTTCAACCCTAACGAAGCTCTGTATGACACCACAAATAACGTCGGTAGTTGCCGGTTGAGCCTCGCCGATACGATCTGCGTGAATACCTTCGAGAAGTAACGTAACGAGCTGCCTCTTAAGAGGACCGATCATTCTCTTTTTCCATATATCCAGTCCTAACTCGCCAATCTCCATCTGCTCCTGATAATCCACCGCGTTACTCGACGATACACCGTAAATCATTTCGGCCTCTGTCAACTTTTGCTTCTTAATGTGCTGCTGGTTAAGATATAAGTACAGACGATGTAGGTAATTTATTCCTTGAGAATATTCTGTCCAGGCACGGTGATACGCCTGTAACAGACCCTTGTCGCCCTGGGCCCGAACATGCATCAGCAATTGGGACACATGGTTATCAAGAAAACGCTTCGTTTCGTTGTAAAGACGATCTGCCAGAGGCTCGGGGTAGGCCACACATAGCGAGTAAACGTCGCTGTAAAACAAATTTTTATTAACTTTTACTTTACTATCGTTTTCCCGTTTCTTAATCCTACCTGAATCGGTCATTCCATGTGGAACGTGGCACATCTGCTAGGGTTATTACCCCTTTCACAGTTTCCCGGAGAATGTCCCACGTCTTTCCAAAATTAACCATTCTTGGTTTTAAAGACATTTTGGTAACGCAATTTTCTTCCGAATTATTCCTAAAAGATTCCTCTCTTCTTGATAAGATTCGAAATTCACCCGCGATGATTCTACAGAATTAAACCATTATATATTGCATACTTTGCAAAAAATAGACATTG
Source organism: Cylloceria caligata (assembly GCA_963942595.1). Classification (NCBI taxonomy): domain Eukaryota; kingdom Metazoa; phylum Arthropoda; class Insecta; order Hymenoptera; family Ichneumonidae; genus Cylloceria; species Cylloceria caligata. The sequence continues at coordinate 30,384,730 of OZ012705.1, read as the reverse complement.
TGATGCAGCTTTCTATGTTCATTATGAACAATCCAGATAAGGCCTGACAAAAGCACAGAAAACTGATATTTTGTTCATCTACGTTGATTTCATAGTTACTCAAAAATGAAAAAAAGCTGTAAATTGAAACTTGAAAATTGCTTCTTCGAGATTTCGTACAATGCTTAAAGTCATCAGTATGAGGAACTATCTTTGAGCATTGAGCATCCTGTGGAATCTCGAGGAAGCAATTTGTGAGTTTCAATTTGCAGTTTGTTTCAGAGTTTTCGAAAAAATTTAAATATTGTATTATCCAAACCATTTGACCGATTATTATATAGCATTTTGACGATTTCGAAATATGAAAAAGTTTATAAAATCTGAAGCGTTCGGTCAATGTTTCTCGAATTCAATATGAACTGTCCTTTTATGGTACTCTATTTATATTTATAAAAGTAGCCGGAAATCTTAAAATGTATGGAAATTAGAGCGTTCACATGTTTCAAAATTTTTAAATGCCGTAAAATTGGTAATTTTTGAGTAATTTCAACAAAAATTTCAGTCAATAAACAGGTTGTATGGATTAACATCTGTGCGAAACAGAAGTACTGTAGTTCAAACTGTTCTCAAGTTCTAGAGACACACATCCGGACATTTTTTCTAAATATGATTTTTCGACATTTGGGATATTTTAAACACGATGACATTGCAAACTGGAAAAAAAATATTTGCACCATCACAAAGCTTCTTCTTTGAGGAAGCAAAAAGACCAAAGGGATTTTTTCATCTGAAGCAATTTTAATAATGCATTGGGAGTTGCATAAGATTTGTCATTCCAGTTCAAAACTCAGATATTGGGTCTAGATAATAGGGAAGGTAATCATGTAACTAGGTTAGAGTAATGAAAAAACCATCATTAAGAACAATGAAAACCTTTTTTTTTCTTGCTCTGTCTCATGCTCATCCTTCATATAGTCCAAACTTGCTTGCTTTGTTACACTGGCAAAGTTCCATTTTTAACTTATTCTCAAAATCCTCATAACCTGCTGCTTTATTTGTTTTTAACACGTTGTATTATCAATAAATAAAAAAATAACAAAACAGTTGAAAAGTGTGTCGCAAATTTTGATACCAGGAGTATCTTTGTTTTGTACTGGCATATTGATTGTGCCAACTATAATTTGACTGCATGTACGTATTAAATGTTTTTGTTCTTTTTTAAATTTTTAATCTTTTCATCATATATTTTGTTAAGTGGGTTAAGGTAGTCTTTAGACTTACGTATATAATAGAGAATCGTATGAATTTTGAATATGGTAATCCTTGAGCACAAATTAATACATCTTCAAACTTTGAATGTATCTATGCTAATGGCCCTTTCAGCCAGAAATCTGAAGTTAAAAACTGCTATTTGAGCACAGCATGTATATAGAATACCATATTTTTGATCAATAAATTTCAAGCTTTTTGTTGATAGCTTGGAATATCCTTATTTCCAAAATTTATTGGAAATTAAAAAGTAAATATATGCAAACAATGTAACTGTACATTTTACGATGATTAGTTTCCATGTCAGGCCAGTCATCAGTGACTCAAATTCAAGACAAAAAAGTAAAAATTCTTGATTATTTAATATTATATATGCTACAATAAGTCTCTGACAATATTATAGGGATGTATATAAAGATTTATTATATATTTTTTCCAACTTGATATAAAAAATAGTATTTTGCTAGATTTATTTGCCCCAAGGACTATCTTAAGCAACAGTGATCAAGTTAACTTTAATTAACTACAGACCAAGTTGCTTACTCTTGGTCACTTTTAGTTTACATGTGAGCATGGAAAGGAGAACAAGGAAAGGGTTAGGTGGAGGGGGATAAGTCGGGAAAGCAAAGGTACAGGCTAGTCAATCAGTAGACCAGCTGACCCAAAGAAAATATTAAAGGCCTTCATAAATCGTATAAATGTTTACCACACCACATTTATGGCAGCTAGGTACCAAATGAATAATTGTATAAAATGACCACAGAGCAACTTTGTTTCTATTTTTTGTCTTGCTTTCATTAACTTGATAGTTAGTTTCATTTGGTAGAGCAAGACCTACCCCGAGCCCTCACCATCCCAAAGCCACACATTATTATTTTCTTCAAACATCTCAACTAATGAAGAAAGAACATTGCCCAAGTGGTCGGGAGGAGACGTTATAGTGCACGCAATAAATGATAACGACAAATGCAAAAACCACAAGTTACATAATATTGACATATTCGTTTTTTGTTATCGTTATTCTTGAGTTCTCGTGGTCGAAATTCGAAAAGAGCCGTTAATTAGTATGAACCATGAAAACGAACCTCCTTCCCATACACGTTCATCTTATGTGCATCTCCTCGATGACGATCAAGTTCAACGTATGCTATTTTTCAAATATTAAAAAAAAAATTAGGTTTGATCTCGTTTGCTATGGATATATTTTCTCGCTTCGTAGCGCTGTATTCTGCTCTCTTCGATCACTCTGCACAACTTCGTCTGGCCGCTTCAACAATACTTCACCAACCTCGCTTACACCAGATTTACCCGAAAACCGACACTATCTTGGCGACAAATTGTGAAGCTTCTCGTGACGCGAGCTCCAAAAATATGTCTCAACGTTTCACGCGCCAAACGTGCGACTCAACACTCGCCACGATCCTCTCAATAACATTACGCTGCCATATTGTTTTTTAGATAACATGGGAATATGTCCAATATTACGTTGACCTGATTGGAGAGTTGATGGGGTAAGCGCAATACGTGTCAGGGTGCTTCTCCATGCCGCGTAACTTGTTTACGCCGGCGTACACGTAACTTGCGGATGTTGGTTATATGACGAAAGATCACTAGCAGATTACGCTCTTATTTAGCCCCGAATCCCCATGGTGCGTATTTCTGTAATGATTGCGTAAAGCGTATTTAGCGCAATCAATCGCAGATTGCCAAACATATGTAGTACTAGAACGAAAACCGTAATCGGAATTATCATTGGATGTTGTAAAGTAGCGTTGCGCTGAATACGCGCCATGGGGAATAGGTACTTTCACATGCGAGTGTGTGCAGCGGAATATATGTGCTATGACGCAAATAATCGGAGTTGATCGGAGTTATAACCTGTAAACAATAATCTGTCGTCTCGACCGTAATCTCTCAAAAATACAGAATAAAAATTTATTCAAGCCAGTCTTTCGACGACCAGTTTTCGGGGGGGGGGGGGGGGGGCTCAAAGTTCCGGACGCTGAAAGATACGACGGTCTAAAATTTCTAACTTTAATATCATACCCGAAAGATTTTACGATGAATATATTAACAAACGTTTATAGAAACGATGAAGACATACAGAGAGTGGTGTTAATTCCAAAAGGATAATGACACAAACGTTAATTTATATAGTGCACAGTTAGCGATTGTGCACGTAAACGACATGTTTATTACCTGAACAGCTAGGATTACTATATTCAAAGCTCAGAAAATTTAGAGTTCAGGAAGTTGTATGGATTAGAAATTTATTTAGAGAAAAACGAACGTTTCGAAAGCCTCAATGTCTGAAGTTCTACTTAACAGCAATGTCATATTTGCGAAGATTGAGGATTCCGAAAATCACAGTTCGCAACGTTCATAGTTCCGAAAATAGATTCCACGACAGAAAAAAATCCGAATATCGCACTTTGGATGGCTTGAAGACCCAAAGATTAATTCTCTTAAAGGGCAAAGCTCTGAACATCACAGTTTGGAAGATTCAAAGTTCCGAAAATATATTTTCCGACGTGTCATAATTTCGAAAATGAAAGTGTACTCAGATCGCGTAGTTTGTTTTTCTGCGGTAAGATGGCACCATGAGATTTTGACCCTTCGAAATGTTTACCTTTCGGAATTTTGACCCTTCGAAATGTTTACCTTTCGGAATTTTGACCCTTCGAAATGTTTACCATTCGGAAAATTGGTCCTTCGGAATTTTGTCTTCTCGCTTTTTAAACTGTCGGGACTTGAAAATAGCGGTTATCGACCTGTTCATTTCCTAACCATCGGGACTTAGAACTATCGACTTTTGATTTGTTTGCATATTGACTTGCCGATGTTTTGACCATTCGTACCATTAAATTTCGATATATTTAGCTCTCAATGTTTTTGTTTTCTAAGTTTTCTCTGTAGAAAGCGCAATCCTTAAAGAACTTGTTTTTCTGATACTAAAATTTTGAAGCTATAACCTTTATTAATAATGGCAATAGAATTCCTGTTATGTACATTAAATTCATTGTTGGTACATTTACCGGTCTGACTAGATTTTCTTGAGAATTGATCTTTTCTAAATTTTACGATTCTGGATCATGAATGATTACTTTCTTTTAATTTCGGGACTTACCATTCGTATCCACTTTAGTTAAACTTAAAAAAAAAAACGATATTTCAACCAGTCGAAGTTTTTATTATTCGGAACTTCAAGCCCCAAGTTTTCATTGAGACTGATCTGTGTTGATTAGGTTAAATTTATTTATAATGGATTCTAATTTGGCATTAATCATCATCTGGAAACTGTATGAGAAGTGGAAGCTAAGGACTTATCAAACGCTTGATCAGTGAAAAGCTGGTTGACGCCAGTTATTAAAATTATTTGCTCTGTATCAACTCATGGTACAAAGTGAAGAAGAAGTAAACCACAGAATGTGGGTACACCCAATCTTTAGGTGGAATGTGACGTCACGCCGCAGGATGTATACGGTGGCCAAGCTGGACATATTTTTAAAGCCAACAATATATTAACTGTGCATTTGATCAGTGATGCCAAATGAGGGAAATTTGTTCCCTTTTGGGTACCCTCTCCACTGGGTCAACTTTAGCGCCCACTGCGCACGCACCCGGCGCACCGACCAATCAACAGTCAGGCAGCGTGTGACGTCACACACTACGCCGCGCGCACAATCGGCTCACCGACCAATCAACAGTCAGGCAGCGCGAACATCTCTCACTACGCCGCGCGGTGTTGAAACGTTCAAAGTACAAAATAAATAAATGCAATTATTAGCTGTACTATTATTTTTGTGTACTCTTAATCGATGAATAAAGTGTTTGTTTTCATTAATTACTGAAACTGTCGATCTTTTTATGTGTTTTTCATTAGTATTTGTAAGAAATTCATGACGTTGTAGCGGTTTTTCAGTAACAATCGGGAAAAAAAATCTTGTGGTGTAAATGACATGGATACTTAGTAGGTCGTATAATTCTGCTTTGCGGGGAAAGAGCTTCCAGTGTAGTAACGGGATAAAAAAAGAGAAATATATTTATTTATTATTTATTAATTTAGAAAGATATAATTTAATACCGTTGATTATATATAGCAATTTATTTTTTTCCAAATTTGTAACTTGGCTTTTATAAACTTTTCATGACGCATTCCATTAACCTAAGGCAAAAACGGGAATTTATTAATTTTTTTATTTGAAAACATTATTTATTATTTATTTGAAAAGAAAATACTGTTCTTGCCAAATCATATTTTATTTTGTCGTGAATCTAGTCTCTATTATCTGGTGCGGCGTGCCTTACCATGCACGAACTTAGTGCGATAGGAACGTATTCTTTCTGGATGTGTCAGGATACTGCAATTTTAGGGCAGCTTGGATCTCGGACGCAATGGAGAGAGCGAGATAATAACGAACGTAGTCTTTATTTGACGCGCAACACAGCGCAACGTGATATTTATTCGCACGCGTACTCAACGCAAGAACTATATCAAACGCGTACACAACGCAATAGATTTATAAAAGCGTACACAACGCAATAACTACTTTATAAGAGCGTACACAACGCAATAACTTTATAAAATGCGTACACAACGCTACAAACGCGTACACGTCTCTACCAAGGCGTACACAACGCAATAATCTTAACAAACGTTTACTCGACACTAGGTAACTTTAATCTTTATTTCAATGGTGACTTCGTACTCGACAACTACTTTTTACTCGGTACCACGTGTGGCGTCTGGGAACAAAGGGACCGTTGAACCACGGGGCGCACACGACCGCTCTCGTGAGGGGTTGCTAGTTGCTACCCGACTGTCTTCTCGGCGTTCGGCCGCCAAACTTCGGCGTTCGTCCCGCCGGTAGTGGTAAGCGCGGGCTCGCGCCTGCGTTGCTCGTTCGCGCCTTGTCGTACTTCCTCGTCTGTTTCCGTCGTATTCGGCCTACGTGCCTGGATATCGACGTTCACGACAATTTGTTGCTCTTAGTTTAATGAAGAAATAAGACGTTTAATTGTTGGAGGGATGGAGAGAAGTCTTTCCTGTATCTGCATTTGCTTGGCTATACAAGCACAGCAACGGCCCCACGGGTGGGTGCTTATGCAGCGACCTCCACGTAGAGCATTAATATTTTTTTATTCAACAAATTGTAATGAACCTTTCTTGTAAAGGACTACAATTTGGTGTTGGATATTGTAATGCACAATTCATTTGCTGACGGCTGCAAAATTGGTGAGCGTTTTATATATATTTTAAATTTTATTATATATATATTTATTTATATAATATTTATATATATTCATTAAAAAGTCTTCCATAACTCGTTTCATAAAAACCTGCGCAGTGGCTGTTGTGAAGTGGGTGGGGCGAGACACCGTAAAGCGCAATCGAGACGATATTGGTTGCAAGTGGCGCAAGCCTTCCCCTGACGCGCCTTGCACGGGCGGCGTGGTGGGGGCAGCGAGATAGGGGAAAAATCCCCCTCGCATCACTGCATCTGATAAGGACACGGGACTCCTGCGCAGCCTTGTCGCGTTGTATGGCACGACGACCGCCGGAACAACACGAGGAGCGACGGCCAGACTGCGCATGAGCCCCCCTCCCCGACGAGGCGAGCAATTGGTGGTTAGGACTGAGGCTAGCCGGGCCAGCAGCGGCAGACGCGGCAGATAACAATGACGAGTTGAGCTGGGTTGACGTGTCCTACACTAACCCACGACGAAACTCATTATTCGCAAGCCCGGCAAGACGCGCCGAGCATGCGAGTCAGGAGCTACGACGCCGTTACACATACGCTTTACTTATTTTAGCGCGACGAATATTACGAGTTCCTCTTGTACGCTATGCTAGCTAAAACCGCGAGCTATTGTATTATCAGTATTAAACTATCCAAGACGTTAAATCATGCCAGGATTCTACTTTCTGAGTTATTTCCATCTTCGTTAACCCATACTGGCATTTTCACAGCCCAAACGAGTTTCGCGAGTCAGCCAGAAGTACAGACCACGCGGTGAACTATAACACCTCGATAAATACATTTCTTATTAACATTTTGTTACAATATCTTCGCTCAAATAATGTTTAATGAATTTAATTTAAATTTAATGATTAAATTTTATTGTTATGATATGAGTAGTATGTGTACACCTTTGCTCCATCCCACTCCAATCCCCACTCCTTCCCCCACCACGCGGCTACCCCCACCACCGCACTTTTCCACCGCCGCGCTACCCACTCTGCTTGACCAGTGTCGGTAACGTGGAGATGGTAAAGTGAGGTGGTGTGGGTACCTTGGTGAACAAGGAAGAGTAGAGATAAGAGCAGGATGGAGCAAAGGTGTACACATACTTGGAATAAAACTTTTAACTCACCCTTGTGTTGGCGGCATCTGCGACGACTCTCGAGGGTGACGGGCACAATATTTATTCCAATATTCCATGGCACACACATATGCATACACACGCTCTCTCTCTCTCTCTCTCTCTCTCTCTCTCTCTCTCTCTCTCTCTCTCTCTCTCTCTCTCTCTCTCTCTCTCTCTCTCTCTCTCTCTCTCTCTCTCTCTCTCTCTCTCTCTCTCTCTCTCTCTCTCTCTCTCACTCACTCACTCACTCACTCACTCATTCACTCACTCACTCACTCACTCACTCACTGAAAAACCACAGCTACGCGCCCGGGTAAAGCGAATGACCCGCACCCATGGAGCGCGGGCACCGTCAGGAGTACGCATGCGTATCCCGATCAGCGTATCATTACCGAGCGGTCCATCGATCCGATCTAGATATCCGTCCTCGTCAATTAAATGATCGAGGCCGAATACTGTACACTTCACGAGCAACGCCGGTAACACACTAATCGGCGGCTCGGGGTGAAATAGTTGCTGCCAATCGACGTATATCGATTCATCGATATCGACAAACAGCACCTCGCAGCGACCGTCATCGTCCATGTCGATGATCTCACCGCGCATAGCCCTTTGATGCCGCACAACCACACAAGCCGCACCAACGTTCAAGTCCTCAAATTTAAATATACTCCTCTTCGCAAGTCCACCAATATATAATGTCTCCATATCGTCCTCCAACTCGGATAATCCTACGCACATTTTTTCCGTCCGCAGACACACTGTATTGTCACTACTATCACATATTACACGACACACAAAAGCTTTGGGTAGTTCGCCATCTACATATCGGGGATACATTTTGAGTTTTATTTATACCGTCGTTGTGCACTGCTAAAGACAGACTGAATGCTCCGGATGATGCTGGCGGTGATCACAGCGTTCGAAGGTAACAAACGCCTCTCTGAATCATAACTAGGTGTGCAGCGCTTTGAATGCAATGTCAGCGGTTTTGCACGTGCGTACCGCTTTGCGCTGTGCTTCTCGTGAAGCGAATGCTCTACATTAAAAGACGCAGAATATGATACCGTACCGCGAAAGACCTCGATTATAATATATATATAATTATAAAATAAGAGACACAGTAAACCGATGTATTTGTTTTTAATTAATCAATATTTTATTTAAATCACTTTACAGATATTTACCGTCGTATGCAACATCCCTGCAAACACGGTAATCTTCGCTCGGAGACTCCTCCGCCGTTAAATTTATTTTTATCACTGTCCGATCGTCGAGAGGCAAAAGCATTGTGATATTCACGCACTAATCTGTCGTTTTTCATTACATTATCGCTAAAGAGATTATTAAATCGTGACATGGTGAAGCGGCACGACATAAGATGTAGGAATACGATGCAAAATTGTCCACACACATCCGACGTATTACTCTGTAGCTATTTGAGGCCGTACCGATAGAACTTGCAGTTTCTTCGTAGTCGTGCGAGATGTTGCGGTATAACCGGTGGTAGCCCGTAGCTATCAAAGTACATTCCTTTTCCATGATGGTTAACGTACATGGCGATCCAATGCCCTCCAGGTCCGTCGTGGTTATCCGTGTTAACTACGAGTCCGGCAGGTAACGACCATACACGAGGAATTCTGTCAGCCGGGTATACGCCAATGGTTGAAAGTGGTAGATACAGCAGACTCTCGTAGATTTGTCTAGTGTTCATGCTGAACACATAGTCAATGATTACATGATGACCGATACGCTTTGAAAGACGTATATATATGCAAAATTTATTTCACAGCATCGTCGATCGTGTCACGGTTACCTGATGAAGATTTCTCCTCTTTCTTATTCTCTTCCTCTTCGTCTGCTGACCAAACATCCATGTATGATTCTCTTTTGAACGGGTGCTCGCGAAGCCAATTTTTTATTTGGAAAGCCTGGCGCATTGCGAAGACGCTGTATCGTTTATCATAGCGTGTCTGAAGCATTTTCGCAAAGATTTCGGCATAAATGTGTACGATGGGTACGCCCTCCTCATCCTCCAGGTTGGACATTTCACGACTCGTGATATCGCAAAGAAGTGTAGCCTTCTCGTGACCGCGAGTATAGATACGTCTTGATTTTCGCGAAATTTCACGCAAGTTAGCGTATGAAAATATTTTGAGAGAAAATTATTCTGGCTTCTCGAATGCTGTGGTAATTCGGCAAAGTGACACGGCAGTGCGACGATCCAATGAGCATAGTACGGTCTATCCACTGCTACCACGGCAATTTCTTTCGGAATAAATTCCGAGTCTTTACCACGCATTCCCTGTATATCCACGACGATATCCATTTTCACGTCTAATCCGTACAGATGCTCGAGTTCCACTGATTAGTTACTCACAGACACGCTTCTACGTCTCTTAACACGAAATAATTTTATGCCGACATCAGCACATTTTTCGCTTATCCGGTAAAATCCACCATTACTTGCCAAGAGGCATCAATTTCAAGGACATTAACAAATTTCGCGTAGACTACACAATTTATCGTTGAAGCAAGCGCATCCTCAAATTGTACCTCTATTCTCACACTACCGTGCTTTATTAAATTCCAATGTGTATTGCTGTTCGCTGAAAGATCGGGTGTCAAGTCAAAAGCAAACAGACAGTATCCATCGCGATAATTATCGCGATCGATCGAATTACCGTTGTTCAAGAAATGTATTCCAGTTCCCGAAAACAACGCTTGAAAAGTATCCACATATATATGATTTTTCGTGAAATCAGGTTGTAATGGTTTCGAAGGTATTTGAGCACCATCTACATACAACGAGAGATAATTTATCTTGTAATTTTGGAAATTGAATGGATTCATACTGAAGTCGCCGTTAAACGCCTTGTTATCGACAAAACCGATAATTACACGCTTCGGCAATTGACCTAACACGATATTATCGATAGTCTCTCCATGAACACCAGAGTATAGTGAAACGGCTTTTATCTCGACTCTCGTAAGAGGATATTTAGCCGTAGATTTTGCCAGAGTTCTAGCATGCGAGAGCAGCACACTAGGAGCTATTTTTGTTTTGTTGATTGAATATATCGCAATGCAGATGACCGAGCAAGTCTACAGTTTTTTCGACATTTAAAAAATGTTTTCTCTTCACAAGACCCGTATTTTCCGATGTTATATCATCCATTTTTCCAGGGGTATCGTCGTACCAGAGAACACTCGTGAGATGCGAATTTTTTGCTGCTGGACCGTAATTCAAAAGTGTTTCTATGTACGCTCGATAAGCGTAGGCATTATTTGGAGGTGAAACTAATTTTTGATTCAGGTATACATCCACCTGATTAAACATAGAATGCAAGAGATTGTTTACAGGGCCGGCACTTACTTTCGACGATGGGCCCGCGGCAATTTCCGTAGTAGTAGGAGTTTTTTTTCATTTTCATTTTTTTTATTTTCACTCTCAGACTAAGCATAGTATGCGCGAGATCGATATACCCATCACCCTGTCCAGGAATAACAAATTCAATCGGTGAATCATCTATTAGCGAAGATATTGGTTTGTAATACACCCAATTTGAGCCTTCGATAGTAGTTTGCGTCGGTGGGAGTGAAAATAATTCAAGTTCCGATTTAAGACACTCGCACGAGTGCGCATGTAGAAAAGCCATCTTGTTTCAGCTATCCAAAAATATCTGCAACTGTTCGTTGACGAGTCTTCTTCTTCTTATTGTTCTTATTATTCTTCTTCTTCTTTATTACTTTTCTCTCTATTACACTTTTATTTTTACGGGAGATACGTCGTGGTTTACGTTCGTTCGATGAATGAGGAGTTCGTGAAACTTTGCGGTTTTTATAACCAGAACCCCGCATGAGAGTGTCAATTTTTTCAGAGGCTTTGCATTTGAGATTACTGCCTAATTTTCGCGCTCTCTCGCGAATAGCATCTTTCACAGCTATATTTCTATCGAGGATATCACCGGCTACGTTTACACCAGCGCGCAGCGCATCTTTTCCAACTGCATTGGCGCCTTTCTTTAAAAGTGGTAACACTCGACGAAACAGGCCCCCGAGAAAGCTGCCAATACCGTGTCCTCGTTGATTAGGTGTTCCGATATAAACATGGCTAATGCCGCCGTACCCGCGACGGCCCCATCCGTGCTGCACACTGTCAATATCATCCATAGTGGTGTAATCAATCGTTGGACCTTTTGAAATGTAGTGTCATAGTCAACGTTCCCTGCTCGAATAGTATCGGATCCCTAAATTCGTCTCTTATATCGATCTCGATAGTGTGTAAATTATTGCGCAAGAGAGGTAAAGGGTGGTTAAATTTGAAGGGCCGATGTTGATTTTGAATAAAACACAAGTTATTTAGGAAATTATTGTCAATTCTTTTTATTATGATAATATGGTATGGTTCAATTATGTATGGAACAAAATATCGGCCAAATGGCCGCCACGACCTCGGCGGCACACCTCCATCCGATGGTCCAAATTTTCGATGACGCTTAGGCATAATTGAGGTTCTATGCCGTTAATGTGCCGAATTATCTCATCCTTTAGCTCTTGAATTGTTGCTGGCATATCGACGTACACCTTTTCTTTCAAATAACCCCAAAGAAAGAAGTCCAACGGTGTCAAATCACATGATCTTGGCGGCCAATTGACATCGCCACCACGTGAGATAACACGGCCATTGAATTTGTCGCGCAAAAGAGCCATTGTTTCGTTAGCTGTGTGGCAAGTGGCACCGTCCTGTTGAAACCACATATCGCCCACATCCATATCTTCCAATTCGGGCCATAAAAAGTTCGTTATCATCTCACGATAGCGAACACCATTCACGGTAACTGCCTGACCGGCCTCATTTTGGAAAAAATACGGCCCGATGATGCCGCCAGCCCATAAACCGCACCAAACAGTCACTCTTTGTGGGTGCATTGGTTTTTCGACAATCACTCTTGGATTATGATTCGCCCAAATGCGGCAATTCTGCTTATTGACGAATCCACTGAGGTGAAAATGTGCCTCATCACTGAAGATGATTTTCTTCGAAAATTGATCATCCACTGTTGCCATTTCTTGCCACCATTCTGACCATTGACGACGTTTGGAATGGTCAAGAGGCTTTAGTTCTTGAGTCAATTGCACCTTATAAGCGTGTAAATGCAAGTCTTTATGCATAATGTTCATCAACGACGAGCGTGAGAGGTGCAATTGTTGGGCACGACGACGAGTTGAGGTGGACGGCTCTTCAGCCACACTATCGCGAACAGCAGCAATATTTTCTGCAGTACGAGCTGTACGAGCATGCACTGGTATTTTAATATCTCCTACAGACCCGGTTTGCTCAAATTTTTGCACGATTTTTCCGATTGTACGCACATTTGGACGATTAAATTGACCGAAAAAATCACGAAGTGCACGATATGCATTTTGATTTGAACGCCCATTTTCATAATAAGCCTGAATAACTTTAACGCGTTGCTCGATTGTGTATCTTTCCATGGTTCAAATTGAGTTAGTCTGAAATTGAGAAATGTCAAATGAAATGCAGAAAAAAACTTGACGTTTAGGTGTGGTTCACATTCAACATCGGCCCTTACAATTTAACCACCCTTTATATATCGTAGTGTTGAAAACGATTAAATTTTTATCGAACCACACTGACAGTAATCAGTATGTTGGAAAATCAGCTGGCGCACGGCGATCGATAATCGTCGTGCGCCTACCTGTTGCGCTGCTCTACCACGCGTTGTTCGGTTGAGTCGAAGATAGCCGAGGATGTGCCTCATTGGCACGCCGCGTCGAGCGAGAGGATGTCTCTCTCGCTTGACTTCGGTTTCGCTCACCGGCTATCTCGCTCCACTGACTCCAGCGCTCAACGAAACTTTCATACTCGCAGCCATCTTGAGAATTTGGCACTTTTTCGCTTACACCGGCACGAACAGCACGCATCTCCACTTTTCGGACGGTATTCTCGGCCTTTTGGTACATCGGACTCGCTCAACTTTGCACACCAGGACTCATTTGCTCAAGGTAAGAGTACACTGGCATAATTTGGTAAAAATTCACTGTCAGTGAGGAGAGAAATACGGTGCATCACCACTTTGGCTCACTCGTGGCATGCGCTGCAGCACATGCAGCATCATGCTCTCCTCACTTGCTTTAGCCGGTATAATTAATACAATTATACCGGTGTGGTCTATTCACTGTACTTTCCTCCAGAAATTCTGCTAGGAAAGTACAGTGACTATACGCGGTTCACTTGTACAGCCTCAATATCTGTTTGCATTGTGCTACGCAGTGCTGACTGCGTAGCTAAGTACACATAAGAAAAGCACTCCTGCAATATACACTGGGAGTGCTCTCATTATTAATTCATTGCAACCACTCTGCAATACACTGCTGAGTGTTTGCAGCGAGTTACGCACAAACATTTTCGCACTCAATGGCATCAGCGTGTCGTGCTGCGTAGCTATTACTACGTTGCACGCACCGCTGTCTCAAGTTTATATTCAGCACACAATTAATATAATTGTGTGCTGCTCACATTATAATGCCAAATTCTAATTACTAGCTCATTTCATGTTTTCGCACTCAGGGGTCCGAGCGTGTCGTGCAGCGTAGCTATCACTACGTTGCACGCACCGCTATCTCAGATTTCTATCCAGCGCACAATTAATATAATTGTGTGCTGCTCACACTATGTCATATTACAACTCAATTTGTTTATCTATTTCATAATTTGTATTTGTTTTTGAAAATTCATATTTTTCACAACTTTCTAAATTATATATCAATGCATAAATTTTAGTTGGAGTGTTCACACACTCATATTTAAATTGTATTTTGGGCTACCTGTCGGAAGGTGGAATAAACCACTTTCTCAACATAACATCTTTGTGTCTGGTTTTATTTTCCTTTTTGCTTCAAGTGAGTTCTCACATTTGTTCACCCAATTCACAGATCGGTCAAGCATCACCGGAAGGAATTCTCAACACAGTATCAATGGGAACAACTCGTAAGAGGGATGTTTGTACATCGCCTGTAATATAGCTCTCGCAGATATCTGTGTATAGAAACATGCTGCCCGGTATAGCACCGGTGAGAGATGCAGGGCTTGACCCTGTGTATTCGCAATGCGGTTCTATCATTACTGACCTACAGGCCTCTTCCGAGAATCCTAGTAGTCTTGCGATAGCGTGCGATACGCGAAAGTCGTGGTAGCGTAGATCGTCGCATACGCGCGCCACTCGATCTGCCCGCTCGAAAACGATTTAAAGCGCAAATGACCGGCCACGTGAGGTAACTTATTTATACTCTGCAAAAGAGCGTCTATAGAGCGATATACACCAGGTGCTACTTGGTCTCTATCAGCGCGTCTCCGTGTTAAAAGATTAAAACCCGATAAATCATAATCACCATCCTCAAAAGTTACGAGATTTCCTACAGTAGGAACATGTAAAAGAGTCATCGGATAAGCAATTTCCACAGAGGAACAGACCATTCTCCGTGCAAGCGTATCTGACGCGGTAGTTTTGTAATAAATTTCGTCGTCGTATTATTCGGAAAATACTGCATACTACTGTTGCTCGGTAGTACGACAAAGAAAGAGCTATCCTGGGAGCTCATATTTATCAGGGACGATGATTCCGAGCGTTCTTCCTCTTTGTCCTCTTCTTCTCTTTCGTCTTCTCAGATGACGGAGGCACTCGTACTCGTGATAATTCTGCCTCGTAGAAAATACCGTCGATAGTCTCGTTATTTAGATCGTGTAAAATATACACGAATGGTTCTCGATTCACTGATATTCGTTGAATCTTGAATAATTCGTTACTCCAACCACGCTCATATCCTTTCACGAAAGCTGCTTTAGCTGTACTGATACGTACCAAGTGACTGACGCTGTATTTAGGCTTTTTAATTTTTTTCGCGTTACGCTCGTAACGCCATGCTAAATTGTCTCGGGCTATAGAAGCATTTTCAAGGGTTACTTCGCTCGGAGGAATACGCGTTGTGCTGTGTCTAGTGTGATTATAAGCATAAAAAAATTTTGTAAAACATCGATGTAGCGCTTATTTCGCGTGTATGTAAAGTAGCGCCACATTCGCTCTTTTATTGTTCGATTAAAGCGTTCGGCAATCGAGGCTTTTATATCAGGGTTACGAGCAGCGCGAAAATCGATATTGTTTTTCTTGAGAATTTGCTGAAACGGAGCGCCGATAAATTCTTTGCCTCGATCAGTTTGCAATTGCTGTGGGCGACGATTGTTACTGCGTGCGAGTATGCGTGTGAGACCGCGGGCCACGTTTGCGCTCGTTTTGTCACGCAAAGCCTCGACCCACGCGTATTTGCTCAACACATCGATAACAACAAGCAGATACGCGTACCCATCGTTGTACGTGGCTATCGAGAGAAGATCAGCTAAATCAGCCTCCCATACATCGTCTATATTACTCACGCTGTACGTATGACGGGGAAATCGTCGTCGCACGAGACGATGCATGTTATATGAATCCTGTGTCTCGAGCCATGGTAAAACATTTTTTCGCGCTACTCTTCGGTCCACCTGAACCAAATTTTTTGCTCGAGAATAGGAATAAGGACGAGCGGTGTCATAATAGATTTTTTGAAGAATTTTCATCATTTTAGCGATGACCAGTTAAATGGATTCTTTTTCGTTTTCTTTTCTAACTGTGTCGGGGGTCGATATTCTGCTTATGCGATGTCTTGCAATTGTTCGTCCTCTTCTTCATCCCCCTCCTGCCCCTCGATGATGTCGTTTTCAGCCGTGAGCATTAAATCTCTGTTTGAGTGTACGGTCTCGGCCTCGTTGTTGTTGTTGCTACTGTTGCTGCTGTTGCTGCTGCTACTATCATTATCGCGTGGTAAAATAAGACGCCGCTGTAGTGTCGAGGATGATGTAGGTGTAGGCTCGTGTAGTAACTCGGGGTTGCCGATAAATTCGCGTGGCATCTGTATCGCTCGCAGGAGTTTGGCAAAGTGAGATCGTCCGATGGGTTTCTCGCGTTTTCTAGCTCGCATAGCATCGTTAACAAGATCAACGATAGTGGAATTTGAAATTCTTTTGCCGTCTATGGAAACAACACCGTTACGATCCCATGTCATTTTTTTAACAACGGCGCTGCGATGCAAATTGCGAAGCAACGATATTGCTTTAGATTAAAATTTTTTTGGTACGCTATCGATAATAAGTGTGTCATTGAGTCGATATTTAACTTTGTTCATTAAAACGGCGTCGGATTTATTCTCGTGGCTATCGAGTATTGCTATTTTTCGTTTTGATGAAATATTCGGTACTGCATTATCGTACTCGACCATGTGAAGATAACGCTGTAAAACCTGCTGGTACGCTATCCATTTCTCTCTCTCACTCTTGTACGAGTGAGAGTTTAGAATTTCACTCAGCTCAGAGTCGAGGCGCGATAATGGCGTACCGGTAGTCTGTACGGAAGGCAACGGGTCTGCACTAGTAGTAGTGGCGAGTCCAGCGAGACGGTGTACCAGGTATATGCATAAGTTTTTTCCGGTTTAATGGAGAAGATCAATAAACTCGGTAAATGGGTCCCACACGATTTGAATGAACGTCAAATAGAAAATCGCAAAGTCACTTGTGAAGTGCTGCTTTAACGCCACGAAAGGAAATCATTTTTGCATCGAATTGTGACGGGTGACGAAAAATGGATTTATTTTGAAAACCCGAAGCGGAAAAAATCGTGGCTTTCACCTGGTGAAGCCGGTCCTTCAACAACAAGGCCAAATCGCTTCGGCAAGAAGACCATGCTCTGTGTCTGGTGGGACCAGAGCGGTATTGTGTATTATGAACTCTTGAAGCCCGGCGAAACCGTTAATACACAACGCTATCGCCAATAAATTATTAATTTAAACCACGCATTAATCGAAAGACGACCGGAATGGGCCAGAAGACTTGGCAAAGTGATTTTGTTACACGACAATGCGCCGTCTCACACAGCAAAAGCAGTGAAAGACAACTTGAAATCGCTTGGATGGGACATCCTTCCACACCCGCCGTATTCGCCAGACCTGGCGCCATCTGACTATTACCTCTTCGCATCAATGGGGCACGCGCTCCCAGAGCAGCACTTCAGCAATTTCGAGGAAGTTGGAAAATGGCTCGACGAATGTGTAGAAGCCGATGGCCAATATTTTGAATAAAACAAAAATTAATTTCTCTTGAAAATTACGTGTTTTTTTTTACCAAAAAACCGGAAAAAACTTATGCATACACCTGGTATGTTATCATGAGGAATAAGTACCGTCTTTCCGGCATATTCCATGTCTCGTGTAGGTCAAGACAGGCACAAGAAGCAACTTGAGAAATCCGACACAGTGCTCGACGATGATCTTCCTCTTACCGCTCCAATTTCCCCTTTTGGCGGCTAGTCGTCGAAGAATTGTCGCGTGCCTCCGAAGCTGATTCTTTTGCACGTTGTTCAGACTCACGTTTCCCTGTAAAACGTTTAGAGCACACTCGCATATACAGCGTACGAGCGCTACATCTGCTTTGCACAAAATTGCACGTCGTTGCTCTTGCTTTAGATAACACAGCGCTTGCAATATAATTATTTGCTTTTCATCGAGAGGTCCGCGCAACGCCATTACAAGCGCATTACTGGTACATCGCGCGTCGCATCGCGAACTTTTATTGCTTTTTGAGGCACGTAAACGTAATGGTATTGGTCATCGGGAAATATACAGGCGCGAAATCGACAATTATCAGGCGTCGACTGTTTCAAGTCGAATAATAGATAGCCGTGCGGTGCGGCTGTTGCATCGAAATATACCTCCTGCAAAAATCGCGGATTCTCGGGACATACCTGACGGGCTAGGTGCTGAATTTGCGCGCGATCTCGCGGATTTTTGAAGACAACGATATAATTAGCGTTTAAGGAGATATCGCGCTGCCCGTGACCCTGATGGAAGAGATTTTGCGCGTTGAAAATGACACTAAGATTTTTATGATGGCTACCCTGGGTGAAAAGATCGACCACAGTATTGTTGGATGCCTCGCGCATTAGATCGTCAATGACCACAAGTTTAGGTCTTGTATCAGTCGAGTAGTCTACTGTCTGCGGTAAACCCTCGTGAAATTCGATTTTGTCACCGTACTCTGAATACCCGGACTGCCACTCTGAGTAATAAAAAAGTATACGGTTGAACGGGACATCCGTAATTTCGCGCATGTATTTAAAGAATTTTTTTACATAATATGTTTTACCACAACCCGTAGGACCGCTTATCACAGCTGTCCATGGATGTTTCCAACGTGTATTTATATCGATGAGTGTCTATCAAAATCAATCAGCTGACTCTTAAATAAGCTTATACCGCGGCGGCCGCGGCGACCCCGCGGCATCAGCTATTTTCGCGGCCTTAACGAGCTGATAAGGCGCGGCGCGCCTGCACTAGCTGATGAGGCACGGGCCCGCGGTAAAAGCTGGTGTTTACGCCGTATGTAAATTAAATAACGATAGTTTTTATATTTCTCACAAATAAAGCAATATTTTTATTTCACTATGCATACATCTCTATGTGCAAATTTTACGAATCATCAAATTCTAAACAGCAATATTATATCCACGGATGTAGCACGAGAAAGTCAGAACAAAAGGGAACGGTAGAGAGATAGCAGCTACTGCTACGAATAGCAGCACAAAAAGAACGAGCCGACAACGGTTTTATACATAATAAATCAATATTTTTTTTTTAATGTATTGTACACAGTAAATATGATACATGAAATTAGACAAAAAGATTATTTTAAAATATCGCGAATTCAACCGTAAAACTATATACTTTTTTGCGTAATACTAATTAGCGTATTTCACAATAGCCGTACGGTACAGTAGAGTACATCCCGTGCCGCTTTCGCTTCGTGTTAACAGGTAAAATAATAGGTACGCTCCTTGCTCCTGTCACGAAAGATCGTAATGCGTTATAATTTACGCGACGGCTATTCGCAAAGTTTAGCGTGATACCCTTTACTTTACATTTTTCAATAATCGTACCGTCGGGTTTACGAACGGTATGCGTAAAATTTTGGTCTTCCCGAAACGAACGAAGTTATCATATATAACTACCAGGCCCGTATTTGCCTAATTCATCCGTAAGATCTCCTAGAAATTGATCGATTGGCGGCTCATACTCATTACCCCCGGGGCGAATCACGTAAATACAGGAGTCCGTATCGCAGTACAATATTCGACGCCCGAGCCCCTCAAGATAACTGTATAATTTTAGGCGTGCCTGTGCCGTTGTGTATGCTGCAATCACGGCATTTAATGTCGGGGATGGTTGGATAGCATCGCGGTTGCTCACATAGTTTATATACATAATCTTGTGATTGACCGATAGCATCCCCGTCACCTCAATCTCCAGACTCGTTAGTAAATTCATTAGCTCCGCGCGCGTGAAAACGATAACGGTTTTCATGAGATTCTCTCGTTGACCAAACTTTCCCCAGAATGAATTAAGAGCTAATTTTGCGAGTGAACGTAAACCCGGATTTGGCTGCAAAGCACTTCGCTCGAGATATACACCCTCAGACTCCTTGTACAATGCTATAAAATGCTCTACTGCTTCCTCGTCATCGTTACACTCTGTTGGCGGCCCACTCGCCTCCTGTTTTATTTTTAGGAATGTATCGATGAACTCCGCAAAATGACCGCCTCGTCGCGTTCTCGAGTCATACTGCGTAACAACATATTGCCAAATTTCATAGATACACGTCACCTTATATCCAAGCGACGCAGCTTTTCTCAGTTCGTCCACGACCCATGTGCCGTCAAACGCTCGCTCAGTCGTGTCATCGTGTGTACAAACCTCCGATGTGTCCATATCTGTACAGCACGTTCTACACAGCGGGAACAGTAGTTTCCTATGCATGCGAACAGGCAGTATGGGGATATACAAATCGCGTGGTGCCACCACGGTACACTTGACGAGACCCTCGACGACACTTAGATCGTTTTCAAGTCCTACGAGTTCTCGACACTCGTCACCTACGTACAATTTTGGGTGTCCAACGGGATATTTTCCATTCTTACACACCCATGGATACAGCGAACAAACATCCACATAGCGTATCTGCTCCCCATTCGCGATGTCGTACAAGCTTACAAAATT
This sequence comes from Cylloceria caligata, assembly GCA_963942595.1. Taxonomy (NCBI): domain Eukaryota; kingdom Metazoa; phylum Arthropoda; class Insecta; order Hymenoptera; family Ichneumonidae; genus Cylloceria; species Cylloceria caligata. Next base: position 30,363,955 of record OZ012705.1, on the reverse strand, counting down.
TTCCGTTCGACTGCCAAAGAATGCATCGCGTGAGCGAAATGGCCAATTCACGGCCAAAAGCAGCCGTGAAATTGAAGAACGTGTTGGACCCCCGCATCCACGTAGTAACCGTCGACAGCCGGTAGGCCGGCCGGAGGGCGATACTCTCTCGTGCGTCCAGCATGAGCGATAACGCAGTTGCGCTCACGCTCGAGCCATACGAGCCATACGACGTCCTTGCGCGATTGCTTATCGCCCCAGCGATACCCCCCTGGCGGTAACACCGCAATGCTATCTTTCTGTACAAAATTCTTTCGAAATACTCTCATACATGGTGATGCTATCGTGCATGCTTCTGTAAAGGGGCATACGCTCCCGCAACGTATAAGTAACTCTCGAAAAGCTAAACACGCTTGTCTCAAAACCGTAACATCTGTATGACAATATTGCACAAATTGCGTCGCAAAATCAAATTTATAATCTACGCGACTCGATTCTTCCTCATACCATTTTAAAAAGCGCTCGCGATCCGCTCCGAACATGGTATCGGGTGAGTAAAAATGCAAAGCCGGCAGAGGACCTGAGTAATTCTGATATTCCGGTGTGTTGAATAAATGGGGAAATGTACCTTTTGCTACCTCATCAGCGAAACCAAAGGCCTTAGGTAAAGCGCTAAGAGCCATGGGTAAATAGTTTAGACTATCGAGAAAAACGACATCGCCAATTTTCATCGAGACAATCTTCGTACCATTCATAATCAGAGAGGGCAGCTGTGTTTTTTGCACTTCGATTAAATACCGTAAAATAAATTGTGCGTCGAAACCTCTAGCATTATGGGCAATGCAGATGGTCTTTTTAAATTTTTGCGATAATGCCAATTTCACGAGCTCCTCAACAGGATCATCGATAAACACGAATTCACGTTTACCACAGTTAGCACAATCGGTCTCTATATCTGTGATATCCAGACATGCTATACATACGCATTGTGCAACACATAAATTCGGCTCGTGAATTCGTGTCGATTTATCATCATGCAATTGCTCGTGTTGTTGCGTCTCAAAATCATAAAATAAAAATCTCGTGAAAGACTTGTCTTTTTTCTTCTCCTTTTACGCTTCTGGCTTCTTAAGAGGTTCTATAAAACACGCATGCGTAGTCGGTCGCGTTTGTTTGCATGTAATACAAAACGATATACGACATACATGCATCTTTTTATCTGTGTTTTTAATCATACGCGAGCAGCCTCTACAGATTTTCAATGCGTTACAGACGCTGTACCGTCTATATTTACGAGACGTGATACCCGCGGAGCCCTCACCCTTGAGATGAGCGAGGGAAAAAGCACCAAAGAATGAACGATTACAGTCTGCGCAATACTCAGGCTAAGAGTCTCTATTGCCATTGCAATAAGTAGATTTACATCGAGCACATTGATAGCTACATCGATGCTCGAGTAGTCGAATATACTTGGAATTACATTGTGCGCAGAACCCTCGACTACCTAGCGCACCGGCGAGATTTAATATCGGTTGATAGTGATGAGAACGTTCGTAATAGAGAATAAAGAGTGTATGATTACTTTTACCTGTTGCGGTGAGTACGTATTTTCGCCCATCGTACTTACTTGTGGTGTAAAAATGATGTTCCTTATTTATTTATTAATAAAAATACACGTAATGTAGTCATTTGTATAAAACGATAAGGCATACATTATCATCAATTTTAGTCAACGTCTTTGATTGGACCTATACCGGCTTCACTGTCGCCACATAAAGCTAGCCAGTCAAGTTTGACTTAAAAAATTTTTTTTTTTGCAAATCGTTTGTTAGGCGTTTGTAAGTCATTGTTATACAAATTTTATCATCAAAACATTTCTGAGAGTTTTCATGCAATATTAAAAAAAAAAAAATTAGTGTGAAAGTAGCCGGAAAATATGGTTTTTTCAGTTTTCAATTCTAAAGTAGTTTCATTGAAATGGAATCATTTGTTAGTCCCGAATAAACTGATTAAAACATTTGACAGATTACAGTTTTGTTTAAAATACGACAAAACTGTGTCGTCCACTTGACTAAGCAGTGGGACTAAGGCATAGAATATGTAGTACGAAGATGATCGAACATATATGTTTTGTTTACAGTTGGTGTTGGAAGCATCAAAGATCGAGTCCTAGGGTGCGGTCCGAATCGCCATCACAGCGCTCACAATGCACAAACTGCTAACGTGCGGTCCGATTTAATGATCGTGCTATCGTCTTTTTGCAGTTCTAGTAATTCGGACCACTTGTGAGCGTGCTTACTCGTTCGACATAACCTTACACATCATCACGGCCTATCAACCCGAGAAGGTAGTTGCACTTCAAGCATTTCCTACAATTGATGCAAGTGACGACAGTGATACAGAAAATATAATAGAACAACATGATGTTGTTTCGTCAAAAATATCAAGTAGCTCCGAAGATGACGAACTCCTTAACGCAATTCTTGTATTAAGGAAGAAACGTGGATGATTGGAGCACAGACCTCGCATTGAAAATTACGTTGCCAGAACGATTCCCAGATTTTCTAATCAAGAATTTAAATCATACTTCAGGTGAGTACATCAAATTAGTTCAATTTGTGATAAACACTGATAAATGTACAAATTAGGAAGATTTACATGAGTTGTCGCTTCTGATATTGTCAGTCGGTGATATCTCACAAGTAATATTACTAATCAATGACTTCTTCAACTAATCATTCATTGTAAACTGAAACTTTTGTAAAGCTGATGCACCGGTGAGTCTGCGCAACTCCTGTAAAGCTGACGCACCAGTGAATTTCTATATAACTCATGCACATCTGGATGGTCAATGAGTTTGTCAGCTGTATAGAGACTGAGGATTTTGTTGGTTAATGTTAATGTATAATCTGAAGTATATCCCATCTGTATTCTAAATATTTTTATTCTTTCAGAATGCTCCCTGACACTGCCGAGTTTATACTTGGCCTTATAGGATCAGAAAACCGATCTGCTCTAAAACGCAACTTCTCTTAACATTGTGGGTGATGGCAACGCCGGACTCGTACAGGTTTTACTTTACCGATTGTATTCAATGTTTTTACTCGGCAACAAAACTATTACTGATTTTTTAAATATTATTAACATAGATCCATTTGTGACCGGTTCAACGTTGGAAAAACCACTGCCACTAGAAGTATGCAGAGAGTGACATATGCTCTTCATTCTTTGGCTCCTCAATTCATCCAAGGCCAACAGGGAACCGAGCTACTCAGGTTATATACGAGTTTGAGGCAAATAGTGGATTTCCTGGTGGTATTGGAGCAATTGATGGGACGCATATCAGAATAAGGGCGCTTCATGAGGATGGAAATTCTTACTTCAATAGGAAATCATATCACTCAATCCAAGTACAGGTAATATTTGTTCAGTTGTTATTTTGACGGCTTAGTTTTGTAAAAGATTATTTGAAATATTGTAATTAATATTTCAGGCGGTCTGCACACGTGATTTATCGTTCACAAGCGTATTCGCTGGTTATGCTGGATGTGTCTGCAATGCCAGAGTCTTTCGGTTATCTGGCGTCCAAGAATACATCGACAATCCAGATGTGTATTTTCCGAATGATTGTCACATAATTGGTGATGCAGCTTACGGAATTCATCCCAACGTGATGGTTCCTGTCAGAGACAACGGACATTTGACGCAGACCCAAAAAGATTTCAATTACTGTCTCTTATCAGCAAGAATGTCGATTGAGCGAGCTTTTGGTCTGTGGAAAGGTCGTTGGCGTAGAATGCTCGATTGCTTACCGACGGTTAAACTTGACAAAATTCCCCAGTATTTATTAGCTACGTGTGTTCTTCACAACATTAAGAGAAGCAATATTTTCCAATGTGAAGAAACGTTAAGAATAACCGCCAGACAGCGACTAACGTATAATCAAAAAGTTGAAGGTGATGCTAAGCCTGTGAGAATAATGAACGAATTGCTAATGAGGACCGTTTAGAAATGTACGAAGCCATTGATTTTGTAAATTTTACTATTCTGTATAAAACCATCAATTTTATAATATGTATATGTTTTATAGTGTAAGATGTGCATTTTATTTTTATTTCTTCATTCTTAAGACTCACAACAATACAAAAAAGTTTGCGTGGAATCTGGTCAATTTATTTATCAATTTTAATTGACGTGATTTACTTTGAAACAGAGAGTCGTACAACGCAACTGATGAAACAGAAGGAAGAATGAACAAAACAATAATAAACTTGTGAAACCAATTTCTTATATTTTTCTTAATATAATAAACATTGTTTAGGAATAGTTTTCTTTGGCTCCGAGAGCATCCTTAAAATATTGAATATATGACTAACACAACGTAGAGATCTTTTATCAAAAACTATTTTCTATTATTATAATTGGACAAGTTGGGTTGACGAAATCACAATTTCGAATCGTGGGAACAAAGAGGACTAATCCTTGGGTGGGAATAAATGCCCCGAAAACAGTGAAGGTTATGTGCAGAACAGTAAAGGTTAGGTGCTACGAACACGGTGCTGACGATCCGACCCGTGAGCATTGTGTACGTCGTGTACGCTCGATAATGACGTCATTTTCGAGCGTTTTCGATGGTCACGGGTCGGATCGTCAGCACCGTGTTCGTAGCACCTAACTTTTATTGCTCACAAGTGGTCCGAATTATTAGTAATGTAAACAGACATTAGCGCGCTCACTGAATCGGACCGCACGTTAGCAGCTTGTGCATTGTAATCACTGTGAGCGCGATTCGGCTCGTAGCCCTATAGAGATTCGAGTCGCTTGAAGCGATTTACACTGCGGTGACCCAGCCTCGTAAGCACCCCAGTGTTGAGGGGGCACTCGTGTCGCCTCTGCTTGTATGGCCTTACTCGCAGCATTCTCACAGATGCAACTGCATCGGTAAGTTAGCTCCCCCTCAACGACCAGCCACGAACTGGTGTGATCATGCCATCCTTCTCGCACTCGTCTGAGGTGATAGTGCGTTCTCTCTCCACCCGATCGCAAATAGACGCAAAGTGGGGATCTCATAGGCTAGCATGTAATTTCTCGTATATTTTGGTTGATTTCGTCACGATACCTAATAAATGCTGATCGGAACCCTTTGTTATTTATTACATTAAAAAATACAGACAATTATAGGAAAACTAAAACTATTAATCAAGCAAACCAAACCGAATTTAAATCCTAGCGGTGCAATAACTTAAATATTATAATGACATTTGTTTATTTTCTATTCTTATTTATGTTTAAAAATTAATAGAAACATTAAAGTACTCGCTTTTGTTATATGTATGCAATATATATTATTTGTATGCAAATGTATAATTACAATACAAAAATAATTGTACAGACGAGACTAGATGAGCGCGGGATCTTGCTTGCACGTGAGTAGAATAGGTCCAAGATCGCGAGACCTGTGGGCGTGGCCACCCCTCTCCATGCTGGCTTGTGATTGGCTCCCCATCTCCTTACTCCTACTTATCCTCTGCGCCTGATTGGTCGCCCCACCCTAAGCCCCCAACTGACACGACACCTAGGAGACACGTGCGCTATCTGTTGGACGTCGGACCGTAAGTTATTGCCGATGCGCCATCTATTGTACATAATCCACAGGAGGCGTGTTACTGACAGCAGGTAAAACAGAGCGACTTATCGACGGCCGGTAGTGTAGATTTAGTGCAGCTATCTGTAAGTAGATTGGGTCTCACAGGTAATACCACAGACTGGGTCCTACCATCGAAAAAGAAGATTGTAGCTTGTCATCGGTAAAAAGATTTGCGTCCGGTCGTGTCCTATCACCGATAAACAGATTTGGGCCCTACACATACGAGGTTTTGCGTTTCACTATTTGACACTAATTCAAAATAAAATCTTTCGAAACTTTAAAAGTAGCTAAAATAATTATGGTAAGTAAAAATACGTGTAATTATTTGAAATTTGATAAAAACTGTTTTGTTTATTTAAAAAGATTCCCAGTCATATAAGAAATGCTTGTCTCATTTTCGCGGTACTGATGATTTATAATTACATCCTGTACAGTTCCTGCGAGCTGGTGCTGGATCATCGATATGTGTTCTCGAACCTGGTGTGTTGTGATGTAATCGGCACGGCAGGTATGTGGAAACCTCAGGGTCATTCTTGAGGTGTTCAAGTACTTTGTCCCACAGAATAGATATTTTTGCTCCCCAATGTTTCAACAGCAGGGGTTTCAGGATGTATTCGAGCTTCTGTTTGGTCACTTTCCTAGGATCCTTGGAGTAGTCGATCACGAGTATACTGTCAATGGGATCTATTATGGTTTTAAAAAGAATAAAAGATGATTTCACCACGGCGTCTTCTTTTCAACTAAACTTTTCTCAGCTGCTGCGGTTATATTAGGTCTGGAAAAAAGTTCGTGGCGTTTTTTCCGATAGATGGCATCAATTGCAAATAAGTCAGGAAACACAGATCCCAACGACACCACTAAAAACTCGTTAGAAAGGTAGCACTTCGAGCGTTACTTTGAGTGTATAAACATCGAAATTAGTGCAGTGGTTGAAAAGTTGTGTGCGTTTGGAAAAGGACAAGAGTAATGAAGAATTTCGCTATATTTTGCAATATTATTACGACAAAGAGAAGAATGCTGCGCAGGCTTGTGAAAAAATTTGTGCTCTGTATGGTGACTTTTTCAAAATCTGCTGCGCGGAAATGGTGCTCCCGCTTTCGTTCTGGTAATTATAATGTAAAAGATGAGTCACGCTCTGGTCGTCCGATCATTGAAAAAGCTGATGAAATTCTTGAAAATTTCGTGGATATTGGTATGGAGCTAGGCATTTACCACAAAACTGTTTTGAACCATTTACACAAAGCTGGCTACAAAAAGAAGCTCGATGTATGGGTTCCTCATGAGTTGAGCGCGAAAAACATGATAGACTGAATTAACATCTGCGATGCGCTGTTGAAACGCAATGAAATAAAGCCATTTCTTAAACGTGTCATAACCGGTGATGAAAAATGGATCACGTACGACATTCGGAAGCGTCAAAGATCGTGGACAAGGGATGGTGAGCCGTCACAAGCGTTCGCGAAGCCAGGATTGACGGAGAAAAATGTGATGCTGTGTGTGTGGTGAGACTGGAAGGGAATTGTCCACCATAAACTACTTTTAGTTGGTCAGACGACTGATTCTCAACTCTATTGTGGACAACTAGCGAGATTACGCCAAGCAATTGAAATAAAACGGCCCGAATTGATTAATAGGAAAGGTGTTGTCTTTCATCATAACAACGCCCGACCACACACTTCTTTGATGATCTGTCAAAAATCACGCACACACTCAACTCATGCACGCACTACACTCACAACTATCTGACGCCTCGCGTCATGTGGTATAGCTCACAGGCATACTATATCGATTTATTGACCCAGCACACTCAAGCGTATTGTCCATCAGCTCGCATCCTCGATCGAAGCTCACTCAAGCGGCCAATGCTCCTAGCGTGGCCCAAGCGGCAAGACAACTCATAGGACTCACTTTCCATCGCTGGCGGCGAATCGTAACTCAAGCAAGCTGTGACGCATGTCCGCCCTCATGATACTCGGCCTCGTGGTCGACGGATGTAGCCATTGTTCTCACTCGAGTCGTTCGCGCTAGTAATAAAATTGTGTTTTTATTTTATGTTTGTTTTTATTAAACGGATCTTTTCATTGTGATTTGACTGTACGGACTTAGTCTCATTCTGGGGCTCGAGAGGTGAATATAATCATGGACTAAACACAAAAATCCTGCACTGATTTTGTTGATTCATTTGTAATAATTTTCTTTTTACTCTTTATTGTTTACCGATGTATTCATTATTTATTTTATATTGTTATAAATTCTTGAAACTTTTCTCTGTATTTTATAATAATAATAGTTGCAATCAATTTATTTGTTGGCCACGCGTTAGGCACCAATGGTATGAATTTCTTAAATAATTGTCATAATTTGTTTTGGTCATAATAATATTCGTATATTTTCTTTACAAGAAAATGAGCAAGAATTATAATTGACAATGGGAAAGTTGAAACATAATCCAATTCACTGCATAATAGCGAACATACTATTAATTAACATCTCCATTTCTGACCGTAATAGACAATTTGTCAATCAGACAAGCGTATCTCACTTGCATACAATAATAAAGAACGTTCGATTATAATTTATAACCAGTTTCATACAATATTCACAAATTTCGAATCAAGAACATCACATGGATATTAAATACAGGGGACATCGGAAGATGTGACAATACCAATTCTGGAGGAATCGATATTATGACAAATTCGACAAATTTAATAGCATTCAGTGCAAATCTCATTCAATAGATATCCTCAAGATATTCAAATACATGGTACATTAGAAGATGTGATAATATCTATTCTGGAGGAATCGATATTATGACAACTTCGACAAATTTAATCGCGTTCTATGCAAATTTCATTCAATAGATTTCATAGATGATCTAACATAATAATAGTTTGGACTCGTCAATCGTAACAAATGATTTTAATTGTTATCCCTTTGCGGAGACAAGTAGCGGTAATAATTTTCTTCGAGTATTCTTATCCTGACATCAGCATTTCATTTCGGAATGTATGACAACAGACGGATTATAAGTAGCTCCGGGCGAAATAATAGAATTCGTCTTCTGAATACATAAGTTCCAAATCAATACATAAAAACTGTTGGCCGTCGGCATTCCATCGTGGAATGTACGAAAACAGAAGGATTATCGTCGCGAATTGTAATACAGCCGTTTGGATCGAGCGTACACAGACATACTCGTATTACACGTTGATATTTCCAAGAACTTTTCTAATAAGCACAACCTTTGACCTGAAATGCCCGGTAGACGACCTTGGCACTCAAATAACCGATTTATAAACGCTTTAAAGCCAGAGAGTTGACAAATCTTCTGTGAGATGATTTTTAATTGACAGTTATTAATAACGATTAGCCATAAACATCTAGATATCTGTATACTATACACATATATATATATATATCTATCTACATAGAGGATCAAGCGTATTAGACGCGAGACTGAATTTCCGCGAATTATGTTCGAAACATTATGATTTATCATTAACGTTGAGACTTAGCTTCGGGGTGGTGCGTCTATGCGAGGCTCGCATCGACAGTTGATATGCCGCGCGTCAAGAACGGCCGTTGGCACCTTTCTCCTTTTTTCCAAGAATTGTCTTCCTTCTGGACTATGAGTAGGTCCTATGAGTGATCGAGTAAAAAGGCGATGAAGGCCTCCTTTAAGCTTTGTCTGATCGCCGATAGCACCACATTGCAGATGTTTTATGACTTTATATAACCTTTGGAGATGATATTGCACTCGAATAATTGTGCGATTTGATTCCGACACGCTTTCGTCCGTATGGCTTCGAATTTTTTTGAACTAATAAAAGTCGTTTTAATATCTCCTTCAAAGAAGGTAATTCACCCAGCCGATTGCATTGAAACATATTGAAATATTTAAGTACATATATATAACCGTTGAAATGAGAATTGTAGTCTTTGAAATACCGGTATACTCGGCGTACACGAAAAGAGGTTGAGCGCGCTGCTCGGTTGCTACGCAGCGACTAACTACTTACAATTTTCATACGAGCAACTACTCTGTACTCGCAGTACGCCTATCGGTGCGTACTGTATAGGTTACCTACACATTCTACACCCTACTCGTTACAGTAGATTTCGATATGCTTGACCGGTAGGAAGTCAGGGACCAAAATTGGCGAATTCACGATACGTAGAGGATTATATCATTTGTTGGAATTATACTATCAACCCGGTAGACTACTGGGACGATTCATTACACGCTAGATATTCACGCGTCATCTCACATTTCTGTTCAGTAGCTCCACTCATATTTTACCTACTCAGTAGTGTGGTGTGTTACATTCATTGTCAAATCACCCATAGTTCAAATCAGTGTAAGTGCAAATCACGGCAGATCACCAGAACTTGAGAAATATTTACATAAACGTCATCGGCGTGGTGCGTCGTTGGCAGCATAGACGCCATGCAGCCTCGCATCATACGTTGACTATAGCTCACTCATCAGCCCATCGTGTGGCTTCAGTACAGAGCTCTACAGTCAGACCACCTCATGAGGATTATCCACAAGAATCAACGAGCCGACTCAAAAGCCTGAGAATCTAATCAACAACAGTGTATCAACACACAGGCCAGACCCAATCAATTACATAGTTCTTTGTTCAATTAACAGATATTATTCAAATATTGTTATTTGATTCAATAAACGGTGATTTATTCTTGTTAAATAGTGAGTGCATTTAATTTAGCATGCTTGTCACCAGGATCCTTAATATTATTATTCGCAGCTGTCACTCGACATACTAACAATAAGTGCGAATGCATCGACAGATTATCCGTCGACAGCGTAGTAATTCTCAGCTAATACAGTTTCAATGCTCTGTGTTTGGTAGGATCAGAAGGGTGTGATCTATTATGAGCTGCTAAAACCTGGCGAAACCGTTAATACTGAACGCTACCGACAACAAATGATCGACTTGAATCAAGCTTTGCGTGAAAAACGACCAGAAAATCAAAGAAAGCAACACAAAGTGATTTTGCTTCATGATAATGCACCATCACACACAGCAAAACTGGTCGCGGAAATGATTGAGGCGATTGGGAAATACTTTCGCATGCGGCTTATTCACCAGACTTGGCTCCGTTCGATTACTACTTATTTGCATCGATGGAACACGCACTTGCTGAGCAGCGCTTTACTTCTTACGAAAATGTACGAAAATGGCTCGATGACTGGTTTGCCTCAAAAGAGCAACAGTTTTTTTGGCGTGGCATCCACAAATTGTCAGACAAGTGGGAAAAATGTATAGCTAGCGATAGGCAATACTTCGAATAAAATATTTGTTATCATTTTCATACAATAAACGTGTATTTTCTATACAAAAATTCCGGTTTCATATTTATAGACCTGGTATACACCCGGTCGTTCTTTCAATAGTCTTCCACCACTCTTATAGTAGATACTACTTCTGCTAGTTTTCTATAGTTTGACATACCATTGTATTAACAGTGCGCGCACGTGCCATAATGGAAATTAAGGTATCCACAGGTGTTTTGCTCATGGTATACAAATACTGGCTATCGCATCCTCCAGTGTCAACTGTATTCTTATTTTAACGATATGCTCCTAGAGTTATATATAGGCATCAGGTGTGTGTCATCGGGGAAAATGCGGGATAGGGTGGGGAGATTTTCGAAAAATAATGAGACAAAAAATACAAAGTTTAGAATTTATTCATCGTATTTTATAAGTAGCATCAAAATCGTCCTGTACAAGTTCGTATACAGGTGTTTCTGTTACATCCGTAGCCCTTTATATTATTGTTTTTTACATTTTTCATACGTTTCCTTTTACGGTTTAAATATTTTAATCGTTTGTAGTATTGTGCAGCTATGCGATCATTTTTCAACCTGTTTGTCGTAAAATTTTCAATAAAAGCATCCAGAGTATAACCACGAGCTATAAAATCAAAAAACATAATGCAGTTTTCACCACATACTTTAGTCTTGAGTGATTAAAGGGGTCGTGTGTTCCACTCGTCGCTTCGACAGTTTCGCCGTAGACGGTTATGGTGTTGCTTGATGAGTGAGGGCAATCCATAAATATCGAAAAAGATTCTATGGCCATTTTTATCAACGTAAGCAGCCACTCAGTGTCGGCCCGGTAGATTATGATCGTCTGTGTTTTGTACCAATGCTAAGGGTCTAAACCAGCGACTCGGGATGCGATCGGCAGGGAATACTCCTCTCGTCTGAGCAGATATTTGTTGTAGAGCATCGAATATCTGTAGGCTGTTCAGATTGCTTGGACAGTTGCTGTTGACGGTTGGGCTGCAATTGGCGACGCCTCTGCTGATGATAATGAAGGGTGCATGTGGTGGTGGTGGTTGCGCTGGTTGCTGGTTGTGTGAGTAACGTGACGGCGGCGACGGTTGTATAGCAGGTGGCGCGACTACTTGTTGGTCTCTGCTTCGGTAAAGTACCGTTATTTCATCGTTAGCCGATACAGTTCCAGCGTACAACGGTACCACTGACACATGACGGTGTGATATCGTTGAATATATACTCTACGCTTAAACATTTATTTATAACACTTTCTTTAATCGATGTGTCGTGGTTCGGTGATTTTTGCTGATATTTAATTGACATTGATTTATCGAGAGGTTGCGAATTACCGGGGCTCACTGCGTCGAGTTCTTTGAAAAGGAGCCAAGATCGAATTTTTGCCACGTTATTTAAAGCACACTTCACATTGTCTTCTTTCGAAACACCATGATGGATACAGTAAACGTTATTGATGGGTATATTTTTTAGCGTTGGACCCTCATATTCTTCCAGATTGATGATTTCACGGCCCAGGACATCACGTAAAAGCTCGGTTTTCCGCAAGCCTCTTGTGTAAATACGTAAGGCCTAACAACACAAAAAGCGCAGATCAGCGTAGACTTTTTTAAATGATGTAACACCGTCGAGCCATCCCAGCCCATGCTGAAAACGTGTTAGTTTATTGTTGCTCGTACGTACTTTTTTTTGGCAGACCACTAAAGCCATATGGCGGTGCGACAAGCCAGTGACCATAATGTTTCTCTTGAAGAATCGTCACAGCTATCTCCTTTGGTAGAAAACGGTTGTTTGCATCCCAGAGTGCTTGAATATCTACTATAACGTCCATTATGAGGGATTGATGTAGACTGATACTAGGTGTAGCTGCGTAGACTAGTTTTAAATACTTTAGTGGCACCCGTGTGGTGCTCTCTCACACACGAAAATCTGTAATGACCTGCCGCGTAGAATCTATTTCTATTACATTATCATACTTGACGTACACCATACAATTTAATGTAGATGTCAACGGCACTGCAAACCGTACTTCGACCCTTACACTGCCGTCTCTTATGAGATTCCAATGACTGAAGCATCTTGCTGATAAGTCAGGTGTCAAATCAAAGGCATACAGACAGTAACGTTTTGGATAGTCGCCCCGCGTAATATCTAGGCCCTCATTCTGAAAGTGTTTACCGGTACAGCTAAAGAGTGTGTGATAACTATCTACTCAGTTTTCGTTGCCACCAAACGACGGTTGAAGAGGTTTGCTAGGTATTTGTTGACCATCGACGTATAGAGACAAGCAATTTATCGAATGATTATTAAATTTAAACGGATTTAACGCTGTACTACCGTTGAATGGACGGTTATTCACAAACCCAAGAATTATCCGTTTAGGCAATTGGCCTAGCATAACGTTATCCAGAGTATCGCCAATGATCCCACTATGCATCGTAAAAGCTTTAACCTAAACCCTTGTTATAGGATAATTTGCGGTTGTTTTTACAAGCATTTTGGCATGAGCTATCAGCACGCTTGGTGCAATTTTTACTCAACGGACGAGTAATGTAGCCTCGGCGACATGTAGTTTATGTGTCACACCAGCAGTCGGAGTCTCCATAAGACAAAAATCGTCTTTTGAGCGAACAAGCCGTAGCCGTACCTCTATACCGTTCAGCAGAAATTTATCCTGATTAAAAACATCGCAGTGTGAATGTCCAATCATATCTAGAGTCCGGCCATCCTTTATGTACTTTTAACGATTATTCAGACCGATATTGGGGCTATTCGATGCACCTGGCAGAGTGACAAACATACCGGGTGTGTCAGCGTACCAAAGTGTGGTCGTTAAGTGAGAATTTTTAGCAGCTGGTTCATAATTGAGTAACGTTTCGATATATGCTCTGTAGGGGTATGCATTGTTTGGCGGTGCCACGAGTTTCTGATTAAAATATACGTCTACCTGATTAAAAAGGCTATGCAGAAAGTTATTAACAGGCGCTGCGTTGTATTGTGATTCACCTGTTGGTATAACCTTAATATTTACAATAATCATTGTATGAGCCAGATCCATGTATTCTTCACTGTGGCCAGATATGACAAAGTCCAGGGGTCCGTCATCCGTGAGGGATGACACAGGCTTGTAGTGTATCCATTGTGATGCTTCTATAGCCGTCTGCGTTGGAGGTATGGTAAAGAAGTCGAGCTCCGACTTCATACATTCGCACGAGTGTGAGTGTAAGAACGACATTGTTAGACACTTCCAAAAGTATCGTTGGTCTTTGCTCGTTTGTGTCTGCTGCTTCCTACACCTCTTTTTCTCTTTGTTGTCCTCTTTTTTTTATTCTTCGGGCTACCGCGATGTTTCTTTGCATGAATACGTCTACGTCTCGTTGACTTTTTCTTCTTCTTTATTCTTAGCGACTTTTTCGAAATAGCCGTACGTCTTTTCGTCATCCGCGTAGGTGACCGTCCTGATAACGACTGCATCATGCGCGCTGCACCTACAGCGTTATATCCTGAACCATTTACGAGAAGCGAAATTCTTTCATTGGCTTTTCGTTGTAAATTATCTCCAGATTCATCTGCACGTCGACGCAATGACTCCTTGAATGGTATTTTGTGGCCGCTCTCATCCTCGATAACGTGTAAACCCGTGCGAATGGCTTCTTTCCCTATAGCCTTAGCACCTCTGGTCAACAGTGGTGAAACACTTCGAAATAGATGACCGAGAAAACTACCCATACCGTGACCGCGCTGATGCGGGGAGCCCGCAAACACGTCATCTATATAACCGTTTCAACCCCCTATTTGATTCTGATGATACGGCGTATAATGAGCACACATATTGTCCAATTGAGTCGTTTGAAATGAAGCGTGAGCGTTAACGTTCCATACTCGAATGCAATAGGATTACCCAGATGATCTCTCATATCCACCTTGATCGTTCTAAAGCAATTGTTGAGTAAACCAATATAATTTGACGATGAGAAACATTTCACTTGCGTTGTACCATACGTGTAGTTTTTTGTATTTAAACATACAATCCTGAGTAGCGCTGTCTGTGTATCACCTACCGTATACGGTACACAAATATCGGTGTAGACAAAAAGCTGATCGGGTAGAGCCCGATTTATACAGGCGGGTACTCGTCCTACGCGTGGAACGCCTCGCATAAGCTGCAGGTAAAGACTCATTGGATTTTCTTGGTCAAACAGCAGTTCTTCGCGTTTTTCGAAGCCCAGATTGCGCGCTATTTTACTATTCATTCGTAATACCTCAGGGTAGCCTAGAGGCTCAGAGCACGGCTCTGTTACCTCATCCTCAAGGGCAACGTAGCCTTTGGTCCTTTCCACATTTACCATTTTTATGCCTGTTTCTCGCAGCCCCGATAAATCATTGATATTTTCCACAATTTTCTCATCATTTTTGTACAAACCTTGAGGTATTCGGTTTGTAGTAACTTCTTTATTCTCACAAACCACCCACCCAATTATTGTAACGGCTTCTTGTAAATGTGTCATTGTACAGAGTATATGTGTTTGAGAAGTCCTTGGATGTAGTTGGAACGACCTGTGAATATATCGGAACTTATGAAGCTTCACTCAAGACAGGGTGAAAATAAACCAGACTCGTAGATGGTATTTTGAGAAAGCGGTTTATTACACCTTCCGCATGTCAGTTACAAAAATTAGTTTAATTTAGAAAATATAAAGAATATAAAAATAAATACACAATAAATTATGTTGAATTTTGTGAGATTAAGAGACCAGCTTGCATAATGATATCTTTGAAGCTAAATAACAAATATGAAAATCCTTCATGGACACCCCGGGTCCCTTGTAAGAGGACACCCGGGGTAGTGCCGGACTCCTACCGGCTAAAAAACCTCACTTTAACTTCTGTACCATGTGTTATGGATTATCCCAGGGATGGCTTCCCCTGTTCCCTACTCGGTGTCGTCCTTCCGTGTGCTGCGCACGTTCGATGGCTCGTCGTAGCCTATGAGACTCGGCACATCGTTGCACTTGAACGCGTAGTAGACCGCCCGCGTGGCGTCGTACCTGGCTTCTTTGCTTAATGTCACCGATCGTATCGTTTCGCTACCTGACGCGCACTCGCGCTAATTGTCTTCTCAGCTGTGGGGTTGGGGTTCCTTTCGCTATGGTGTTCCTCCCGCTTGGGTTGTCGTTAAAGGTCGACAATTTCTTGTTGTCGTCGAAGGGCTTTTTGCTTTTCCCCATCGTCGTGTCTTCCTTAGCTTCGCCTTCACTGCTAGTTTCATCTGGCGTTGTTCCTTCTTGCTTCTCGCTTCTTTCTTCTATGATTTCTTCTGAAATTTCTTCTGAATTTTGCTTTTGCTGCTTCTTTCTTCGTTTTTCTGCAATTTCTTTTGAATTTTGCTCTTGCTGCTCCTTTCTTCGTTTTTCCATAATTTCTTTTGAATTTCGTTCTTATTGCTTAAAGGTCAACAATTTCTTGTTGTCGTCAAAGGGCTTTTCGCTTTTCCCCATCGTCGTGTCTTCCTTAGCTTCGCCTTCACTGCTAGTTTCATCTGGCGTTGTTCCTTCTTGCTTCTCGCTTCTTTCTTCTATGATTTCTTCTAAAATTTCTTCTGAATTTTGCTTTTGCTGCTTCTTTCTTCATTTTTCTGTAATTTCTTTTGAATTTGGTTCTTGCTGCTCCTTTCTTCGTTTTTCCATAATTTCTTCTGAATTTCGTTCTTATTGCTTAAAGGTCAACAATTTCTTGTTGTCGTCGAAGGGCTTTTCGCTTTTCCCCATCGTCGTGTCTTCCTTAGCTTCGCCTTCACTGCTAGTTTCATCTGGCGTTGTTCCTTCTTGCTTCTCGCTTCTTTCTTCTATGATTTCTTCTGAAATTTCTTCTGAATTTTGCTTTTGCTGCTTCTTTCTTCATTTTTCTGTAATTTCTTCTGAATTTTGCTCTTGCTGCTTCTTTCTTCGTTTTTCTGTAATTTCTTCTGAATTTCGTTCTTCAAGCTTCTCGCTTCTTTCTTCGTTTTTCTGCAATTTCTTCTGAATTTTGCTCTTGCTGCTCCTTTCTTCGTTTTTTTGTAATTTCTTCTGAATTTCGTTCTTATTGCTTAAAGATCGACAATTTCTTGTTGTCGTCGAAGGGCTTTTCGCTTTTCCCCATCGTCGTGTCTTCCTTAGCTTCGCTTTCACTGCTAGTTTCATCTGGCGTTGTTCCTTCTTGCTTCTCGCTTCTTTCTTCTATGATTTCTTCTGCAATTTCTTCTGAATTTTGCTTTTGCTGCTTTTTTCTTCGTTTTTCTGTAATTTCTTCTGAATTTCGTTCTTCCTGCTTCTCGCTTCTTTCTTCGTTTTTCTGTAATTTCTTCTGTAATCGTTTGGGTCTCGTCTTCCACTACGCATAGTGGTAGATCGGGTACGAGTACTCCATCGATACTTACGTCGGCGATCGATTGTCCTGACGATTCGTAAATACCAGATGACTTCCCCCACGCGCTACTATTACTGCCTTTGTCCTTACTTTGTAGTATCACACTTTGTCTTTATTTTACATGTTGTCTTTATTTTAAACTTTGTCTTTATTTTACACTTTGTTTTTATTTTACACTTTGTCTTTATTTTACACTTTGTCTTCAATTTACACTTTGTCTTTATTTTACACTTTGTTTTTATTTTACACTTTGTCTTTATTTTACACTTTGTCTTCAATTTACACTTTGTCTTTATTTTACACTTTGTTGCGAAATCTTTTTTCCCGCCTGTTGCACGCACCCGTTGTGCGTCGATGCTCGTCTCCTTTCACGTTGTTGCGAATTCTTTTTCCCGCCTGTTGCACGCGCCCGTTGTGCGTCGATGCTTGTCTCCTTTTCGCACGATATCACACGCCTCTACTTTATTTGCGATAATCCCACTTCAATAACGCTGGATTGTTATGGATTATCCCAGGGATGGCTTTCCCTATTCCCTACTCGGTGTCGTCCTTAACCGAGGTGGTCCTTAACACATGTCATAACACTGAAGGACTTCTTTGTAGACCACATTAGTAGTTCTTCCCTGAAGTGGTAGAATCACCAGGCTGCTTGGTGAGCTCACTCTGGAGCAGGCCACATAAAACTGTCCATGTGAGAAACACTCCTCGCTTAAGTCAATCCCTGCCATCTTCAGCGACTGCCCCTGGGACTTGTTGATGGTCATAGCAAAGCAGACCTTGAGGGGGAACTGCAGCCTCTTAAACTCGAAGGGGTACTCTGATGGTATGAGTGGTATGCGTGGTACAAATACCGACTCCCCTCGAGCACAACCAGTGAACACTGTGGCCTCAATAACGTTTCTATAAAGGGCCTTCACTCGTAGCCTGGTGCCGTTGCGAAGTTTGGGCGGGTTGAGATTCCGCAGCAACATCACTGGAGCCCCCACTTTGAGGAGAAGCTTGTGGGGTGGGAATCCAGGAGGGTTGAGGGAATTGAGAAACTCCACGGGGTAATGGACGGCGTCATCCATTTGCATTACTGAATCCACAGACCTATATTCCATTTCTGCCTCTTCGAACGAATTAAGTAGAATGTCATTAATGATGGCAGCGTTATCATTCTTGGGGGTCAGAATGGCACGCTCGCACAGCCAGTCCATAGACTTTTCCTTGATATCGGCTATATCTGGGTATATTCTGGTTGAAAGGTCTGTTAGAGTCATCACTACTGCGCCCAGGCCTATAGGGATAGTCACCTTTCCCTCGGACTCAGGATATTCTCCATCCCCGATTTTCAGTAGAAGTTCGGAAAATTCCCCAGCGGAGACATCACCTCTCAAGTGGACCCTCATGTTCTTCCTGAAAGAAAGTTTGCAGATAAAGGGCCATAAATATGACGCCTTGATGCACGCCTTAATCTCGTCAGCTCGAGTTCCCCTTGGCACTACTGGCAAAGTCTGCCGAAAGTCTCCAGCAAGCAACACAGTGACTCCCCCCATCACTCCATCGTTGCCTCTGATGTCTTTGAGGGTTATGCTCAGTGCCTCAAAACCCCGCTTGTGCGCCATGGTGCTCTCATCCCAAGCAATGAGCTTACAATCTCTCAGCACTTTGGCCATATTGCTTTGTTTTGAGATGTTGCACAGAGGTGTTTCTGCATGAATGAGATTGAGGGGCAGCTTGAAGGCAGCGTGGGCTGTCTTGCCTCCCTCCAATAGCGTAGCAGCGATGCCAGAGGATGCGACAGCCAAAGCGATGCCACGATCACTCCTTACCTTCGCCAGGAGCAAGTTGATGAGGAAAGTCTTCCCAGTACCACCAGGAGCATCCAAGAAAAAAACCTGCCCAATACCTGACTCAACGCTGCTAAGGATCTGCCGATAGACAGCAAGCTGCTCATCCGTTAGTAAACCCTCGTTATTCGATACCACTTGTGCCAAGGCGTTTGTATCGTAGCTGGTCTCCCTCAGATAGTGCTTATTTCCCAAAACTTTTCCAGACCTTGTTGGTTGAGGCAAGCCGTACTGAGGCAAACCCTGTCCTCCCAAAGCTAACACTGCGTCCTCAATCAGCACCAGGCATCTATTGTACACCTGCTCCTTCATCTGCTGCGCACTATCTTGCAACTCTCTTTCCACCTGCCGCGTGATATCTTCTGAAAAACTGTCTTTGTACTTCTCCCAAAGACTAAGAGGATCAGAGAGTTGACAAAAAACCAACATCACGGTGAAGAGCTCTCGGAGCTTAAACGGAGAATCACACAGGGCAGCTTCCCCCAAAGTACTATCCCAGTGATTGTCATCCTCCAGCAAACCTAATGCCTTGCATGTAGACTGGAATGTAGGATGAAGGACACCATTCACAATCTTCAACTCTGAAAAAGACGTTGGGCCTCGAACCTCATGTAGCAACAGAGGGAGATAATAACATTCGGTGTTACTTGGGTGGATGGTGTACACCCTTCCCAGCGCATTGCCTCTCTTCACTCCTGACCAGCCATCGACATCGTTCCCTTGCTTCCTTCTCCCAAACTTGTAATTTTCCCATACAAAGTAAGAAGGGACCTCAGAGTACAGGAGGGTTTTTGCAAATTCGTCATTTTTGCATAACTCGAAAAAAGCCAAGAGTGTTGTCTGAGGAGGGTTGCTAAGCTTCTCGGCCAAGTTGTCGGAGTTGAAGTACACACGCTGACCATTCTCGAGGTGAACAGCCAGATGAAAAATAGTGGGATACCTCTCATGAATAGGGAACGCTAATATCCTCCAAACCGCCTCCGAGCTACTAATGTACCGCCCACTCTCATACATCTTTACTTCATCCTTCTCATTCTCCAGAGCAAAAGACGCCTGGTCACTGCCCTTGTTCACGTACTTGCAAATGTATTTAATGGACTTAACAGGGTTACATAATTCTACATTGATGTGAGCATCGAAAGTGCGTGACAAGACAGGGTTGTAGGGCACCACCCAGCGGTTGTCCAGTTTTATCCTATTGATTTCTATAGTGAAGCCACCGTCAGCTGGAGACCTCCTACGATACTGCGGATATGTATCGTCTCCTGTCTGAGTGTTCTTGAGAAGTGGCCGAGCATACTTCTTGCTACAACTACCTCCTTTCATGCAAGGCGAATTGTAATTCAAGCTGCCGCAGGGCCCATGAATCATGTTGGCCTTGACAATGTTGTGGAGGAAAGGATCTTTCTCAGGATCAGGTATTTCAGCACAGATGACTTTGTCGATCATGTCAGAGAAGATGCGCTGCTCTAGCCACAGCAATATGTGAATGTGAGGCAGACCCCGCTTTTGCCACTCGACAGAGTACATAAAACACCGTACTCTACCAAACAGACTGCCCTTGTTCAAAAGAGATATCATCTTCTTCACCTTGAGATGGAATACCCTGGCTATGATGTCATGACGATCGTGAGACTTTTGCCCAGGCAGCAGTACATTTGTGATATCCTTCCACCTGGGATTACAGGTGAAAGTGATAAAACAGATCAGGACGGCCGTAATGGCGAACATATGTCATGGCGTCTTGAGTCCGCTCATGCATATAGCGAGGTCCCCCAGTGAATGATGAAGGAAGCACCACCATTTGACCCAGCTGAGCAGCGTCAGCATCCTGTCCACTCACAGCGTCCTTTAGGTGGATATAGCTGTCTGCCCTCAGCTGCGCCTGATTGTTCCTGATGTAATTCAACCTCTCAGTCTCTATTTTGGCATACATGTCAACCAGAAATT
This sequence comes from Cylloceria caligata, assembly GCA_963942595.1. Taxonomy (NCBI): domain Eukaryota; kingdom Metazoa; phylum Arthropoda; class Insecta; order Hymenoptera; family Ichneumonidae; genus Cylloceria; species Cylloceria caligata. The sequence continues at coordinate 30,342,814 of OZ012705.1, read as the reverse complement.
GACTGAAAAGGGAGCGGAAGTACAAAATATGGTTGACCTCCCCTTGCCTGACCATAATACGATAAGAGTAAAACCTCGCTGCGGAGACTGTCTTATTGAGGAGCAACTTGGTCTTAGGATCGCGCTGAGGCAAGGCAATAGAGTACCCATCCTCGCCACGGCAAAACAGAAGCGGATACTGCAAGGCGTCATATGATCGATGAATTTCACTAATGCGCTGCAATGTGTTGTTATGGCTCTGCAGCACAATGTCTCGATGCTTGAATTGCTGACCAACAATCACCAGAGCTACCTCATTTGCTGTTGGTGCATTGAAGCGACCTCCATGAGCGTCAGCTGGCTTTTTATCTGCATGGATAACGACTTCGAACTTCTCGCAGGTTGGAGCTACCTTGTCCATGGCAGTCTTCAGATCCTTTATATAGCTATTGATGTCGTGTAGCATCCTCTGCAGTTGTTTGACCAATCCCTATTTGACGTCAGAAAATTTGCTGCACCTCAAGCGTACTTCCCTTTCGTCGTCGCCCACAAAATACATTTGCAGAAATTGGGCTTCCTGTTGAGGTGCTGGCAGCAGACTTCCTATCAAATGATACACCTGCCCCTGAACTTTAAAAGTCGGTATGAAGCCATCTCGTAGAACCTGCTTAGCCCCAAATGATGTCATGTTGAAGCAGCCATTATACTTCCGAATACGTTCCATGAAGTGGACGTGCTCAGGGTGGATATCCATTACCAGGCTGTAAAGAGGCTCGGGCAGAGGTTCGAAGGGCGGAAGCTGCACCTTGCCTGCGCTGCAGCACATGCCGCGGGGCTCTTCCTTCCACTTCAAAGCATTGCAATATATGCATTTGTGGCTCATAGTACCCAGATCTACAGTGCTGTCTGCCTCATAAGCCACGTCAGGATCATATGCCATGCCTGAGTGAGCCTTGACTTTCCATGGAAGTGCTCGCCTTTCTACTCGTCTTCCAGGATTGCTTTGCTCATATCGAAATTCTGCCGCTCTGTGCACTTCAGGGTGATCTTGCTGGTACCTGGCCACCGCATCACGGTGCACTTCAGGATGATCTTGCTGGTACTTGGCCACCGCAGCACGGTTCACCGCAGGATGATCTTGCTGGTACTTGGCCACCGCAGCACGGTTCACCGCAGGATTATTCTGAGCATATTTCCTCGCCGCATCCTTAAGTTGCTTCCTCCTTTTAACATCGGAATATCTGGCACGACCTTTGCCAGGAGCCTTCTTGAGGATAGGAAGAGGTGATGGCTGTGAGAAGTCTGAATAGGAGTCGAGCTGAAAAAGCGGGGAAAGAGGTAAAGGCTATGAGAAATGTAAATAGGAGTCGAGCTGGGAAAGAGGTAGTCAGATAAACACTTCTTCAGGTTCACGTGGCAGGTACGCATCGAAATGGCCACTAGAAAGGTCCTGCGAAAAACGTAACCTCCTCACGGGATGACCTTCAGCACCGACACTCGCACACAGCTCGCCATTGCGGTAAACTTCGAAGACGAACTCGAACAATTGGCCAGCCGCCACAAGTTCGCATAAACCACCATAAGTAGAGGGTCGGGACATGTGAGCGAGGTACTCAGCGGAGATGGTGTAGTTATCCCCCTCGCTGTTGTGGGACATGATAGAGAACTCCTCCCAGGTGTCCACCACGTGCCTGACGATTAGCTCACGCACCTCCCTAGCCAATAACTGATTATAATATATAAGATATGAGAGGGACCGGAACAGGCAAGCTCCGTCTCCCGTGATGGGGATAATAGTGTGAGGCACCATCTCCCCATTAATATTTAAAAATTCAATTGACATACTAATAAACAATGAAGAGAAAGGACAAAACTTATAGTTAGTGAGTCAGTGAGTCAGTCAGGACTTATCTTTTTATGTAGATAGATTTCTCTCGCGTCTCTTCCGTCTCCCTCTCGCGTCTCTTGCGTTTCTCACGTTCTTGGTGTCTCTCGCGTTACTCTCTCTCTGTCTCGCGCGTCTCTCTCTCACATATCTGACGTTGAAACAAATAATAACCGAAATTTTACAAAGCTTATAGTACCGGAACCGGAACCATACCGTTATGCGTTTCGGATAGTAAACTCAATATACGTAAAATATACGCCATGTATATACATCAAATCCGTGTACATACGACTCACGTAGATGAATATATGATACATTTACGAATATTCTAAGAATATCGTGTGAACATATGTAGTATGCATATGCATTTCGGATAGTAGCCTCAATATACGTAGAATATACGCCCTTGCAACTTACGCGTTTACAATGAAATATTGCGAACGACGAAGTGTCGTATACGATGAAACTATCTATATGTATATGAACATATACATATAATGTTCGGCTAATATACATATGTATATTGTATGAATATCCACTGAACATACAGCGCGTTGCATTCGCATATCCCTACGATATGCAATGTACGTCGTTTGTGTATCACTGTATGTACATAGGATATGTCATATCCGCGGATGTATATATGCAATGTATATACACTGCATGTCAAAATGCTATCTGGGACAGCACAGAGAGAAATACAATATGCAAAAAATTCACAAATTATTTCTCAAATATCGCAAAAATTTTCAATAGCATATAATACATTTTGTTATATAATACATTTTGTTAAGGAAAGTCAACAATCATTTATCAAAAATCGTAAAAATAACAGTGTTATTGAAAAAACTTTAAGTCCAATTAACATTCGTAAAAACGACACAAAACGAAATACGATATGATACGATATGATATGATATGATACGATATGAAACGAATTTTTTTCAGAAGATGAAGGGGGTGGTTTTCAGGGGTGAGATATATACAGTCGCCTTCCTTTGGTCTTCAACAATATTTGTGTAAGGTTTGGTTGAAATCAGTTGATTCGCGTGAATATTTTTGAAGAATCTTTTTTTAGGGGGTGAAGAGGGTGGGGTTTAGCGGTGAGATATATCCAGTGACTTTCCTTAGGCTCTTAACAATATTTGTGCTTGGTTCAGTTGTAATCGGTGAAGGCGTGTGGATTTTATTAAGAATTTTTCTTTAGGAGATGGAGGGGGTGGTTTTCAGGGGTGAGATATATTCAGTGACCTTCCTTAGGCTCTTAGCAATATTTGTGCTTGGTTTGGTTATAATCGGTGAAGGCGTGTAGATTTTATTGAGAATCTTTTTTTAGGGGATGAAGGGGGTGGTTTTCAGGGGTACGATATATACAGTCGCCTTCCTTTGGTCTTCAACAACATTCGTGTAAGGTTTGGTTGAAATCGGTCAACGCGTTTAGCTTTGTATGGCCGGACAGACAGACAGACAAACATTAATTTTTTTTATATATAAGATGAATGTTTGTCTGTCTGTCCGGCTATACAAAGCTACACGCGTTGACATTTGTTAATAAATAAAATATTTATCGAAGACGACAGCATTTCGGCAATAGTGCGCCTTAAGCCCATTTCTACGAAATAAACAGTCATATAATGACTGTTAGATCTCTTGTTTTTCTTTTTCATATATTTATACAGTCTTATGCATATTTATTTGATTTTTTTTATTTTTTAACTTAATCTGGATTTGACCCTTTAGGGCCGATTACGGCAAAATGCTGAATTATGCATTCATTTTTTTACATCGAGTTAATTATTGTAAAGAGCCTCCATATTGGTAAAGAGTCTCGGGCATTGATTTATTTTTAAAGCTGTTAGGTTCTAATGTTTAAAAAAATGAATATTATGGCGCAAATTTGTTTATACTCGAGTAAATGTGAGAACAGTGATGGTTTCTTTGCATATGTATGAGTATCACAAGTCAATCAATGCATGCAAATTATATTACATAGAAGGATATGTGATATTATATTCGTCGGAGCATCTAAGCGGAATTACATCCGCACAAAAACGTATATAATTGGTATCAAAATGTACGCTTTATAGCTCTGAGAAACTGTTATAGCGTTAAACCGTCGCCCTTCGACTGTGCCTTTGACTCTCGAACCGGTACAGCAACCGTGTTAGAGCACATATGAAAGAAAAATATAACGAATGAACAATTAGCCATCGTAACTCGTGGCTGGTTAGCTCCTTCATGCTTACAAAAGGGTTGAAAAGATAGTTTTTTATTTTGCTACGTCCTTAACGTATATTCGAACAATTATTGTTGCTGTTATTATTATTTCAATGCAAAAGCACTGCTAAGAAATAAATAAATAAATAAAGAAGGTTGCCGTCGCTACCGCAGACTTCGAATTATCTTCAGATCAGTGACAAAAAAGACGACACTGACAAGGACTACGACTATAAATACGATGACGATGATGGAGTCGATGACGACGACGACGATGTATTAAATTTTGAATTTTATTAAACTCCTTCTGCGACACTACTACACGTCTGTATCATTTAGGTTTGCTGTCTATGGCCAGCGTCATCTTTTTTGTCATCGTCTCCATCATCGTCGTCAGCACACAAAAATATTATTTAATTTTTTACTTACAATAACTTCTCTTCAAATATATCCCTTGGAAACACTATTTTCTTCAAAATGATAATGATAATGATATTAGATAATGATCTCGCTTGCTCGCTCTTTTGCTCGTACGCTCTGTTGCTCGTTTGGTCAGAAATTGCCGTTTGACAGATTAATGCTGTCGACACGAATGTAGCCACAACGGACAAAAACATATCACCGTGAAAAAGAGACTTCTGTCGATTCGATACACTCGAAATCGAGATGTCACACACTTGTTAATAAATAAAATATTTATCGAAGACGACAGCATTTCGGCAATAGTGCGCTTTAAGCCCATTTCTACGAAATGAACAGTCATATAATGACTGTTAGATCTCTTGTTTTTCTTCTTTATATATTTATACAGTCTTATGCATATTTATTTGATTTTTTTAAATATGGATTTGGCCCTTTACGGCCGATGAGGGCAAAATGCTGAATCATGCTTTGCAGAATTCTGTTTGCGAATACGTAAAATCATATTTAACCCTTTTACACCCCCTAAGGAGTGGAATTTCTAAAAATCCTGAAATTAGTTTTTAGACATTTGTATGAGTAACATTTGCAAGCGAAAACCAAGGCGATATCTCATCGTGCCTAAGAGATATGGAGAAACACGTAAAAACCGATTTATCTTTTTTACACCCCCTTAGGGGTGGAATTTCTAAAAATCCTAAAATCGGTTTCTAAACATTTGTATGAGTAACATTTGCAAGCAAAAACCAAGGCGATATCTCATTGTGCCTAAAAGAAATACGTAAAAATATATTTAACCCTTTTACACCCCCTTAGGGGTGGAATTTCTAAAAATCCTAAAATCGGTTTCTAAACATTTGTATGAGTAACATTTGCAAGCAAAAACCAAGGCGATATCTCATCGTGCCTAAGAGAAATACGTAAAAATATATTTAACCCTTTTACACCCCCTTAATGGTGGAATTTCTAAAAATCCTGAAATTGGTTTTTGAACATTTGTACGAGTAACATTTGCAAGCAAAAACCAAGGTGATGTCTCATCGTGCCTAAGAGATATTGATAAATACGTAAAAAACATATTTAACCCTTTTACACCCCCTTAGGGGTGGAATTTCTAAAAATCCTAAAATCGGTTTCTAAACATTTGTATGAGTTACATTTGCAAGCGAAAACCAAGGCGATATCTCATTGTGCCTAAGAGATATGGAGAAACACGTAAAAACAGATTTATCCCTTTTACACTCCCTTAGGGGTGGAATTTCTAAAAATCCTAAAATCGGTTTCTAAACATTTGTATGAGTAACATTTGCAAGCAAAAACCAAGGCGATATCTCATCGTGCCTAAGAAAAATACGTAAAAACATATTGAACTCTTTTACAGCCCCTTAGGGGTGGAATTTCTAAAAATCCTGAAATTAGTTTTTAAACATTTGTATGAGTAACATTTGCAAGCGAAAACCAAGGCGATATCTCATTGTGCCTAAGAGATATTGAGAAATACGTAAAAACATATTTAACCCTTTTACACCCCCTTAGGGGTAGAATTTCTAAAAATCCCGAAATTTGTTTTTGAACATTTGTATGAGTAACATTTGCAAACAAAAACCAAGGCGATATCTCATCGTGCCTAAGAGATATGGAGAAATACGTAAAAACATGTTTAACCCTTTTACACCCCCTTAGGGGTGGAATTTCTAGAAATCCAGAAATTAGTTTCTCAACATTTGTATGAGTAAAATTTGCAAGCAGAAACCAAGGCGATATCTCATCGTGCCTAAGAGATATTGAGAAATACGTAAAAACATATTTCACCCTTTTACACCCCCTTAGGGGTGAAATTTCGAAAATTCCCTTCTTAGTGAGCGTCTACGACACGAAGGGAATATATCCCTAGAATTTCAAGTTTCTAGGCCCAGGGGTTTGGGCTGGGCGTTGATGAGTGAGTGAGTGAGTGAGTTAGTGAGTCAGTCAGTCAGGACTTTTCTTTATATATATATAGATATAAAAATAAATACACAATCAATTATGTTGAATTTTGTGAGATTGAGAGACTAGCTTGCATAATGATATCTTTAAAGCCAAATAACAAATATGAAAATAAAGTACTGTTGGATAATCAGCTGGCGCACGGCGATCGTTATTCGTCGTGCGCCTACCTGTTGCGGTGCTCTAGCACACTGCGTTCGGTTGGGCCGAAGATAGCAGAGGCAGGGCTTCGCGAAGCCGAGGCTGTGCCTCGTTGGCACGCCGCGTTGAGCGAGAGGATGTCTCTCTCGCTTGACTTCGGCTTCGCTCACCGGCTATCTCGCTCAACTGACTTCAGCGCCCAACGACGCTTTCGTATTACGCAGCCATATTGCTATTTTTGACACTTCTGTGAAAACCCGCTGGGACAGCGCACACATCCTCTGGACATCTCAGACTTTTCACCGCTTTTCATCGGATCTACTCAGCTTTTCTAGCACTCAAATCTCAGGTCAGAGTACACCGTTACAATTTAATGTAATTCAATGACGGGAGGAGTGAAATACACATCGGTACATCTTCATAAAGGTCTCACACTGTGGCGTGCTCTGCAGTGCGGGCTGCACTACGTTTTCACTTAATTATTAGCCTGCTCGATTAATATAATTGCATGTGTTTTACCAATTCACTGCACTTTCCCCCAATTATACTTGCTGGGAAAGTGTTGTGAATTCAGTCTGATCATTTTGTGCATCCTCAAGCTCACATTGCTATGCTCTGAAGCGTAGACTGCTCCACAGCCTGTCACACTAGAATTTGATACAGTGGCCAGATTCTCATGTGCTAGCACTCACTTGCTGCAAATTCTAATTCATTGTCTCATTGAGTATTTGGTGACAGACATTAAATTTCTCTACGCACTCATCTATCTCATTGCGTGACATGCTCCGCAGTACTGGCTACGGCACGCACACCGCTTTCAGTACATACAGCACACAATTAATATAATTGTGTGCTGCTCAAGTCTCTCTGTCAAATTCAAAGTTGATTAATTTATTTATATACAATTTTAATTCTTTGTTTTTGGTGCATTTATTTTATATCAATTTTGTATCTTCCTAAATTTAGTCTATTTTGTATTTATTCTCATTTTCTATGATTTATTGAATTGCGTTATTTCATTGTTTGTGTTGAAAGTATAATGAACCACTTTCTCCAAATTCCATCTACAAGTCTGGTTTATTTTCACCCTGTCTTGAGTGAAGCTTCATTAGTTTCAATATATTCACAGATCTGTCAAACACCATCAGACGGAATTCTCAAACAAGTACAAAGAATTGAAATTAAATTCTGGAGTTTTTTTGGAAAATCTGAGAATCACACAATTACATTATTTGAGTGCTGGCATTGTAAAGTGATTGTGTAGCACACAATTGTATTAATTGTGTGCTGTGTCTAATGAGTGGCGTGTACGCAGTGCAGCCAGCGCTGCGGAGCATGCCACGCAATGAGATAGATGAGTGCGTAGATAAATTCAATGCCGGTCTGCAAATACTCATGAGATAGTGAATTGAAATTTACAGAGTGTGAGTTCTAGCACATGCAAATCTGACCACTGAGTATAAGTGCATTGTGACAGGCTGTGAGGTAGTCTACGCTGCAGAGCATAGTAATGCGCGCTTGAGGATGCACAAAATGATTTGACTGAATTCACAATACTTTCCCAGCAAGTTTTGATTGGGGGAAAGTACAGTGAATTGGTAAAACACACGCAATTATATTAATCGAGTGTGCTACAGGTTGAGTGAAAACGTGGCGCAGCCCGCGTTGCAGCACACGTCAATAGGTGAGACCTTTTATGTTGATGTACCGATATTTATGATTCTTCTCATCGTCAGTGAATTATGTTAAATTATGACGGTGTACTCTTAGCTTAATTTGAGTCCTGGTGAGCAAGAAGAAGTTGAGATGATCCGGTTGAGAAATGTGAAAATTGTCCGATCCTTGCAAATGCGTGCGCTGTTCGATGCGGGTTTTTCACGTAAGTGCCGAAATATCCAACATGGCTGCAGGATATGAAAGCGTCGTTGGGCGCTGAAGTCAATTGAGGGAGATAGCAGGTAAACGAAGCCGAAGTCAAGCGAGAGAGACATCCTCTCGCTCAACGCGGCATGCATACGAGGCACAGCCTCGGCTCCGCGAATCCCTACCTCGGCTATCTCCGGCCCAACTGAACGCAGCGTGCTAGAGTACAGCAACAGGTCGACGCACGGCGAATATCGATCGCCGTGCGCCAGCTGATCATCCAACATTTCCGCCCGCCATCAGCAACGGGGTTGATGATTAATTACTGATCTGAGTTGGATGAGACAGGCAGGACAGCTAGTTTTGAGATCGGCCTGGTAAGCGCAGTGGTAGCAGTTCGAAGTGTCACCACCCTGGTGAGCCCATCTTTGCCTGGATGCAACGCCGTGACTCATGCAAGTGGCCACTTGCACGGTGGAAAGTGCTCATCCGTAAGCAGAACCAAAGAGCCAACTTCTATGTTATTATTGGGGTGATGCCACTTTGATATAGACTGCTGCCGTTGTAAATAATGAGCAGACCATTGTCGCCAAAATTTTTGTACTTTTTGCTGCAACAATTACCACCTTGAGAGCCGTGAGATTGATGAGTACTCTAGCGTAGGCTCTGGGACCGTTGTAAGGGCTTCACCAATGAGAAAGTGTCCAGGCGTAAGAGCTGATGAGTCAACAGGATCATCGCTGAGTGGTTCCAGAGGTCTTGAGTTGAGTATAGCCTTGATTTGAGCCAGCAGCGTTGCGAGTTCTTCGAACGTGAGTGCTGTATCACCCACCGTTCGCCGCAGATGAAATTTAACCGATTTTACCGCTGCTTCCCATTTGCCACCCATGTGTGGAGCCGCAGGTGGATTGAACCTCCACGCTATTTGTTGATTTGCGAGAAACGAAGCGATGATCTGATGTTCCTGAGAGGCCTTCCTGAACAGCTGATGTATAGATTTGTGAGCACCAACGAAGTTCGTGCCACAGTCAGATTATAGAGTGTGAGGAATGCCGCGCCGAGATGATGAACGCCTGAACACTGAGAGGAAGCCATCAACTGAGCAGTCGCTGACGACCTCGAGATGTAGAGCTGAAGTGGCGAGACACACAAAAACATAGATCCAGCCTTTGTCTGTTTTACTTCCTCGCCCCTTCCAAGTTTTGAGTGTGAAAGGGCCGGCGTAGTCAACTCCTGTGTGAGCGAATGCGCGCGTTGGTGTGACTCGTGCCAGAGGAAGCTGACCCATCAATTGTTGAGCCCGAACTCCTATCTGCCGAGTACAAACAACGCAATGTAAAATGTGTGATTTTACAGGAGCTCTTCCCCCGACGATCCAATGAGCCTTATTTGGGCTAATGTGAGCTGAGTGCCTCCGCGAAGAGTCCGCACGTGAGCTTAATCAATAATGAGAGTTGAGAATCGAGAGTGACGAGGTAGAATAGCAGGATGTCTTCCTTCATATGTGAGTGCTGATTGAGCAAGGTGACCTCCTACTCTGAGTACACCCTCCTGGTCGATGAAAGCTGTTAGTCGACTGAAGGGGTGAGAGGAAGGAAGAGAAGAGCCTGACTGCAGTACTTGTAACTCGTGTTTAGAAAGTACGGCTAACGTTGCTCGTGTCCTAAAAACATTTGCTGCAGCCATCTCTTCTGTTGTGAGAGGAGCGGTTCCTGCCAATTTTAACCTCTTCCTTATTCTGGCCACTACTCTGACACAAAATGAGGTAAGACGACACAATTTGGTGAGTGAGGAACAGTGATAAATGAGCTCCCAATGGTACTCTGGCGTAAGAGTTGCAGCGAGAAGAGCTAACCCCAGTCAGGCTTCCATATTGTGCAAATCCTCAGCATCAGTTAAGGTTTTCGGTCAAAATTCAATAGATTTCACCATCCACGGTGGACCCGACCACCACAACTGATGAGAGGCCAATTAAGATGTTGAGATACCCCGAGAGGCACAATCTGCAGGATTGCTTGTGCCTGACACGTGACGCCACTGAGCATTGGGTGTGAGTCCTTGTATCTGAGATACTCGGTTTCGGACATAGTCTTTCCATCGAGCAGAATGAGCTTTGATCCAGATGAGAGTTACGGGCGAGTCTGTCCACAAGTGAGTAGATGAGACTTTGATCTTGAGCGTGGCTTGAACGTATGCAACAAATTTTGCGAGTTACAGTGCAGCTGTCAGTTCAAGCTGTGGTATGGTAATCTTCTTGAGGGGTGCCCCGCGCGTTTTTGAGCAGATAAGTGAAGCCACCTTTCCTGTGGACATTGAGTCGACAGTGATGTAGATCACTGCGGCCATGGCCAGTTGAGATGCATCAGAGAAGCCATGCAATTCCACTGTTGAGTTGCTCCATGTATTGAACCAACGAGGAATTGAGAGCCTGGCTAGGCTTTTGAGATTTTCTCTGATTGCAGTCCATCGTGCTGAGACTTGAGATGGCAGTGGTTCATCCCAGCTGAGTTTGTGAAGCCAAAGCTCTTGCAAGAGTATTTTGGCTCTTATCACTACCGGTGAGACGAAACCGAGTGGATCAAAGAGTTGAGCCACCTCGGAAAGAACGAGGCGTTTTGTAAAATTCTCCTGAGTTGAGTTGAACCGGGATGAGAATGTGAACTTGTCTTCATTAGGAAGCCAAGTCAGACCAAGAATTTTGGTCTCGCAGTCGTCCATTGAGATAGCTGAGCTTGACGATGATGATGAAATATTAGCAAGGACTGTGTGGTCGGACGAGTTCCATTTGGCGAGTGGAAAACCGCCTGCCATGCACAAGTCCTTGAGCTGTTGAGCAATTTCAATGAGTTGATGAGTTGAATCCGCCCCTCCAAAGATGTCATCCACGTACCTGCTAAACGTGATAGCTGGCACAGCGAGAGGAAACCGGTGACCTTCATCTTCGGTAAGCTGCATGAGACTTCTAACTTCCAAAAATGGCGCAGCCTTTGTACCGTATGTCACTGTTGTTAATTGATACGGCATAGGGTTGTCTTGAGCATCAATCCACAAAATTCGTTGAAGATTCCAGTCATCAGGATGAAAACGAATTTGACGATACATCTTGGTAACGTCCGTAGCAAAGATGTGTCTGTGCTGGCGGATCCAGATGAGAAAGTTCGAAATATTGAGCAACAAATTAGGTCCAGTGTGCATGATGTCATTAAGAGACTTTCCAGAAGATGTTGAGCTAGAACCGTCGAATACCACGCTTAATTTGGTGGAAATACTGTCTGGTCTCAGCACACCGTGGTGAGGCAGATAGTATTGAATTTCACTTGTAGATGATTTCGAAGCCTTCACCATGTCACCAAGTTGTTCATATTCGTCCATGAATTGTGAGTAGAGCTGACCGTATTCGGCATTTTTTGAGATTTTCTGCATTGTGTGCTGAAGACACTGATGTGCCCGTGAGTATGAATGTCCCAGATTTGCAGATGAAGATACAAGAGGAAGCCGAACAATGTATCGGCCAATAGAATCACGCTGATGTGTGTCGCGAAAATGATCCTCGCATGCCTGCTCCTCTGGTGTGAGTTGACCGACTGTGTCCTTTGGTGGCTCTTCTTGGACCCAGAATTTTGTGAGCACGTTCTGTAATTCCTGATTATCGTGTTGCACAGCAGCATGATGAACAGCGAGTGCATCAGGTTGACATGAGTTAATCGGTCCAATGATGAGTCAACCAAATATTGATAATTGTGCAATTGGCGAAGATGAGGTGCCTTTGATAATGTTAGGTTTAATCACCTGACCATAGATATCTGCTCCAATTATAATGTCGATCGGTCGTGGTGTGAGAAAGTCCGGATCCGCCAGCTTCAGCTTCACTATGTGAGGCCAAGTGCGAGCTGGTGACACAAAAGATGGCAAATGAGTTGTAACCGTGTTGAGAATGTGAGCCAAGACCGTGACTTTCGCCTTGGTGTGCATGGAGCACATTGTGAGTTGAACCGAACCACGTGTTTGAGTTGAGTGTCTACCACCGATTCCTGTCATCGAAATTGATGAGTGCTTACGTGTTGTGTTGAGTTTACAGACGAGCTCTTGCGTAATAAATGTTAATTCCGATCCAGGATCGATGAGAAGTCTTGCCTGATGAGTTGATGCCGATATATGAATGTGTATGAGTGCAGTTGCTAATAATGTTGAGCATTTCCGTGTGAGCTGTATCGATGAGTGGACGACTGCGTCCACACCCTATTGTGCCGACGACGGTGTTTGCGCAGGTTGTGTTCCGGTAGAGGTTGCAGGGGGTGCTGCAGGATGCAGCATTGTGTGATGCCGCCCTGAACATTCCTTGCAACTGCGCGTGGAACGGCATTCCGTAGCATTGTTGCATCCCAGACAGTTGTAGCACAACCGCGACTTCTCCGCCATCTTGCGCCGCGCCGCCACAGAGAGCTGGCGGAACTCCGGGCACATCACGATGAAGTGTCCAGAATTCCGGCAGCAATCACATGGATACACGGGCGCGTTGGTATGTGGCGGCTGATCGCCGCGGGTTGTGCTAGCCGCGTGATGAGCCGATGCGCGGGTTGCACCTGCCTTTGCGGGAGGGGGGCACGCGGAAGACGTTCCAATGGAGCTACCGGGTTTTGGAGTGGCCTTCGCCATCTCCAGGGCTCGAATCTTGGTCTCCGCGAACTCCTCCATCCGCGCAAAGGTTGGGAAACCGGATGAGCGTCCTAACGCTGTCTCCCAGGCCTCGCGTGTGGTCTGATCAAACTGCTGACCAAGCTGTCATACCATCACGCACTCGAAAAGCTCCTCCTTCGATGCCACCGAAGTGAGGATTTTGAAGGCTTCGGAGACAGCCGTTACTGCGGGTGCGTGCGCCCCATGAGCCGGCTTCGTCGCGAAGAGAGCGTCCAACCTCTCCTGCACCAGCAGCCTTTTGTTTTCAAAGCGGGACACCAATGTGTCCCACGCCAATGTAAACGATTCGTCGGTGATGGCGAACCCCTGAATTAACGTCACCGCCGAGCCCGCGACGCAGCCGCGAAGGTACAAAAGCCGCTCGACGTCGGCTAAACTAGAGTTCCGGATGACCAGTGACGAGAACAGGTCCCGAAAGGCTGGCCACCTGGAATAGGCGCCCTCGAAGGTCGGCAACTTACTGTCCGGCAGCGTTGTCCCTGACACCAGCGGCGCGACCACTGGTGCAGCGGGCTGGAGTTGGCCGAGCCTCTTCATGACCTTCCTCGCAACCATCTTGGCATGGAGGGTGAGCTTCGCCTCAGTCATTTGAGTGTTCCCGGCAAAGTACTCAGGATCGTGGTGAACGAGCGGCCACAACGCTTCCAAGTGCAGATGCTCCGTGTGGAACTCTGCGTGAAGCTCGTCCACCTGCTCGATCAGAGTCTCAAGCTCGGCCATGGAGAGATTCGCCAACTGGCTCTCGATCGTGTGCAGAATAAATGCTGACACCCGTCGCTGCTGCGATTGGACCTTGAGCACCAACTCGCTTGATATGCGAGTCGGTGATCGGGTCTTCTTCGCAGGTGCGACGGGGTCAGGGACCAACAATGTCGTCTTTTTCTCTTGGTTACCAGGCACCACCCCAGTGCCTGAGGAATCAACATCGGACATTGTGAGCCCCTTGAGCCGAACAAGAGTAAAAGAACGAAGATGCTCCGCAGAGTGCGTACTTTACCAAATCGAAGCGCTGGTGATGAGCCGAAGCGTAGTTGATTGCGGAGGTAGAAAACCCTGGTTCTACCCTGTGTGCGTGAGTCGAAGATCCGGCTTGAAGGACCAAATGTTTGAGAAGTCCTTGGATGTAGTTGGAACGACCTGTGAATATTTCGGAACTTATGAAGCTTCACTCAAGACAGGGTGAAAATAAACCAGACTCGTAGATGGTATTTTGAGAAAGCGGTTTATTACACCTTCCGCATGTCAGTTACAAAAATTAGTTTAATTTAGAAAATATAAAGAATATAAAAATAAATACACAATAAATTATGTTGAATTTTGTGAGATTAAGAGACCAGCTTGCATAATGATATCTTTGAAGCTAAATAACAAATATGAAAATAAAGTAAAAAAAATTGAAATTAAATTCTGGAGTTTTTTGGAAAATCTGAGAAGCACACAATTACATTAATTCAGTGCTGGCATTGTAAAGTGATTGTGTAGCACACAATTGATACAATTGTTACAATTGTGTGCTGTGTCTAATGAGTAGCGTGTACGCAGTGCAGCCAGCGCTGCGGAGCATGCCACGCAATGAGATAGATGAGTGCGTAGACAAATTTAATGCCGGTCTGCAAATACTCACTGAGATAGTGAATTGAAATTTACAGAGTGTGAGTGCTAGCACATGCAAATCTGACCACTGAGTATAATTGCATTGTGACAGGCTGTGAGGTAGTCTACGCCGCAGAGCATAGTAATGCGCGCTTGAGGATGCATAAAATGATTTGATTGAATTCACAATACTTTCCCAGCGAGTTTGATTGGGGGAAAGTACAGTGAATTGGTAAAACACACGCAATTATATTAATCGAGTGTGCTACAGGTTGAGTGAAAACGTGGTGCAGCCCGCGCTGCAGCACACGTCAATGGGTGAGACCTTTTATGTTGATGTACCGATATTTATAAATCTCCTCATCGTCAGTGAATTATGTTAAATTATGACGGTGTACTCTTACCTTCGAGTCCTGGTGAGCAAGAAGGAGTTGAGATGATCCGGTTGAGAAATGTGAAAATTGTTCGAGCCTTGCAAATGCGTGCGCTGCTCGATGCGGGTTTTTCACGTAAGTGCCGAAATATCCAACTCGGCTGCGGGATATGAAAGCGTCGTTGGGCGCTGAAGTTAATTGAGAGAGATTGCCGGTGAGCGAAGCCGAAGTAAAGCGAGAGAGACATCCTCTCGCTCACCGCGGCATGCATACGAGGCACAGCCTCGGCTCCGCGAAGCCCTGCCTCGGCTATCTCTGGCCCAAACGAACGCAGCGTGCTAGAGTACAGCAACAGGTCGACGCACGGCGAATATCGTTCGCCGTGCACCAGCTGATTATCCAACAATATGAATTCCCGATAAGCCCACAACCTAGTGACCCTTTAACGATATTTTGCGTGGCAATTGAGTTGTAAAATGCGTTGTCGTATTTTCGGGAAAATACTACATACCGCTGTTGCTCGGCAGAATAAGAAAAAATTATCGTCGTCATGCATTTTGCACAAATTTTCATTTATTCGAGATCGTGAACGCTTGACGCTGGTATCCACGAGTTAAATTTTGCCGGATATCCCACCCAACGCACGAACATTTTTTTTTTCGCACCGCGTCCTTTTGTCCGTAAAACTTGATCAATCCTGAATGTTTTTTTCTTCTCCATACGCTTCTCATGAACACTGGTCAATTCTTCAGGGTAAAAGAAACCATCGATAGTCTCGTCTTCGAGATCGCACAACACATACACATACAAACCTTGGCGATGTAAAACTTTTTTGATACGGAAAATTTCTTTACTCCAATTTTTCTCGTAAGCTTTTTCGAAGGTGCCTTTAGTTCTACTAATTCGAACGTAATCCCTGGGTTTGTATTGATACGTTGTGAAACGTTTCTTTTCACGTCTTTTCATGGTACTAATTGTCATATTATGCATCGCTGTATCGGCGTTATACCGTGTCACGGCAGCCGGCTGTATTTTTATGGTCGAATGTATAGCATAATTGTATGCATAAATCATTTGTTGTAGTATATTGATGTAACGATGAGTATTACGATGTGTGATGTAACACCACATCTGCTTCTTGAGAGTGCGATTAAAACGCTCGACAATCGAGGCTTTTACATCAGGATTACGAGCATTGCGATGTTGTATCAGGGGTACAAATTGAAAATGCGGGTTTGATAACAGATGGCGTTACTAACGCTATACGCATCAGGCAGTACTGTGACTATGTTCATGTCAAAGCTACGTCTTATAGCTTTAATTTTCAGTATGTGTCAATTTGTCGCAGTGTCAAATTCATAGTTTTTTTGAGCTCTCAATATGTCGAGTTTCGTGCCAACAAAACAGCATTTGCGGGAAGTTTTAATTTACTTCTTTAATTTGAAGAAAAGTGCTGCTGAAGCACATCGATTGGTCTCCGAGGCTTATCCGAGTCATGTTCCATCGGTTTCAACGTGCGAGAGATGGTTTGTGCGGTTTAGAAGTGGTGATTTTGACGTTGAGGACAAAGAGCGGCCGGGCCAAGTGAAAAAGTTTGAGAATGCTGAATTGGAGGCAATACTCAATGAAGACTCGTGTCAAACTCAACAAGAGCTCGCAGATTCATTGGGAGTGACACAACAAGCCATTTCCCATCGTATAAAAGCCCTCGGAATGATCCAAAAGCAAGGACATTGGGTGCCGTATGAGCTGAAGCCGAGAGACGTCGAGCGCCGTTTTTTTGCATGCGAACTGCTGCTCGAACGGCAAAAACGGAAGGGTTTTTTGCATCGCATTGTCACTGGTGATGAAAAGTGGATCCATTACGATAACCCGAAGCGCAAAAAATCATATGGTTACCCCGGCCATGCATCATCATCGACGGCCAAACCAAATATTCACGGCGCCAAGCTCATGCTCTGTATTTGGTGGGACCAGCTGGGTGTGGTGTATTATGAGCTATTGAAATCGAACGAAACCATCACAGGAGCACTATACCGAACTCAATTGATGCGTTTGAGCCGCGCACTCAAAGAAAAACGGCCACAATACGAGCAAAGACACGACAAAGTAATTTTGCAACATGACAACGCTCGGCCACATGTTGCAGCGCCGGTCAAAACATACCTACAAACGCTGAAATGGGAAGTCTTACCCCACCCGCCGTATAGCCCAGATATTGCTCCTTCCGATTACCACCTTTTCCGATCGATGACACATGGCCTAGCTGACCAGCGCTTCCATTCTTACGAAGAAGCCCAAAAATGGGTCGATGACTGGATAGCAGCCAAGCCGGCCGAATTTTTTCGCGACGGTATCCGTAAATTGCCAGAAAGATGGGAAAAAGTTGTGGCTAGCGATGGACAATACTTTGAATAATTCATTTGTTACCATTTTTTCAGAATAAACGTTCAAAAATAGAAAAAAATCCCGCATTTTCAATTTGTACTCCTGATATGTTTTCATCTTTGAGAAATTTTTGGAGTTCACTGCCGAGGAATTTTTTACCGTGGTCAGTTTGTAGTGAAACAGGTATACACCCCTCGTTACGCTCGAGAATACGTTTAAATGACTTTGTTACCTCGCGCACCGTTTTTTCCTGCAAGGGTTCGACCCAGGCGCATTTGCTGAGGACGTCGATCACCACAAGCAGGTAGGAGATGTTGTTGTTATACCTCCTCAAAGAACGTAGATCTACGAGACCAGCCTCCCAGACGTCGTCAATATTTGTAACATTATAATACAGTCGTGGAAAGATACGCCACACTGGTCTATGAATGGTATAACTATCCTGACGAGTCAGCCAGTCGTACACGGTCTCTGCTTTATTTTTGCCGGTGATCAAACGTCGCGCACTAGCGTATCCAGCTGGATGCGAGGAGTCATAGTACACTTTTTCGAAAGTCATCTTTCACCTCACACGTTGTACAACTTGTTCTAAATCTTTATCCACTTTTGAAACACTTTTATTACTTTTGTTTTGCAACGTTTTGAGGAAGTATTCCCAGGGTGTATTTCGTCGCTACCGTCGTAGTCGTCGTTAGAATTATCGCCGATCGCATCCACATCCATATAATGCGTATCGTTAGCTGCTATATCTGATAATCTCTTCTTGGTCGTTTAGTACCTCTAGATATACCTTAATCCTACAATGCACTGTTTCCTATGAATTCACGCGAAACGCTCTTTGTTCGTAGACTGATGATGAACTCACGTCTGCCTGTTGCTTTAAAGCTTTTTCTAGCTCGTACTGCATCGTTTATAAGATCGACAATATTAGAATTTGGAACGAGAATACTGTCTATTGTCACACAACCTTTTTGTCCTATCTTATGCTTTTTGATTCATCACTCGTGGGTTTTCGTAGAAACTTTAATAGTGCGGTCGTTGGACGTTTATACATATCTGGACCGCTATTAACGATGTCAGCATCGTTCGTGGCTTCTGTATCATTCAGCTTAGACGATGTTTCAGGCAGTGGTGGAATCGGTAGTGAAAACGATTCATTTTTCGAACCAACAAGATATAGATAACGCTGCAACACTTGTAAATACTCTTTCCATTTACTGGCGTCGTGTTCACCATACTTGTTTGATTTAAAAATTTTGTATAACTCAGTACCCAGTCTTAAAACAGGATCACCATGTGTCTGCACTGTTTTCTGGTTAGCTGTTGGTGTATGATCGTTGCCAGAACCGCTCATAGCTATTTCGTCGTAACGATCGTCGGCATCGCAATTTCCATCGTTTACCTCGAACGTTGGCACTAAAAACATTTTTTTCGCATGTTCCATTACGTGAATGGAAATGATTAGTAATTTTATCCTTAACACCGAACTGTTTTCTCAAGTGGCACTACCGTCAAACAATTAAGTAAATAAAGTTGTGATGATGCTGGTTTCCATCATAAAAGTGGTAAAAAAACGCCACTCGCTTTTTGAAGTATTAAGCGTTTCTTCGCTCGCCAATTATATTGCCGTTTCTTACGACTGACTCTACTACAACCACCACCACCACTCTGTTTTGTCACTCACCCTGAAACAAGCTGTCGAAGTTTATTTTTATATATTTTTAAACGTTTTTAAACACTTGATTTGATACAAACATCTCCTTGTAAAATGTTCAACGCACATTCACAGATACAATTGATTAAAGACTAATCAGCATTACACAATATTGCTTTTCGCTGTTTTTTATTCGAATGACAAATAGCGTTAAGTTGAGCTATACAACGTTCATCGAATGAAATGTAATGCGTATTATTTTTCTTAATAATATATAAATATAAATAAATAGTATATATCATAAATATAAATAATCAGGTGTCGATTGTTTAAGATCCAAGAGTAGATATCCGTGCGGCTGTGTGGTAGTATCGTGGTATGATCAGTTAAAAATCGTGGGTTTTCGGGGTATTCTTGCCTCGCTAGATATCTAATTTGTGCTCGATCACGTGGGTTTTTAATTATAACCATATACTTGGCGTTTAATGATATATTGCGTTGCCTATGACCCTGATGGAAAATATTTTGTGTGATAAAAATCATACTAATATTTTTACGATGGCTACCTTTTGTGAAAAGGTCGACAATTGTATTATTTGAGGATTCACGCATTAAATCATCGATGATAACCAATTTTTTCAAGTTATTATCACCGGAATAATCTTCCTGTTGTGGTAGGCCCTCGTTAAATTTAATTTTTGGTATTTTGCATTTCTTATTACTGATGCTTATAGTAATTAACGACACCGACGATGACGACGGTTGTTGTTGACATATCGTATTCAGAGAAGCGATATCAGGATCGAGAGTATCTTCATAATAAAATATAATTCGATCAAATTCAATGTTGCTCATTGAATTAAGAAACTTTAGAAATTTTCTCACAAAAACTGTTTTTTTCACATCCTGTGGGGCCACAAACCAGCGACGTCCACGGATGTTTCCAGCGTACATCCATTATTATTTTTTTTCACTTATAAAGCGTAACAAATCTACAATGCTATTGATAATGATGATAATGATAACGAAGAAAATCGTAGAGCAACAAGGTGCAAAGTCGTATACACCAAGTACAGAATAAGCTTATTATCCTCCTGGGCGGCGGCGGCGGCGGCGGTGCATCTCCACACGTCGTTATTAGCTTATAAGACGTTTGCGCGAACGCGATTCAGTTTATACAGTCACGCACTCGCCAGCTCATAAGTTTATGAGCGAGTGTGCGCCACCGCGACACATGCACACAATTTAGTTAATTACCGCTATGAAGGTGGTTGGGATAGTGAATGTAAAACAACAACAACATCAACAACAACAACCATTGTGCACATGAATTTTATTTTTTATTAAAAAATCTATCAACGTATACACATATTAATACCAACAGCATTTGCTTAATTTTGAACATTACATTTTTAATTAAAATATATTTAGATACATACGTATAAATACTTTTTATTACACTTGTTACACACACGCACGCACACGCACACGCACACGCACACGCACACGCACACGCACACGCACACGCACACGCACACACGCGCTCACACACCCCTTAATATGTACATTGATATTTACAATTTATATATGTAAAGGGTGGTTAAATTTGAAAGGCCGATGTTGATTTTGAATAAAACACAAATTATTTAGGAAATTATTGTCAATTCTTTTTATTATGATAATATGGTATGGTTCAATTATGTATGGAACAAAATATCGGCCAAATGGCCGCCGCGACCTCGGCGGCACACCTCCATCCGATGGTCCAAATTTTCGATGACGCTTAGGCATAATTGAGGTTCTATGCCGTTAATGTGCCGAATTATCTCATCCTTTAGCTCTTGAATTGTTGCTGGCTTATCTACGTACACCTTTTCTTTCAAATAACCCCAAAGAAAGAAGTCCAACGGTGTCAAATCACATGATCTTGGCGGCCAATTGACATCGCCACCACGTGAGATAACACGGCCATTGAATTTGTCGCGCAAAAGAGCCATTGTTTCGTTAGCTGTGTGGCAAGTGGCACCGTCCTGTTGAAACCACATATCGCCCACATCCATATCTTCCAATTCGGGCCATAAAAAGTTCGTTATCATCTCACGATAGCGAACACCATTCACGGTAACTGCCTGACCGGCCTCATTTTGGAAAAAATACGGCCCGATGATGCCGCCAGCCCATAAACCGCACCAAACAGTCACTCTTTGTGGGTGCATTGGTTTTTCGACAATCACTCTTGGATTATGATTCGCCCAAATGCGGCAATTCTGCTTATTGACGAATCCACTGAGGTGAAAATGTGCCTCATCACTGAAGATGATTTTCTTCGAAAATTGATCATCCACTGTTGCCATTTCTTGCCACCATTCTGACCATTGACGACGTTTGGAATGGTCAAGAGGCTTTAGTTCTTGAGTCAATTGCATCTTATAAGCGTGTAAATGCAAGTCTTTATGCATAATGTTCATCAACGACGAGCGTGAGAGGTGCAATTGTTGGGCACGACGACGAGTTGAGGTGGACGGCTCTTCAGCCACACTATCGCGAACAGCAGCAATATTTTCTGCAGTACGAGCTGTACGAGCATGCACTGGTATTTTAATATCTCCTACAGACCCAGTTTGCTCAAATTTTTGCACGATTTTTCCGATTGTACGCACATTTGGACGATTAAATTGACCGAAAAAATCACGAAGTGCACGATATGCATTTTGATTTGAACGCCCATTTTCATAATAAGCCTGAATAACTTTAACGCGTTGCTCGATTGTGTATCTTTCCATGGTTCAAATTGAGTTAGGCTGAAATTGAGAAATGTCAAATGAAATGCAGAAAAAAACTTGACGTTTAGGTGTGGTTCACATTCAACATCGGCCCTTAAAATTTAACCACCCTTTATTTATACTATAAAAATATGTACAATAGAAGAAGTTTTCAAATTGTTTTTGTTAATGAATCCTTTTACCGAGGAAGGATAGTTTGGTGTCCCCCTCCGATTTTGATGAAACTCACGTATGTTGTAGAGCATCGAAAACTAAAAGACCCGTATTTTTTTTTATCGGCGGAAAATCTTTTCTAACGGGTGAAATCGCCCTTCAAAGTTAGGCATGTCGAGACCGTTGACGAGCGGTCCTGCGGGTAATTTATACTCACGGTGCCTGCCGCGTGAATGAGTTCACGCCTGAGCTTGTGCTCAACCTACAGGAGCCAGTCAACGGCTTGCTGCGAATGATTTCCCACCCGCCTATTCCCCTGTGCAGGGATGAGGCCAATCGCTTGCGGTCATAGAAAGCTACGACGGTACACGAGTGAGCAAGCTCATGCTATTGTTACGGCTTCAGTAAACGGATAGACATTACCTACAGATAAAAATATTTGACAAAATTCATAGCAAGCTCGACGGAGTATATCAACGTCCATCTTATAGTACTTTATAATCTCGTTTTCAAAGTTAAATATCGCGTCTTTATTAAGCTCTCCGTTCCGATATAATTGAATTACCTGTTAGAATTATACTTGGGGTGGGCATATCCGTACAACGTTCTACGATATTCCGTAATATGAATTGAGTATCGAATGCCTTGGCATTGTGTGCAATGCACACTACATTACGAAATTTCGTAGTAGGTCGCATAGCCAGATTTATAAACTCTGTAACGGGATTTTTGTTTAAAGCAAACTCGCACACACCGCACTACTCGCAAATGCCTAACGGTTGCTGTTCTCCCGCAAATAAACAAATTTCGCACAACTGTTGTACGACACAATGAGTCACGATGTGCTCGTGGGCATCGCCCATTGCACCTGGATATACCTTATCTTAAATTTGTGAATAGTGCTTTAAGGGGGTAAAAGGGTCGGAAAATTGGTTTTTTTTCTGATACTACAACTTATAAGAAATATTGTCAGAAAATTTGAAGTCATTAGGCGCAGAACTTTTCGAGTTATAGACAATTGAGTCTTCGGGCGCTCGGTCTCCCTTGACCGTCATAAGTCTCCCGTAACCCTCGGCGCAGCAACTGGTTTATAACAGCTGCTCTTTTCTGTTTCTCTCTTTCCAATTTCTATAGGCATGAATAGACTCCTTTGTTGTTCTATTTTTAAAGACATACCTGATATGATCTGAAGGGTCTTTGTGAAGACGAAACCGAGTTAGTTTGGCATCGTTCGTCTTGCTGTACGGATATACATTTGAACTACAAGTTTATTTTATCATTTATAAAATGGGTAAAGTTGCAAGAGATGACCAAAAGAAAGGTATTCGGAGTCATAGACCAAAAAAAGAAAACTGCATTTCAATCTTAAGCAATCCAAAACTGTAGAAAAATCTTTCACTACCAAAAAATTGAAAATTGATGACGAAATCAATGTACCAGAGAGTGCTGTTCAGTATAAAATAATAGACTTCATGTTAGTGTTTACTGCGATTTCTAATTTGGTGACGTGTTCTAAAATTATTGATAATAAGATTTGTAATGGCAAAGTGAATTTTAGTACATGCCGAAAATAAGGACTCGGTTTTAAAATTGAAGTGAACTGTGAAAAGTGTGATCCAACATACATTGACTCAGGCAAGAAAATAGGACAATCGTATGAAATAAATTGACGATTTATTTTTGTAATGCGTTTATTAGGCTTAGGTCGTGTGTGTTATGCTGTGTTGCTATTTTTAAATAGCTTAGATGTGAAGTCTGGCCAAATAGCCCATGAGTATACACGGAGGGAAGACGAGAACTGCATATCGAAAGCAAATCGCAAAACCCAGACTGCTACTCAAGAGGAGAAAATTCGTCGTAGGGTGGAGCAAAAGGATGCTTTGGATAATGCAGCAGCTGCAGGCAAGTTGCTTTATGGAGCTGGAATCGACGATTCTATGTAAGTTTGAAAAAAAACTTTTTCTCTATTTCATCATGTATCAAACTTTAATCGCGTTTTTCTCAAAACTTTTTTTTTAAGTCGGTAGTCAAAATTTCTCGAAAACCTTTGGACCGATTTCGCCTAAACTTTGCACACTTCTTTTACATACTAAATACTCGGATCTGAACGAAGGATTTTTTTTTCAATTACAACTCAATTTTAATTGAACAAAAAGAGCAATTTTTGGCAAAAATCAGAGTTTTTTGATTGCATCTTTACTAAAAATTCAAAAATGAATATTTTGTTAATTCCTTCGTTCAAATCCAAGATAAACTTATGTACTAAAAAAATTTTTTTGGTTTTTTAATTTCAGATGAACCAATCATGAGTTATCCTGCTACCGCATGGAAACTTTTTTTTGAGGTGACTCGGCTCTCACCACTACCACTGGCTTAATTTTCAATATTTTTAAATGAAAATTTAGCAGAATATTCTTAGAATAATGCTTAATAATGGAACAAATAAAAAAATTATTAATAAATAAGGTACCCTGAAAAAAAAATCACAAAAATATGCTTTTTTTTGTATATCAGACGCTTTCCCGCGCTTAAAATAGCACTATACGCTATATTAACAATCTCAGACGGTGCCCTTGTTTCAAAAAACGAATATCTATTGAAAATCGGAGGATCGCCGCTACCAAGGGACTCCCAATCGTAAACTACAATTGCAACCCTCGAATGTGTGAGGTATCGTTAGAAATTCTGTATTTCCGAAATACCACTGCCTTCTGCAGGGATTTGCAATCGAGCCTTTTCGACAAGAACACGTGCTTTCTTGCGCTGGTCTGGCAACGCTCTATGCCTTATAAGGTTCCAGGCTTTTGTTGACGCTGCACGACGGTCACGTTTGTGTTTATTGTTCGCTAAGGTTACAAGAATCGACCGTGGAAAACACAAATTGACGTCGTTTCGAATAATAGAAACCGATTTGCTCTTTAGCATAGATACATGTATCCCTCGACCACTCGGTACTGTTACGTATGTAGCCGTGAATCGTAACGTGTCAGATGCCGCGAGCACTCTTGAGCTTTGATTCACGGCACACATCAAACCCTATAGCTGATCGTCGGTGAACCGTGCTATAGGTCTGAGCGATAACCCCACTGCACCGTCAGCCATCTCATCCGTGACGAATTTTACACCAATCAAACCCGTATCATCACGATCCTTGACAAAATGATGATAAATATCGCTGACTGCATTTCGGATCCATGTGATAGGATTTGTAGATGTAGGAGGTGTCACTAAGGTGAGATCAACTTCCCACGCTAAAACCCCAAAACGCTTTAAATAACGTTTTCGTTCCGCGTTTACGAGTGCAAAACGATTTCCCGGTGGTAAGGTGATGTTAACACCGTCTAAGTGGGATTCACCGATGATCTCATTAGCCCTGTTAACGCTTTCAATACTGTTACCATTACGACTACGTTTATTACTGTGTGCTACCGTGTTAGACAACCTATTACTACTACTACTACTGGGTATTTGAGGAAAAGGCGGGCCTACTGTTCATCTCGGAACAGTACACCGACCCCCTCCTCCCAAGGTGGTACTTCGACACGACAGAGACGGCAGCGATATGGCTGGTGAACCGCACGGGACTCCCGGTCAAAAATCGCGGGTGAGGAAACGGCTTCCTATGGTTTGAATACGGCGAAGTCATCTTCGTCACCTATCGCCAAACGAGGGGATTGGGGTCTTGAAGCAGAAACTGGGAGCACTGGAGAATACGATCCAGAACTTCGGTGGCAAGGTAATGATAGCCGGAGACTTCAATGCGAAATCCCAGGAATGAGGGATGACGTGGGCCGACTCCAGAGGGCACGAGGTCGCTGAGATGGCTGCCAGGCTTGACCTGACGGTCCTGAACACCGGAATCACGTCCATCTATAGAAGGCCAGGATGCAGGGAAAGTATCCTCGACCTGACCCTTGCCACGCCAAGGACAACAGCGAGGAAAATGAGATTGTGGGTGCTCGAGGGTTGAACGGCTAGCGACCACCAGTTCATACTGACTCATACGGACTCAGCAAACTACGAACAACAGGGACCGATCCGCTGGAACGTCGCCAAACTGGACCAGAGGGCACTACTGAGGGAGTTGGCCGGAGGAGGTGTCCTTCTGGAAGAGGCTAGAGACGCACTGGCTACCGGGGAGACGACCGAATAGCTGATCGGGAAAACGATGACGCTCATTGTGAAAGGCTGCAAGGCGTCCATGCCCGTGAAGTCATGGAAGAGGCACAAGGGGCCCGCGTACTGGTGGACGCAGGAGATAGCCAAACTCCGGAGGGGCTGCTTCAGGAGGAGGCGCAGAGCGCAACGAGAGCGCAGGAGGACCGGAGACAACCAGTCCACCCTGGCCTACAAGACGACGAAGAAGAAGCTGGTGGTTGTTGTGAAGACCAGCAAGGCTCGATGCTGGAAGGAGCTGTGCGAGGAGGTCAACCAGTACACTTGGGGTCGGGGTTACGAAATCGCCACGTGAAAGCTAGGCAAAATGACACCGGAAGGAGCAAAGGAGCTGGAAACAATGGAGCGCATTGTGGACACTCTCTTTCTACAACATCCACCGAGGGAAGAGAGGACGTTTCCGCAAGAAGAGGAGGTGCCTGCTTTCAGCGTGACGGAGCTGCACGATTCCGCAACATCCATCGCGAATCGAAAAGCACCCGACCCTGACGGAATCTCGACGGAGGTCATAAAGATTATAGCGAAGAAGTATCCCTACCTCCAGCTGAACATGTACAACCTCAATCGTCGTACCGGGGTGTTCAGCTTGAGGTGGAAAAGGCAGCGGTTTGTGTTACTCGACAAGGGGAAGGGTCCCCTTTACACTATCGGTGAAGTCAATTCACCGGTGTGCGTAAACGCATTTCCACCTACCATAAAAAAAAAAAACTACTACTACTCCACAGGAGGAGTCTGTAAACCCTACGTGGCGCGTCCCCAGAGGGCGGATCGCGGAAGGCTGAAATAAAACAAGCCTCACGGACCAAACATATCAGGGGAAGAAACCCCGAAAACAAATCAACTATGGTAAGGTCGGATTATGGGAAAGCAATTACGGTGCAGGGGCGCGGATCCCCAATACCGGCCTCACACGGGAGTGAGGAAGCGGGCTCCCTGACGACGTCAACACACAACCGCAGTGCTACAGGTGTGGATGTCTTGGCCCCTAGAACATCAAACGCTACGAGCATCAGCACCAAAATGACGGAGACTCATGCCACGGCTGAAGTCAAACTCGAGACACAGTATGAAGAAGTGGTGGCGATAGAAGACCAGAAGCTCGAGCACCTGAAGAACATCATCCAGGAAATAAAGGAGTTCTGCAAGACCAATAAGAACATGTTCCTGCCGATAAGAAAAGCCCTGGATAAGGCAGATTTTACTCTCGACGAGATCAAATGGAACAGGAAGGTGTGGAAGAACGAGCGGTCGGGCTCACCCAAAAAGGAGGTTCGGAGAGTGGTTCAGACTCAGGTGATGGAGAGATGCAGAACCGTTAACTTAACGTAAGCACTAGCGACTCCAGAAACAAAGAAGACACTGGCGATGAAGACGCCGAGCCCCCCGGCAGGGGAATGAGAAAGGCCCAGGAAAAAGGTGCAAAAGGAAGACGGGGAAGGATGGACGAGAGTCGAGAACCATCAGCACAAGGTGCGCAGAAACCCTACGGAGGCAGTATCGAAGGGAACGACCTTCAATGCAGAAAAGACCCGGGCAAGAAGAAGAAAAAGGAATGCCATAACCCAACCGGAGGCGATCCTGATCAAACCAGCGTCAGGCAGCGGGTACGCGGAGGTACTCAAAACCATCTGCACGAGCGTAAACCCAAATGACATAGGAGTGAAAGTTAAGGGCATTAGTCAAACGAGAGCAGGATATGTCCTCGTAGAACTAGGCACCTCTACAGGAAGCAAAGCTAAAATTGATAACAAACTCAGAGAAGCCATCGGCGAGGCAGGAGAAGTGCACCAACTACTGAGAGTTGTCCCGAGAGCGCACATGGAGATAAGGGACCTGCCCGTGACGGAAGAAGAGGAGGTCAGGGCGGCCTTAACACGAGTCATTGGCGAATACGAAAGAGAGATCAAAGTCAACCTCACGAAAACCAGTCGATGGGGCAGCAAGATAGCGTATGTCGAGTCAGATGAAACCGTGGCGGCTAAACTCGGGAGGGAGGCCTACATACCAGGTCTATAAATATGAAACCGGAATTTGCCCATACATGGCCCTAGCTGTTTATGTAGTTACCGTCAAATCGCGTCATTGGCGCCATTTCCTTGTTGACATCTCTGACAAAGATTTTCAACTCACAACAATACAAGTTTCATACAACAGCATAGTTTGTAATAGAGTTGAACATGTTGAATTTTGTGCCTGGAAACTACGATTTGCGGACAGCATTGATTTTCTGTTACCAATTGAAGAAAACTGCTGCAGAATCGCATCGAATGCTTGTCGAAGCTTACGGTGAGCATGCTCTTGGTAAATCACAGTACTTTGAGTGGTTGAAAAAATTCAAAAGTGGCGATTTTGACGTAAGAAACGAAAAACGTAGAAGACCACCGAAAAAGTTTGAAGACAGCGAATTGCAAGCATTGTTGGATGAGGATGACACTCAAACGCAACAACTCGCGGATCAATTAAATGTGACACAAGAAGCCGTCTCCATATGTTTGAAAGCCATGGAAAAGATCCAGAAGATGGGAAAATGGGTTCCACATGAACTGAATGAAAGTCAGCAGGAAAACCGAAAAACCACTTGCGAAATGCTGCTCGCCAGGTACAAAAGAAAGTCATTTCTCCGTCTAATTGTGACTGGCGATGAAAAGTGGATATATTTTGAGAATCCTAAGCGTAAAGGATCATGGGTAACTCCAGGCGAACTATCGACATCGACTGGAAGGCCAAGTCGCTATGGACGGAAGACAATGCTCTGTGTTTGGTGGGATCAGAAGGGTGTGATCTATTATGAGCTGCTAAAACCTGGCGAAACCGTTAATACTGAACGCTACCGACAACAAATGATCAATTTGAATCAAGCTTGGCGTGAAAAACGACCAGAATATCAAAAAAGGCAACACAAAGTGATTTTGCTTCATGATAATGCACCATCACACACAGCAAAATTGGTCAAGGAAACGATTGAGGCGTTTAGTTGGGAAACACTTTCGCCTGCGGCTTACTCACCAGACTTGGCTCCGTCCGATTACTACTTATTTGTATCGATGGGACACGCACTTGCTGAGCAGCGCTTTACTTCTTACGAAAATGTACGAAAATGGCTCGATGACTGGTTTGCCTCAAAAGAGCAACAGTTTTTTTGGCGTGGCATCCACAAATTATCAGACAGGTGGGAAAAATGTATAGCTAGCGAAGGGCAATACTTCGAATAAAATATTTTTTACCATTTTCATACAATAAACGTGTATTTTCTATACAAAAATTCCGGTTTCATATTTATAGACCTGGTAAAAATAAGCTGGGTCAGCTGCAGGATTAGAATGAGGGACGAGCTCAAGCGTTGCTTCTGTTTTCACGGGTTCGGTCACTTGGCAGCGGTGTGCAAGTCCACGAATAGGAGAAAACTGTGCTGGAGATGTGGCCAGGAGGGATACTAGGCAAACAAGTGCCAGAACGAGCCCAAGTGCTACCTGTGCGCAGAACGTAAATATGGAAGCCGGGATAAACACGTACCTGGTTCATCAGGGTGCAAGACTTACCGCGAGGAGGGACGGAGAAAAGCAAGGCAATGATGGTGGTACTCTAAGTGAACCTGCAGCGGAGTAGGCTGGCACAGGATCTGCTCTACCAGCGGGCCTATGAACTGAACGCTGACCTGGTCATATTCAGCGAGCAGCACAACAAAGCAACATTGGGCACCGGATGGTACCCTGACTCATCGGGCACACCGGCCATCTGGGTGAGGAACCGTGGCAGTGTCCAGTGCGGCTTTGTATGAATAAGGATCAATCGTGTGACATACATAAGCTGCTACCTCTCGCCCAACGAGGGGCTCGGTGTATTCCGAGATAAAATAGGAAATGTCGAAGAAGAGACGCGGAGCATTGGCCGAGAAATAGTCAAAGCAGGAGATTTGAATGCCAAATCTCTCGAGTGGAGGATGCAGTGGACGTGCAGCAGAGAAGCCGAAGTCTCCGAAATGGCAGCTAGATTGGACTTGACCATCCTTAATAGCGGAACGACACCGACGTTCAGAAGAAGCGGTACCCGAGGGTCAATCATCGACTTAATTCTAGCAACGCCGAGAACGGCAGAAGTGGTGACTGGTTGGCGGGTGCGAGAGGGTTACTCGGGCAGCGATCACTAGTATATAGAGTACAGAGTAGGAAAACAGAATCAAGCGAGCAATCCAGTAGATGTTCGCGCGAATCGGAAAGGCTGGAAGGTAACAAAACTGAACACGGAGGTACTCCTCAGGGCGATCTCTCAAGGTGGACGCATGTTGGAAGAAGCAGCACCAACGGTGCACTCCAACGAAAAGACTGAAGAGTTGGTTGACCTTACGATGCGACTCATACCAAAGGGCTGTAATGCATCCATGCCGAGACGCTCTCGCAAGCCTCACAGGAAGCCGATGTACTGGTAGACCGAAGAAATTGCTGAGCTCCCCTGAACACCTAGGCAGAGAGATCGCGACCATAACTCAACTGGAGGAAATGCTGCTGTTTACGGTAGAGGAGCTACGTAAGGTCGGAATATCTCTTGCAAATAGGAAGGCGCCAGGTCCAGATGGTATACCAATGGAGTTTTTAAAAATCATAATCGAAGAACACCCCTTCCTCCTACTGAACATGTTTAACGTCTGCCTCCAAGCGGGGATTTTCAGTTCTAGGTGGAAGGTGCAGAGGTTGGTTTTGTTAAACAAGGGTAAGAGCCCGCCCATTACCTCGTCGTCTTACAGACCACTCTCCATGCTCGATACCGCAGGGAAAGTGCTGGAGAAGCTAATCCGAATCCGTTTGAACGCGGCAGTAGAAGCTGTAGGAGGCCTGGCACACAACCAATATGGATTTCGCGAAGGCAGATCGACGATGGGGGTCATCCAAGAGATCCTGGAAACCACAGAGCGGGTGTGGCAAGGTAGTCACCGAACACGAGACGTATATGTGCTGGTAACACTTGATGTGGAGAATGCATTCAACACTGTGAGCTGGACGGACATCCTTGAGGTGATTGTAAACCGATGTTGCGTTCCGCAATACATCGTTCGCATCATTAGCGTCTATCTAAATAATAGGAAACTAATATTTGATACGACGGAGGGGCCACGAACAACGAGGATCATAGCATGGGTAGCGTAGGGCTCTAGGACCTACCCACTGGAACATAGTCTATGATGCCATCCTAACAATGGAAATGCCAGAAGAAATAAAACTGGTAGCACTGATGACATCGCTGCGGTAGTCACAGGGAGATACGAGGGCCAGGCACGGATGCGGTTAGTCCAAGTAGCCAGGAGGGTAAATGATTGGCTGGATAAGCATAGGCTGCGACTCGCGCGTAATAAGACCGAGATGGTTGTCCTCACGAGGCAGAGGAATTTTCCTGTGCCTTTCAGTGCGGAGATTGTCGGAGTTGATATCGTGGCCGAGAAAGCCCTTAAATATCTGGGTGTTATGATTGATTTGAAGCTGACCTACTGGGTGTAAATCCGGAGGGCGACTGACAAGGCGGCAAAAATGATGGCTATGCTAGCGAGGCCTAATATTCCAGGGCCGAGGAGCTCTAAACGGAGAGCCATGATGAGCGTTGTCCATTCAATCTTGCTGTACGGTGCAGAGATATGGACGGACACACGCACAGTAAAGAAATACGGCAAGAAGATGTCGGCAGTACAACGGATCGGGGCACTGCGCGTGGCCAGTGCATACCAAACGGTTTCCGAGGCAGCGGTCATGGTGATAGCAGGGATCATCCCCATAGAGATCCTAGGATCCGAAGGGAAAAGAATCTTCTTGAGGTGAGCGGAAGAGAATCAGGCAAATGTCAGGCGCCAGGAACGCGCACACAATCTCCGGTTGTGGGAGCAGTGCTGGCGAAATAATACTACGGGAAGGTGGACTGCCAGAATCGTAGTGGAGGTGACTCCGTGGACTGAAAGACAACATGGAGAGGTGAATTTTCACTCCTCCTCCTCCTCCTCCTCCTCCTCCTCCTCCTCCATGGGCAGAGGTGATACTGCCACATGGCGCGTCCTCAGGTGGCGGATAGGGGAACGCCCGCTGCTCAGTTTTCAGTGGAGGGTACGGGTTAAATAAAATAGCTCCCGCGGACCAAAACACAAACCCAAGCCAAGTTGTTTGAAACCATGCCGACGGCTGCATGGCACCTGGGTACAGGTGTCTTCAACGGTTCCCCCGGGGCACCAGGCCCAACCCCGGCGGTAATTAGCTGCCTTCCCCCAGCATCCAGGCTCTGCTGGGGTAGACCCATATTTCCTAGGCTACTCGTGGGAATAATATGGAAGATACACATACAAAACTGCAAAGCAATGAAAAACTACAAGAACAAAAAAGCCAAAAAACGAAAAATCAAAATGAAGAAAAACCAACGGGGATTCAAGGATCAGGATCGTTCCGACGGAGACGATCACTTCAACGTCGGTCTGTACACCGCCGGTGCATACCCCTGCTGCAGCACGCGGAACGGCAACGGACCGCTCAAGTCCGTCGCTCACTCAGTACGCGACTTCACGTGATACCGCTATTGGCCTCGCACTGGATCGGAAACGGAGACGACAGCTGCGCAACAGCTGGCGGTGGGGCCACTGAGACCTCAAATACCAGCGCCAACCCCCGCGCACCGCAAAACAAAGAAGAAAAAGACAACGCTCCCAAGAGCCCGTGCTAACGCAGTCCTCATACAGCCTGCGCAGGGTAAGTCCTACGCAGACATACTCAAGGACCTCAAGGCGAAGGTAGACCCCGGGCAACATCAGACGGCGATACGCTCCATCCGCGAAACCAGGGATGGAGGCATCCTACTAGAGCTGGACCGTAAATCGGAGAGCAGCGCATCCTTCTCTGACGCCATAAGGGCGGCGGTTGGCGATTGTGGGGCGATAGAGAACCTGTCCCCCACGGTCACAATCGAGGTCCGAGACATCGATTCTTCCACCGGTGAATCTGACATTCACAGCGTCCTTATCCGAGATCTCGGTGAGACAGCTGAGATAAAAAAGACCGGACTGTCAAAGACGGTCTCTCGAGGGCTGCGTTCAGCCTTCGTAGACCTCGACGCAAAGAGCGCTCACAAACTGTCAGTTTGTGGCCGCATAAAGATAGGGTGGTTAATCTGCCGAATGAGACAGCACGAGTCCATCCAGCGATGCTACAGGTGCCTTGGGTACGGCTACCTATCGAGCAGGTGCTCCGGCCCCGACCGCAGCAAACTATGCTATAAATGCGGCGAGGATAATCACAAGGCAGTTGCGTGTAGCAATCCACCTCGCTGCATACTGTGCGCGGAAGCCGAAGGCGAAACACTCGTCGAGGACCACATACCTGGATCAAGAAGATGCGTCATATACCGGAATGCGCTGAAAGGAGCAGTTAAGAACCAGCGATGACAACCATCCTACAACGCAATCTTAGGAGGGGGTGGACTGTTCAGGCGCTGCTGCACCAGCACGTCTCCGAAAGCGCCATCGATATATGCGCCAGGTCGGAGCAGCATTCGAATGCGCCAACGGCCTCTTGGTTTTCGGATACGACGGGCACGGCAGCTATCTGGGCGGCCAGCCCAAGCCAGCACACCTCCAGCAGTGGCAGCAGCGACGGCATTGTATGGGTGAAGTTTCGCGACTTCACCCTGTTGAGCTGCTATTTCTCTCCCAACCGTGATATCTCCACATTCCGGAGCCAACTCAGCAATCTTGAGGATACTCTGCGACAAATCGACAGAGAAATCATCCTGACCGGCGACTTTAACGCCAAGTCGACGGAATGGGGCATGAGCTGGAGCGACAGTCGAGGGAATGAAATAGCGGACATGGCCGCCCGACTAGACATAGTCGTCCTAAACGAGGGTGGCGTATCAACTGTCAGTAGGCCGGGCTACCGCGCAACGATAATCGATGTTACTCTCGCTACACCGAATTTGGCTGCCGGCGTGCTGGAATGGAAGGTCCTGGAAGATTACAACGCCAGTACAACACCAATACATACAGTTCTCGACTAACAGTGCAACAACCCGCAACACGAGCCATAGGGATAGGCGCCAGCGCTGGAATGACATAAGTTGGATGAACCGAAACTCATCAACTTCCTGAAAAACCAGCTGCGGCCGTCCACCAGCAAAGTAGCCACCGAGAGAACGGACGCAGAAAACATCGTAGACCAGACAATGACTGCCATCGTGGCCGCCTGCGACGCGTCAATGCCCGTAAGAAGCACCAGAGAGAATAGACGCCCCAACTACTGGTGGAACGAGGAGATCTGCGAGCTGCGAAAAAAGTGCCTGGCGTTGCGGCGTAAGTCCGTAAGGGCAAACCGCGGGCGACAAACCGGACAAGAGAACATTTTCTCCACCGAGCTCGACAGAGCCAAGAAATCGCTAAAGCGCGCCATCAAGAAAAGCAAAAGCCAGAGCTGGAGGAAACTATGCGCCGGGCTGGACGAGGATCTGTGGGGGAAGGCGTACCAGATAGTGGTCAAAG
Organism: Cylloceria caligata; assembly: GCA_963942595.1. Taxonomy (NCBI): domain Eukaryota; kingdom Metazoa; phylum Arthropoda; class Insecta; order Hymenoptera; family Ichneumonidae; genus Cylloceria; species Cylloceria caligata. The sequence goes on along the minus strand of OZ012705.1, from coordinate 30,308,004 downwards.
GACTGAGTAAGCGAGAGCGCGTGCCCCTCATGGAACCATCTACCATAGAGACGATCATAGGCGACCTTTTCCACGACACCCGCGGAGAAAACCTAGGGAAACCCGGACAGCCACCCTGGTAACGCCTTTCACTACAACGGAGCTCCAAGACGCCGCTAAGACGCTGAAGTCGGGTAAAGCCCCCGGACCGGACGGCGTTTCCGTCAGCGTCATCAAGGCCATAGCAAAGGAGTACCCCGAAGTACTCCTGGCTATGTACAACGCCTGCTTGGTGACGGGCACCTTCAGTCGACGGTGGAAGCGTCAACGGCTGGTGCTACTTGATAAGGGAAAGGGTCCACCAGTAACGTCATCCTCGTACAGGCCACTCTGCCTGCTCGATGTTGCGGGGAAACTGATGGAAAAGCTGATTAAGATGCGCCTAACAACTAACACAGACAAAACGGTAATACCGGAAGGTGGACAGCCAGGCTCATACCCGGAATTTCCGAGATCGCCAACTCGAGTACGACACGACGGAGGGCGCCCGAACGGTGGAGGTCACTGCCGGCGTTCCACAGGGCGCAGTCTTGGGCCCTGAGTTTTGGAATTCACGTTACGACGACCTCCTAGCCACCAACTTTATGCGCGAAACACACCTAGTCGAATACGCTGATGACATCGCCGGGATAGTCATCGCTGATATCACCGATGACGCGCAGCGGAAAATTGGTCACCTCGTCAGTCGAATCGCGGACAGCAAATCCCCTAGTCGACGGCGCCAGGGAACTCGAACGGGCATTTACCAGACTAAACATATAGCTGGTCGTCGATCTTCGCGTCTCGAGGTCACTTGCGTAATCTGCGTCTGATAAACCTATCAACTCCGGCTCACTTCCGCCGCATTTATATTCGATTCCGACACTAACTGTACCGACTAAATACGTAAATATGGCCTGCCAGTGACTAACATTATCGGTGTTTAAAAATGTACTCGCCGTTTTGACCACGTATGCGATACCCGGTCGCGATACACTGGCTAAAAACATTAATGACCCTGCGGCCTCGCAATACGGTACGTTTGACAATGTTTTCTCGTGCGCTTTTACTGGAGAAAGTGTAGCGTGAGGGTCAGCCGGTACTCTAGCTGGGTTTGCATTGCTCATTCGAAATTACTCGAGAAACTTTCTGACAAACCAGCTCTGATACATGAACACTGTCTTTCGTACTCTGTCGCGCTCGATTTCCATCCCTACAACATTATTCGCGTCGCCAAGTGTGATATTAAATTTCTCGCTTAACCTTCTCGTTATTTCGCGCAAAATTTCTTTAGACTTGCATGCAACCAGTCCATCATCAACAAACAAAGCTGTTCATACCACAGAGCGCTTATTACAATTATCTCTTGTGGTACCTTAGAGCTACGCGACGCGACGAGGTATCCCTTCGGGAGCAAGAGTCAGCCGGAAATCTTTTCGGTTTCCGCTCGGTGACTTAGTCACTCGGTTGGACACCCACGGTGCTCTCGAAATTTTATGAGAGACTCTTAGACTCTCGCTCCTGAAAGATTATTCTATTGTCAACGCGGTGGTACCCATATTCGTATCGATATTGTCGATTTACTGTTGAGTTCCTGTGTTCGCGAACAGATTCGCTTAGACCAGTTCCTTTACGAGAAAAAGCCCGGTACACGCGTACTAATGGTAACGGTCGGGCGTCTCAGTTATACGTTCACTCACGCTATATCGTACGAATTCGCATATCGTGCGAACCTACCCCCATCGAATACGTCATCGCACAGTGTCCGGACAACGCGCGAGAACAATCGAAGCCTCGAGTGTATTTACTAGTAATTAACTTCTTTCAGTTTCTCGCGAAAAATATTCAACGGATTTATACACTTTATTGTAATTTCGAATATTGTAGTTGTTGGATAATCAGCTGGCGCACGGCGATCGATATTCGCCGTGCGTCGACCTGTTGCTGTGCTCGAGCACGCTGCGTTCGGTTGGGCGGAGATAGCTGAGGCAGGGCTTCGCGGAGCCGACGTTGTGCCTCGTAGGCATGCCGCGTTGAGCGAGAGGATATCTCTCTCGCTTGACTTCGGCTTCGCTCACCGGCTATCTCTCTCAATTGACTTCAGCGCCCAATGACGCTTTCATATCCCGCAGCCATATTGCTAATTTCGACACTTACGTGAAAACCCGCTCGAACAGCGCACGCACATTGCAAGGCTCGGACAAATTTTCACATTTTCCACCGGATCATCTCAACCTTCGTTTGCTCACCAGGACTCAAATTAAGGTAAGCGTACACCGTCATAATTTAACGTAATTCACTGATGGTGAGGAGATTCATGTATCGGTACATCCTCATAAAGGTCTCACACTGTGGCGTGCGCTGCCGCGCGGGCTGCACCACGTTTTCACTCAATTATTTGCATGCTCGATTAATATAATTGCGTGTGTTTTACCAATTCACTGCACTTTCCCCCAATTAAACTTGCTGGGAAAGTGTTGTGAATTCAGTCTGATCATTTTGTGCATCCTCAAGCTCACATTGCTATGCTCTGAAGCGTAGACTGCTTCATAGCCTGTCACACTAGAATTAGATACAGTGGCCAGATTTTCATGTGCTAGTACTCACTTGCTGCAAATTCTAATTCATTGTCTCATTGAGTATTTGGTGACAGGCATTGAATTTGTCTACGCACTCATCTATCTCATTGCGTGGCATGCTCCGCAGCACTGGCTACGTTATGCTCACGCTCAGTCACACTCAGCACACGATTAATATAATTGTGTGCTGCTCAAGTCTCTCTGTCAAATTCAAAGTTGATTTATTTATTTATATACAATTTTAATTCTCTGTTTTGGTGCATTTATTTATTTATTTTCCTAAATTTAGTCTATTTTGTATTTATTCTCATTTTCTATGATTTATTAAATTGCGTTATTTCATTTTCTGTGTGGAAAGTATAATAAACCACTTTCTCCAAATTCAATCTACAAGTCTGGTTTATTTTCACCCTGTCTTGAGTGAAGCTTCATTAGTTTCAATATATTCGCAGATCTGTCAAACACCATCAGACGGATTCTCAAACAGTAGTCTACTGAGGCACCAGTGAATAATTTTGATAACTCTAACGTTAATACTCTAGTGAACCAATTAAAACAATAAGAGCAATGTACACAATTAATTAATTTTGAAAAATATATATAAATCGCGAGTGAACATATAGTGCCGAATCATTGCGTCATACTCAAGGCCAAGGTCAAATGTCTCAATAAAACTCGACGATTATTTCGAAGTCAAAATTTCTACGAGCTACATTGCGTAGTTCGGGAATCGTGTACGATCAATTCGCGTCTATGTGACAATTATTATTCGGTCACATGGAAATATATTTCGAACACTATTCTTTGGTCACAATTATCGAATAAACTCTCTTTTCCAACACAGTTTGATAATTATTATTCGATCACAAGTATCGAACAAAATTTCACATCGAAAATAAATCAATAATTATTATTCGATCACAAACATCGAATAAACTATCATTTTCAACGACAAGTAAACTTGGTACCCACACAGTCGGGACCTTGTGCAATCGTACATTCAAAACGAGTTGTATCACGGTATCCACGCAGTCGTAACCGTGCCACTGTCAATATAGCGGAAATCAACGCGCTCTTCGAGGATCTTCTAGAGGAACAGAGGTTGATGAAGTGCTTGCTCACCAACCTGAAGAAAATGGGAGTGGGCAAGTTCACAACGTCAACTCTGAACACTCGTCTCATGAATCTCAAAACCATGTGGACGAAATGCCAAAAGCTCCACACGAACATTCGGAAAGTATCCACAGCAAAACAGAAGAAAATACTCTCCTATTTCATCAAGGACAAGATCAGCGAAGTCGAGGCAACGTACTACGAGGTTAGCGATTTCATTGTAAACGTACTCAATCCGCGAACTTCCGCAATCAACGCAAATTCGACAACGAATGGTTATAGCTTGCTTCACGGCGGAACTCACATTAGCTTCAACCCCCTTCCTAGAATCAACATGGCAAACTTCTCTGGAAATTACAATGATTGGATCTCCTTTAGAGATATGTTTCGATCACTTGTCCTTAACAATGATTCACTTCCAAATGTGCAAAAATTGCCCCATTTGAAAACCAGCGTGACCGGCAAAGCGAATTACCTCTTGAAGTCGGTACCAATCACTGATGCGAACTTTCAGTTAGCTTAGGATCAATTGAAAGATCGATACGAGAACTCGCGTCATATTATTAATTCGTATCTAACGAAACTTTTCGATGTTAACACTGTAACGACAGAAAACGTCAAAGCACTCAAACGATTGCGCGATCATACCCATGAAGCCATTAGCTCATTGGGTCATCTCGGTCGACCAGTGGACTCGTGGGATGACTTACTCACATTCAGGACCATTCATAGACTCGACTCAGTCTGTCGGCGAGAATGGGAGATGAGAATCGGTAAGAAAAATACGTATCCTACGTACGATGAAGTCCATAAATTCCTGATGTACAGAGTCCGAGCGCTAGAGTCAATTGCTCCACCGTCAACTAAAAAGGCAATTAAACCAAAAGGTGACGAAGTGCAATCAAATCACATCTATCCACGGTATCAAAGTCATGTGGATGCGAAGAAAGTTATCCACTGCGTTCATGCAAGCTATTGAAAGCAACGTCCGTCGAAGAACGACACAAGTTCGTTCGAAAACAAAGACTATACCACAACTGTTAATATGCAGGGCACCAAAAAACCAATGCCGAAGCAAGTTCTCATGCTCCCACTGCAAAATGAGACATTATACACTGTTACATAACCCTAACAAAAAGGGAAAAGGTGAAAAGTTAACGTTCTCTCTGGGCGGTGGTGCCTTTGCAAAGGGTACCTCAACTAGTACTTTTTTACCGCAATCAAAACCAACAACGCGCACACCTGTGACTCCAAGCGTAAGCCAACATGTTGTTGCAGCAGTCGAGAATCACGCTTTCGAAACAAAAATCGCTCCTGCGACAGTGATGCTTGCGACTGATTGGATATGGGTATCGTCAGATAAAGGCCGTCAAAAGAAGGTAAGAGCGTTGCTGGATCAGGGGTCACAATCGTCGTTCGTTACCGAATCGACAGCACAAACAGTAAGAGCCTCTCATACCAAAGTACGTGCTCCAGTTTCCGGAATTGGCGGCACTGATGCCGACATTGGCGGAGCAATCGTAATGTTAACATTAAACTCATGCATTGGTACCGATGAATCAGTCCAATGCACCGCGATCGTTTTCCAAAAGTTAACCTCCTACGTGCTTCAACGATCACTATGTCAAGCAGCGTGGAGACACTTAGAAGGCTTTGAAATGACGGATCCTGAACGCAGCAGCAATCAGCCGATCCAGTTAATTTGAGGATCCGACGTTAACGCAAATATCCTACGCGAAGGATTGAAACGGGGACCCATAGAATCACCCACAGCTCAGAAAACCATATTTAGTTGCATCCTCTCGGGATCATCAACCAGTGGTACTTCGAACGAAATCCCGACGTTAATGGCACATTTTGCCTACGATAATTCAAGCCTTCTCAATAAGCTTCACCGTTTTTGGGAACTCGAAGAAGTCTCAACATATTCCCCTCTCAACAAGGAGGAAGTCGCGTGTGAAGCTCACTTCGCCGCTACACACAAACGAATACCAGGAGGAAGGTATTGTGTAAAATTACCACTTAAGAACCTGACTCCGATCAACATAGGGTCTTCAAATCGCCAAAAATTGGCTGGCGAAACTTGAAAGTAAATTCACACGCAATCTTGACATACTTGAACCATACTACGATTTTATGACTGAGTACCTCCTCCTTAAACACATCATACCGACAACATTCGACGCTCCTGATCCAAATCCTGATGTTTACCTACCCCATCATCCGGTATTCAAGGACAGCAGCACGACGCGACTCAGAGTGGTTTTCAACGTGTCAAGCAAAACATCGAATGGTACCTCACTAAACGATCATCTCATGGTGAGACCCAAGCTCCAGGCAGACTTGCCCACCGCCATTTTACGTTGGCAATAGCATAAATACGCCCTGACAGCCGACATAACAAAGATGCATCGACAAATCATGGTCGATCCGAAAGACACTCGGTACCAACAGATCCTGAGGCGACCAATCCCAGAGAATCTCCTATCACTCCGTTCAAACTCGTCACTGTCACAAACGGGACCTCATCAGCGCCATATCTCGGAATGCGGGTTCTCAAGCAACTCGCCAACGACGAAGAAAAAGATTTCCCAAACGCCGCGACAATCGTTCGTGAAAATTTCTACGTCGATGACGTGTTATTCGGAGCTGACGGTGAACTGACTGGAAACGCGTTACGTCAATAATTTAAAAAATTGTTGGATCGCGGAGGTCTAACTCTTCGAAAGTGGATGTCTAGTCACGCATCTCTCCTCGCGGAGATCCCGGTACCCGTCCAGGAACAAACCAAAATACGGACATTCGACTCTACAGAGTCCAACAAAATCCTCGATATCGGATGGGTACCTAAACTGGATTCGTTCTGCTTCGACGCAACAGCACCGAAATGTGCAAAGAATACGAAGAGATCGATACTGTCAATTACTGCGCAGTTATTTGATCCTTTAGGGTGGCTATCCCCAGTGATAGTCACAGCCAAAATAATCACGCAGAATCGGAAAGAAGAATAATCGGCAGAAGTCTTCAAGAAATGGGACATCTACTGCAAACGACTACCAAAGTTACAATCAGTCACGATTTCTCGATGGAATCACTTAACATCAAGCGACACTGAATGCGAGCTACACGACTTCGCCGATGCATCAACCCGAGCATACGCAGCTGTAGTGTATCCATGCATCGTCACCTCCGAAGGCGAGTTCAAGATCTGCCTATTAACCGCAAAATCAAAGGTCGCTTCGATCAAAACGGTTCGCGTCCTAGGCTTGAACTCTGCGCGGTGGTACTGCTTGCGAAACTCATCGAGTTTGTCAAAACATCGATGCAATTAAAACATTGCACAACATGCGCTTGGACCGACTCAAGCGTCGTCCTCACCTGACTCAAATAGCATCCATCAGAACACGGTTGCTACAGTCTAACATCGTCTTCAAGACGTCTCGTGAAGGCACGTATCTTCGGCACAGAACCCCGCAGATTGCGCATCACGCGGTTTAACCGCTACGGAACTATGTTCACATCCATTATGTTGGCAAGGCCCATCGTGGCTAAAATCTGCCGAAGCACAATGGCCACGAGTTCCTCCGACACCGCCTAAAACTAAAATCGTCGAAGCTTCACAGGTGCCAGCAAAGACACACGTTGCTGTAGACATAATCCTTCAATGGGAACTCTACACTGAAATTTCAACTTGGAAAAAAATAGTACGCGTAACCGCATATTGCATGCAATTTATAGAACGTTGTATACAATGCAACAAAGCCACTGTGCTACGTCTCTCAGGCGACGAAATTCGCAATGCGCAAATTTTCACGATCAATGATATCCAGCACGAAAAATTCAACATCGAGATCCGAGCGATCAACGAAATTCGCGAACTTCACATTCGCGAACTTCACCTTTGCGGAACCTCACGTCATTCTTGGACGAAAAAGGTACCCTACGCGTGGGTGGTCACCTTAAACGTTCCAACCTGTCATTCGATGAAAAACATCCTGCAAATCGACCGAAGCATCGAGTGAGCACTCTTATCGTGGAAGATGCACACTTGCAATGCCTTCATGGAGGACCGCAACTCACAATCGGCATAATACGTCAAAGGTATTGGATCATCGGCCATCGACGGTTTGTCCGAAATGTCATCAACAAGTGCGTTCCATTTGTGCGATAACGAGCCAAGATACCAAACCAAATCATAGGTAACCTACCTGCTGCGCGAATCACACCGTATCGTGCATTATTGCACACCGGACTCGACTATGCCGGTCCATTTCTCGTAAGAACAAGTAAAGTCGTGGATACAAGTCACGCGAAGCTTATTTAGCTCTCTTCGTGTGTACATCCACCCGTGCCATTCATCTCGACATCGTATCGGACTACTCATCAGACGCGTTTCTCGCAGCGTATCGTCGTTTTATAACACGGCGCGGGCTACCATCTGATATGTACAGCGACAACAGAACATCTTTCCAAGGCACCGAAAAATAACTTCAAACTGCGTTTAAAAACGTGGTAAACGATCTCGGAAATATCATCGCAAACGCCAGTACTAACTGGCACTTCATTCCTCCCGGTGCTCCGCACTTCAGGGGATTGTGGAAGAACGGCATAAAATGCGCAAAACATCATTTGAAACAAATCCTTGATACATACACGCTCACTTACGAAGAATTCAGCACCCTCACTACTCGGGTGGATGTGTGCTTGAAGTCGCGGCCAATTGGACCAAATCTAATTGATCAGCGTACCGGAACCATCGTCCATCTAATTAAATAAAAACCGTCTCTCGAGGTGGCTACTGGTGCAGCAAATTCTAGAGAATTTTTGGAAGCGTTGGTCCACAGAGTACTTCCACTCTCTGCAACTCCGAACGAAGTGGAAAACGACGCAAGAGAACATCGCCGTCGGAACAGTTAGTCCTCGTCAGGAACAATTTACTACCTCCGTCTAAATAGATGCTCGGCAGAATTGTAGAAACGCATCCCAGGTCACACTCACGTATACGCGTCATCACTATACACATCGCTAACACAGCAGCTGAAAAGACCGATTACTCAAATCTGTCTACTCCCCGTCGATGCTGCTGAACCTAAAAAGAAGCCCATTCCGCCTCCCGACACTCCTGACACTCCCGACTTGGCTGACTTCCAAGACTGCGAACTGGTCGAAACGTCCTCACCGACAACAAGTGGTGACTGAGACACCAAGGTACCTTAAGTACCTGACGCCTTGCGGTGAAGTAAGGCTCACACAAAGTCGCAATAAATCTACATAGTATGTAAACTCTACATGTAACTGCACCCGAAGTAAAGTCCCAAGTACTACAAGGTGCTATGAATCAACAGCAAAGACAAAATAAAAAAAACCATGAACAAACATCATCGACCCGAGTCACCCCGCCAGTGTTCCACGGCGGGCGGCTCCCTGTATATATTGTAAATACTAAAATTAAGTTGCTTATTCTTTGTCTTCGTCACCAGTCGTCAACATCTACGATCACACATCCCACTCCGCACCGATTACGGCGGGCGGCGTTACATGTCTACCTTTGTATTCCAAACAACAAACATTCGACCTGCCAGTCGAGGTGGGCGGAATGTTCACGCCACGAACACTTATTACAATTATCTCACGTGGTACCTTGAAGCTACGCGACGCGACGAGGTATCACTTTGGAAGCGAGTGTCAGCCGGAAATCTTCTCGCTTTCCGCTCAGTGACTTACAAGGAATGATAGTTTGGTGTCCCTCTCCGATTTTGATGAAACTCACGTATATTGCAGGGGTGAAACTGCATAATCACCCCTAACTTTGAAGGGCGATTTCACACCTTAGAAATGTTTTTCCACCGATAAAAATAATACGTGTCTTTTAGTTTTCGATGCTCTACAACATACGTGAGTTTCATCAAAATCGAAGGGGGGCACGAAACTATCCTTCCTTGTTAGTCACCCGGTTGGATACCCACGGTGCTCTCGGAAGTTTTTCGGGAGGACTCACCGACGACGTTACACGTCTAATATATATATGCGATAAACTGTTTTTGAGCATTCGCAAATTTACGACTCGCGGTTGCATCAATCGATTTCAACGACTCTCGCTCTTGAAAGATTATTCTATTCTCGACGCGGTGGTACCCATATTTGTATCGATATTGTCGATTTACACGGTGAACAAAGAGTTTTATTTTACACAAAGTTTCCACGTGTGTGCTTTTCATTTCAAAAGCTAAATACATATGTTCATTCTCGACCACTCCGTAGAACACGCACTTAGTCGCATTAGTCGATTTTAAATAAAAAATTTGTAGAAAATCACAAAACTTTCTGTACCAGCACTGAGGTGCTAGTTTTAGCCCATACAACGATTTATTTGATTTACACACACACTCCGAAGCACGTCTTCCACTGTCGCCAACCCTGAGCCCCTCCAGTACATCCATGTGAATTTCCTCCTCGAGCGTGCCGTAGAGAAATGCCGTTCTCACATCAAATTGAACGAAGTCAATCGTATCTGACTACCGGCGAAAACGTGTCCTTGTAGTTGATGCCCTCTCGTGGCAAAAATTCTCCACGATGTGTCCTTATTTATCTTAAAGGACTTTGAAAACCCATTTCGAGTCGATTGTTTTCTTTTCAACTTCTCTCGGAACGATCGTCCACGTGTTATTTTTCTTGTAGGCTTGAAGCTCCTCAAGTACTGCTTCTCCCCACCTCGACGAGTCTTTTCCCCCTTGCTTGTTGGTTGTAACGGTAATTTCTATCGTTAGCATTAATTCTTATCTTCCGAGGGGAAAAATTCGGGCTCGAACACAGGGATAATTAATTTAGACTTCGAGGTAGGCAAAAGTAGGGTTTACTCACTAAAACAATTAAGAGAATATCGATGTTGGCACCGTTGGCCATTATATTGCATTTCGAACCGTTAATTTTTACGATTATTATGCAATTCTTTTCGTAGATGTCGTTCACGTAGCTTCTCGGTACACCTAGCTACTCCGCTTGTTACTGTATTTGCCGTTGGTAGTAGGCCTGTCACCCAACCTTACACACTCAAACCAAGCACGTCAAACTTGCCCTTAAAGGCGAAATCTCTATTATATTATACTTATAATCTTCTCTATTTACCACTCGTTCTACTTCCTTCCTACTCGCTTACACACTACTTGCTTATTCTACCTATTTAAAGACTATGTACTTAAATGCTACTCGCTTAAATTCTATTCGCTCAAATGTTATTCGCTTAATTCTATTCAATGAAATATTATTCGCTAGCTTCTATTCGATTAAATATTATTCACTAGATTCTAAATCCCACTAATTATTTTTCTTATTACTTAGATCACTCGCCTGTTTTTCCTTTTTTAACTGTCTTCGTTCTTCACCACACAGATTCCATTTTTTTAATTACTTTGCAAACGTCGATGTAGAATTTTTTAAATCTCGACACATTGAATCAAACTTCATAATGCACGAACTGTCTACTTTTCACCGAGATGCACGTAAGTGATAAAACTTCAGAGAAGAGCTCAGAATTAAAGGCTGAGAGCTAAGAGAGCGTTTCCTCTCCTGCAGGCTCTTTTATACCCTGCCCCGCTGCCTTGTTCCCCTCTAAATCATTTTCGATTTCAATTTTTAAATTAACGCTTTCCTAATTTTTCGGATTACCGCTGCCGCGCCACCCATCTTCCCCTCGCCACCAAGCGAAACCAGCTGGTCGCTGACCTGCTGTTTGCGTCAGCGAGAGAATTCCTTAAATGTGACGTAGCCCGTTTTTGTCAAACCTCATACCGGTTTGATAGCCTAGTGCCCGCAGTCCTCGATGCGTTCGAACGTAATCTCTTCTAGTATAACAGCGAAATATAATAAGGCAGGCTAGCGGGTGTAACTATGTTACATGGTGCGTCTCTTGCTTCTCGAGTTCTATGAAGTTTAACTAGTGCCCACTGAGAACAAATGTTTACGCACTGCCTGGACATACAATACATTGTTAAGCCGCGCCGCAAACGAAACACCATCCATGAGTTTCTCGAATATATTCTACCACTGCCGCCCATCTCGCACACCCCGTCATCGCCCAGCAATATCGTGCTACTTTGACTCGGCTGGTAATAAACGAACCACTCCCGACGGTATGTGATGTGTTTGGACGTGACGCTGTTGGTATATTAGATTTATCGCGAGTCTACTTTCAGCAACCTCCTCGTTTGCTTAGTAGACGGCCTACTGTACCGACCTCGCACTTGACCGTCTTTCTCGCACCCTGTACTCATAATAACAAACTCACTTTTGTTTTTTTACGTGTTGAGCAGGCCCTCGCGTAGTGTGCTTTCTCTTGGCAACAGAAACATTCTACGTCTTTCTTTTTCTTTTTAAGACGAGCTTTCTTGTCGCCTTTGCATCTTAAGATTCCTTTATTCTGTGATCTAACGGCATTCTCGCCACTGCTTCTCGCTGCCGCCAATGCCGTCGTACTATCACTCTCCGTGTTGAGACGTATCTCTTATTTTATTCGCGCTCTTGTAGATTGCGCGGCGTTTGTCCTGCTGGGTCCACACTATACCAGGCAATCTGCAATGTATAGAATTTTGATGTGAGTCCCGCCAGAATCTTTGCCATGATGGTAACTTCCGATACCGTCTCGCAATGGTACACTAGCTGCCTCCCTTTATTCTGTAATCTTGCGTCATGTTGTGCAACGGTATTGCTCGTCTTCATTGCGCACTGGTGAAATTTCTTAGCCAGTACGAGCCGATTTGCCGCCGAATTCTGTTCGTGGATTGCCGAGAGTTTATCCTACATTTTCTTTGCCGTGTCGCAGACAAGAAGCCCTTCGAATTGCTCTACCTCAAGCGTAGACGAGATGATAACCATCGCCTTCGCGTTGTCCTTCATTCATTGTTTCCTCGAATTTTCTGCTGCCGTATTTCCCGCCTTGACTCGCACACCTAGCATCACAACGTCGATTTCATAGGCGACTAGCAACGCCTTGATTTTAAATTTACACGCGAGACAATTCTTTTCATCGAACTTTGCAACACTTCTGACCAAAATTTCGTCCAGCATTTTTGCAATTGTTTGCGAATTTTTTCTTCCACAGGTGGCCGACTCTCGATTCGAGACGTGCACGCGTTCTCTCTGTCTCAACCACCAATAATTTTTCGTTCCCTTTTTCTCGCTACACAATCGTAACTTGGCCCATAGCCTGATACTCCAAGCTTGTTGCAAAAGAGATAAGGATCGGAATTAAGTTGTAAATGACGATTATAAAACACAGTTATATTACAGTTTATTAATATAGGAATACAGAGAGACAAAAGAACATTCTTTATACTCTACACACGTTCATTGCTATCTTCGATTCATCAAGAATGTATTGCCTACCGGCTCAAAAGTCCAATTAATTTGGTTATTACTGTCTTTACGTTTTACTCTCGTTCACGCGAGTAATAACTCCTAAACGGTAATCGATCCTAATTACTAACTTTTATTTAAATATTATACCTTCGACCGTATTATCTAAAATACGCGTTTATCGGCATAAAACTGACATGGAAATTTCTAAAATTTGCTTCCTCCTTTTGCGTTATTAGCTACCGATCAATTAGCTCCGCCTACTAGTCCACGCGCTCGGTTGATGTCTGCTGCTCTCAACGACGTGCTCGCGGTGGGAAATCACCCCGCGGCAAGCATCTGTCTCCCTTATTTCGCTACCTCTCTTATCGCGATACGACGTTCGAATGATCGAATCCCGGTTTTTTTTTCAAAACGATAAAGCTAAAACTAAATTGAACTTACCTGTAAATAATCAATTATTATAATATATTTTCATTAATAATTCATAACAATTTATAATACTACCCTGCAATCAAATGTTGTGCCGCGAATTAATTAACTGTACATTATTTCGCCATTGTTCCTTATTCGCGTGAGGCCACTCACCTAGGTAGAAAAAATGTGCAAACGTAAGCAACGAGCTGCGAGCAATGACCGCTACGAGCTCGAGCTACGACTTGCTGGAATTTGCAAGCGATGTTTATTGTGAAATTCATTGCGACATTCGATTTCGGTCAAAGGAGTGAATAACTGCTTTGCCGAAATCAGTCAAAAGTTTAACATCAACCTAAACGGTTGATCACAGATCGGACTCGCCCGAAATATCAAAGTCTATTAGTAGATTCAATCAAGAGAGTTTGGTTCCTCGTGACGGGCTCGAAACAACGGAATTATGGTACATTCTTTTATTGACTTTGAATACACAACGGAAAGTGGCCGTTATCTTATATATAAAAATGAATGTTTGTCTGTCTGTCTGCCTGTCTGTCTGTCCAGCTATACAAAGCTACACGCGTTGACCGATTTCAGCCAAACTTTATACCAATATTGTTGAAGACCAAAGGAAGGCGACTGTATATATCTCACCCCTGAAAACGACCCCCTTCATAACCCTAAAAAAAATTCTTAATAAAATCCACACGCCTTCACCGATTACAACCAAACCAAGCACAAATATTGTTAAGAGCCTAAGGAAGGTCACTGGATATATCTCACCCCTAAACCCCACCCTCTTCACCCCCTAAAAGAGATTCTTCAAAAATATTCACGCTAATCAACTGATTTCAACCAAACCTTACACAAATATTATAGCGGGTCTAAGACGGGTACGACAAAGGTCATACTGTATACATATCCACCCACTTAAACCCCTAAAAAAAGATTCAGTATAAAAATCCACACCCCTTGACTGATTTCAACCAAACTTTACACAAATTTTGATAAGTTCTAATGGAAGGTCACTGTATAAATATAGCTCACCCTTAAAATCGCGCCTTCATCTCCTAAAAATAGTTAGTTTTTCTGTCTTAACCGATTTAAACAAAACTTCACAAACAAAATAGAAACTCACTTACTCTATATATCTCACCCCATAAAACCACCCACAACAGCTACAGCTATTCGAGGCAGAGTGGGTGGTTCGGACTGTCAAGTCACTAATTAGTCAAAAATAAAATACGAATAAAATCAATTAATTAAAATGAGTCATTAGAATTAATAAACGAAATCAAATAATAACATATAGTCAATAAATAAGCCAAACGAGAACCATGAACGAAGTCAGCTAAATAAATAATAAATAAATAAATAAATAAAATATAGACAGTAAATAATTTAAACAACAGCAGGTACGGGAATTACAAACTTCTTTATTTCTGGCGAATAGATATTCATTTCCAATAAACACCAATTTAGAATTCAAATAAGATGTCCCGTAAAATTAGTCTCTCCTTTATAACAATTTTCTAAATCTAGTTGGATATCGCAATTTTAATCTTCAATTCGGCGGTAGCAGTTATCCAGTTTTCTCTCTCTCACTCTCATACCCTGTAGGTGTTGTATAGCCTGTCTCGCTCGTTTCGAATCTTGAACAATATTCCTCGATAAATTTTCGACGCTCGGTAGTCTCTGTTCACAGTCCGCGATACGGCCTATCCCGAGCTAATCCCACATACATAAAAAAACCATAACAACGAGACGTCGGGAGGTCACGTACGCGAAGCTACCAACGGCTCGATATTTCAATTCTGAGATTTATACAGGGTGCGCCATCTCAATCTGGTCGATGGAAGTATTGAATAACTTAGAGAATTTTCAACAGATTTCACAAAGTCGTATTTTTTTATTAAATTTGATTCATTACAATTTATTTTGATTAGTTTCCAAAAACCACATCGATCAAATGTCCGCCTTTATTACTGAGACAAAAATGAGCTCTTTTTTCGGCATTTTCCATTGTATTTGCCAGCGTCTCGGGCGATATCGCTGCGATTTCGGCTCGAATGTTGTTTTTTAGCTCCTCTATGGTCTTCGGCTTGTTGGCATAGACTTTACTTTTCAAAAATCCTCACAAGAAGAAGTCCGGTGCAGTCAAATCCGGCGATCTTGGTGGCCAGTCAATATCACCTTTCTTTGATATCACACGTCCTGGGAACTTCCGACGCAAATAGTCCATTGTTGAGCGCGCAGTGTGACATGTCGCACCATCTTGTTGGAACCAAAATTCCTTAAGACCTTTTTCACGCATTTGGGGTAAAACAAAGTGTGCCAACATCCACCGATATCGATCCCCATTGACAGTTTCAGCAGCTCTGAAGAAAAATGGTCCAATGGTGGTTTTTGAGCAAACACCGGCCTAAACTGTCACTTTCTCATCGTGCAATGGAGTTTCGTGAATAATATGAGGATTATCGGTGCCCCACATGCGACAGTTTTGTTTGTTGACAGCGCCAGAGAGGGTGAAATGAGCCTCGTCGGTCATCAGAATTCGCTCCCAAAAATCCGGCTCAGCTTCCTTCATTCGACTAACGTTATTAGCGTAAGCCAAGCGTCGCGGCTTGTCAGTTTCCAATAATCTTTGAGTCAACTGCACTTTGTACGGAAACATGTGAAGATCTTGCTTTAAAATCCTTCTCAAAGTGGTTCCACTGATGTTTAATTGCTGAGACCGGCGGCGGTATGAGACATTTGGATTTTCTGCAACACTCTGTCGAACAGCTTCGATATTTTCATTTGAACGACCTGGACGCGGTCGAGCTTGATGTTGGAGATTCGCTACAGACCCGTGCTTCATGAAATTTGAAGCTAAATGACGGATAGTGTCGCCTTTGGGCGCAGAACGTCCGCGATATTTTTTACGATACGCACGCTGAGTTGACACAACTGAACGATTATTTTCAATGTAAAGCGAAACTATTTCGGCGCGTTCTTTCGGCGTATAGCGATACATGGTTGAAATTGTACTGAAATAACCTATACGAAACGTGTTGTACGACGCTGGTCGGTTAAAGTCTGTCAGAGTTATTCAATACTTCCATCGACCAGATTGAGATGGCGCACCCTGTATATCATGTAAAAGACAGAAACCCAGGGATCTTCCGTAGTTCATAAGATATAAAATAACGAATAGATGACGACTAATAATTAAATAATAACAAAAAAAATAATAATAATAAAATAATTAACATCAGAATAATAATATCAATCGATAATTAGTTGGTTGAATAAAATATAATAAAACGTAATGGATAATCAAACCACGCGAGATACGCCTCGGACCGTACAAGTCCCTCGAATCCACGTCCAACATACGGGACGACGGCCGATTACGCTCTCCGCGATTCTAAGATAACGTTAACACAAAGTCCAAAAATAATAAATAATGAATAAAATAAATAAATGAATAAATAAACAAGAGAGAGAAACTCCGATTAATTTGAAGGATACGCGACGCGGTCTATAACGTGCCAGTCCCTTTTACATCAAATTCACAACGGGACGACGTACTAACGCGCGCACGACCTTCTAAATCGAAACAAAAGAAAACTCAAACAAAATCATGTAAATCTAAAACCCATAATTCGTTAAAATCCGTGACGCGGTCTATCCCGTTCCAATCCCACACACACCCCAACACACTTCGGGATAACTGCCTAACTCGCGCACGATTTAATAAAAAACCAATTAATAAAGTGACTTTTCCCCGGTTTCTACACGTTAAACGATCTCGAGATTACATTTATTAAACGCCGCGATTCCCAATACAACTTAACACTCTGCACGCAGTGTACCAGAGCCGCAGGGGTGACCAAGCTCGAATAAATTTAGAATGTTCCTCGACTTCCGGGAAATCTCGAGTGTCTTTCCGGCCTGAATCCTCGGGTCCAGATAATAGAGAGGATCGAATACAAATTTTGGATAGATGGATCGGTCAATAGTGATATTCCCAAATGTTGCCAACGGTTGTACGGGACCACTAAAGATGAGACAGAGAATTACGTCCTCCTTACTCGACGATCGCCGGGAAAAAGCCCCGAGGTCCTGCCAGCATGCGTGTCCGTGAACTATGATCCCCACTTAACCCGCTAAACTCGGTTAATTGGGGGAACCGGTGTCGCACGATGACCGCGACTAGCGCCTCAGCTGGATGATGGATTACTTAGCGACAGACAATATCAACGCTGCGTAGCCCAGCAGATGACTCTCGGAGATAATTAGATTCCCGTGAGTCGACGGCAGCTAAGTATGGAAGGCCGCGTACTATTTGGTGCGTCGTCGGGAAAGTGGCATATTCCGACCAAGAAAAACATAAAAGATCGGTCCGAAGTTCCCGAAGTTGTCACATTGCTCTCCTCTCCCTCGTACCCCCTCTCCATCCCTCGGTCGTATCGAACGCATTATATATAAAAAAAATACAACAAAAAAAAATACAACAAAAAAAAAAATAAAGAATAAATAAAATACGAAAATTATCCCCTACAGCCCTGAGCGATCGTGCTGGTAGCCGTCGAGCGAGGAGGACGCAGCCCGAATATTCTGCCACGTTACAATGTATATGATATATAACGTACATTATACAAATACACAAAGTACGCACGGCGCTCGCGAGCAGCGATGACGGAGAGAGATAACGACACGTTACGCAACATTTATATAACGATATTTACTATGCAATACAAAATTATGTTAGTATGAATGCGTCGCTTAGTATATGCGACGGAGAGAGTAGGAATGATATTTTCTCTCTTTTCCCCTCTACTGGACAGAGCGCTTCACTTTTTAGTTCGGTGCTCGAGCCGATTAGGTCTACCGTGGCATAAACAATTGTCGAATATCAAAATGCCAAAATGTCAAAATATAACGTGTTCAATTTATCAGTTGTTCACATGACCTATTGATTGAAAACTGAAGTTGTTAAAAAAAGTTAAGAAAATGAAATATCGTACGTATTTATGTTAGATGAATAAATTTATATAGAGGTTCTTTATTTAGTCTGTTTTTAACTCCTGTTATTTAAGATTATGCCTCCCAAAAAACGACCAGCAATTGGAAAAAATTATACAGAAGCGGAACGAAAGCGACGCGCGAGGGCAAGTGAGACACCAGATCAAATTCAACAAAGACAAGCTGCTGATCGGTCTCGAGCCTCTTCTTCCCGGGCAAGTGAGACACCAGATCAAACTCAACGAAGGCAAGCTGCTGATCGGTCTCGAGACTCTACTTCCAGGGCAAGTGAGACTGCAGAACAGACTCGACAAAGGCAAGCTGCCGATCAATCCAGAGCCTCTACTTCCAGGGCAAGTGAGACTCCAGAACAAACACGAGGAAGCTGCTGTCCGATCTAGAACTTCCACTGCTAGACAGCAGGATTTTCAAAATCTGAAAAAGCAGCATTTGCATACAATGCTGCAATTAATTATCACGAACATCCAACTGTTTTCATTGGCAAAATGGAAAAGATCTGTGCCCATTGCAAAGCTTATAAATGGAATGGCGAATTACCTGGGATGTGCTGCTCAAATGGAAAGGTAAAACTACCATTGATCAATCCACCAGCTGAACCACTTCACACTTTGATGGCTGGAAAGACAAAAGATTCAAAACACTTTCTGCAAAACATCAGAAAGTATAACTCATGCTTCCAAGTGACTTCTTTCGGAGCAACAAAAGAAATAATTGAGCCTGGATTCATGCCTACATTCAAAGTACAGGGACAAAAATCTACCATCGCTCAGGGTCACTGCTCCTAGGACCAAATGAAGAGCCGAAATTCCTGCAGATTCTTTTCATGGGAGACCAACATGCAGAAGCCCGTCAGTGTTGCTCCAATATTCCAACCGTCAAACCACATATCGTTCTGGCTCTGCAACAATTTCTACATGAACACAATATCTACGTAAATTTGTTCAAGACTGCGCTGGAGCGAGTGCCAACAGATGATTACCAAATAATTATCAGAGCAGATAAGACTCCATTACGTGATCAACCACGCAGAAATTGTGGGAAATGAATTTGAAAGTCGCGATATAGTTCTACAGAAAAAAAAAACAGAATCCAGAAAGTAGCGGGGACTCATCGATCTTACGATGCTCTGCAATATCCAATCATCTTTTGACAAGGCAATGATGGCTATAATTTTGGAATTCCTAAGATTAACCTAATCACAGGTGACCCGCTACCAGGAAAAAAGTATCTGCCATGGACATTTATGCTTTCAGAGTGATGAGAAGAGTAGGGGATGAAAACCACATATTAAAAACCCAAGAGCTCTTCCATCAGTTTATTGTGGATATGTACGTCAAAATCGAAAGTGAGCGGTTGCTCTACATTCGACTAAACCAACAGAAACTGAGAGTAGATGACTACATTCACCTTAGAGATGCCATGGCCAATGACGTGAATCCAAATGAAATGGGGCGAATGGTGATATTACCAGCAACCTTCACTGGAAGTCCAAGACACATGCATGAATACACCCAGGATGCAATGGTTTATGTCAGGAATTATGGCCGCCCTGACCTTTTCATCACCTGTACATGCAATCCACTTTGGTCAGAAATACAAGAGGCTCTTCTACCTGGTCAAGAAGCTACGGATCGGTACGACCTGATGCTAGAGTGTTCAAGAGGAAATTAACCAAATTAATGGACGTCGTGAAGAATGGTCACATTTTTGGAGAAACGAAGTGCTATATGTATTCAATCGAATGGCAAAAACGAGGTCTTCCGCATGCTCACATCCTCATCTGGCTACGAGAAAAAATACGACCAACTGATATCGACAAGGTTATCTCAGCCGAATTGCCTGATCCAGATCTAGATCTATTGTTGTTTCAGATCATCACTAAAAATATGATACACGGGCCCTGCGGAGCACGTAACATGAACGCTCCTTGTATGGTAAATGGAAAATGGTGCAAGAAATATCCACGCAAAATGCTGCAAGAAACACAGACTGGACGAGATGGCTATCCCCTATACCGAAGACGAAAGCTCGGAGATGGAGGATTTACGACTAAATTGAAAATACGTCAAACGGATGTTGACGTTGACAATAGCTGGGTAGTTGCGTATTCTCCAATGTTGTCAAAAATGTTTCAAGCGCACATTAATGCAGAGTCCTGCCAGTCTGTAAAAGCCATTAAGTACATTTGCAAGTACGTCAACAAAGGAAGTGATCAAGCAATTTTTGGATTGGGACAACAATCGAACGATGAGATTTCTACGTTTCAATTGGGAAGATATATTTGCAGCAACGAAGCCTTTTGGCGAATCCTCAGTCTCCAAATTCACGAACGCTACCCATCGGTTCAACATCTGAGCGTACACCTTGAAAATGGCCAGATGGTATTTTAAAATCCAGACAATCTCCAAGCAAACAACAACTTGCAACAGCCACCAAAGACAACACTGACCGAATTCTTTGAACTATGTAAGACCGACGTATTTGCCAAAACACTTTTCCACTGTGATCTTCCGCGATTCTACACATGGAATGCACTCAACAAAAAATGGCAGCGACGCAAACAAGGATCTGATGTTGCAGAACATCCTCGTATTAAAGCATCAGAAACACTTGGCCGTGTATATATAATTCATCCCTGAAGCGGCCAATGCTTCTTTCTGCGTATGTTGCTTCACATCATCAAAGGTCCAACATCATTTGACGATTTGAAAACATTTAATGGTCAAGTTTGCGCAACCTTTCAAGAAGCATGCCAACAGCGAGGATTGCTGGAAAACGATGACCACTGGGACTTGGCAATGATCGAAGCAAAGATTACTCAATCTGACAAGCGCCTCAGACATCTTTTTGGCATCATGTTATCTACACTATCTGTGTCAAATCCACTTCAATTGTGGGAAAAATATAAAGATGATTTCAGCGGAGACATTCTTATGAGAGTCAGGCGGGAAATTCCAAGCATAGAAATAGACTTATCACGAAACATTTACAATGAAGCTCTCATTCATCTAGAAGATCTTTGTTTGTCAATGGCTGGGAAAAATCTGAGACTGTGCTTTCTACATCGGTCACCGCAGCGGAATAGCACAAACAATCTTGCTTTTGAAATTTTGCGGGAAAGAAATTACGATGTTAATGAATTACAGTCATATATTGCAGCGAAAGAACAACTCCTTATTCCGAACCAAAGACAGGTCTACAATGAAATTCAGCGAATGATAAACAAAGGGAATGGCGGCATCTGCTTCCTCGATGCTCCCGGTGATACTGGAAAGACGTTTGTTATTAATTTACTCTTAGCGAAGGTGAGACAACAAAAGAAAATTGCAGTAGCAGTGGCCTGTTCAGGCATAGTCGCAACACTGCTAAATGGTGGTCGGACGGCACATGCTACATTCAAATTGCCACTGGACTTGAACCACAACGAATATCCAGTTTGCAACATTGCCAAGGGAACTGGCCCAGCAAAATTGTTGCAAGAGTGCAGTATCATAGTGTGGGATGAGTGTACAATGTCTCACAAGCGGGCCCTACAAGCGGTCGACATGGCGATCTGCGAGAAAATCAGCAGTTCATGGGAAATGTAGTTGTTTTGTTGGCAGGAGACTTTCGCCAGACTGTGCCAGTTGTTCCGCGTTCAACATCAGCTGATGAAATCAATGCTTGCCTCAAATCATCAACACTCTGGCACAAAGTTAAAAAATTATCTTTAACTACCAACATGCGGGTTGAACTGCAAAATGACTCAACACTTCGGTCATTTTCAAATCAGTTGCTACAACTTGGCAATGGAAGAATTACTGTAGACCAAGACACTGGATTGATTGCATTCCCAACTGGATTTTGCCAATGGTTGAATTCAGTTGAAGAACTTGCAGAAAAAGTCTTTCCAAATATACAACAAAATCACAAGAACCATGAGTGGCTTTGCGAGAGAGCGATTCTGGCGCCAAAAAATAACAGTGTCACCAAGATCAACGAAGAAATCCAGAACCTTCTTCTAGGAGATTCCAAATCATACAAATCTGTTGACACTGTCACAGACACAGCGCAGGCTGTTCTCTATCCGGCAGAATATCTGAATTCTTTCAACATTCCAGGTGTACCACCACACAATTTGACTCTTAAAGTTGGAACACCTATAGTGCTATTAAGAAATTTGGACACACCGAGACTATGCAATGGAACCAGGCTCTGCGTGAAGAAATGACACAATAACATCATTGAAGCAACAATTCTAACTGGATGTGTCAAAGGAGAAGACGTTTTCATTCCACGTATTCCAATAATTTCTGAAGAAATGCCATTCAGCTTCAAGCGATTACAGTTCCCGATGCGTTTAGCTTTTGCCATGACCATCAACAAAGCGCAAGGGCAGTCGTTAGCAGTAGCAGGCATCAACCTTCATGAGCCATGTTTTTCACACGGACAGCTGTACGTCGCCTGTTCGCGTGTTGGCAATCGAACAAATTTGTACATTTACACCCCAGACGGAACAACAAAAAATATTGTGTACTCGCAAGTGATTGCGTAAAATATATAATTAATTATATTAAAATTGTTTTCACTTTTTATAAGAAAATGTATTTCATAATTACAGCTCACCTCTTAAAACCGCTCCTTTATCCTTAAAATAGTTTGTTTTTCTGCCTTAACCGATTTAAACAAAACTTCACAAACAAATAGATAAGACCTAAGCAATGTCACTCGATATATCTCACACCGTAAAACCACCCTGACAAAACACCCTTTACCGTACCACTAAAAATAATGTGGCTTTTAATAACATTTTTTAAATCCAATTTAGCTGTTATTCCCCGTATGATGTGGCACTCGGACAACGCCGGGTAAATCAACTAGTTTATAATAAATACCACCATTTTACATAAATTCGCGTTTACACTGATTACTCGAAATCCATCTCCTAATCGGCAAACGATCCCAAAAATAATAACTTTTTAATATTATACCGATTACCGAGTAATCCAATTACGTGGTACCACCTTAACACAAATGAACATCCACGAGACAGATCTCTGAAAAAAATTACAATTAAAAATTGAAGTCTGAAGAATACATAATACATTCAGTTTAAACACGAAAAATGTCGTTAAAATCATTCTTAATACAGCAGTAAAAAATATTCGTTGACTGATTTTTTACAAAATGTCTTTTTCACGCTATAAAAATAAAGATATTCGGTAAGAAACAAGAAAATAAGAACAATAAATAAATGAACGGAATAAATCGAAGGATTACAGTGAATAAAGTGAATTATTCAAATAAAATAAGAAAACGAATAAAAAATGTAAGTAACCAAGTACACAAAGATAACATGAATAAAATGAATAAGAAGTTTTTAGATAGAGGTTATTTTTCAATGCCATAAGATATTGTTTAGCCGGAAACGCGCAATGGAGTATTACCGTCAACCGGTATAATATTTAAAAAGTTATTGTTTGGGATCGTGCGTCGATAAGGAGATGGATCTTGCGTCGGAGTGATTAACACGTAAATTTACTACAAAGTGTCGATTGGATATTTATTATAAATAAAGGCTACTTTCAGTCATTTATTATAATTACAAGGTTTCGTACAAATAAAGCGATTAAGAAACAATTTAGGAAATTTACATTTACGGATGAGGAACCGACCTGTCATGTTCGAATCTGTTTGAAGACTAATGTCGACCAAGTGGCTACCAACCATCTTTGGTGAAATCGATTACGAATTAACGAATGATTGAGTACGAATTGCATCGCTTCGTACATCAGGACATTCTTTCTCCTTGCGGCTCTACTTCACGAAGGAGGAATAATGTTGATGAATTAACGAAGGATTGAGTACGAATTGCATCACCTAGTAGAACATTCTTAGAATAATGGAATAATGCTGCAACAAATATGGTATTTGATGGTTAATCTAGGGCAGAACCACCCACGATTAATGTGGGGCATAACAATATGTAAAAACTACTAATGACGAGGTGACAGTTATGATTATTTAAAACAATTATTAGATAGTATAATAGTTTTGGTGTGAGTAATAATATACTTAATAGGACAAACTGGAAAACGTAAACTGAGATTACTCGATAGAAACCACGTGAAGGTGGTAGGTCTCTGACCAGGCTAAATAATAAAATATCCTGGGCTAACACGTCAACACATGAGAGAGCTTAGCACGAAAGTGTGCCGTAGAAATATCGCAGTTTGCCACTGTATGCGCCTGCTTTATATCTTCCGATCAAAAAGTACCCGAAATTTGTCAATAAAATGAAAGCGGTTCAATTATTCATCGATATTTATTTTATTCCCTTCAAAGTAATCTCCATCGTAAGCAATATACATATTTCTACGCTTCTTCCAATCTTTAAAACACTTTTCATAGGCCAATTATGGAATCGCTTTCAGCTCCTTCTGCGGATTCTTCTTTATCGCATCAATCATCTCAAAACGCTTTCTACGAAGTGGTAACTTGAGTCGTGAGAACAGAAAGAAGTCACACGGGGCCATGTCAGGTGAATACGGAGCTTGCGGAACGGTATTAACCTATTTTGGCCCAAAGAAAGCATTCCATTAGCGACTGCAATGCGATGCTGTTTTTGCAAAAAATTCAGCGCTCTCGACACAAACCGCGCTTGAACTCGTCTCCTGCCCAAAATATCGTATAACGCTCTACACCGATCCGAACGAGACACCAAGATCGGTTGCTATCTCCCTCATGTTCACACGACGATCTTCGAGCACAATTTTCTTAATTTTTTCGATGTTTTCGTCAGTCACAGAGGTGGATGGGCGACCGAAACGAGGCAAATCATCAACTACAGTGCGGCCCGCTTTATATTCTTTGTACCACTCGTATGCTTGTATTTTCGATATTGTCGAGTCCCCGTAGGCTACCGTTAACATTTTCAACGCTTCCGCACTTGATATTTTGTTGGAAACACAACTTTTCAGGCATACTCTTTGGTCAACTAAATTCGACATAGCGAACTTCGCTGAGTACACCAAACAATTACTTGTTTACAAAGCTATTACGCAAAAACTATCTGACACATTGCACTTAAAAGTGACGTGTAAATAACTGACAGATGTACCAATTTAGAAAAAAAAAAAATTTTGATAATATCTCAAGGGTGGCTCGTTTAAATGAGAAATTCCCAGTACTTTTCGATCGTAAGGTACATACGAGGGATTTCCCGCGTTGTAACTTGAAAAGCTATACTGTTCCCGTTAACTGCCATCTGTCGATAGACCGCTATGAGATTTTGAGTAAGCTGTGTCGTTGAGCTTGTGTTTGACAGCCATTGAAAGCAAACAACCACGTGAATTTTTGCGAAAATGGGAAAAAGTGTATTTCGCGTACTCATCAAGCATTATTTTTCGTGGAAAAAAACCACCACTTAAACAAAGAATAAGATTGATAAATACTGTGGGTACCCTGCGCTCTAATTCAGCATCAATTTCAATGGTAAAGAAGTGGTTTACTGAATTTCTACGAATTTATGTGTACGACACCCAAAACAATTTAAATAATCCACAATATAGTGTTGGCCGATCGGAAATTGAACATGCACGAGATTATAGAAGTCACAGGCATATCACATGGCTCAGTGGTTTTGATTTTGAAAGATCATTTGGGTATGGGAAAGGTTTCCGCGACATAGGTGCCGCGTTTGCTCACACTTGACCACAAACGCAATCGTGTGACCACAAACAACGTCGAAGGAGTCTTTAGCGTTGTACAACAGCAATCCGCACGAGTTTTTGCGCTTCATAATCGTGGACGAAACATGGATCCACCACAACACACCGGAGACCAAGCAGTATTCGAAATAGTGAGTTTCTCCGGTCGAATCGGCGCAGGAGAAAGCCAACGTGGGGCTGTCGGCCAGTAAGGTCATGGCAACATTTTTCAGGAATGCACGCGGCATAATCTACACCTATTATCTTCAAAGTAAAAAAAAATCAACGGCGAATATTATGCCAACTTATTGAACCGGTTCAACGTCGATTTGAAGAAAACACGACCGCATTTGACCAAAAAGAAAGTGCTCTTCCACTAAGGCACCGCACGGGTGCGCACGTGCGTAGCCACCATGCCAAAATTCCATGACTTAAGGTACGAATTGCTCTCTGATCCGCTATATTCGCCGGACTTAGCCCCCAGTGACTATTTCCTCATTCCAAACCTGAAGAAATGGCTCGGCGGAAAGAGGTTTGGCTCCAACAATGAAATCATCGCTTGAACAGACGCCTATTTTGAGGACGTTAACAAATATTACTATGTGGAAAGGATAAAAAGATCGGAGAAACGTTGGATGATGTGCGTTGAGCTCAAAGAAGACTATGTTGAAAAATAAAACGTTTTTTTTGCCGAAAAAACTATCTTTCATTCAAATAGTCACTGATTTATGGATCCAGCTTCGTATAGAGCTCTAATGCGAAAGAGATAATGGTATAAAACACTGAATCAACAAAGATCTTCGTTGATCGAATGAGCGTGAGAGACACGTCAATTCGCACGCAAGTAGAATAGGTCCAAGATCACGAGACCTGTGGGCGTGGCCTCCCACTCCCTGCTGGCTTGCGATTGGCCCCCCGTCTCCTTACCCCTACCTCTCCCCTGCACCTGATTAGTCGCCCCACCCTAAGCCTTCGACTGACACGCTACCTAGGCGACACGTGCGCCATCTGTTGGTCGCTGGACCGTAGGTTTTTGGCGATGCGCCATCTATTGTAAATAATCCACAGGAGCCATGATACCGACAGCAGATAAAACAGAGCGACTTATTGACGTTCGGTAGTGTAGATTTGGTGCAGCTATCGATAAGTAGATTGGTTCCCACAGGCGATACCAGAGATTGGGTCCTACCATCGAAAAAGAAGAGTGTAGCTTGTCATCGGTAAAAAGATTGGTGTCTGGTCGTGTCCTATCACCGATAAACAGATTTGGGTCCTACAGTCCGAGGTTTTGCTTTTCATTATTTGACGCTAATTGAAAATCACTAATCGTCACGCTTGGTGTGAAAAATGCGTTCAATTCGGTCAGATGTATAGATATCCTACATGCGCTGGAGAATCGGTTCGCAGTGCCGAGATACATTGCAAGAATCGTCAGCGACTATCGGAACGAACGGGAGCTCATATATGAAACCACCGAAGGACAGCGAGGGAAGCGCCTGACATCTGGAGTATCGCAGGGTTCAGCGTTAGGACCTGACCTGTGGAACGTTGTCTACGATGGAATACTAAATTGGAATTGAACGATGACACGAAAATCGTTGGTTTCGCAGATGACATCGCTGCGATTATTACGGCGAGGCATGAAAAACAGGCGCAGCTACGAGTAGCACAGATGTCACGCCGGATCAGGGACAGGCTGGCTGACCACGGCCTACACCTAGCCACCGATAAAACCGAAATTGTCGTTCTTACTCGACAAAGGAAGTTCCCGGTGAACTTCACGGCCGAAGTTGACGGAGCCCGAATAACGGCAATGAAGGACGTCCGATATCTAGGATTACGGCTAGACACAAAACTCACGTTCTGGGCGCACATCCAGGCAGCATCAGACAAGCCAGCAAAGAAGACGGCATTCCTCTCGAGATTTATGCCAGATATAGCGGGCCCCAGGAGTGCCAAAAGGAGGCTGCTGATGAGTGTAGTCAACTCCATTCTAGTCTACGGGGCAGAAATCTGGGCGGACGCACTCAAAGCCGAAAAATATCGGTGCAAAAAGGCAGCAGTGCAACGACGGGGGGCGCTACGGATAATGAACGCATACCGCACGGTCTCCGAAGTCACAGTGCTAGCAATTGCGGATGTAATACTTATCGACCTGCTAGCCCGAGAACGAAAAAAGTTTTCGAGAGAAGGCATGAAATGGCGGATGGCAACATCAAGGAAGAAGAGAGACTGTGTACCATGCAGGAGTGGGAGCAGTGATGGAGACAGGCTCCAACAGGGAGATGGACAGCCACACTCATCGAAACAGAGTGCTAACCCTGGACAAGACATGAGCATGACGAGGTAAACTTTTACCTCATGCATTTCCTAGCGGGGCATGGCCTATTTCATACTTATCTGCACCGGATGAATCGAGCAGATAGCCCAATCTGTAAGTACTGTCAATAGAGCAACGACAACGTGCGACACACGTTTTACGAGTGTCCGTGCTGGAGTACAGACAAAGAAGCCGTGGAGGAAACAGTTGGTGAAAGGCTCACGCCAACAACCACAGTGGCATTACTGCTGCAGTTCCAGACTAACTGGGATGCAGTCGCACTGTATGCCGAAAAATTCCTACGTAGGAAAAACGAAGACGAACGAGAATGAGAGCACGAGCGAGATAACAATGAAACCGACGATACGGCGACGGGAACATAAAGAAATACTGAAATGCCGCAAAGCGATACGAAATGGACAAGCATCACGGGATACGAGAATAAAGTGCTGCGGATGAAGAACCAGGAGGAGCGCGAAAGGAAAGTGTACGATCCGTAAGCGCACGAAGCTAGCGCCCATGCAGGCACAGATATGACACCACCCTGATGTACTGATTAAGCGGTTCCGGGGTGGGACCAACGTCATGGAGAAAGGGTGTGTGGTTTTTAGTGGGTACAAATTCCACACGTTGGGGAGTGTGCACCCTCCCCAATCGTCTTTTTGAAGGTTTTCCACAATCCCTCGGAAAAAAGCCTAGTAGCAGCAGCAGCAGTAGTAGTAGTAGTAGTAGTAGTAGTTTTTTGTATTAGAGGTTGAAAAATGTTCAAGAAGACACCAGCGAAAGTTGTTGTGTTGCTGGTAGTGTCGGATTTCTACTGACTAAAAATAATGCTCTGTCTCCCCTCAGCCTGGTGAGGGGGGTTGGCCCGGAATCCGCTTTCGCATTTCTTCAGTACCAACCCCTGTTATGCGCCTAGGCGCCCGCTCCGTTTAGTTGCTGCTCGAGCCTCTTGGCCATTAGCACCTCTTCCGCAAACTTCATAATGGCCTCCCATTTTGGTTTGGAGCCGATCATGTGAGAGACCAGGTTCTCAGGGTGCAAGGCTTCTCCGATTACCTCTGCTGCGGCCCTTCGTTCTTCCGTTCATCTGTCGCAATGGAAGAAGGTGTGTTGTGCGTCGTCGCGTTCACTCGGGCAGTAGTTGCACAGTGGGCTGTCGATGAGGCCCATTCGGTGCAGGTACGCGTTAAAGGCACCGTGTCCTGTGAGGAGCTGCGTTAAGTAGAAGTTGGTGTCTACATGCTCACAGCCGACCCAAGTCTTGATACTGGGTATGAGTTTTGCCGTCCACCTTCCGGTGTCGCTGTTCTGCCACCTGCGCTAATTCTACGGCTAATTTCCATAGTCTCGTGGTCGCCGCAGTGACAGAAAATGGTCACAAAAAGAATGACCGAGTCCGAGTACGCCCGGCGTTATCTGCGGCGAACGAAGCGGTGTGGCTACGAAATTTGTTGAATGATATCGCACATCGATGTGAAAAACCCACACTATTACACGTAAATAACGAAAGTGCCATGAAACTGTAAAAAACCCTGAATTTCATAAGCGGACAAAGCACATCGATGTCAGATATCATCATATTCAAGAATTAGCAGAAAGTGAAGTAATTCGAGTGCAATATGTCGGTTCAAAATTACAACACGATGATATATTTACGAAGGCATTGACAAAGGAAGCTTTCTGTCGCTTGCGTGCAACCATATGTAAGTGTGACAGAGCGAGTAAGTACATAAACGACGGAAGTGTTTAGTGAGTTCGATGTGCTTCGGCGAGTGTGCATGTCACACACAAACGAACGGTCATGGAAGATTTTTGAATGTCCCCTGTCCACGAGCATGCGTGTCACTGGCCTGAGCCAGTGGGCAACACAGACTTTACGAACCAAAGATATTGACAAGACGTGTGTAGAGTATCTAGAGTGTTCCCTTGTCTCTCTGTATCCCTATATTTAAAAACTGCAATATAACTGTGTTCTCTCAACATCGTTTAAAACTTAATTTCAATTCCTATATCCTTCGCAACAAGCTTGGAGCAACAGACTTTAATGTTTTAGGCGAGTCCGACCCGGAATCAAACGTTCAGGTTAATGTTAAAATTAAGACTGATTTCGGTAAAGTAGTTACTATCTACGTTTGCCGAAATTGATGAATTGCACTAATCGCGGGTCATTGATCGCAACTCGCTTCGTGCATCAGCACATTCGTTTTCCTCGTAAGTGAGCGGCCTCGCGACGGAGCAATGGAGGAATAATGTCGAAATTACTTAATGGAATTGTGTTGAAAATTCCGCGACACAACATCCCTCCCCCCTTAACAGTAAAAAATCGGAATCTGATAATCCTTGAAATTCAATTAAAGATTTTTTACTTGGTGGCTCGTCAAAATTCTCTTTCCACTCTGTATATATTCAATATTCGTATATTTTCTCTCATTACTTATTTATAGCACACGTAACCCATATTCATAAGTTATTTCATTTGTACATATTTCATTAACACGGTTACAATTTTCTGTCGCAAACTCAGCGTGCATCCTGATATGAGAATCGCACTCTTTTGTATATGCGAGCTGAACAGGTCCTCGATAGATCTGATCGTAGTTGTTCCCGTGGTGGTGTGGGCAGCTCGAGGTTTACGTTTACCTCGGCCGTCGGGATCGATGCCTCGTCCGGCCTTGCCTGTGTCGAGTTACGCCTTTACCTGTAACATTTATACACCGCATAACCAACTAACGCTATCGGTGCATACGCATCCAGAGAGTAAAGGCTAAAATTATGGTAATGCTCTTTGATGTATTTATTATTTGAGTCTAAATCGTCTTTGATATCGTTCACTCGAGTCCCAAGTTTCCGTGACTCCTCGGGATTTCGCAACACATTTAATAATTGAGCCCGTTCAATACTATTAGCCGTATTCATAGTCCGTCGAAATCTTAAGGGTGGAGGAAGCCTCCATCGAGGGTCTCTTGAATTTCAAAGACAGCTTCATTGCATAGTCAAGCCTCAATGCTTCCTTCCAAAAGGAAGACATATCGTATGGTATGAACTTATAGTGACCACCGAAAGCAGCATCGTAAATCCCTAAATTTATGTGGTCTCGGACTAACTTCATACAACTCTTTCAGCGGCGATAAGATCAAATTTTTTAAAAACTTTGAACTTGTGATCTCCTTGTGAGGTTACTTTTCAAAGCGATAGATACGGGAAAAAAAGTTTATTACACAGAAAAAAATGTTCATTGCACAGAACGAGAAAAATGACTCTTGGCTCAACTCGTTACTAAAGAAAGAAACATTGAAAAAAAATGGGGTATCAGATCTCATTAAAAAAGCAGAGACCTTTCAGGTTAACCAGGTGAAGAAGCTTCCCCTTAGAGGGTGGCGGGTCATCGGTTTAGTTCAACAGTCCGCTACCGTGGCACCAGTTGTAGCATCAAGGCCTCCTCAAGGAAACTCGAGAGCCCCCTTGAGATAAGGAAGCCAATAATGTTCCTTGTTTGGTTAAGGAAGCTTTATGGAACGACAAATAAGGAACAAGGAATCCTCATTCCTCAAGAAACATCTATGAATTCGGGTATATGTCTCGTCGGTAGCAACGTATTTTCTATGTTTACCAACGTTAGATTGAAGGGCGGGAGACAGTCTGCGTTGACTGTCTGCGTTGTTTGACCGATGGTTTTCACGCTGAAACCTCGGGTGGTTATTAAACATACACCTAACAAAGCCAGTATGCCCGAGTTTCTAAGTATTTTGTGTTTTACGGTGTAGTCTTTACATGTTATTCCGATCGGCTCGTCTGTGGGGGCTACGTATAGCCACTTGCCCAACTGCCGCATACATATGAGTAGTATGCGTGTTAAGTTTATTGCCCGTTTCGTGAAGTGCCGACCGTTACCTGTAGCAATTTTTGCAAATATCAGGATGTTTGAGAATGCATGAGCATTCTGTAGCACGTTGCTGGACTGAGCACTGCAGGCTAGTGTAGGCAACCGCTTGCTGTTGCTGCTCAGCGGCAGTATCTCGTGGTAGTGAAAAATCACTGGGTCAGCGTGCCAAGCAACATGTCACTGCGCGCACGCGCATTTCGACAACGTCGTTGAGACAACGGCTGCTTCAAAAAGAACAGACAATATGTCAAATATCTCTTGCGTTGTTTAGATGGCACCTTAATAACCGCGCGTGGTTTTCTCAGCCTGTGCATCATAAAGTTCTCATCGTTCTATTCGGCCGATTTACTGTATTCTATCAACGTCATCTCGATTAAACATCCGCGTGGCCGGCGTGCGACAGTTCGTCCTCACGCATCTCACCAATTAATATAATCGTGTGCGGTATAGTACTACTCATCGTTTAATTCGTTCCTTTGTTATGCACATTTTCATTATAATTTCTGTATATTCTATGTGTTTACTATATGTTTTTTCTACCATTGCATTTAACAAGTGGACCAATAAACGCTACTAGTAAGCTACATCTGTGTACTATTCCATCAATATTTTACAGTCCACTTTCTCTCCAAACTACTGAATTCTCGAACACACGATCTCGCAGGGAGCGTCCTTAGTTAGGGCCGTTGACGTGTGCGTGGGTGTACAGATGTATAACCATGCGACCCTTTTGCGCTGTCCTAAGTCGTCGGTGGTTAAACATAAAAAAATTCTAATTTCACTGTCAGTTATCATGTAGTCCTCACGTAGTAGTTGCAATAAAATAGTATGCTCCGTTGCTGGTCCGTGCGAGTAGAGGAATATTTTATGGATGCCGTACTTCTGCTGACGCGATTAGGCGTATTTCCAGCACTAGCACTAAAGCATGACCTATGCTGTAGGCCGACTGGGATACTGCTGCTTGGTGGTAAGTGTGGTAGGGCGTCGGTCAAGTATCGTTAAAGCAGCGCGGTAACAATACTGCCGCGCCCACTCCTCCATTCGTGATATCCACAAAGAGTCACACTAACTCCTTCACGTTACTGAGTAGACTTTCATGTTGGCACCTTTCCACCGCTGGGTGGACGTACGCTGGTACGTCATTGTTTAACGTCTCATTGACTCGGTGTATGAGTGTTAATAGGGCATCCTCCTTGGTCTGCACATGATGAGCACTGTCATTGAACATGCCTAATGCGACCTTACCACCTGGAGCTGGTTTTTTAATTTATCCTTTAGCGACTCATGAGAAGCCTGTATGGCCGAGATTTCCTCATGCAGTTTGTTAGCATCGTCGGCGCCCATGTTACCCATTATAGATTTGATGATCGAACCTAGCACATCAATTTGACCTATACGTCCTTGCAGCTTTCCAAATCGGCGATGGCCATTCTCAAAAAATTTGTTTTAGTTCTAGGCCCGTGATTCGTTTTCTATTCAACTTTGGGGCTAGGTTGACTACGCGTACCTTCTTGCGTATTCTCAGCCTTGGTATGATATCGCATCGGTAGCCAGTGAAATATTATGTTTATGCATGAACATTAATATTGTCTTGAAATATTGAAATATATTTTCGCATATTTCGCCGTAATTGCAGAAATCGAATAACCAATAAACGTGTGTGTGTCAACGGAATAGAGTTTCAACTTTCACTTCTTTTTTCCAAAATTCAGTATGATTCGTTGCGCTTAGGAGGCTTTATTTCTTCAATTTACTTTATATATCTTTTTCTAAACTCTACGCTTATATTCTATAAACATCGATAGAAATATAGCTGTTGGGTTTTAAGTAAAAATAAACGGATTCGTTGTATAAATTGTATTCATTTACATCCACAGGGTGCGTTATATTTTACTTCTCTTCTGTCTCTCATGAAATCTGACACTCTTAAAAAAGCGCAAAATTTCGTGAACTACTCATTCACTGAACAGACGTAAACCGCGACGTATGTCCCGTAAATAAAAGATGGCTTTCTACATGCACACACTTGGGAGCGCCTTAAATTGGAGTTTGAGTTATTTTCACTCCAATCGACGCAAATAACTATAGAAGGCACCAATTCGGAGTATTATAAAAAAATTTCCTCGCCAACAGATGATTCACGGATTAAATTTATTATTCCTGGGCAAGGCGATGAGTATATCGATCTCGCGCATACGATGCTTAGCCTGAGCGTAAAAATAACATCTCTTCGTAGGGGAATTGCTATG
Source organism: Cylloceria caligata (assembly GCA_963942595.1). NCBI lineage: Eukaryota > Metazoa > Arthropoda > Insecta > Hymenoptera > Ichneumonidae > Cylloceria > Cylloceria caligata. Next base: position 30,273,355 of record OZ012705.1, on the reverse strand, counting down.
GGTGCAGCGCCAAAAGTAAGCGCCGGCCTTGTAAACAATCTCGTGCATTCTATGTTTAATCAGATGAATGAATACTTGAAACAAATACTTCAAAACAATCATGAGCGGTTAGTACTAAACAGTGTCACGATGCGTCTACGGCTGGTGTGGTCTAGAGGTTAATCTTGACTTATGGGAGATACAAAGGATGGTCCATGCCGGTTACAGATTCTTGAGGCCTCGTTTCTCGTTCGAAGATCAAAAATAGCTCCTGGTGTGTTACTCTCGCATGCTAGAACTCTGACGAAATCTATGGCAAAATATCCTCTTACGAAAGTCGAGGTAAAGGCCGTTTCAATACACTCCGGTGTTCATGGAGCGACGATCGATAATGTTGCGCTAGGCCAATTGCCGAAGCGCATAATTATTGGTTTTGTCGATAACAAAGCGTTTAACGGCGACTTCAGTATGAATCCATTCAATTTCCAGAAATACAAGATAAATTATCTCTCGCTGTATGTAGATGGTGCTCAAATACCTTCTAAACCGTTACAACCGGATTTCACAAAAATTATTTGTATGTAGATACTTTTTAAACGCTGATTTTGGGAAATGCAATACATTTCTTAAACGATGATACGACGGTGGATCAATAACTCAGTAATTTGTTTGAAGAACCCGCGTTGAAACTTAAAAACCAACACTTCTCCCATCAACTGCTATCTGTCGATAGACTACTGTGAAATTTTGAGCAAGCTGCATCATTTAGTTTGTGTTTGACAGCCATTGAAAGCAGACAACCGCATGAATTATTGCGAAAGTGTAAAAAAGTGTACTCAAGCATAATTTTTTGTGGAAAAAAAACTATCACTCAAACCAAAGATAAGCTTAAATACTCCAGGACGCTGCACCATCAATTTCAATTGTAAAGAAGTCGTTTACTGAATTTTGATGTGGTCGCACAAACACGAGTGACGCCGAACGTTCTGGACGCCCAATCGAGGTGACTTCACTCAAAACAATTGAAAAACTCCACAATATGGTGGCGGCCAATCGGAGATTGAAAGTGCACGAGATTAAGGAAGCCATTGGCCTATCACATGGCTCACATCAGTGGTTTTGATTCTGAAACATCATTCGGCGAGCAGTATGTGTACGGATTCGCTGCCTCCCCACACCTTCCTCCGCCATGCAGCTACTCCGACCACCCCACTTTGCCACCGCCGTGGTACCCAGGGTACTTAAGCAGTGTCAGTAACGTGGAGATGGTAAAGTGGGGTGGTGTGAGTACTCTGGTGAACAAGGAAGACGAGAGATAAGAACAGGATGGAGCAAACGCGTACGCAGACTTAAAAAAATGTATAAAATTGTGGACTTACCACCTCCGCTGCTGTTAAAAGCCTTCCACCTTCCGGGGCAATTTTATACTAATTAGCACACATAAACACGTGCGCACGCACACACGCACGCCTCAATGCGTTCTCCACCAAAATCATTCGACACCAAAACGCGTCGGTTAAAACCACCTTGACGTATCGCGGTCATATATTGCTTTTTATTGTTTGCGCGTAGGATGCCAAAGACAGACCAAATGCTCAAGAAGTTGCCAGAGGGTAACATGGGCCTAAAAATAACAGCCTCCTCTGAATCATAACCGGGTGTCCAGTGCTTTCAATGCATTGACAGCGGGTCGTCATGTATGTATCGCTTTGCGCTGCATTCTTTGCAGTTCATAGACGAGAGAAAAGAGAGAGAGAGAGAGAGAGAGAGAGAGAAAGAGAGAGAGATTGATTGATTGATTGATTGATAGTTTATTTATGCCTTGGTAACCCTTTGGCAACATGTGTATAATAACAATGAAATTATAATTAAATATAATTAATATATGCTATTAAATTATAGTAAAATTAGAAAATAACTAAATAATAAATCAAACATAATTAAGAAATAACAAAGAATCCAAATTCAAATTATAATCTAAGTAACAGGATATTAGAATCAAAATGAAATCGAATAACAATGTATAAAAATATATAAAACTAAAAATAAAAAATATATAAAATATATTATATATAACTATAGATGAAAATAAAATTAAAATAAAATAAAATAAAATAAAAATGAATAAAAATAAAAAATAGAATAAAATATAATAATAACAAAATATAAGAAACATAAGAAATCTTAATTTAACCGAGAAATGATAATATATTAAATCAAGTCTACATGGTCAAACAGGTGAGCATATAGACGTATCTTAAAGATATCTAAGCTAGACGATGAAGTAACAGTTGTCGGTAAAGAATTCCACAGAGAGATTCCTGAGATGGAATACGCTTGTTGATAAGTCGTTGTGCGATACGATGGTGTAATAAATATGGACCTTGGTCTCCTCTCAGAGCGCTGAGACATTATACCCTGACTTTGGAACAACTCTAGAATGTAGGCTGGTGCTTTTTTACCGATAACATTGTACATAGAAATACCGAGAAAATAGATGCGTCGTGATTTAACAGTAAGCCAGCCAAGTCTACGCCTATAAGGTGTGATGTGCGTATCAAGTCGGAGATCAAAAATAAAGCGAATACAAGTATTTATGAGCCGTTCGAGTGTTGTGTTCAGTTCTTCAGTTAGGCCATGATAGACTAGACAACAATAATCTAAAAGAGGGAAAACAAGAGCAATGTTCAGCAATCAGCAATGTTCTTAATTCCTGCGAAAGCGCAGTTCGATGGAATTTTAATCTGTAGATGGTAAAGTTAACTTTTTGTGAGATATTTTTGACTCGAGTTCGCCACGATAGGTTACTATGTAGCATAACTCCTAAGTTTCGCACTTCATTAACAAAAGGGATAGTCGTGTCATTTAAAGAGCTGGGTGATACTGCGCTGAAGTCGAGTTGCCGAGAATAGGAATTGCTACCTAGTACAATAACTTTTGATTTGGCTATATTAAGTTTCAAACCGTTACTAGCTGCGAAGTCAGCAATGGCGTATACATCCTCGGATATTAATTTCAGGCCTTCGGCTAGTTGAGATGGTAGGCAGCTCAGGTAAATCTGTGTATCATCAGCGAAAATTATGTGTTGAGAATGATGAAGAACACAACCTATGTCGTTGATGAAAAGCGAGAAAAGTAGCGGACCAAGGACCAAGGAAGTGCCAGATGGGGGACAGTATCAAACGCCTTACTAAAATCAAATAGGATTAGGATGGTAATATGCCTTTTATCTATATTTCGCCTGACATCTTCACATATGCGCAGTAGTGCAGATTACGTACTATGACCGCTTCGATACCCTGTTTGACGTGGGTCGAATATATTATTCTCCTCAATCCAATCCGTAATCTGCCTGTGCACTAGTCGCTCAAGTACTTTCGACGGCTCACTAAGATTCGCTATCGGTCGTGTATCAGACGGAGAGAGGGGTGTTTTAATCTTAGATAATGGGCGAAGATAAGCTTTCTTCCAGCACTTCGGAAACTCGGACAATTGTAGTGACATATTAAAGATATTCGTTAGTAATTGACATGAAGCCTGGATTGATTTAATTACTGAGAATAGCGAAATTTCATCAGGACCAAACGTAAAAGACTTAGAACTAGAGCAAGATGTGATAACGGAGCAAACTTGGTCTGTGGTAATTTCAGTAAAATGGAATACATTTTGTGGTGACTGAACAACTGAACACAGAGTACTAAACTCACTATAAGAACGTGGCGGTAGTTGACTGGACACAGTTGAATAAAAAGCATTAAGTTCATCCGGTTCAAAGAAGTTGAGCGGAGATGGACGTGAAGACTTAGCTAGACCCAGTGTTGCTAGCGTCTTCCATACCTTATTCGGTTCAGTAATATCAGTCAATTTCAGAATATAATACTGATTTTTGGCTTGTTTTAGATCATTCTAAAGTTGGTCTCTATGTTCTTTGAAAATCGATAGATCTAGAAGGTTGTTTGATCTTCATGCTCTAGTATATAATCTATTTTTTAAAGATATGCGGTCTCTCAAGTTTTGTGAGAGCCAAGGCGCAGGCGGTCGACATACACGAAGAGTTTGTAACGGTGCATAATTATCTAAAGATCTTAAAAATATCTCTGAGAACGTATCAACAATCATATTAATACTGTTTGGTGATGTATGTCTTCTTAAATTATCAATAGAATTTAAATTTGGATTGCAGTAGCGAAGAATGGGAATATTAAAACTATTTGACAATGAGTCACAAAAACCTGTGACATCTAGATTTTTATAAGCACGGCGAGTGATAGTGCGATTGATTATGGGTTTAGTATCAAACTTGTAACGCAGTTCTAACAGGTCATGTCACCTGCTATGTACGGTGATTTTGACTTGACAAACGATTGTATCTTATCTTCGCTATCGATAATGAACACATCAATCCACGAGTCTGAGGTCGGAGTATGATGAGTCGGTAGTGAATCAACAATGTGAAGCGACTGTGAGAAAGCTAAATGACGTAGATATTTCGACTCATAATTATTACTAGTTAGATCACAGTTGAGATCGCCAGCAATAATAATATTGTTATAAGCATGAGAAAAACAAGATAAAGATTGCATGAAATCTCCAAGCATTCGACCTTTCGGTCGTCTATACACAGATGCGAACAACAGTTTCTCTGAATTTGACCCTGTAATTTCAATTATTAAATATTCTGGTCCATTCGAAAACTCTATCGGCGAAGATGTCAAAACTTTAGCTTTTAGGGACGAATGAACATAGCATGCGACACCACCTCCTTCTCTACCTTCACGATCGTTGCGTATAAGAAAGTAATCATTTATTCGTACTAAGTCATCTGAAACATACGAATGAAGCCACTTTTCACACACAGAAATAATGTGGAAAGCGTGCTCAGCAATGGTCGATTGAATGAGTTCCATATGTGCTCGCAGTGAATTAGCATTGAATTGAGCGATCTTTAAACATGGAGACGACAATAAAGGAGAAGCAACCGATCGACATGTAGGTAGTCAAATTAGTTTTTCTAAATCTGCAGGCGTAACAATGCTGATCGATGGATGACCCTCGCTTTTTCTAACATAAATTACTCCCGAGCGTGTCCACACAAATTTGTATTTTCTTTCAGCCGCTCGTGTTTTTGTAAGGCGTAATAGATTATAGAGCGCTGCAGGAAGGTACTCGTTTACATATATTGAACCACGTTGGTCTGTATCAAAAACTTCATTAAGCGGTAGGTTTTTTTTTGGCTCGCTTTTTGCCGATGATATATTCTCTAACTTGTTGCGATTTTAAGGTCACTAAATAAATGTTAGGAATATTGTGATTCGCATTAGATGTCATTGGTGTTGAATTGTTCTGTCCTACGATCGAACGATTTTTATTTTTGTCGAAGCTGCGAATTTCTAAGACGTCACTTAGGAGACTCGTGACACCAAGAGCTTGGAAAACCTTCTCGACAATAACTTGAGGTGTGTCTTCAATAAATGATGGTACTCCTGATATGGTGACTTCTGCACGCAATAGCGAAGAAGATGCAACAGATGTCGAAAGCTTGTGAGGTTGATCATCTATCTTCGATACATGATTCGACAATAATTCCAGACGTGATTTCATCGAGTGGTTGTCCTTCTTAATGACAGCTATCTCCTCGCGGGTACTCTCCGACTGAGTCTCCAGGGTGGTAATACGACTAATTAGGGCCTCTTGGCTAATAGCAAGATCAGCAATTTTAATCTTGCTAGAGAGAGAGAGAGAGAGAGAGATTGATCAATCGATTGGTTTACCAGGTCTATAAATATGAAACCGGAATTTGCCCATAGATGGCCCTAGCTGTCAATGTAGTTACCGTCAAACCGCGTCATTGGCGTCATTTCCTTGTTGACATCTCTGACAAAAGATTTTCAACTAACAACAGCATAGTTTGTAATAGCGTTGAACATGTCGAATTTTGTGCCTGGAAACTACGATTTGCGGACAGCATTGATCTTCTGTTACCATTTGAAGAAAACTGGTGCAGAATCGCATCGAATGCTTGTCGAAGCTTACGGTGAGCATGCTCTTGGTAAATCACAGTGCTTTGAGAGGTTTAAAAAATTCAAAAGTGGCGATTTTGACGTGAGAAACGAAGAACGTGGACGACCACCGAAAAAGTTTGAAGACAGCGAATTGCAAGCATTGTTGGATGAGGATGACGCTCAAACGCAACAACTCGCGGATCAATTAAATGTGACACAAGAAGCGGTCTCCATACGTTTGAAAGCCATGGGAAAGATCCAGAAGATAGGAAAATGGGTTCTACACGAACTGAATGAAAGACAGCAGGAAAACCGAAAAACCACTTGCGAAATGCTGCTCGCCAGGTATAAAAGAAAGTCATTTCTCCATCGAATTGTGACTGGCGATGAAAAGTGGATATATTTTGAGAATCCTAAGCGTAAAAGATCATGGGTAACTCCAGGCGAACCATCGACATCGACTGCAAGGCCAAATCGCTATGGACGGAAGACAATGCTCTGTGTTTGGTGGGATCAGAAGGGTGTGATCTATTATGAACTGCTAAAACCTGTCGAAACCGTTAATACTGAACGCTACCGACAACAAATGATCGATTTGAATCAAGCTTTGCGTGAAAAACGACCAGAATATCAAAAAAGGCAACACAAAGTGATTTTGCTTCATGATAATGCAACATCACACACGGCAAAACTAGTCAAGGAAACAATTGAGGCGTTTAGTTGGGAAATACTTTCGCATGCGGCTTACTCACCAGACTTGGCTCCGTCCGGTTACTACTTATTTGCATCGATGGGACACGCACTTGCTGAGCAGCGCCTTACTTCTTACGAAAATGTACGAAAATGGCTCGATGACTGGTTTGCCTCAAAAGAGCAACAGTTTTTTTGGCGTAGCATCCACAAATTGTCAGACAGGTGGGAAAAATGTATAGCTAGCGATGGGCAATACTTCGAATAAAATATTTTTTATCATTTTCATGCAACAAACGTGTATTTTCTATACAAAAATTCTGGTTTCATATCTATAGACCTGGTATTATGCCTTGGCAAGCCTTTGGCAAAGACGATACATACGTAAACAAATTAAGAATAAAGTAAGATTAGGTATAATATAAAATAACTATAACTAGAATACAAAATATAAATGAAAATCCAAACCAAGAATACACAATAAATAAACAAGCTAAACTACTAAATGTAACTAAACTTAGCTCTCTGGTGGCAATATTAAATACGTTGGACTTATAAAATACTTATAAAATACTACAACACTATCATGTATCTACATGGTCAAATAAGTGAGCATAGAGATGATTTTTTTGAATATCTAAACGCGGCGAAAAAATAATATGGGACGGTAAAGAGTTCCAGAAATAAATGCCAGATATCGAAAACCCTTCATGGTAAGTCACAGTACGATGTGTAGGGATGGCAAAGCTTGATCGAGGCTGCCTTGAAGGTCGTTCAACTGGGGTTGTCACTCGAATAAATAAATCTTGAATGTAAGTTGGTGAACTTTGATGGACAATCTTAAACATATTAATACCAAGAAAGTAAAGACGTCTTGCTTTCATTGTAATCCAGCCAAGTTGACGCCTAAAGGTTGAGATGTGAATGTCCCGTCGCAAGTTAAAGATAAAACGAATACAACAGTTGATAAGGCGTTCCAATTTTGTATTTAGCACATCCGATAAGTTGTGGTAGACTAGGCAGCAATAATCTAGTTGAGGAAAAATAAGAGAAGTGATTAGTGACTTCCTTACTTCCATGGAAAGAGCATTGCGATGAAATTTCAACTTATGAATAATAAAATGCACTTTTTGTGATATATGCTGTACATGAGATTTCCAAGACAAATTACACTCCATAGTGACACCCTGATTGCGGGCTTCATTAACGAATGGAAGAATAACACCATTTAATGAGATCGGTAATATTTCAGAGAAATTCAGCTAACGGGTATAAGAATTACTACCTAGTATAAGAACCTTAGACTTAGAAATATTGAGCTTAAGACCATTTGCTACCGCAAAATTAGCAACAGCATGGACATCTTCAGATATCAACCTAATTCCTTGGTTGAGTTGTGACGGACAACAATCAAGATATATTTAGGTGTCATCGGCAAATATCATGTGCTGTGAATTTTGTAGTACAGAACTGATGTCATTGATATACAACGAGAACAGAAGAGGCCCCAGGACGGAACCCTGCGGAACTCTAGACGTCGTAGGTAGCCAGGCAGAGCAGTTGCCGTGATCATCGATGACTGCTTGAGTCCTTCCTGACAGATATGAGAAAATCCAATCAAGAACCTTATAAGAAAATCCGATCTTCTTTAGTTTCAAGAGAAGTAGCAGGTGCGGAACTGTATCGAATGCCTTACTAAAATCAAACAAAATAAGAATGGTCATGCGTCTACTATCTATATTACGCCTAACATCTTCGCAAATACGCAGAAGGGCGGACTGAGTACTGAACCCGCTACGGTATCCTGACTGACGTGAATCAAATATCTTATTGCTTTATCTATACTCTGGAGTCGTTCAACGCAGTTAAACGAACCAAAGGTTTAGGAGGAAGGAGTAAGAATACCGTGAAGCTAACTGACAAAGTTATTAATAAACTCCAGAAATACTATGGATTGGCAATTACCAGGCATCAAGATTAAGTTGATGAAATGTATCAAGAAATTTAGGCTACCTTGCATCATTTGTCTTCGACAGACGAAAATCCGAACCACGGATATTGCCCTGCAGGTGCGAATAGCTGGTGCCCATATCGCCACGCGAAAGCTTAAGGAATGGACGTATCAAAGTTCAAACATGATTATCTGCCACTTGACAAGGGTGTTACGAAAGCTTTGGAACCTATTTATACTGACTTGAGTTCAAGGGAATTACTAGAGCGATGCAAAGGAGGGAACACGCAGAATAACAATGAAAGTTATTACGGCTTGCTCTGGCACTTTGCTCCAAAGCACCTTCATAATGGATTAAAAACGATCGAGCTCGTTAATTTCCTTGCAGTCTCAATATTTAACGATGGTTTTTATGCTATTCTAAAAATGCTACAAGTAATGGACGTCATCATCGGTCCGATTGCAAAAGAATATGCCATGGAGAGAGATGACAGCCGAATCAACCAGGCGGAGTTACGTCATGAAGCATCCTCAAAAGAGGGACGAACAGCTCGGAGAAAAGCTTCAGCCTCTCAACAGGCATTATTCGAGGAAGAGGAGGGTCCATTGTATGGGCCAGGAATAGCTGATTAGCAGTTTTTATAGTAAATATCATTTTAGCTTGCAAAAATCGATAGTTAAATATTTAAACGCGTTTTTCTCGAAATGAGATTTTTCAAATTTGCTGACATTATAACTCAAAGAGCAATTACCCGATTTACTTGAAATTTGAACTGAGTACTCTTGAATACATTTACTCTACAATGACACAGTATATTTTTAATTGGATGGAAATTGACGATTTTGCATTGAAAAAAACGACCATTTTTAGGTAAAAGGACAGACTTTTTTTCATAACTACGCCATTTTGTTAGATTTTGATATTTTTCGAAAATCCTGCATCATTGTACAGGAAATACCTTTCAGTTTAACGACATTTTTTCCTTTCCTGGTTTCACCTACTCAATCGGCCGAAATTATGTCAGCAGTGGAGAAACTTTTTTTTTGGCGTGTCCGAAGGCAGCGCATAAGTCGCTTGGATCTCAATATTTGTCTATGAAAAAATTATGTAATATAGGTCAAATATAGCCATACGATTTTTCAAATCAGGTGTGAGCAACGGTGCTAGCGGCCGACATATACGAAATGAACGGAATGGAGCGTGATAGTCTAATGACGTGAGATACACTTCGGATACTCTTTCAACGATCGTGTTAATATCTAATGACATATATCTATGAGACCGGAGTTAAAACTAAATCTAGTACTAAAATAGAATAATTCAGTAATATTAAATATATGAGATAAACGTTCGCAAAAGCTGGTTTCATTAAAAATACGTTACGCTCGCCGTGGGATAATACGATCTTCAGAAGGCTCAACGTCAAGACGGTAAACGAGTTCAGAAAGATCATGACCCGCTATGAATGGGGATTCTGATTTGACAAAGGAATGTTCTGTTACCTCATTATTGATAATGAACACATCAATCCATATATCAGAGTCAGCTGGGTGATGAGTAGGTGCAGAATCAACAATATGAAATGAGAGAGAGAAAGCCAATTGGCGCAAGTATCTATATTCTCATAAACGTGTGAAAAATTAGATAAGACTTAAATGAAGTCATTAAACATAAGTCCTTTTGGTCACCTATATACTGAAGCAAAAAGTAGCTTCTTCGCATTGGAACTGGTAATTTCAACGATCAAATATTCTGGCGCATTGGGAAACTGATTCGGAGAAGACGCCAATACTTTTGCTTTAAGGGAATGATGGATGTAGCAAGCAACCCCACCTCCTTCTTTGCCTTCTCGATCGTTGCGAATAAGAAAATATCCGTTGATGCTTACTAGGTCATCAGCAACGTAAGAATGAAGTCATGTTTCGCATATCGAAACTATATGGTAGCTTTGTTCAATTATGGTCGATTGAATAAGTTCAATGTGACCACGAACAGAATTAGCAGTGAAATGGGCAACCTTTAAAAGCGACGAAGATGGTGAGGGGAGCGAACGAACCGGATTTGACTGTGTTAGTCAAACTAATTTTTGCAGGTCAGTTTCCTCAGTAGAGAGAGAGAGAGAGAGAGATTCTGTAATTATTACACTCTAAAAAGAAGAGACACAGTAGGACCAGGTATTTCTTTTTAATTAATGAATATTTTATTGAAATCACTTTACACATTTACCGTGTAATCTAATCTTTGTAATCTTTGCTGCGACATTCCTCTACTGTTAAATTAATTTTTATCACTATCCGATCGTCCAGAGGTAAAAGCATTGTAATATTCACGTACTATTCTATGGTTCTTCATTGCATTATGGCTGAAGTGATTATTGGATCGCGACATGGTGAATCCGCACGACATAAGTTGCATAAACACGATACAAAATTGTCCACACACATCCGACGTATTACTTTGTAGCGGCTTAAGGCCGTACCGATAGAACTTGCAGTTTCTTCGTAGTCGTGCGAGATGTTGCGGTATAACCGGTGGTAGCCCGTAGCTATCAAATATATATAGCGATCGATCAAATTACCACGGTTCAATAAATGCATTCCAGTTTCTGAAAGCAGCGTTTCAAAAGCATCCACATACAGATAGATTTTTGTGAAATCCGGTTGTAACGGTTTAGAAGGTATTTGAACACCATCTACATGCAATGAGAGATAATTTATCTTGTAATTTTGGAAATTGAATGGATTCATACTGACATCGCTGTTAAACGCTTTATTTTCGACAAAGCCGATAATTATACGCTTCGGCAATTGACCTAGTACGATAGTGTCGATCGTCTCTCTATGAACACCGGAGTGTATTGAAACGGCCTTTACTTCGACACTCGTAAGAGGATATTTGGCCGTAGATTTCGCCGCAGTTCTAAAGGGTGGTTAACTTGTAAGGGCCGATGTTGAATGTGAACCACACCTAAACGTCAAGTTTTTTCTGCATTTCATTTGACATTTCTCAATTTCAGACTGACTCAATTTGAACCATGGAAAGATACACAATCGAGCAACGCGTTAAAGTTATTCAGGCTTATTATGAAAATGGGCGTTCAAATCAAAATGCATATCGTGCACTTCGTGATTTTTTCGGTCAATTTATTCGTTCAAATGTGCGTACAATCGGAAAAATCGTGCAAAAATTTGAGCAAACCGGGTCTGTAGGAGATATTAAAACACCAGTGCATGCTCGTACAGCTCGTACTGCAGAAAATATTGCTGCTGTTCGCGATAGTGTGGCTGAAGAGCCGTCCACCTCAACTCGTCGTCGTGCCCAACAATTGCACCTCTCACGCTCGTCGTTGATGAACGTTATGCATAAAGACTTGCATTTACACGCTTATGAGGTGCAATTGACTCAAGAACTAAAGCCTCTTGACCATTCCAAACGTCGTCAATGGTCAGAATGGTGGCAAGAAATGGCAACAGTGGATGATCAATTTTCGAAAAAAATCATCTTCAGTGATGAGGCACATTTTCACCTCAGTGGATTCGTCAATAAGCAGAATTGCCGCATTTGGGCGAATCATAATCCAAGAGTGATTGTCGAAAAACCAATGCACCCACAAAGAGTGACTGTTTGGTGCGGTTTATGGGCTGGCGGCATCATCGGGCCGTATTTTTTCCAAAATGAGGCCGATCAGGCAGTTACTGTGAATGGTGTTCGCTATCGTGAGATGATAACGAACTTTTTATGGCCCGAATTGGAAGATATGGATGTGGGCGATATGTGGTTTCAACAGGACGGTGCCACTTGCCACACAGCTAACGAAACAATGGCTCTTTTGCGCGACAAATTCAATGGCCGTGTTATCTCACGTGGTGGCGATGTCAATTGGCCGCCAAGATCATGTGATTTGACACCGTTGGACTTCTTTCTTTGGGGTTATTTGAAAGAAAAGGTGTACGTCGATAAGCCAGCAACAATTCAAGAGCTAAAGGATGAGATAATTCGGCACATTAACGGCATAGAACCTCAATTATGCCTAAGCGTCATCGAAAATTTGGACCATCGGATGGAGGTGTGCCGACAAGGTCGCGGCGGCCATTTGGCCGATATTTTGTTCCATACATAATTGAACCATACCATATTATCATAATAAAAAGAATTGACAATAATTTCCTAAATAATTTGTGTTTTATTCAAAATCAACATCGGCCCTTAAAATTTAACCACCCTTTAGCATGCGATAGCAGCACAATTGGAGCTATTTTTGTTCTACGAACGAGAAGCGATTCCTCGAGAATCCTTGAGTTGCATTGACCATTCTTTGTCTGTTGAGAAATCGGCTGACGCGCGACCACTATGATCGCCGTGCGGTAGCTCGATGCTGCTGGTGCTTCGCTGCGCTTGGTTGCCGTGCGTGGAGCCGGGGCTGCACCTCATGGACACTCAGCTCACGTGAGAGACGACGATCTTTGTCTCGCTTGGCAGTAGCGTCGCTCAACGATGCTTTCGAGTAATTCAGCCATCTTGCTAATATTCGCGTCTCTCGTGGAAACCGCCAAGTAAGCATCAGATACCTCTACTCAACTGGACATATTCTCACTGCGTTTCTCGGATATTCTTAACCCAAAACGGTAACGTTGCACCTTGACAATTTACACAAATTCAATCAAGGTGAGATGGAAAATTGTCATTTTGTAAATCCTCAAATGTCTCACATCGCGGCGTGCGTTGCAGCACGAGTTGTGTCACGCTCTCTCACCCTTTATTAAACACGGCACACAAATATCACAATTGTACGTGCAGCTCACCCAGTGAATTCAGTACTCAGTTTTTGTTTATATTATTTTTGTAGTTTGTTATGTTGAGTGAATATAAACCATTTTCTCTTTTAACACCTTTCGTGTGGTTATTTTTCCCTGTCACGAGTGAGAACTCATTCTTTTACAATACATTGCAGCTCACATACATGAGAACATCAGGATTCTCAAACATTGTCTCTCCAGAAAAACAAAATGAAACTCTAGACCTCAACAGCGTTAGACGCATCTAGACACCGCTTAATAGGAACCGCTCCTGATTGAATATATTGCAATGCAGATGGCCGAGCGAGTCTAGATGTTTCTGACATTTAAGAATTGTTTCCTTTTATAAGTCCTTCATTTCCCGATATTATATCATCCATTTTTCCGGGAGTAACATCGTGCTAAAGAACGCTTGTGAGATTTGAATTTTTGGCAGCTGGACTGTGTTCAAAAGTGTTTCTATGTACGCTCGATAAGCATATGCATTATTTGGAGGTGAAACCGGTTTTTGATTCGAGTATACATTAACCTGATTAAACATAGAATGCAAGATATTGTTTACACGGCCAGTGTTTACTTTTAGCGCTGTACCTGTAGCAATTTCCGTAGAAGGAGATGTTATTTTCACTCTTAAACTGAACATAGTATGCGCGACATCGATCTACTCAACGCCCTGTCCTGGAATAACAAATTCAATGGGTGATCATCTGTTAGCGAAGAAATTGGTTTAAATTGTAGCCTTCGATAGTTGTTTGTGTCGGTGGGAGTAAAAATAATGCAAGGTCCGATTTAAGACACTCGCATGAGTGTGCATGTACAAAAGCCATCTTATTTCAGCTATCCAAAAAAATGTCTGCGACCGTTCATTGACGAGTGTTCTTCTTCTTATTGTTGTTATTATACTTCTTCTTTATTAATTTTTTTTTATTACGCTTTCATTTTTATGGGAGATTTCCTGCATGAGATTATCAATTTTTTCAGAGGCCTTGATTTTGAGATTATTGCCGGATTATCAGGCTCACTCGCGAATAGCATCTTTAACAGCTGTATTTCTATGGAGGATAATACTAAATAATACTAAATAATACTAAATAATCGCCGGCTACGTTTACACCGGCACGCAATGCCTCTTCTCCAACTGCTTTAGCACTCTCTTTTAAAAGTGGCAATACTCGAAAAACAGGCTCCCGAGAAAGCTACCGATACCGAGTCCTTGCTAATTAGGCGTTCCGATATAAACATGACTAATACTGGCGTACCCGCGACGACCACACCCGTGCTGCTCGCTACCAATATCATCCATAGCGAAGTAATCAATCGTGGAACCTTTTGAAATGTAGTGTCACAGTCAACGATCTATGTTCGAATGATATAGGATTTCCAAGCTCGTCTCTTATATCGATCTCGATAGTATGTGAATTGTTTCGCAAGAGAGGTATATATCGCGACGTCGAAAAAGATTTAATTTTTACCGAACCGTAATGAATGACGTCAGCATCAATGGGGACAATTCGTAAGAGGGGGTTTTTTCATCACCTGTAATATACGGGTGAGGGATGCAGGCTTCGACCCCGTGGATTCGTAATGCGGTTCTATCATTACAGACCTAAAGGTATCTTCCTCGATCCGAGTAGCCTTGTGATGGTGGACGTTACGCGAAAGTCGTGGTATCGTAGATCGTCGCATATGTACGCCACTTCGACCTGACCGCTTGGAAGCGATTTAAAGCGCAGATGACCAGCCACGTGGGGTAGCTTATTTATACTCTCCGAAAGAGCCTCTATTGAGCGACATACACCAGATGGAACTTGGTTTCTGTCTACGCGTCTCCGTGTAACGTCCTGACGTAACCATGCTCCAATATCTATCTTTCTTTTAAAGAAGATCATAAACCTGCATCGTTGTCGAGTCCTATAGCTACCAGAGATTATACAGGTATAATGACGGCGGGAGGGGTGAGGCCTGCAGGTACGCCGAGGCAGGGCAGTGGGGACACATGGTGCGCGCCAGGAATGGACGGCCAGGTTCATCACTGTACTTGACAACGAAAAACCAAGAGTTGGTAGGCCACTGCCCCACTCTAAACGGCCAGCGTAGAGGGACTTGAATCTCGTATCAAGAGTTTTCCCTCTACGGCCGGTGGATATCATTGGCGGCGCGTGTCATCGAAATCTTTAATTGATTCATGTCCGCGCGTTCTATTGGTGACTGCCGGGTGGTCGCTTCCTTCCCCCGTCATATACCGTATCTGGCTCACGAAGATAGACTAACTGCCGGGGCAACCTTTTCGTTGTTTTAGAAGTCCCTAGATGCTACGACGAATGATGCAATAAACAAAAATATTACACAAAGATAGACTAACTACCGTGGCAACGTTTTCGTTGCTTTGAGAGTCCCTAGATGCTACAACGAATGATCCAATAAACAGGAATATTACACGAAGATAGACTAACTGACGTAGCAGCGTTTTCGTTGCTTCGGAAGTTCTTATATCCGATGACGAATAATGCAATGAACAAAAATATTACACGAAGACCTATGTCTTATTAATGGTATTGATAGGAAATTGGAATTTGTTTTTGATTACAGAACACCAAAAGCCCAAAAGGCATTTCTTCAGAATCTCTGAACGTTTAAATATAAATTTAAACACAATCGTAGCAAAGATTTGGACTTCTTATGAAGTAAATATTTAAACTATGGTATATATATATATATATATATATTTAATAAGTAAATCAATAATTTAAAAGGAACAAACCATTTAAACGGAAGTTCGATATAAGAGCTAAACAATAATATCATACAGATAATCAGCGTTAAAATAGGATAGAATAAGAAAAAACGATTCATATTGTAGATGATAAAGATGACTCGAAGCTCGGGTCGCACCCGAGACGATGCCGTCTTTCCCGTCTCTCTCTGTTTTAACACCATAAGACGAGGAGTGTTCCCTCGCAACAATACATATTTATAGAACACATACTTTGTGACCCAGTGTGAATGTAAGCAGCCTTTTGATATAAAATCATTTATACTGATGAACAATTTTGAGCTAAAATTATGATAGGAACTCAGAAGAGAAATGCTTACTTAAAAGGATACAAGAAATAATTGCAAATATGAAAATTTAACATTATAGAAAATTGAAAAGCCAATATATTGTTTTAACTAAACAATTAGGATCATGAGAGGATATGAAAACCATAGACAGTTTGTTACTATAGTAGTTATATATGCCCATTTACGTTACACATTATTAAGAATTAAAATGAGTTTAACATTATCGAAGAACTCGGATCTACAGCGCAGCGTGGCCCGAAACCCTCGACACCTAGCTGCCTGACCGAGGCGCTTTTTTTTCTCTCTCTCTCTCTATCTCTACGCGTGCCACCGAAGCAAGGAATAATCCTTCAACCACTTCGCGACATGTGGTATCGCCTCGCATGCAACTCAAGAAAAGAATCAAAACGACGATGATGTCACAGCTAGAAGGAGAAAAAATGAATCATCGATAAAGTCCAAAGTCCGAGTTCTATTATAATCCCCGCATAGAAAATTAAGCCCTCCAAGACCTATATAAGGACGGGAAAAAGCCCGAAAAAAGGCAGTTGTAGTTAACAGTTAATAGTTGATAGTTCATAGTACAGTCAGTCGCCGAGCAGTCAGTAGACAGCCCGTTGGCGATAATTACCGCGGAGGAACCCCACCCTGTAGAGTCAGCCAAAGTCCAGAGTGAGTACTAAAAATAAAAACGGTCCGAATGTACTTTTTCTCAGTTTTGATCATACGGAATTTATCTAAAGTTTAGAAGAAATTGAATTTAATTGTTTTCTGCCGTTTTTGTACAAGTCCACACTGTTTATTTCGTTTTACTATTTTATCCAACAACAAGTCTCGCGTTAAGTATATTGTATCGAGAAATAACGATCGCTCGCACACGGTAATAGCGAACGTACGTGTATCAATTATTCGGTTATTTGAATAAAATCTAACAGCTTCACGATTCATCGAGTATAACGATTTCTTTTACAAACGATTGCCATTAATTTTCCCTTCCACGCATCGGTTACCGGCGAAACAACTTCACCAGGAAAACCAAACGTAAGTACCAACCCAATTTTTCTAATTTATTTTGTCTGACATTTCCGTAAATTTTTCCCCAAGTGAAAGTAACCTACCACTCCCCTTCCCACCTAAAATCCCTTCCTCCGCGGGGTAATTTATCAATTTAGTTTATCGAGACGAGTGACGGGTTAACGCGAATAATCAACGAGCATTCTCAGCCCTGTCCCGAGTAATTTTCCGAAAGGTTAGACTCAAAAGGGGGCTTGCGTCTTCGGTGTTTCTCGTCAGGTGTGGTAAAGGGAGAATTTATTCTCCTTGACCAGAGTACGGAAAACTCACGCCGAAACGCCTCACACGTCTTAAATTTGTCGGTTTTTGTAAAAACACCGCGCGGATTTGACGTAACATCCGTGATAAAAGATTAAAACCCGATAACACATAATCACCATTCTCAAAAGATACGAGATTTCCTATAGTTCGAACATGTAAAAGAGTCATCGGATAAGCATTTCCATAAGAGAAACAGACCATTCTTCATGCAAACGTATTTGACGTGGTAGTTTTGTAATAAATTTCATCGTCGTATTATCCGGAAAATACCGCATACTACTGTTGCTCAGTAGTACGGCAAAGAAAGAGGTATCCTTGGAACTCATATTTATCAGTGACGGTAATTCCGAACGCTCTTCCTCCTCTTCTTCTTTTTCGTCTTTTCTGGTAACGGTGGCACTCGTACTCGCAATAATGCTGCTTAGTCGATAATACCGTCGATAGTTTCGTTATATAAGGGTGGTTAAATTTTAAGGGCCGATGTTGATTTTGAATAAAACACAAATTATTTAGGAAATTATTGTCAATTCTTTTTATTATGATAATATGGTATGGTTCAATTATGTATGGAACAAAATATCGGCCAAATGGCCGCCGCGACCTCGGCGGCACACCTCCATCCGATGGTCCAAATTTTCGATGACGCTTAGGCATAATTGAGGTTCTATGCCGTTAATGTGCCGAATTATCTCATCCTTTAGCTCTTGAATTGTTGCTGGCTTATCGACGTACACCTTTTCTTTCAAATAACCCCAAAGAAAGAAGTCCAACGGTGTCAAATCACATGATCTTGGCGGCCAATTGACATCGCCACCACGTGAGATAACACGGCCATTGAATTTGTCGCGCAAAAGAGCCATTGTTTCGTTAGCTGTGTGGCAAGTGGCACGGTCCTGTTGAAACTACATATCGCCCACATCCATATTTTCCAATTCGGGCCATAAAAAGTTCGTTATCATCTCACGATAGCGAACACCATTCACAGTAACTGCCTGACCGGCCTCATTTTGAGGTGGACGGCTCTTCAGCCACACTATCGCGAACAGCAGCAATATTTTCTGCAGTACGAGCTGTACGAGCATGCACTGGTGTTTTAATATCTCCTACAGACCCGGTTTGCTCAAATTTTTGCACGATTTTTCCGATTGTACGCACATTTGGACGATTAAATTGACCGAAAAAATCACGAAGTGCACGATATGCATTTTGATTTGAACGCCCATTTCTATAATAAGCCTGAATAACTTTAACGCGTTGCTCGATTGTGTATCTTTCCATGGTTCAAATTGAGTTAGTCTGAAATTGAGAAATGTCAAATGAAATGCAGAAAAAAACTTGACGTTTAGGTGTGGTTCACATTCAACATCGGCCCTTACAATTTAACCACCCTTTACATCGCGTAAAGTACAAATACACGAATAATTCTCAATTCACTGATATTCATTAAATCTTCAATGAGTCGTTACTCCAACCGCGCTCATATCCTTTCACGAATGTTGCTTCAGCTATACTGATACGCACCAAGTCGCCTACACAGTACTGAGGCTTTCTAGTTTTTGAGCGTTACGCTCGTAACGCCGAGTTAGATTTTCTCGGGCAATAGAGGCGTTTTCTAGGGTCACTTTGCTCGGAGGAATACGCATTCCGCTGTGTTTAGTGTGATTATAAGCATATAAAAACATTTGTAAAACATCGATATAACTCTTATTTCGAGTGTATGTAAAGTAGCGCCACATTCGCTCCTTTATCGTGCGATTGAAGCGCTCAGCAATCGAGACTTTTATATCGTGGTGGCGAGCAGCCCGAAAATCGATATTCTTTTCCTTTGGAATTTGCTAAAATGGACGCCCGATGAATTCTTTGCCTCGATCAGTCTGCAATTGCTGCAGGCGATGGTTGTTACTGCGTGCGAGTACGCATGTGAGCGTTCAGCGTCACAATTTAATATAATTCAATAACGGTGAGGAGTGTAAATCTCAATAGTGCATCCTCATAAAGGTCTCACTCTGTGGCGTGCTCTGCAGCGCGGGCTGCACCACGTTTTCCTCATTACATTTTGCGTGCTCGATTAATATATTTGCGCGTGTGCCTATTATTCACTGTACTTTTCCTCAATAAACTTGCTGGGAAAGTACTGTGAATATTTTCAACTCATTTGTGCATCATCAATTTCTCACTCTGCCGTGCTCTGCAGCGTTGACTGCATCACAGGTTTCTAACGTATCATTTAGCACACAAATAATACATGATCAAGTGCTGTTAATTATTCACAGTACTTTCCCCTAACTAAACTTGCTGGAAGAGTACTGTGAATATTCTCTTCTCATCGGCATATCATCACATTCTCATTCCGTGGCGTGCGATGCAGCGCTGGCTGCACCACGTACACTTCGCTCATTAAAAGACAGTACACAATTAATATAATTGTATGCTGGTCACTCAAATCAAAATTCAATGCAGTTTATTTTCTTGTATTTTATTTTCTATCGTTAGTATTTTTTCTATTTGACATATTTTATAGTGTGAGAGCGGAGGGTGCAATAAACCGCTTTCTCTATATACCATCCTTGTGTCTGGTTTAATTTTTCGCTGTTATGAAGTGAAGCTTCATAATTTTCAATATATTCGCAGGTCAGTTCCGTACAACATCAGGAGTGATTCCGCAACACATGGTAAAATATTTTTTGTCGCCACTCTCCGATCCACCTGAGCTGAATTTTTTGCTTGAGAATAGGATCCAGGATGAACAGATTGATAAGCGTTTTTTTCAAGAGTTTTCATATTTTTAACTATGTCCAGTTAATTGAATTATTTTTCTTTTCCTTTACTAGCTGTGCAGGGGACTGATATCCGCTGGGGCGACGTTAACTTTCGACTTGTGCGTGTTTTTACAATTATTACATAAAAAACATAAAACCTTTGATTGGGTGTATGGTCTCGGTCTCTTTGCTGCTGCTGCTGCTGCTGCTATTGCTGATATCACTATCGCGTCGTAAAATGAGACGCCGCTGCAGTGTCGAGGATGATGTAAGTGTAGGCTCGTGTAGTAACTTGGGATTGTCAATAAATTTACGTCGCAGCTGTACCGTTCGCAGGAGTTTAGCAAAGTGCGATCGACCGAAGGGTTTCTCGTGTTTTCTAGGACTCATAGCATCATTAACACGATCAATGATATTGGAATTATCATTGATCCTCGTTCTTCTTCGTGCGGAGCAGCTCCTCCACATAGGTCGGTACTGTGTCCCAATTCACCCTACTTCGCAGCATCTCAGCTACGATGTTGGCCGGGCTCAAGTTTGTACCCAGCGCCGATTCGACTGAGCATCGTTTCTCTGCCCAGCGACTGCACTCGAAGAACGTGTGTTCGACGGTATCTTCCTCTTCCTTGCAGTAGTCACAGAAGGGGCTGCTCTTTCTGTTCATCCGGTGCAGATACTCATTGAAGTGGCCGTGGCCAGAGAGCAGCTGTGGGAGGTAATAATTTACCTCACCGTGCTGTCTTTCTAACCACTGGCTCATCACTCCTACAATCCGGAAAGTCCACCAGCCTACCATCTCGTTCCTCCACCGCTGCTCACACATTAGGAGCATTCTCGCCTGCTTTTATCCTGGTGTAGAACGTCTTCCTCTCCATGGCTAAAAGATCTACGGGGGTGATCCGAGCTATCACCATGACCGCCGCCTCAGACACCGTGCGATACGCGCAGGTGATGCGTGGAGCTCCTCTGCGTTGTACCGCGGCCATTCTCTTACGGTTACTCTTACCAGGTCTATAAATATGAAAGCGGAATTTTTGTATAGAAAATGCACGTTGATTGTATGAAAATAATAAAAAATATTTTATTCGAAGTATTACTTATCGCTAGCTATACATTTTTCCCACCTGTCTGACAATTTGTGGATGTCACGTCAAAAAAATTGTTGCCCTTTTGAGACAAACCAGTCATCGAGCCATTTCCGTACATTTTCGTAAGAAGTAAAGCGCTGCTCAGCGAGTGCGTGTCCCATCGATGCAAATAAGTAGTAATCGGACGGAGCCAAGTCTGGTGAGTAAGCCGCATGCGCAAGTATTTCCCAACTAAACGCCTCAATCGTTTCCTTGACCAGTTTTGCTGTGTGTGATTGTGCATTATCACGAAGCAAAATCACTTTATGTTGCCTTTTTTGATATTCTGGTCGTTTTTCACGCAAAGCTTGATTCAAATCGATCATTTGTTGTCGGTAGCGTTCAGTATTAACGGCTTCGCCAGGTTTTAGCAGCTCATAATAGATCGCACCCTTCTAATCCCACCAAACACAGAGCATTGTCTTCCGTCCATAGCGATTTGGCCTTGCAGTCGATGTCGATGGTTCGCCTGGAGTTACCCATGATCTTTTATGCTTAGGATTCTCGAAGTATATCCACTTTTCATCGCCAGTCACAATTCGATGGAAAAATGACTTTCTTTTGTACCTGGCGAGCAGCATTTCGCAAGTGCTTTTTCGGTTTTTCTGCTGTCTTTCATTCAGTTGATGTGGAACTCATTTTCCCATCTTCTGGATCTTTCCCATGGCTTTCAAACGTATGGAGACGGCTTCTTGTGTTACATTTAATTGATCCGCGAGTTGATGTTGCGTTTGAGCGTGATCCTCATCCAACAATGCTTGCAATTCGCTGTCTTCAAACTTTTTCGGTGGTCGTCCACGTTCTTCGTTTCTCACGTCAAAATCGCCACTTTTGAATTTTTGAAACCACTCAAAGCACTGTGATTTACCAAGAGCATGCTCACCGTAAGCTTCGACAAGCATTCGATGCGATTCTGCAGCAGTTTTCTTCAATTGGTAACAGAAAACCAATGCTGTCCGCAAATCGTAGTTTCCAGGCACAAAATTCCACATGTTCAACGCTATTACAAACTATGCTGTTGTATGAAACTTGTATTGTTGTGAGTTGAAAATATTTGTCAGAGATGTCAACAAGGAAATGGCGCCAATGACGTGGTTTGACGGTAACTACATTGACAGCGAGGGCCATCTATGGGCAAATTCCGGTTTCATATTTATAGACCTGGTAGTGTTAAGAGCGTTCGCTCAAATTTCCACTCCGTAGAGCATGATGGAGTGAACGACACTCATTATTATCCGCTTTTTTTAACTTCGGGGTCCCGGGATGTTGGACATGAGCCTCGAGTGCATTGCCACCATCGTCGCTGCTTTATCCGCTGCCTTTTGGATCTGGAGTCAAAACGTCAGCTTTGCGTCTATCAGAATTCTCAGGTACCTGACTGCTTTCGTGGCCACGATGCCGACACCGAAGATTTCCGCAGTGAAGAGTTCCGAGAACCTTCTCTGCCTGGTGAGGACAACCATCTCCGTCTTCTTGGCTGCGTGTTGAAGTCCATGATCCTCGACCCAATTATTGACAATCATTGATACACTGATGTCGCAAACCTCTTCCTCGAGACCTTCTATCTGATGACGGAATGCCCCAATCCCCTTGTTGGGCGACAGACAGCAGCTCATCTATGTCCTACGATTGCTCGTGGTCCATACAAAGCCGTCCCCTGCACCGTAGTAGCTCACAGGAACCTTCCTCGGGTTCCTCACCTATATTGCCGCTGTGCTCGACAAGTCGACATACCACCCGGGCCCGGTTGTTCCGTGGATGAACTGTTCGCTGACGATGACCAGATCAAAATTCAGTTCATGCACCCATTGTTGTAGCAGGTTCTGAGCCCGTCTACGCCCTATCTCTCGGTGGGCCTTGCAGCTGGATGAGCCCGGGAGGTGGTCATCACAGCTTTTGTCTATACGCTCGGCGCATAAATAGCACCTGGGACTGTTTTTGCACCTGGCTGCCTGGTGTCCTTCCTGACCACATCGCCAGCACATTTTGCTTCTGTCCACCGATTTACAGTCAGCTGCCACATGCTAATAGCCATGACAGCGATAAAACCGTTTCACCTGGTCTCTCCGTCTGACCCTGCAACTAACCCATCCAATCTTTATATGGCCCTTCTGTCGAGTTTGGCGGCTAAGAGCTTATCAAAATCGATGAAGGTCATCTTGCTTCCTTAATTATTCATTCATTAATAATTAAATTAATAATTAAAAGGCTGATCTTAATTTCTTCTGTATATTCTCCGGCTATTTTCAGTAGGGCCGCCCTAACCACAGCCTCCTCTGTCACATCATCTATGTCCTTAATTTCGATGTTCGCCCTTGGGACGAGCTGGCGCACATTACCGGACTTCCCGACTATCGTTTAGAGTTGGTTTCCGAACTCAGGCCTGCCTTCCTTCGATGCTCCCAGTTCAACGAGGAGTTCAGCGGTTCGCGTTTCCGTAATGGATCTTATCTTGACGCCTACATCGTATGGGTTGATGCTCGTACGGATATGTTTCAGCACCTCTGTATAGTTCTTACCGACCAAAGGCTTGATCATGATGGTCTCCGAGCAGACCCTCCTCTGTCTCTTTCTGCGTGCCCAAGCCTCTGCCACCGCGTTTGCGCTCGTTTCCTCTCGAATTGGCTTCGGAAGGGCCTTGCGGTCTTTGGCCCGACGCTTGTCCAATTTCGTCCACCCTTTGCCGTCATGCTTTTGTGGCTTCTTTGTGGGCCTCGATGGTTCGACTACTGTCGGGCTAGGGGTCTTCTCCGTCGGCCTCTTCTATGCTTCCGGAGTTGGCAGTGTTCGCCCCGGGCTTACGGTTTCATGCCTCCCTCAGTCCTGGACTTAAATTGCCCTCCTCGCCCCTATGCCCAAAACGCTAGTAGTAGTAGTAGTAGTAGTAGTAGTAGTAGTAGTAGTAGTAGTAGTAGTAGTAGTAGTAGTAGTAGTAGTAGTAGTAGTAGTAGTAGTAGTAGTAGTAGTAGTAGTAGTAGTAGTAGTAGTAGTAGTAGTAGTAGTAGTAGTAGTAGTAGTAGTAGTAGTAGTAGTAGTAGTAGTAGTAGTAGTAGTAGTAGTAGTAGTAGTAGTAGTAGTAGTAGTAGTAGTAGTAGTAGTAGTAGTAGTAGTAGTAGTAGTAGTAGTAGTAGTAGTAGTAGTAGTAGTAGTAGTAGTAGTAGTAGTAGTAGTAGTAGTAGTAGTAGTAGTAGTAGTAGTAGTAGTAGTAGTAGTAGTAGTAGTAGTAGTAGTAGTAGTAGTAGTAGTAGTAGTAGTAGTAGTAGTAGTAGTAGTAGTAGTAGTAGTAGTAGTAGTAGTAGTAGTAGTAGTAGTAGTAGTAGTAGTAGTAGTAGTAGTAGTAGTAGTAGTAGTAGTAGTAGTAGTAGTAGTAGTAGTAGTAGTAGTAGTAGTAGTAGTAGTAGTAGTAGTAGTAGTAGTAGTAGTAGTAGTAGTAGTAGTAGTAGTAGTAGTAGTAGTAGTAGTAGTAGTAGTAGTAGTAGTAGTAGTAGTAGTAGTAGTAGTAGTAGTAGTAGTAGTAGTAGTAGTAGTAGTAGTAGTAGTAGTAGTAGTAGTAGTAGTAGTAGTAGTAGTAGTAGTAGTAGTAGTAGTAGTAGTAGTAGTAGTAGTAGTAGTAGTAGTAGTAGTAGTAGTAGTAGTAGTAGTAGTAGTAGTAGTAGTAGTAGTAGTAGTAGTAGTAGTAGTAGTAGTAGTAGTAGTAGTAGTAGTAGTAGTAGTAGTAGTAGTAGTAGTAGTAGTAGTAGTAGTAGTAGTAGTAGTAGTAGTAGTAGTAGTAGTAGTAGTAGTAGTAGTAGTAGTAGTAGTAGTAGTAGTAGTAGTAGTAGTAGTAGTAGTAGTAGTAGTAGTAGTAGTAGTAGTAGTAGTAGTAGTAGTAGTAGTAGTAGTAGTAGTAGTAGTAGTAGTAGTAGTAGTAGTAGTAGTAGTAGTAGTAGTAGTAGTAGTAGTAGTAGTAGTAGTAGTAGTAGTAGTAGTAGTAGTAGTAGTAGTAGTAGTAGTAGTAGTAGTAGTAGTAGTAGTAGTAGTAGTAGTAGTAGTAGTAGTAGTAGTAGTAGTAGTAGTAGTAGTAGTAGTAGTAGTAGTAGTAGTAGTAGTAGTAGTAGTAGTAGTAGTAGTAGTAGTAGTAGTAGTAGTAGTAGTAGTAGTAGTAGTAGTAGTAGTAGTAGTAGTAGTAGTAGTAGTAGTAGTAGTAGTAGTAGTAGTAGTAGTAGTAGTAGTAGTAGTAGTAGTAGTAGTAGTAGTAGTAGTAGTAGTAGTAGTAGTAGTAGTAGTAGTAGTAGTAGTAGTAGTAGTAGTAGTAGTAGTAGTAGTAGTAGTAGTAGTAGTAGTAGTAGTAGTAGTAGTAGTAGTAGTAGTAGTAGTAGTAGTAGTAGTAGTAGTAGTAGTAGTAGTAGTAGTAGTAGTAGTAGTAGTAGTAGTAGTAGTAGTAGTAGTAGTAGTAGTAGTAGTAGTAGTAGTAGTAGTAGTAGTAGTAGTAGTAGTAGTAGTAGTAGTAGTAGTAGTAGTAGTAGTAGTAGTAGTAGTAGTAGTAGTAGTAGTAGTAGTAGTAGTAGTAGTAGTAGTAGTAGTAGTAGTAGTAGTAGTAGTAGTAGTAGTAGTAGTAGTAGTAGTAGTAGTAGTAGTAGTAGTAGTAGTAGTAGTAGTAGTAGTAGTAGTAGTAGTAGTAGTAGTAGTAGTAGTAGTAGTAGTAGTAGTAGTAGTAGTAGTAGTAGTAGTAGTAGTAGTAGTAGTAGTAGTAGTAGTAGTAGTAGTAGTAGTAGTAGTAGTAGTAGTAGTAGTAGTAGTAGTAGTAGTAGTAGTAGTAGTAGTAGTAGTAGTAGTAGTAGTAGTAGTAGTAGTAGTAGTAGTAGTAGTAGTAGTAGTAGTAGTAGTAGTAGTAGTAGTAGTAGTAGTAGTAGTAGTAGTAGTAGTAGTAGTAGTAGTAGTAGTAGTAGTAGTAGTAGTAGTAGTAGTAGTAGTAGTAGTAGTAGTAGTAGTAGTAGTAGTAGTAGTAGTAGTAGTAGTAGTAGTAGTAGTAGTAGTAGTAGTAGTAAAGGGTGATTTTTTAAGAGCTTGAGAACTTTTTTAAAAAAAAAAACGCATAAAATTTGCAAAATCTCATCGGTTCTTTATTTGAAACGTTAGATTGGTCCATGACATTTACTTTTTGAAGATAATTTCATTTAAATGTTGACCGCGGCTGCGTCTTAGGTGGTCCATTCGGAAAGTCCGCTTTTTTATCGACAAATTTTGTTCAGCGATGAGGCTCATTTCTGGTTGAATGGCTACGTAAATAGGCAAAATTGCCGCATTTGGAGTGAAGAGCAACCAGAAGCCGTTCAAGAACTGCCCATGCATCCCGAAAAATGCACTGTTTGGTGTGGTTTGTACGCTGGTGGAATCATTGGACCGTATTTTTTCAAAGATGCTGTTGGACGCAACGTTACGGTGAATGGCGATCGCTATCGTTCGATGCTAACAAACTTTTTGTTGCCAAAAATGGAAGAACTGAACTTAGTTGACATGTGGTTTCAACAAGATGGCGCTACATGCCACACAGCTCGCGATTCTATGGCCATTTTGAGCGAAAACTTCGGAGAACAATTCATCTCAAGAAATGGCCCGGTAAGTTGGCCACCAAGATCATGCGATTTGACGCCTTTAGACTATTTTTTGTGGGGCTACGTCAAGTCTAAAGTCTACAGAAATAAGCCAGCAACTATTCCAGTTTTGGAAGACAACATTTCCGAAGAAATTCGGGCTATTCCGGCCGAAATGCTCGAAAAAGTTGCCCAAAATTGGACTTTCCGAATGGACCACCTAAGACGCAGCCGCGGTCAACATTTAAATGAAATTATCTTCAAAAAGTAAATGTCATGGACCAATCTAACGTTTCAAATAAAGAACCGATGAGATTTTGCAAATTTTATGCGTTTTTTTTTTAAAAAAAGTTCTCAAGCTCTTAAAAAATCACCCTTTAGTAGTAGTAGTAGTAGTAGTAGTAGTAGTAGTAGTAGTAGTAGTAGTAGTAGTAGTAGTAGTAGTAGTAGTAGTAGTAGTAGTAGTAGTAGTAGTAGTAGTAGTAGTAGTAGTAGTAGTAGTAGTAGTAGTAGTAGTAGTAGTAGTAGTAGTAGTAGTAGTAGTAGTAGTAGTAGTAGTAGTAGTAGTAGTAGTAGTAGTAGTAGTAGTAGTAGTAGT
The DNA here is from genome assembly GCA_963942595.1 of Cylloceria caligata. Lineage (NCBI taxonomy): Eukaryota > Metazoa > Arthropoda > Insecta > Hymenoptera > Ichneumonidae > Cylloceria > Cylloceria caligata. The sequence goes on along the minus strand of OZ012705.1, from coordinate 30,245,481 downwards.
AGTAGTAGTAGTAGTAGTAGTAGTAGTAGTAGTAGTAGTAGTAGTAGTAGTAGTAGTAGTAGTAGTAGTAGTAGTAGTAGTAGTAGTAGTAGTAGTAGTAGTAGTAGTAGTAGTAGTAGTAGTAGTAGTAGTAGTAGTAGTAGTAGTAGTAGTAGTAGTAGTAGTAGTAGTAGTAGTAGTAGTAGTAGTAGTAGTAGTAGTAGTAGTAGTAGTAGTAGTAGTAGTAGTAGTAGTAGTAAGTAGTATGTGTACACCTTTGCTCCATCCCACTCCTATCCCCACTCCTTCCCCCACCACGCGGCTACCCCCACCACCTCACTTTTCCACAGCCGCGCTACCCGCTCTGCTTGACCAGTGCCGGTAACATGGAGATGGTAAAGTGAGGTGGTGTGGGTACCTTGGTGAACAAGGAAGAGTAGAGATAAAAGTAGGATAGAGCAAAGGTGTACACATACTTGGAATAAAATTTTCAACTCACCCTTGTGTTGGCGGCATCTGCGACGACTCTCCAGGGTGACGGGCACAATATTTTGTCCAGGACACACACATATGCACTCTCTCTCTCTCTCTCTCTCTCTCTCTCTCTCTCTCTCTCTCTCACTCACTCACTCACTCAGTCACGCACGCACACGCTCACCCACGCATCAAAAGCCGCAGCTACGCGCCCTGGTAATACGAATTACCCGCACCCATGGAGCGTGGGCATCGGCAGGGGTGGGGATACGTATCCCGATGAACGTATCGTTACCGCGCGTTACATCGATTCGATCTAGATTTCCGTCCTCGTCAATTAAATGATCGAGGCCGAATATCGTGCACTCCACGAGCAACACGGGTAACTCGCTAATCAGTGGCTCGGGGTGATATAGTTGCTGCCAATCGACGTATACCGATTCATCGATATCGACAAGCAGCACCTCGCAGCACCCGTCATCGTCCATGTTTACGATCTCACCGCGCAGAGCCCTTTGATGCCGCACAACGACGCATGAGGCTCCCGCACACAACTCCTCAAATTTAAAAACACTCCTGTCCACAATTCTGTCAATATATAGTCGCTCCAAATCGTCCTCTAATCTCAGCCACGCAGCACACATTAACTCAGTGCGCAGGAATAACGCGTTATCCCACGCACCGCAAACCACCCGAAACACAAAAGCCGCGGCTAGCGCGAAGTTATCATTTCGCGGATACATTTTTTATATTTAAACTAGCGACGTGCACTGCTAAAGACAGACTGAATGCTCCGGATGAGTCTGGCGGTGATCATAGTGTTTGAAGATAACAAACCCCCCTCTGAGTCATAACTAGGTGTGCAACGCTTTGAATGCAATGTCAGCGGTTTTGCACGTGCGTACCGCTTTGCGCTGTGCTTCTCGTGAAGCGAATGCTCTGCAGTAAAAGACGCAGAATATGATACCGTGCCGCGAGAGACCTCGATTATAATGTATATATAATTATAAAAGAAGAGACACAGTAAACCGATGTATTTGTTTTTAATTAATCAATATTTTATTTAAATCACTTTACAGATATTTACCGTCGTATGCAACATCCCTGCAAACACGGTAATCTTCGTTCGGGGACTCCTCTACCGTTAAATTTATTTTTATCACTGTCTGATCGTCGAGAGGCAAAAGCATTGTAATATTCACGCACTAATCTGTCGTTTTTCGTTACATTATCGCTAAAGAGATTATTAAATCGCGACATGGTAAAGCCGCACGACATAAGGTGTAGGAATACGATGCAAAATTGTCCACACACATCCGACGTATTACTCTGTAGCTGCTTGAGGCCGTACCGATAGAACTTGCAGTTTCTTCGTAGTCGGGCGAGATGTTGCGGTATAACCGGTGGTAGCCCGTAGCTATCAAAGTACATTCCTTTTCCATGATGGTTAACGTACATGGCGATCCAATGCTCCCCAGGTCCGTCGTGGTTATCCGTGTTAACTACGAGTCCGGCTGGTAACGACCATACACGCGGAATTCTGTCAGCCGGGTATACGCCAACGGTTGAAAGTGGTAGATACTGCAGACTCTCGTAGATTTGTCTAGTGTTCATGCTGAACACATAGTCAATGATTAAATGATGACCGATACGCTTTGAAAGACGTATATATGCAAAATTTATTTCACAGCATCGTCGATCGTGTCACGACCACACGATGAAGATTTCTCCTCTTTTTTATTCTCTTCCTCTTCGTCTGCTGACCAAACATCCATGTATGATTCTCCTTTAAATGGATGTTCGCGAAGCCAATTTTTTATTTGGAAAGCCTGGCGCATTGCACAATGCGAAGACGCTGTATCGTTTATCATAGCGTGTCTGAAGCATTTTCGCAAAGATTTCGGCATAAATGTGTACGATGGGGCGCCCTCCTCATCCTCCAGGTTGGAAATTTCACGACTCGTGATATCGCAAAGAAGTATAGCCTTCTCGTGACCGCGCGTATAGATGCGTCTTGATTTTCGCGAAATTTCACGCAAGTTAGCGTATACCTGTTTACAGCTCACATCGCCCTCGTACCACTCCATACCGTGAAAATATTTCGAGAGAAAATTATTCTGGCTTCTCGATTGCTGTGGTAATTCGGCAAAGTGACACGGCGGTGCAACGATCCAATGAGCAGAGTACGGTCTATCCACTGCTACCACGGCAATTTCTTTCGGAATAAATTCCGAGTCTTTACCACGCATTCCCTGTATATCCACGACGATATCCATTTTCGCGTCTAATCCGTACAGATGACCGAGTTCGACTGATTAGTTACTCGCGGACACGCTTCTACGTGTCTTAACACGAAATAATTTTATGCCGACATCAGCACATTTTCGCTTATCCGGTAAAATCCACCATTACCTGCCGAGAGGCATCAATTTCAAGGACATTATCATATTCCGCGTAGACTACACAATTTATCGTTGAAGCAAGCGCATCCTCAAATCGTACCTCTATTCTCACACTACCGTGCTTTATTAAATTCCAATGTGTATTGCTGTTCGCCGAAAGATCGGGTGTCAAATCAAAAGCAAACAGACAGTATACATCGCGATAATTATCGCGATCGATCGAATTACCGTCGTTCAAGAAATGTATTCCAGTGCCCGAAAACAACGTTTGAAAAGCATCCACATATAGATGATTTTTCGTGAAATCAGGTTGTAACGGTTTCGAAGGTATTTGAGCACCATCTACATACAACGAGAGATAATTTATCTTGTAATTTTGGAAATTGAACGGATTCATACTGAAGTCACCGTTAAACGCTTTGTTATCGACAAAACCGATAATTATACGCTTCGGCAACTGACCTAACACGATATTATCGATAGTCTCTCCATGAACACCCGAGTGTATTGAAACGGCTTTTACCTCGACTCTCGTAAGAGGATATTTAGCCGTAGATTTTGCCAGAGTTCTAGCATGTGAGAGCAGCACACCAGGAGCTATTTTTGTTCTACGAACGAGAAGCGATGCCTCGAGAATCTTTAAGCCGCATTGACCATTCTTTGTATTCCCCACAAGACAAAATGAATCTCTAGACCGAACCAGCCGTAGACGCATCTCGACACCGTTTAATAGGAACCGCTCCTGATTGAATATATCGCAATGCAGATGCCCGAGCAAGTCTACAGTTTTTTCGACATTTAAAAATTGTTTTCTCTTCGCAAGCCCCGTATTTTCCGATGTTATATCATCCATTTTCCCAGGCGTATCGTCGTACCAGAGAACGCTCGTGAGATGCGAATTTTTTGCTGCTGGACCGTAATTCAAAAGTGTTTCTATGTACGCTCGATAAGCGTAGGCATTATTTGGAGGTGAAACTAATTTTTGATTCAGGTATACATCCACCTGATTAAACATAGAATGCAAGAGATTGTTTACAGGGCCCGCACTTACTTTCGACGATGTGTCCGCGGCAATTTCCGTAACGGTAGGAGATGTTATTTTCACTCTCAGACTAAGCATAGTATGCGCGAGATCGATATACTCATCACCCTGTCCGGGGATAACAAATTCAATCGGTGAATCATCTGTTAGCGAAGATATTGGTTTGTAATACACCCAATTGGAGCCTTCGATAGTAGTTTGCGTCGGTGGGAGTGAAAATAATTCAAGTTCCGATTTAAGACACTCGCACGAGTGCGCATGTAGAAAAGCCATCTTGTTTCAGCTATCCAAAAATATCTGCAACTGTTCGTTGACGCGTCTTCTTCTTCTTATTGTTCTTATTATTCTTCTTCTTCTTTATTGTTTTTCTCTTTATTACACTTTTATTTTTACGAGAGATACGTCGTGGTTTACGTTCGTTCGATGAATGAGGAGTACGTGAAATTTTGCGCTTTTTATAACCAGACCCCCGCATGAGAGTGTCAATTTTTTCAGAGGCTTTGCGTTTGAGATTACTGCCTGATTCTCGCGCTCTCTCGCGAATAGCATCTTTCACAGCTATATTTCTATCGAGGATATCACCGGCCACGTTTACACCAGCACGCAACGCCTCTTTTCCAACTGCTTTAGCGCCCTTCTTTAAAAGCGGTAACACTCGACGAAACAGGCCCCCGAGAAAGCTACCGATACCGTGTCCTCGCTGATTAGGTGTTCCGATATAAACATGGCTAATACCACCGTACCCACGACGACCCCATCCGTGCTGCACACTGTCAATATCATCCATAGTGGTGTAATCAATCGCGGGACCTTTTGAAATGTAGTGTCACAGTCAACGTTCCCTGCTCGAATGGTATAGGATCCCCAAATTCGTCTCTTATATCGATCTCGATAGTGTGTAAATTATTGCGCAAGAGAGGTATATATCGTGGCGTTGAAAAAGATTTAATTTTTATCGAACCATACGGACAGTCATCAGTATCAATGGGAACAACTCGTAAGAGGGGTGTTTGTACATCGCCTGTAATATAGCTCTCGCAGATATCTGTGTATAAAAACATGCTGCCCGGTATAGCACCGGTGAGAGATGCAGGCCTCGACCCTGTGTATTCGCAATGCGGTTCTATCATTACGGGGCTACAAGCCTCTTCTGAGAATCCTAGTAGCCTTGCGATAGCGGGCGATACGCGAAAGTCGTGGTAGCGTAGATCGTCGCATACGCGTGCCACTTCGACCTGCCCGCTCGGAAGCGATTTAAAGCGCAAATGATCGGCCACGTGAGGTAACTGATTTATACTCTCCAAAAGAGCGTCTATAGAGCGATATACACCAGGTGCTACTTGGTCTCTATCAGTGCTCCTCCGTGTTAAAAGATTTAAACCCGATAAATCATAATCACCATCCTCAAAAGTTACGAGATTTTCTACAGTAGGAACATGTAAAAGAGTCATCGGATAAGCAATTTCCACAAGAGAAACAGCCCATTCTCCGTGCAGGCGTATCTGACGTGGTAGTTTTGTAATAAATTTCGTCGTCGTATTATCCGGAAAATACTGCATACTACTGTTGCTCGGTAGTACGACAAAGAAAGAGCTATCCTTGGAGCTCATATTTATCACGGACGATGATCCCGAGCGTTCTTCTTCTTCTTCTTTGTCCTCTTCTTCTCTTCCGTCTTCTCGGATGACGGAGGCGCTCGTACTCGTGATAATTCTGCCTCGTAGAAAATACCGTCGATAGTCTCGTTATTCAGATCGTGTAAAATATACACGAATGGCTCTCGATTCACCGATATTCGTTGAATCTTGAATAATTCGTTACTCCAACCACGCTCGTATCCTTTCACGAAAGCTGCTTTAGCTGTACTGATACGTACCAAGTCACCGACGCTGTATTTAGGCTTTTTAATTTTTTTCGCGTTACGCTCGTAACGCCGTGCTAAATTGTCTCGGGCTATGGAGGCATTTTCGAGGGTTACCTCGCTCGGAGGAATACGCGTTCCGCTGTGTCTAGTGTGATTATAAGCATATAAAAAATTTTGTAAAACATCGATGTAACGCTTATTTCGCGTGTATGTAAAGTAGCGCCACATTCGCTCTTTTATTGTTCGATTAAAGCGTTCGGCAATCGAGGCTTTTATATCAGGGTTACGAGCAGCGCGAAAATCGATATTCTTTTTCTTGAGAATTTGCTGAAACGGTGCGCCGATAAATTCTTTGCCTCGATCAGTTTGCAATTGTTGAGGGCGACGATTGTTACTGCGCGCGAGTATGCGTGTGAGACCGCGGGCCACGTTTGCGCTCGTTTTGTCACGCAAAGCCTCGACCCACGCGTATTTGCTCAACACATCAATAACAACAAGCAGATACGCGTACCCATCGTTGTACGTGGCTATCGAGCGAAGATCAGCTAAATCAGCCTCCCATACATCGTCTATATTACTCACACTGTACGTACGACGGGGAAATCGTCGTCGTACGAGGCGATGCATGTTATATGAATCCTGTGTCTCGAGCCATGGTAAAACATTTTTTCGCGCTACTCTACGATCCACCTGGGCCAAATTTTTTGCTCGAGAATAGGAAGCAGGATGAGCGGTGTCATAATAGATTTTTTGAAGAATTTTCATAATTTTAGCGATGACCAGTTAAATGGATGCTTTTTCTTTTTCTTTTCTAACTGTGTGGGTGGTCGATATTCTACTTGTGCAAAGTTTTGCAATTGTTCGTCCTCTTCTTCATTCCCCTCCTTCCCCTCGATGATGTCGTTTTCAGCCGTGAGCATTAAATCTCTGTTTGAGTGTGCGGTCTCGGCCTCGTCGTCGTCGTTGTTGTTGTTGTTGCTACCGTTGCTGCTGCTGCTACTATCGTTTTCGCGCGGTAAAATAAGACGCCGCTGTGGTGTCGACGATGATGTAGGTGTAGGCTCGTGTAGTAACGCGGGGTTACCGATAAATTCACGCGGCATCTGTATCGCTCGCAGGAGTTTGGCAAAGTGAGATCGTCCGATGGGTTTCTCGCGTTTTCTAGCTCGCATAGCATCGTTAACAAGATCAACGATATTGGAATTTGAAATTCTTCTGCCGTCTATGGAAACAACGCCGTTACGATCCCATGTCATTTTTTTACCAACGGCGCTGCGATGCAAATTGCGAAGCAACGATATTGCTTTAGATTTAAATTTTTTTGGTACGCTATCGATAATAAGTGTGTCATTGAGCCGCGATTTAACTTTGTTCATTAAATCGTCGTCGGATTTATTCTCGTGGCTATCGAGTGTTGCTACTTTTCGTTTTGATGAAATATTCGGTACGGCATTATCGTATTCGACCATGTGAAGATAACGCTGTAAAACCTGTTGGTACGCTATCCACTTCTCTCTCTCGCTCTTGTACGAGTGAGAGTTTAGAATTTCACTCAGCTCAGAGTCGAGGCGCGATAATGGCGTAGCGGTAGTCTGTACGGAAGGCAGCGGGTCTGCACTAGTAGTAGTAGTAGTAGTAGCAGCAGCGGCAGTAGTGGCGCGTCCAGCGAGACGTTGTATGTTATCATGAGGAATAAGTACCATCTTTCTGGCATACTCCATGTCTCGCGTAGGCTAAGACAGGCGCAAGAAGCAACTTGAGAAATCCGACACAGTGCTCGACGATGATCTTCCTCTTACCGCTCCAATTTCCCCTTTTGGCGGCTAGTCGTCGAAGAATTGTCGCGTGCCTCCGAAGATGATTCTTTTGCACGTTGTTCAGACTCACGTTTCCCTGTAAAACGTTTAGAGCACACTCGCATATACAGCGTACAAGCGCTACATCTGCTTTGCGCAAATTTGCACGTCGTTGCTCTTGCTTCAGATAACACAACGCTTGCAATATAATTATCTGCTTTTTATCGAGAGGTCCGCGCAACGCCATTACAAGCGCATTACTGGTACATCGCGCGATGCATCGCGAACTTTTATTGCTTTTTGAGGCACGTAAACGTAATGGTATTGGTCATCGGGAAATATACAGGCGCGAAATCGACAATTATCAGGCGTCGATTGTTTCAAGTCGAATAATAGATAGCCGTGCGGTGCGGCTGTTGCATCGAAATATACTTCCTGCAAAAATCGCGGATTCTCGGGACATACCTGGCGGGCTAGGTGCTGAATTTGCGCGCGATCTCGCGGATTTTTGAAGACAATGATATAATTAGCGTTTAAGGAGATATCGCGCTGCCCGTGACCCTGATGGAAGAGATTTTGCGTGATGAAAATGACACTAAGATTTTTATGATGGCTACCCTTGGTGAAAAGATCGACCACAGTATTGTTGGATGCCTCGCGCATTAGATCGTCAATGACCACAAGTTTAGGTCTTGCGTCATTCGAGTAGTCTACTGCTTGCGGTAAACCCTCGCGAAATTCGATTTTATCACCGTACTCTGAATACCCGGACTGCCACTCTGAGTAATAAAAAAGTATACGCTCGAACGGGACATCCGTCATTTCGCGCATGTATTTAAAGAATTTTTTTACAAAATATGTTTTACCACATCCCGAAGGACCGCTTATCACAGCTGTCCATGGATGTTTCCAACGTGTATCCATATCGATGAGTGTCTATCAAAATCAATCAGCATACTCTTAAATAAGCTTATACCGCGGCTGCGGCTGCGGCGGCGGCGGCGGCGGGGGCGACCCCGCGGCATCAGCTATTTTCGCGGCCTTAAAGAGCTGATAAGACGCGGCGCGCCTGCACTAGCTGATGAGGCGCGGGCCCGCGGTATAAGCTGGCGTTTACGCTGTATGTATATTAAATAACGATAATTTTTATATTTCTCACAAATAAAGCAATATTTTTATTTCACTATGCATACATCTCTATATACAAATTTTACGAATCATCAAATTCTAAACAACGATATTATATCCACGGATGTAGCACTAGAAAGCCAGAACAAAAGGAAACACTCGATAAGAAAGACGGGATAAAAGGAATCAACGATGAGAAAGTCAGCACAAAAGGGAACGGTAGAGAGATAGCAGCTACTGTTACGAATAGCAGCACAAAAAGAACGATCCGATAACGATTTTATACATGATAAATCAATTTTTCAATGTATTGTACACAGTAAATATGTTACATGAAATTAGACAAAAAGATTATTTTTAAATATCGCGAATTCACCCGTAAAACTATATACTTTTTGCGTTATACTAATTAGCGTGTTTCACAATAGCCATACGGTACAGTAGAGTACAGCCCGTGCCGTTTTCGCTTCGTGTTAACAGGCTCGCATGATTTCGTTTCTTTACGCGTTACTACATGATGAAATTCCGTACGTCGAATAGCGTCGAATTTTAAAATAATAGGTACGCTCCTTGCTCCTGTCACGAAAGATCGTAATGCGTTATAATTTACGTGACGGCTATTCGCAAAGTTTAGCGTGATACCCTTCACTTTACATTTTTCAATAATCGTACCGTCGGGTTTACGAACAAGGTATGCGTAAAATTTTGGTCCACCCGAAACGAACGAAGTTATATAACTACCAGGCCCGTATTCACTTAATTCATCCGTAAGATCTCCTAGAAATTGACCGATTGGTGGCTCATACTCGTTACCACCGGGATGGCTCACGTAAATACAGGAGTCCGTATCGCAGTACAATATTCGCCGCCCGAGCCCCTCAAGATAACTGTATAATTTTAGGCGTGCCTGTGCCGTCGTGTATGCTGCAATCACGGCGTTTGATGTCGGTGATGGTTGGATAGCATCGCGGTTGCTCACATAGTTTACATACATAATCTTGTGATTAACCGGTAGCATCCCCGTCACCTCAATCTCCGGACTCGTTAGTAAATTCATTAACTCCGCGCGCGTGAAGACGATAACGGTTTTCGTGAGATTCTCTCGTTGACCAAACTTTCCCCAGAATGAATTAAGAGCCAATTTCGCTAGTGAACGTAAACCCGGATTTGGCTGCAAAGCACTTCGCTCGAGATATACACCCTCAGACTCCTTGTACAATGCTATAAAACGCTCTATTGCTTCCTCGTCATCGTTACACTCTGTTGGCGGACCACTCGCCTCCTGTTTTATTTTTAGGAATGTATCGATGTACTCGGCAAAATGACCGCCTCGTCGCGTTGTCGAGTCATACTGCGTAACAACGTATTGCCAAATTTCATAGATACGCGTCACTTTATATCCGAGCGACACAGCTTTTCTCAGTTCGTCCACGACCCATGTGCCGTCAAACGCTCGCTCAGTCGTGTCATCGTGTGTACAAACCTCGGATGTGTCCATATCTGTACAGCACGTTCTACACAGGGGGAACAGTAGTTTCCCATGCATGCGAACAGGCAGTACGGGTATATACAAATCGCGCGGTGCCAGCACGGTACACTTCACGAGACCCTCGACGACACTTAGATCGTTTTCAAGTCCTACGAGTTCTCGACACTCGTCACCTACGTACAATTTCGGGTGTCCAACGGGATATTTTCCATTCTTACATACCCACGGATACAGCGAGCAAACATCCACATAGCGTATCTGCTCCCCGTTCGCGACGTCGTACAAGCTTACAAAATTTTCCGTTCGACCGCCAAAGAATGCATCGCGTGGTTCGAGAGGCGCCTGCTTGACCATGGCGTGATTTTTCACGTATATCGACATTTCCTCGTTATTCTCGAGTAATCTGTCAAAATCGCATTCCCATATTTCGGTTAGAGTGTACCCTTTCGATCTGATTCGCCCGGAAATAAGAATGGTACGCTCGTATCGCTCATCCATTGTATCACCGAATTTAGTTCGAGCATCTCTATTCACGCGATAACATCGTGGACAACCATGCCAAAAGCAGCCATGAAATTGAAGAACGTGATGGACCCCCGCATCCACGTAGTAACCGTCCACGGCCGGTAGGCCGGCCGGAGGGCGATACTCTCTCGTGCGTCCAGCATGAGCGATAACGCAGTTGAGCTCACGCTCGAGCCATACGAGCCATACGACGGCCTTGCGCGATTGCTTATCGCCCCAGCGATATCCTCCTGGTGGTAACACCGCAATGCGATCTTTCTGTAGAAAATTCTTTCGAAATACTCTCATACATGCTGATGCTATCGTGCATGCTTCTGTAAAGGGGCACACGCTCCCACAACGTATAAGTAACTCTCGAAAAGCTAAACACGCTCGTCTCAAAACCGTAACATCTGTACGACAATATTGCACAAATTGCGTCGCAAAATCAAATTTATAATCTACGCGACTCGATTCTTCCTCATACCATTTTAAAAAGCGCTCGCGATCCGCTGAGAACATGGTATCGGGTGAGTAAAAATGCAAAGCCGGCAGAGGACCTGAGTAATTCTGATATTCCGGTGTGTTGAATAAATGGGGAAATGTACCTTTTGCCATCTCATCAGCGAAACCAAAGGCCTTAGGTAAAGCACTAAGAGCCATGGGTAAATAGTTTAGACTATCGAGAAAAACGACATCGCCAATTTTCATCGAGACAATCTTCGTACCGTTCATAATCAGAGAGGGCAGCTGTGTTTTTTGCACCTCGATTAAATACCGTAGAATAAATTGTGCGTCGAAACCTCTAGCATTATGGGCGATGCAGATGGTCTTTTTAAATTTTTGCGATAATGCCAATTTTACGAGATCCCCAACAGGATCATCGATAAACACGAATTCACGTTTACCACAGTTAGCACAATCTGTCTCTATATCTGTGATATCCAGACATGCCATACATACGCATTGTACGACACATAAATTCGGTTCGTGAATTCGTGTCGATTTATCATCATGCAATTGCGCGTGTTGCTGCGTCTCAAAATCATAAAATAAAAATCTCGTGCAAGACTTGTCTTTTTTCTTCTCCTTTTGCGCATCTGATTTCTTAAGAGGTGCTATAAAACATGCATGCGTAGTCGGCCGCGTTTGTTTGCATGTAGTACAAAACGATATACCACATACATGCATCTTTTTATCTGTGGTTTTAATCATACGCGAGCAGCCTCTACAGATTTTCAATGCGTTACAGACGCTGTACAGTCTATATTTACGAGACGTGATACCCGCGGAGCCCTCACTCTTGTGATGAGCGAGGCAAAAAGCACCAAAGAACGAACGATTACAGTCTGCGCAATACTCAGGCTGAGAGTCTCTATTACCGTTGCAATAAGTGGATTTACAGCGAGCACATTGATAGCTACATCGATGCTCGAGTACTCGAATATACTTGGAATTACATTGCGTGCAGAACCCCCGACTACCTAGCGCACCGGCGAGATTTAATATCGGTTGATAGTGATGAGAACGCTCGTAATAGAGAATAAAGAGTGTATGATTAATTTTACCTGTTGCAGTGAGTACGTATTTTCGCCCATCGTACAGAGCCGGAACGCGTTTTCCGAAGGTGAGAAATTCATAAACAACAATCGCTATACCCTCGTGAACCAAGTACACCTGAAAGAGCTGAATTTCGCGCGCACCACACCCCCTAGACGGTGTCGTTACCCCTGCATTACGTGTGAGCTCTATCGCCGCTGTATATTGCGCACCTCGAAGCCCGTTCCGAATTTGACACCATCGTCTGTGTAGCACACCCGTACGTATTTGACCGCGTTCGGCATGCGCTCGGGCAGTGACAAGGGATCGTTGTAGACACAAATTATCGCGATTACTTATGCGTAAAATTGACTTTTTTGCTATAGACTCGTGTGTAAGCCTAGTGCCCACACCGGCTCCTTCGACGCCTCGTACTATACACGTCGTCATTCTACATGTACCAGCGTCTATTCGAAATTCGCGCGCGCTCTGAGCTACACTATTAATTAGTCGCCATATATCGTCGGGAACGATGTCACGAGCTGGTCGAAATGATAACCATACAGGTCCTTGCGCAAAAGACGGTACGCTCAGAGTCATACCCACATAATCATGTCCTTCGCACGATTCTGTAAGACGTGTGAGAACATCTCGTACACCTCCCTCGAACCATGTCAGATGATCGATACCGACCGGTGGCTGACGAAAATAAAAATCTGTCTCTCGACCCTGCATCCTAAAGCGTAAAAAATAACGTCTCTGCTCGTTGTCGATACCGAAACGTTCACCAGGAGGCAAAATATCACCACCCCGTGCAACAGTCCTTCCATCGCCGGTCTGTCCACCTGCAGGTATAATTAAACCATTTATTAGAATTTTTATTTAATTTACTTTAAATTTTTGTTTGTCGCTGGCTATATACTATGCATATAATTCGTGTAACGTAAGAATTACAAACTTATATTTGCTTCTAGTCCTCGAATCCGTCGACTGCACCCGGGAACCGCCGACGCATTTCGTAAACCAACTCGATTGTCGGCGGTCTCGGCACAGTGAATCGTGCAAAGCGAAAAACGTTTGGGTCCGTCTCGTACCCTGCTTTTTCATTTTACTATTATTATCCGCGTAATTTTTTTATTTTTGTCAGCGTAGTTGTATTATTAAAAGCTTACCTGAATCTACAGGGTCCTCCTCCTCCTCTTCCTCCTCCTCCTCGTCGTCATCGTCTACGTCTTGCTCCTCCTCCTCCTCCTCCTCCTCTTCTTCTTCTTCTTCTTCTTCTTGCTCCTCCTCCTCCTCTTCTTCTTCTTCTTCTTCTTCTTCTTCTTCTTCTTCTTCCTCGCTGTCTGTATTGCTGCTGGCACCATCGTTTGAACTGTATTGTCGCGATGGGCCTGCGACGGATTCATCTGGTTCTCTCGAGGGGCCTGCCATGAAAAGACCGTTTGTAGGTTTATAACCGCAGAATGGCTGGGTAAAATTTATCCAGCGATTCCCTACGGTGCTGTCGCCATCGTTGTCCCTGCTATGATCATCTGAATCGGTTCTACCCTCCTCATCGAAATCATAGGTGTCGGATCCCATTTCTGCGTCCTCATACCGTCGAACTATATAAAAATCTTATGAAATAAAGGAAATAAAATAAAAGTAATTAGCGCTGTATATTACTTACGTCTTTCATTGAGTATGGGTTGCAGAGCAGTCTCATTCAGCCAACCTCGTCGACGAATAACACGCACCACCGAATCAATAATTATTTGATTATCAAACAATCCAATATTATACGCGTCAACTAAATCGCGCTGATGACACTCGCACAGCATACCGCGAATTTTACGAACAACCGCCTGTGTCGGAAGTTCCCATAGGGTGATCTGTAAATTTCTTCTACCCCAGCGCGAACGCAACGACGGTCTACGCTTCAATATAAACTCTATCAATTTTCTTATCAATGAGCGCTTTACCACTCTGACCATGATTATGCTGTCACAGTAGTAGTAGTAGTAGTAACCACAGTAAATCAGACAATTAACTAGAGAATTTTCAAAGCGGCTCACTTTTATATATATTCCTTTAACAAGCTCTCTCTCTCTCTCTCTCTCTCTCTCTCTCTCTCTCTCTCTCTGCATATACTGCAACGATGTAATGAATACGACTAACCAAGAAGATGGCCGCACGCGATCGCTTTACAAAAGCAAGACCTAGGGAAATATTTAGCGATGATGATGTACTTAGTTATCGAGTTTCGCTGCTGAAAGTCATATTGTTTTCATCTAATTTCAAGGCACTCGCCCATGAGGAAAATCATCAAATTTCACCGACGAATATTATTTAGTTTTCATGGTACATATTATCTGTATGTCAATGTGTGCGTGTGCGCATAAGTGTGCGCGAGTATGCAAGAGTTTTGGGATATATCTGCTGCTGTTACTAGGCTGTTGAGGAGAATGCGACAAATATCAAAGGATATTGGCTAGCAATTTTCAGGCGTATGATTTGCAGTATCAAAAGAAGAGGCAATGCAATTAGGTGGTGGGGGAAATCTGTATAAAACGGAGTATGAACACGACCGACGATTCATTCGAAAAGTTACAGTCTACAGGAAAGCAATAAAAATGGCAAATAACGGTGCTAAGTCTCATGCGATATCGCAGTATATAGTGAACCCCGTTATGTACGGTTTAAATAAATCATTTGGTAAAATAATCGTAGCCGGGTTCGAGTTGAACTCTACGTGTACGCTTACACCGGTGGTGAAAATATTGTCGAATACTTTTACCGGAATTACACTCGGTGCGGACGAGTGGCGAGTGTTTAAAAGTGATTTTTCTCGCGTTCAACAATATTTCGAAGCTCATGGGACTGATGCCGAGAAAATGTGTAATACCCGCATAGAGCACACAACGCATTACACACTTTTAACCTCGTGTTACCAGCACAGAGCTGTGTCATTTGGTAAAATAAGCGGTAGCGTTGATGAGGAATACGAGAATCAAGAGGAATCTGGAGAATCGAAACGGAAACGCTTCCGAAAATACTCTCCAAACATTGTTCTTCAGCGGTCTACATTTGATATGCTCGTCGAAATAAGTAGAAGAATTGATATTCATATGCAGGCTCTAGAGAGCAAAAGTGAAACGATTCAGAGGTGTATGCACGAGGTGGTATCATATGTCCGTGAAAAAATAGTTGTCAGTGAAATGCCTCGTGCAGTAGCGTATGAGATCATCGGTTCCAAGGACTTCTTTGAAGAAGCGCTCGAACACATCGCGATCTTGCTAACGCCAGAGGATACGGAGTTTATAAAAATTATTTTGTCCGAAATAATTGTGCTGTTTCGTGGTCATATCGCTGATCATGCATCGGGTGTTGCGTCGCGAACGCAATAATTCTACGTATGTGCAGCTATTTGTGATAAAGAAACTGTTGTAAATAATTGTATATAGTGTACATTTCGCTCGAAATATTATAAAGTATACGCCGATGTCAGTCACAGTGAGAGAGAGAGAGACAGTCGTAAAACCGAAGCATCAGCAAAGGTCTGCGCTAGAAAGAAGACGGATCGCTCGTCTCTGCTTCATTAACACAGCAGATCATGGAATACGTGCCAATGTCGATTAGCAGCAAAGCAGCAGAACTTGGTAAGTAAAAAATATAAAATAATTTAAAATCATGTGATATTTATTTTTAATTAAAAAATGCTTTGCAGAGCGAGCAACCCCTGCATATGAGCCGACACCGAGGGTTCGTTATTCGTGTCATGGAGAGCGAGAGGAAGATACATATACTGTACAGATAGAGCTAACTTCGGGAAAGAAAAGGGCCACCCGACATCCTCATCCGCAGTTGTCGTCGGTAGCAGAAGATCATCAACGCTGCCAACTTTGTATAATGAGGCGTGGCATATCAGGTAAGACAATATCGATTATTCTGTACACGATGTTTTTTATTGATCAGTGCGCTCAATTAAATAGTTGTTTCGTTCTTTTTCCAGAAGTACACTATGATGACAACGTCCACAGCGTAAAATAATTTAAAACCAATATTACGAGTGATAATACAAATTAATTCCATATAGCGATAGAAATAAAATTAACGGTGAAGGAATCTCCGAGCGTGGATGACCGTGTTTGCAGGGCTGTTGCATACGACGGTAAATGTATAAAGTGCTTTCCATAAAATATTGGTTAGTTTAAAAATATCTGATCTTACTGCGTCTCTTATTTTTATAGCATAATAATTGAAGTCTTTCTCTCTCTCTCTCTGTGAGGGATCATATTCTATATCTTTTACTGCAGAGCAAGCACTTTGCGAGGAGCATAGCGCCGGGGTATGCATGCTCGAATACCTCTTTCGTTGCATTCA